>OX638388.1:45776264-46976264 GCA_951813805.1 Limnephilus auricula | reverse complement strand
CACGATAGTTTTATGAAAAGTTAAATTGCATGATAGTTTTATGAAAAGTTAAATTGCATGATGGTTAATGAAAAGTTAAATTGCATGATAGTTTGATGAAAAGTTAAATTGCATGATAGTTTATGAAAAGTTAAATTGCATGATAGTTTGATGGAAAGTTAAATTGCATGATAGTTTTATGAAAAGTTAAATTGCATGATAGTTTTATGAAAAGTTAAATTGCACGATAGTTTGATGAAAAGTTAAATTGCATGACAGTGTGATGAAAAGTTAAATTGCATTATAGTTTGATGAAAAGTTAAATTGCATGATAGTTTGTTGAAAAGTTGCATTGCATTATAGTTTAATGAAAAGTTAAATTGCACGATAGTTTGATGAAAAGTTAAAATGCGTGATAGTTTGATGAAAAGTTAAATTGCATGATAGTGTGACGAAAAGTTTAATTGCATGATAGTTTGATGAAAAGTTAAATTGCACGATAGTTTGATGAAAAGTTAAAATGCATGATAGTTTGATGAAAAGTCAATTGCATGATATTTGATGAAAAGAAAAATTGCGTGATAGTTTATGAAAAGTTAAATTGCATGAGAGTTTTATGAAAAGTTAAATTGCATGATAGTTTGATGAAAAGTTAAATTGCATGACAGTGTGATGAAAAGTTAAATTGCATTATAGTTTGATGAAAAGTTAAATTGCATGATAGTTTGTTGAAAAGTTGCATTGCATTATAGTTTAATGAAAAGTTAAAATGCGTGATAGTTTGATGAAAAGTTAAATTGCATGATAGTGTGACGAAAAGTTAAATTGCATGATAGTTTGATGAAAAGTTAAATTGCACGATAGTTTGATGAAAAGTTAAAATGCATGATAGTTTGATGAAAAGTTCATATGACAAAAAAATTAAAAGTAAATATTGTAGTAACAACATAAAAGTATAAATAGTAAGCTATTAAAATACAAATATGAACAAAGAAAGAAAAAATGAAATAAAAATACACCTTAAACAATACTTTGATAGTACAAAAATAACTTCACATTTCTAATTGGGTTTTCCTTCTGGGTAAATTGATAAGAAGTGTTCTGTGATAACACAAGTTAGGAAAATGTATGTGTGTAAAAATAGTGTAGAGACTCATTTTAAATAAGATGAATTAAAGAATTTCATGAAAAAATACATAATATACAACTGAGCCAAAATTCCGTTGAACTAGAAATAGTTAATTCAGACAATTCCCATTCAGGAAAACTAAAACTTTATGTTTAAGCGGTTCTTTACAAATAAGTCCGCGAACTTAAATTCTCGAGATGTTTGCTTTGACGGGAAAAGAGGTTTATCATCTCTGCGGCGGGCGGTGCGAGGACGGTGCGGGGACGGTGCGGGGACTGTGCGGGGACGGTGCGGGGACGGTGCGGTGGGAACATTTCCCTAACTTTTGGCTAGAAATGCAGAAGAGCTCGTTATCCTATTTTTTATCCTTCCGCCAAAATTCTTTAAAACCTTTCTAGAATTTCTTTATCGTGCTTAATGTTTTTCAGTATTACTAAAGAATTCTGGAGTAAATGCACTTCTTTTCAAAAACCACACAATAGAAAGACATTTTATAAAGAAAGAAATGTTTTCGAAAGTAACCTAGTACAATGATATGTTAAAATTAATTCAAATAATTTAATAAATACAAACCATACCTATCCTAAAAGTTTATCTCTAAAGAGAGCTGTTCTGAAAATACTCGTATCTTCCGCCATCTTTTTTTATGATAAAACTCAAATTCATTGTTAATCACTTAATATAATCGATTTTAAGTAAGTATCATAAAAGATATGAATTTAGATTTTTTACGTTAGCTCCCACACAGAAGGCCCTGAGAAAGATTCCCCTCAGGGCCTTTGTCATTATTGGGAGTGGTGTGTAGGGTCTTTTTAGGATAGGAATTAGAGAAAGTTCTGCGAAGGAAAAGGGTGTGAGGGGTGGGTAGAAATCTGGGGGCTAATGTGTCCAGGAGGGACGGACGTGTGAATCTATTCTTCCCATTGCGGTGCAAGGCGATGTTCAGAGAGATACCTGCTGTAGAGGTGAAAAGATCTCCTTCAACAAGTCTTTCTCGATCCGGCTTGCCACGCAGTCGGTGGGCAGACGCATCAATCACCAAGATCCGGACAAACCTCACCTAATGAATCGTGCATCGATGCTAAGCCAACAAACGAAGCTAACCACTTGGGGTGACCTACGGCAGAGGTATTCCAATAAACGGTTCCCGGGGCGGCGGTACCCATACATTCCTCCCAAATTAAAATAAAAAGTCAATGAATGGATTAATAATAAGGCCTTCTATGGGGAGAGTCCCGGGAGAAAAAGAGAGAGAGAGAGACTAGTTGGGTTGGTTTTCATCCCCGAATTAAATATTATTCAGCTGTCCCAACTGAAATATCTCCCGTAACCTCAGAAGTTGAAAATCCACTTCATTAAAGACGCCATTGAGAGATCAGGTAGATGGCGGTAGTTTTCATTGGCGGCAAAAATAAATCGTGCAGAATTAATGGTGCACGAATCCTGAGAACTTTTCGAACAAGAGAGAAATTAAACGTTTTTGCTTCCGAGCCGCGAGGATTCCGTAGCGGAGAGATCTTCATGCTAATTATATAGCCTATGGCTGGAGCACGGAGCTACTGTTTAACCCGCACAAATAACTGCCTACCTAGCTTTAGGCTATTAGCTTACATACTTATGAAACTCATTCATTACAGCTAACTAACTCAAGGACACGGAGTATAGAATATCGCATACCCTCCGACGAAAAAATCAAGGGTTTCATGTAAAAACTTCAACTAGATTAGACGGTAGTGTTGTCAATTTCTTATTAAATTAAAGTATTCTAAAGTATTGGTTAAGAACATGAGACAAGAACCTAAATATACATGTAATTACAACAAAGTATCGTGAGAACTGCCAAAATGGCAAATATATCCTCATCCAAAGTCATAATCAGGAAGGAGCAGTGCATAATTTCATGTAAATAAAATATCTATAAAATAAATAAATATTAAACTTCATTTTGGATTTGAGGTCAAAATACCCAACCAAACTGAAAAATTATTTTCGTATTATGTCAAATATCTAGTACAGATGGGTGCTATTTTATTTATTTTTGCTTTTAAATGATGACATATATGTAATTAAAGTAATCTGTTTTGATTCAATTTGGAAGAAACGTTGGAATTTTGTTATGAGTTTTTTTATAATTATTGATTATTAAATATCCTGTCTTTTCATCGGTGTTAATGTCATGAAAAATAAAATAAAAATCCCTAAAATGCGTTTCTTTAAGTAGTCATTTTAATATATAAACGATAAATTTTTGTTCCGATGTAAATAGGAAATTTGTAATATAAATATACACTCATTAATATAAATTCTTTAATTAATTTTTAGATTTTATTTTATATTTCATTATACATTTGCTATAAATATAGTAAAATTATTTTTTTAAACGTTTTTGATTTACTCGCAAATAGTTACCTAAGTTGCCTCTAAAATCATGAATTATTAAAATCTTTAATAGCCTATATTTTATAAATTAAAACAAAAATAAATAAAGTAGCTATATAGATTACAATTTTTTTTTGTTGGGTATTTTGATCTCAAATCTAAAATTAATACCCATTTGTTTGATACGGGCCGAAACGGTATTGATGGATTATAATCCATCACTATGGATCAGAGTGCTTAGACGTTCAATAGTTATTGTGATTTGTCAATATTTATCGAATTTTGTGATATTTATTGAACGTGAAGGCAAGCGAATTAATGGATCACAATATAGATCACAGATGTTCACCTTAAACTTGTAAATAAATCAATACAAGATGGCATGCGTCAGTGCGTGGCATTAACGCTGTAGATTACGTATGATAGATTTACTACGAATAGTGAATAAATTACCTGTTGTGTCTGCCCGTTGTACCACCGCCCGTCCTGCTCGTCCTGTGGGTGGATCGCATCAGGCCGGGGCTTGTAGAGCCTGCGAGCCTCCTTTTGATGTTTGTGTCTCCGCCTCTCTGGAATATTATCACTCGAATTTTCATCCGAAACGCTTTCATCTTTTTCAATTGAAAAAGTTTTTTTTCCAATCTTGGATTTTAATCCATCCGCTTCCTCTACATTTTCGTCTTCCCACTTCGTGTCCGTTGAATGCACATTGGACTTTTCATTAATTTCATCTATGTAGTTGTGAGCGACGTCAATTTTATAATCAGGCTCATTCTCGTAAACAAAATATCCGTCTTTAAATATCTTATTCATTTCAATCTGGTTAGTCGAATCGGAAGCTGAGAGGGTTTTCGCAGTCTTGCTGGCATTCAAATCATAAGACAAATCTCCCATATCATCTTCGCTGTCGAATTCTTTTACTTTTTCGTTATACGGTTTACTGTCATAATTTTCTTCGATTATGACTTTTCCACGACCGTCGTTGAAAGACTGCTCCATGTAACTGTCATCGTCAGCGGATCTCTTGATTCTGCTTCCAGTGCTGAAGTTGGGATTGTTTGATATGAAAAGTTTACTCTTCGATTGTTCTCCATTATTTCGCGCAGATGGATCATTTCTCTTTCTACGTTGTTCCTCAGATTTAGGATTAAAATGACGAGATTTTCGCAGTTTCCTTTGCACCACTTTCTTGGTGTCGGTGTCATAACGCAGGCTCAGACTGTTAATCGTTTTATGGTTGTGTCTTCTGAGTTTGTTTACTTGTCTAACTCTGTCGTAGTCTAATAATTCTATAATATCTCCGTTTCCAGGAGATAAAACGTCATTTGAGATACCTTTTAGATTTTTGCTGTTTACACCGATGTCATTAGAATAAAAATCCTTTTTCCTTTCGGCTGCGTGACTTTCCCTGTAATATTTCTTCTCGTGTCGTATCGGATCGGATTCGAAACTTCTGAACTTTTTAATATTGGCTTTACTTTGTTTGATTTTGTCATGTATGAGCAGCCCCCCTTGGTTGTTTCCAGCTTTCTCCAACAATTCTGACATTATTTGCATTTGTTGTTGATTCATTTGTTTACCGGTTGGGATTTGGGTGGATCCGTCTCGTATCAAGTTATCCTCAGAATATACTACTATGAAAGACGACGGCATATTATCTCCAGTATCTTTCAAAAAATGCTGGGCTGTAATAGCTTTCCCTGAAAAAAAAATGTAACTTAATTATCTATTTTTTATAAGAAAAACTCTATTTTTATAACTTTTAAAGGTTATTCCTATCAACGTAATATATCATTGAAGAAGAAGATAACAATAATAAACTAAATTAAAATATGAAAATGAACAAGACAGAAAAATAAAATAATAGGTGGAGATAATTTGAAAAAAGCGCACGGTAAGACGAGAGGTTCTAAGTTCGAGTCCCAAAAAAGCGTCCCGTTAAGACGAGAGGATCTAGGTTCGAGTCCCAGTTGCGATCGCTATCTTTTATTTTTCTGTGTCTTGTTCATTTTCATATTTTAATTTAGATTTTTAGTGCTAAGTTCTTCTTCAATTACTAATATACATTTTTAATACGCGTTGAATGACTTGACTGACATTAATATTAACTTGCAGGTGAAAACTACAAAACGAATGCTTCAATAGTTCTATTTTAATAGTGTAGATGGCAGCACTTCCGTTTGTGTCTCGTACATGGAGCGAGTGTGGACAACAGACGTCAGTGCATTAATAACAAGGATTCCACGCAGTCACAGGTTATTGATAATACTGATAATGCTCATAAGAGTAATTTTAGGTTATGTAAATATTTTAAGTAAATTAATTATAGGTACGCGTGTCCTACATAATTAATGTTGTGTGGCAAAGCAACGAAAAATGTATTTTATTAGAGTATACGCAAGTGAGGTAAAATTTCACACAGATGCGCTACATTTATGTATCTACGTTAATCGATATAATAATTATAACAGCGATTTTTTTTTCATTCCATAAAAGAAATAAATGTAATATTACGTAAAAAATCTAATTGCGTTATTTTTTATGAAGTCGAGTGGCAAAATGAATACATGAAAATAAGAATTCGAGGATCGCTTCAATCGTCTCTCGTCTTAATTTAGCCTATACAGAATGTTCAATGTTCGAGTGGTCTCATATTGGAGAATTGACGAGCTCTCAGCGCGCTCCTTGAAGGACTCATCGATACCCGGATTTATTCGACGATATTTCTGTGTGCTTCTATTCTGGTAAATAAGAAATACAATATAAAAAAATACGAATACACATTTACGTAATTCATAAATATAAAATAAAATATGTTTACCAAATCATTAAAATACAGATTTTTTCTTTAAAAAAATATTCGGAAAACGAGTTCAGATATATCGATCGCCTGGTTGATTAGTTAGACATCTCCAAATACTAAGTTTTGAGATAACGGCGAAAGTAATATTCAAATGATCACCAAAAATCAAATATTATTTACACGTGTTTGTGTTTTACATATATTAAATATGCTATACAATAACACCGAAGGCATAACGGTCCGGTACATTAGAATAAAAATTTGAAGTATCCTACTAGTGACCCAGGAAACATCAACATTTTGTTTAATTCACTACGAGTTTTTCTGCATTATAATTGATTTGGTGGTGTTTACGAGTAATCTGAGTAAAGTACCAGATATATAGTACCAGATATTATGTACCAGATAATATTTGAAAATCTCCTTCTACCACTACAGCAAGTGGAAAATGTTGCTTGTTTCGTGGTGGAGAACTTGGCCAGCCGAGGAATGAACGATGATCGGGTGGGACTTAGACGCGATGCCACTCAGCCATTACATTTACATTACAAATGTATCCAGGGATCAAAGTAAAGAGGCAAATAATATTTTACAGTCATTTGAGTGATTATTGATTTCAATAAAATACATTTTGGTTCTATAAATCTCTAGGCTGTTCCATCCTCAGTCCACAAGCACGAACAAGCAAAGTTTACTTTTGACAAAATTATTCAATGTATTGAAAAACATTACTTTAGTTCTATGAATATAAGCGGAAATACTGGGAATAAAAATATTCCTTAGCTTCTTCTCTTGGTATTTTGTTCAATGGACACTATTTTAGATTTGTGTGAGGTTCGCATCAGGAAACAGGCGAGTTAGTCAAACAACGAGTCGGTGTCAAGAGGGAGGAGGAGGGGGAGTGTTGGGAGGGAGTCCTTGATGCTTACCGCGCGGTCCCTCGAAGCGCACCCCGAAGATGGCGGCCGGACTGGCCGAGGGGGAGTTGAGCATCTCCTTAAGGGCCATCGATATGTCTATTGTATGCCATCCTCCCCGAGTGGCCTGGAACACAACATTATTTTACACTTCTTAAAATAACAGTCACATGTACACAAAGAAGAGATGATAAACTACTTAAAGAATCAAAAAAATTTTCCTCATGATCAATACTTTGTTATAAATGTTTGATGTATCAAAATACAATATATATATATATATATATATTGACACCATCCATTCATTTATTTTATTTGATTTCAACAATCTTCGAACAGAAATTATGAATTTTATCAAAGATATTTATAAAAAATCGTTTACTCACAATATTGTAAACAGATGAAATAAATTTATTATATATTTATTTTCAAATGACTTTACATCATTCTGTATCTTGTTTCTAAAAGAGCTAATATCAATGTTTTGTTGTTTTTTGGCGATTTCGCCTCAAAAAAAATTATTCTTCTGAAGTCTAAAAGAACCTTTCAATTTAGTTTTTCGATCTTCGAGGGTACAATGTTGCGTACACTAGAAAACACAAATTATGTTTTACAAATAAAAAAGAAACACGTTCCTCTATTAAAATCATAAACTATACCTACTGGTTTTATCATGGGTAACCTATTATAATTATTATGGCTAACCTATATATAACCTAGATTATGCCCCAAGCCGCGCTAAGTGCGACATTCCAACGAAGCCGAACTTAAAATCAACTTATCCACTGAAGCGATTTCGATCCAAATTTGGGCCACTTTATTTTTTCTATGATTGATTTCGGTCCAAAGATAAACCACATTTTTCGTAAAACATTTTTGGAAAGTTTTTCAAGTTCCCGCGTCCTGCAGAAAACGTTGTTTGAGAACTAAAAGTCTACTTCAATTAATGATCAAAAGATGTCACCGTTCTTTCCTCCACTATAGATGTAGTACCTACTCTCTTCAATTCAGTTGATAGCAAACATTTTTTCAAACTGCCAACTGTCAAAATCTTGTTTACGTGTTTTTTATTGCTTTTTCTAATATACATATTTGTATACCCGTGAAATATAGATTGAATTATCAATGTTATTAATAACCTGTTTACATGTCGAAATAACTAAAAATGAAGTTAGTGATCTTTAAGACAGTGCTTTGTCGTTTTTAACGTCGCAGTTGATTGCTCGTAATGGCGATCTTTGATAATGGATATTTTTCAATAAATAAAGCATTAATCGAGTTAATTGTTATTGTAGAATAAAGATAATGGTAAGTGCATTAAAAATCATATTTTATTTCAACCAAATTTGTGCTTTCACGAACAAAATTTCTCACAAAAATGTCTTTTTAGGAACCATTTCAACTCTTGAAAACTTATCAACATTCAGTTTTATTATAGATATTTCAATATGGGATTATTAATTAGACTATTTACAAGAAACTCCATAGAAAATATTTAATTTGAACGCAAAATTAAAGTTTGCACGGCAGATTTTAACTAGAAAACCCAGAAAATATATCCTTTAGGAATGTTTATGATTTTTTAATAAGAGTTTTATAAATCCTAAAAATTTAGAATGATTATTTAAACATAGGTAAATTCATTGGCTTGTAGCACTATAATTTGTTTATATGTTTACATGCACAAATGTGGAGTAATGATTTTTTTAATGTGGGAGGAAAATTTAAAAAATTAATTTTCAAACGTGGAGAGCGCTCAAGGCAAATTTATTTATTTCGCGAGATCACTCGAGTGTTATATATCAGACTGTAATCTCGCTACAGTATGTAAACAACAAAAACACGTAGGTAAATGTTTTTAGGTTTTCCATTCCCATAAAGAAGAGGCTAAAACGATGCAGCACTTAAAAACACGAGTATATTTTACCATCATAAAAAATAATATATTATTTGTTTTGACCTTTTCTAGAATATTGAATACCGATTTGCGCTTAACCCTCGCGTTAGTCTAAAAGGTTTTCCGTATTTTGTTTTTATTGCCTCGGCCGGGCGAGTCCTATCAGTCGACCAGTGCACCCAGTACAGAGGAGTACAGTAGGTCTGGTACTGGTGGAGAACCTGATTTGAATATCAAGTCAATGACAACCCGCTGTGGGTTTAAGTGAGGTTTTTACAGGAATCCACGAGAAAACAATATGCAAAGCATTTGCTCGCCTTAGTAAAAACTCCCGCCCTCTCTGCTAAATGAAAGTGCTTCATTTATTATGTGGAGGTTGGAGGGGGAGATTATCCTACTGAGGGGGAGGTGCTCCGGTGACCTTTTTGTAATGGCTGAACTGCCGATGGTGCTCCGGAGACCAGTTCTAACACATCCACGCTGGAATTTTTTTGCGATGCGATTTTAACCTTTATGTTTTGAAAACTGTTATAGATAGAGGATAAAATCAGAATCCCTTGCGCAAATTTCGTTTCTACTTTTTATTTCATCGTAGCCGCTATGACAGCTCACCAAATAAATTATCAGTGAATGTCTTTTGTAAAACGGCCTTGTAAATATTAATATATTTGTGTATTTAAAGTAGTATAATAGTCAGTATTTCTTTGAAAATACTTTTTGTTTGATATTTTTCGGTAAGAGTATGTAGTCGGGTTTATATGGAAATAATAAAACTAGTTTGTATATTCTTATAAATATTTATTTTTTTGACAGATGTCTCCAAAACGGGAGATTTTAATTTTTTTCGGATAAAGTTAGCTACACTAGGGAAACGTGTTACCATATAAATATGAAATATATTTTAATAATAACAAAATATATTATCTGGTCAATAGCAAATAATAATTAAAGTTTTTAGACCGATTTTCTTAGCAAAACTCGCTGAAATAATTTTCGCGCCGCTTTGCGAATTTTCAGCCGGCACTCAAATGTATGCTAAAGATTTTATGATCCGGCTCTTCACAGATTAAAGTAGATACATATTCCGGTTTTAGAACGAATATTTAGAACATTTTATAATAACGTACAATGTTTAGTGGCTAAGGCCACTCTTTTCAGGATGTAATTCAAAAGGTCGACAGTAGCGAAATAAATTACTGAAAATAAGAAACACGTGCCTGCATAACCATAATATTATCAAAATTCACTGAGCAAGAGTGTCCGGGTTAATGGAATGAGGTGTGTCTAGGTCTTGGCGGCGAATATGTTTGCCCCCTTACTCCGTGAGGGGCCGGATTGGGAGAGATTGGTCGAGGGAGACCTAATCTAGACCTCTCTAATGAATTATTTATTTGTGGCATCATAAAAACAAATTATTTATTATTGTTCTAAACTTCTTATATTCTTCCATACTCTTTTATGTTACTTAATATTCTTTTACATTATTTAATATTACGTTATTTTATATTCTTTCACATCCACCGCAACAATTCCTATGGTGGTCGAAAAATCCTCAAATCATGTAACTATAGTCAAACAGATGCCACGTGCACTCAAAAAATTTCACAAGGGGATTAACGTACAGTAAAAACTCAGAAAAATCCAAAATCAAATGAAACTCCACCATTACATAATTAATATTTATATATTTCATTTCTTATTCTTTATTTGTCCCTCGAAAATTCCGGTTTTTGGAAATTTATTTTAAACTGGATTCTAAAAACAATATTTCAAACGATACCTAATAATTATACGCTGCGAAACCAAATTTAGAAATTCTAATATAGGTTAAGGCTAAGAGTATGGATATTAGAGAGACGGCATGTGAAGTGTGCCCGCGCGCTCCAAGTGTGCCTTTTCGAGAATTTTACCCAAACGGCTTACATTGGCTGCTGGTTTTTGGACGTTTAATACGTTCCGACAGCAGCCATTTTACATGGTGACAGCCAATGTCAGCCATGTGAGTAGAATTCTCGAAAAGGCACACTTGGAGCGCGCGGGCACACTTCACATGCCGTCTCTCTAATATTCATACTCTTAGGGTTAAGGCGACTAAATCCTTTGGAAATTCCATTGTTATTTATATCATCCCACTAAAAAAGCAAAAAATTGATGATTCTACATTTAGTGAAGTAGTGTATTGACTACATAAGATTAAAAACCAGTCCATTACTTTATTTTCGATTTAATCTACTTTATTAATGTCATTTTGACTTCGTTTATTTAATCGGTGTGATTGTAATTACATATTTTGTGATCTCATATCAGTGCTTTTAGTAGATAAAACGTTTTTTAAATGGTGGATGCAAATCTGCGATACGAATTACAGGCAGGTGAAAAAACTATAGTTTATAATGTTATCAAGTTTTTCCAATAAATCCGTGACAATCCAGAACACATCAAAATACATCAAAATAATGTCAAAAGCCTAGTGCATGCTGCTGCATATATGCAGAACGACTCCAAAATGAGGATTTCATCAAAGAAGGCATACGTGACAATACACAGATTCTTTTATAATTAATTTTGCGTCTAGTCATACGGACAGTGACGAAGATGATGTGTGAAATTTCAATTATTTGGGTAATTTCGGGTATTTTCGATATTATTTAAGGGTACGTATTTTGTTCATAATCTGTTTCTCTCCTGTGTATCACTGTAAACTTATATATCACTTGAATATAAAAGCCTTTTATGGCGTTTAAATAAAAAAAAAATAAGTAATATTATATGTGTAATTGTCTTATGTTTGATACACATTTTTGTTAAAGGAATGTTTTTAATCTAGAAGCAATCAACTTTTTGTGTTTTACCTATGTGTTGAAATATTTTGTTATAGATTTTTACAATTAATTAATCAATTTTATCTGTTTTTTGCATCAATCTTATGTTTGTTATTCTGTTATTTTTTGTCATCTTATATATTGTCAAATATGGTATGTAGCACTTGAACTACTACTACGAGATAACATGGAATAAATGATGTGCTAATTAAATAAATATGTGTATCTACATGTTTTCCGTGAACTGTAAAATGTTTTTTTAATTAAATTACAAATAAAAGTTCACCGATGTAACATATATATTGTACTGTAAAAAGTATGTTGTTTTATGTTGATGTGCACATTTAGGTATTCTTTGTCTATAAAAAAATACATATGTAAAATCCCAGCCGGGGGTTAAAATCAAATATTATTTAAATTTAAAAGTCTCATAAATTGGTTACCGCTTTATTAATTAGCATCAGATAAAACCTGTCTAATAATTTTCTTGATTCTGAAATATGTAATTAGGTAATATGAGTTATCGGACACCTTGTAAGTATTTTTAAACACCTACGCATTGTTATTCACTCCTTAAATTCAGATTTGAGACATTTGAATTCAGTCCCGAAGATAATAAAAACATTTTGTTTAATAAAATTAATTTTAAGTCGTGAACCTTCTCGTGTTTCGTTACCTGTACATTTTATTACTGGCTTTTAACGTTCATTTAGTTTCTGTTCGACTATAACAATAATTCAATGAAGCAACAAAAAAAAAATATATATATATATATATATATATTGTCAATATTTATTTATTTATTCACGCCCTTAGGGCTTTTACCATAATCATAATACAAAAAATAATAGTTTAGTAAACGGGAAAGAGAATTTTTTAAATTTCGGAAATAAATTTAGGTAATGAATAAACGAAAATATCGACTGAACTAAATTTATTTCCAAGCCTATGTAGTCTTTGGATTGGGGAGTTAATGAAATAGTTAGTTTTCGAAGGATAAACAAAGAACAGCTCTGGAAGCCTCGTGTTACGATTTGTTACTCGGAATGTTATTAGTTTTATTAAGTCAGGTGCGTCAATTGTGCCATTAACTAATTTGAATAAAAGTACCATATCGCTCTTTGTTCTTCTACAAGATAAGTCAGTTAAATTAAGTCCTTTCATTAATTTATCATAATTGATTTGTTCAATGGGTATGGAGAGATTGAAATTAATGAACCTTAAAAATTTACATGTTCGTAATAAGCATTAACTTTGTGGCTCACCATAATTTACAATAAAATATATAAATTTGTTTTAGACCACTTTAATTTTAATTACACTCTACCGATTTCGGAAGAACCCTTCCTTCGTCAGGAGAATATTAAAACTAACCTATGATACAAAATATTGGTATATATCTATCAATATTTTGTATCATAGGTTAGTTTTAATATTCTCCTGACGAAGGAAGGGTTCTTCCGAAACCGGTAGAGTGTAATTAAAATTAAAGTGGTCTAAAACAAATTTATATATTTTATTGTAACTTAAAAATTTATGTTGAATTCTCTCAATTTTTATTTGATGTGCTTTATAGTATATATATCACCAATCCACGTAAAGACTGTGAAGAAATAAGCATCAAAGTTAGTAGTTAGTACCTGTGTGACTAACACCGAGTCCAGCGACCTAAGCTTCGTCCTCTCCATCTCACTGAGTTCTCTATCATCCCCAGTGGCGTGCGGCAATCCGGCCGGACCCCCCGTCAGCAGCTGGTACAGGCGCACGCGGCAGGGCGGCGGCAGCACGGGGCCCGCCCTGCCTGCCTTGCCCGCCCTTGGGGCTCCACCCGCCCTTGGGGCCCCGCCCGCCCTGAGGGCCCCGCCCGTGCTTCCCCCCTTGCCCTGCTTCCCGGGCGGAGACAGACGGCGGCGGTGTATGTGAAGGTGCGCGGAGCGGAGCTTGTCGCCGCGCGTCAGACCGGACATGTTGAACACCAGGATATCTTTGAAGTGCGGAACGAAATCTGCAACAAATTTAACAATATATTTATAAGTAACAAATAAAGACTTCGTGTTTAGACTTATAGGGGAACCGTGGTTCACGAATCGATTCAACATGGAAACACGTTCATCAAAGAACATTATTATTATTAAAATATATACTTAGATTAAATAATGGCTTTTCCAATAGCATGTATTTATTTCCCTCGGGGCCTCCTGTGTGGAACTTCTCCTTCCCCTCCCCAATACCTTCAGCCCCACAACATGCCCCAAATTGGGGATACCATAGTTTCACTGGCTCCAGAAGGGAGCAGTTGGGACTCTTGTGTGGTATTCATGTAAAAAATAAAATAAAAAAACAAAAAAAATTGTTTCATCATTTTCCTTTCTTCTAGAAAAAAAAAACAAAAAGTACAAGTTTTTTAACAACCTCCCTGAATTTCAGAATCTACTGATTTTTTCTGCTACATGGAATTATAGTATTGCTTCATGAAAAGATGTATAAAATTTTACAAGTTAGCCATCCTACCCCTAACCTACTTTCAGAGAGATATTATTTCTGTGGTAGTGCTTTGTCATCCCCAACAGCTCTAATGAGATACGGTCCGAAATCTTTTAAGGCAGCAAAGTTGTGGCATCGAAAAACATACGCGACCTAATAAATTAACCAGTAGCGAGCGAAAGTTAAGTCTGGACCGTTCGGTAAACCTGAAAAGATATTTACCGCTCGTTGTGTCAACCCAGAATGCCGTATTTTCAACGGAGAGTTGGCACAAAGAGGACCGTTTAATTATCCGGTAGCTGTTTAAAAGGAAATTAGTGTCCCTGACGGCTGCGCCACTTTGGATCCGCTATTTTACACAACTATTTATTAAATGTTTGGGTCAGTCCATCGAGACAGAAGCAGAGAAAATTAGAAATAAAAATAATTGCGTTATAAAATGGTTGTAACATATTTTATCAGCCCATTAATGAATTCAAATACTCGTCATCTTAATCACTTACTTAATCACGTCAAATACTAATCACTTTACTAAGAATTAATTAAACTAATGAGATCTTTCCCTTTACACAAATCTTAAGCACCTGTCATAATGTTTAATTGAAATAATGAAAGAAAACCTCCTCCTCTTGTAAAATTTGCTAAAGGTCGTTTGGACAATTAAGTACTCGGGCGACGTACTGTCTATGTAAGTTCCAAATCTGTATCGAAACTTTCAAATTTGTCGAAACTGTCAGTGTGTACAACATTTTCAAAAGTGCGCTATTTAAAATGATTTCCCTATCCAATTTTGGTCTGCTCGGAGTTTGCTTCGCAATTCGATTATTGATTTCTAGGATTCAACAGAAGAACTAAGTTATGAATCGCAAATAATTCCAAGATTCAGCTAATCCACCCGAACACTATGATTTTTATTTTTTTTTATTATTCCTCTTATTTTTTTAAGTGACTGAAAAAGTTCACTATTGACGTATGGCGTTCATACCTTCTGTGAATATACAATTTGTGAAAGAATGAACTTACGTAAGGATTTTACTAATTAAGATGACGTTATTCTATGAACGCGTATATTTAAAAAAAAGTAAGAATTTAAATCATTTTGATTCTAATATCGTATACCTACATTTACTTTTGTGATAATTCCTCCAAAAGCGGAACGCTACCACACATAAGATACCCAAATACATTAGTATACCCGAACGATTTTACAGTTTTGAGAAATTCATGAAGCGTATGCTGTTTTTGTTAAAATTGTTTTTAACAATTAGCGCCTCCGCCCACTGAAGCAACTGAAAACAAACTAAAACTGGCTGGTTTCTATGTCTTGATTGATCAAAAAGCTTGTTTAACCATAGACGAAGAACAATCAGCTGACAGCTGGCAACTAGCAATGGCCGACCACCGCAACCAGCAGTGCCAGTTGCGAGTTACCATGGAGTTACCTCTTGCGTTACCATTGACAACGGGGTTTTGTGTGATTGTGAAGTGTGCGGGCCATCACATTGTCATACAAAGACAGTTGGCAGTTAAGAGTTTTCAGTTGCCTGAGTGGGCGGAGGCGCTTAGACTACAAAAAAATCGTATTAAACAAAGCAATAGGATACATGAAATTGAAACTCTATGCCAAATAAATTCGAAATGAGAATATTGCACAAAGAATACTTATTCAAAACGCTTTGAACTTTTCTTGTTTTATAATTAAATTTGTTTTTCTGTTAATATTTTTGTAATTGTTAAAAAGCTTATTAAATCAATACCTATGTTTACTTAAACGCGAAATAAAGCTGGTAACCACGACTGAAAGAATTGCAAGAACGAATGCAGCATAATGACATTCAAAATGACACGGAAGACTTTACGTTAATGTTTTATCTTTGATATGCAAATATCGGATGGAAATGTCGGCTTTCTGTTCCTTTGTGATGAACAATTAGAAAAAAAAAATCTAGTGGGTATATCGCTTTGTCAATTTTCCTCAACTTTTATAGTAACTTTTATAGTTTTATGGTGAATATAGCTCAAGCACATCGTATTAAGATTACACGTAGAATAAGAGGGAAACTGGTGAATATACATATCGTGACCAACGTAAATAAACAATTTTTTTCAATCTGAGCATTTCGATTATTTTAATGTTTTAAATTTTTTTCGGCAACCAAAGATTAAACAAACTTTAGGAACCAGGTCTACGCTTTAGGATTTAAAAGGCATTGAACCGATGTTTTCAATTTCGAAAACAAAAGCTTAAATCATAAAAAGATACACCTACCACAAAATCCAAATGTGATGTAAATGCACCAGTTTTCCACTTTTAATACGGGTTTCCCGACACCGTGTAAACACAAACAAAGTGAAGTATTCCTTGACTACAAAGATTGTTTTTTTGTTGTTGTTATATTTCAGACCAATGCGCAATGTTATGAAAATTTGAACTAGGAAAACCTTTCAAAAGCCGTAAAAAAGAAAATCACGACTTTATGAAGGTTGTTTCTAGAGTACTCAATATCAGGAAAATGTAAATAATTAGCTCCTATTTTTAAACCATCCTATTAAGTATCGTAAATCGTCAGAAATCGCGGCTAGGATTAGTGTCCAGGTTGATCCGCATAGACAACCGTCGCCGGCTGCGTGTTTCCAAAAGCTATACCTGTTCAGACACAGCGGTGATTCAGACAAGGCATTCGCTGCTCTGCCTTCGCGTATACTAGTCTATAGAAACATAAAGCGTAGACAGAGTAGCGAATGCCTTGTGTGAATCGCCGCCGTGTCTGAACCGGTATAGGATTTGAAAATACGCTCCCCAGATTTGTAATGTTCGTATCAATCGTGCCTATGAGTATCGTACTATATCCGTTGCAGAGTCGCGTGCGTTTCGAGGTAAATATTAGATAGGTAATTAGTTGTCCTCGTTCACCGGTTGGCTGAATCATTCACGTGAACGTTTGTTTTAGTGTCTCGCCATCCATTCTACACACCTCGCACCCTCCACACTCCACAACACCACGCTCTGCACCAAGGGGGTATGCTCGACTATTGACTACCTGTTATATGTTACTAGTTGCCCGAGGAGTACGTGGCATTCCGTGAGGTGCACAGCACAGGGTTCAGAGCCATGAGGGCACTGTGATAGTTTAGCGATTAAAATTTAAAAACAAAATGTAATACGAGCACGACTGATGAAATTCCGTTATCAAACAAGTACTATAACAATAAATTTACTCTCACAATATGTATTTAAAGCACACTAAAAGTATTAGTGTGCTTTAAATTTTATGTTACCATCCATGAAAACTATACTAATATCCGTCAATATCTGTCAATATCTGTCAATATCTATCAATGTCTGTTAATATCTATCATTAGCTATCAATATCTATTAATATCTATTAATATCTATAAATATTTATAAATATCTATTAATATTTCTCAATATCTATCAATATCTATCTATATATATATCAATATCTCACAATATACATCAATATCTATCAATATCTCACAATATCTATCAATATCTATCAATATCTATCAATATATTTCAATATCTATCAATATCTATCAATATCTATAAATATCTCACAAAATCTATCAATATCTGTCAATATCTAACAATATCTATCAATATCTATCAATATCTAACACTATCTATTAATAACTATCAACAGCTATCAATATCTATCAATGTCTATAAATATCTATCAATACCTATCAATATCTATCAATAACTTTCAATGAATCAATATCAACATCTATCAATATCTATCAATCTGCGATCACGGGGTGCCCGCGACACCGCGCGTCTTCGCCATTTATTTATTTATTTATTTATTTATTAGGAAAAGTTGACAGCAAATCTGAGATTATACAATGATATATTAATAAGATAGTTAATTATGCCAATTATGAACTTTCCACTGATAATAATAAATGATAAAGTGTGACATTGTAGGGTTGTTTTCTTAATTAAATAATTTTCTAGTTACAATATGTGAAAAGGAGTTACTAGTTACAATATGAAAAAAAAGGGGGAGGAGGAAACATGGGATTGGGATGAAGAGGCAAAGGGCGGGGATATATAGGGAGTGAATTTCTACTTAGTGTCATGTTGCTTAGTGAATTTTTCGTTTTATGTCGCGTAAAGTCGAGCTAAAAATGTCAATGTGATAATAATTTAAGTTAAATGAATGTGTGGATCTGTAGATAAATGAGTTTTGTTTGGAGTTGGTCTTGCAAAGAGGGAGATTAAAAGTAAGCGACTGTCTGCTGTTGCGATATGGAACATGGAATGATAGGCGTTGGAGAAGATCGGGGCTATCGATTAAGTTGTGTATGATTTTAAATAACATTACCGAATCTGCTATATTTCTTCGGCAAGTCAACGTCTGTATATTGAAGAACTTTGCAGAGTCTTCACTACTGACATGCGATCGGAAAGAGCGGAAGTTAAGGTACCTTAAAAATCTATTTTGAACACTTTCAATTCTATTTTTATGTATTGTATAGCCTGGGTTCCACACTTGTGATGCATATTCAAGGATACTACGAACGTATGAGTAATATAGTATTTTGAAAGTAGCAAGATCTTTGAATTGTTTGCAGGAACGGATTACGAAACCCAGCATAGAGGATGCTTTAGTGACTATGTGGTCGATATGATTATTGAAATTTAGTTTACTATCAAGTATAACCCCAAGGTCCCTAATTTCTGATTTGGTGGATAAAGGTTGATGATTAATTGAGTATTCGTGGATAACTTTTTTTTTGTTTCTAGTAAAGCGTACGACAAAGCACTTGGATGTATTTAATTCCAGACCATGGGCGTTACAGTACGTGTTTAAACGTTCCAAATCCTCTTGTAGTTTCTGACAATCCTCGGTAGACTTTATGGGTGAGAAGATTTTCATGTCATCTGCATAAAGGATGGTCTGGGAGTTTAAAAAGCAGTTACCAATATCATTTATATATATATTAAATAATAATGGTCCTAACAGGCTGCCTTGAGGAACTCCCGATGTTACAGCAACAGAATCGGATTTAAATCCAGCAACCACTACCAATTGACTACGGTTGGAGATATAAGAAGAAAGCCAACGATAAAGATTGCCATGAATACCAACCTTTAAAAGCTTGTTCAGCAAGGTTGAGTGATCTACCTTGTCAAACGCTTTACTGTAGTCGGTATAGACTGTGTCCACTTGTATTCTGTTATCCAAATTATCTTGGAGGTATTCTGTGAAAGTTAAAAGATTTGTGGTTGTAGATTTCCCACTAATGAAACCGTGTTGTGTCGCATTCAGGCTGGGCTTAAGAGCAGCATATAGTTGATCATAGACTATTTTTTCAAGGATTTTGTTAAATATACAAAGTTTGGAGATTGGCCTGTAGTTTTTAACGTCGGTTTTTTTACCATTCTTGAAGATAGGAGA
The DNA here is from genome assembly GCA_951813805.1 of Limnephilus auricula. NCBI lineage: Eukaryota > Metazoa > Arthropoda > Insecta > Trichoptera > Limnephilidae > Limnephilus > Limnephilus auricula. Next base: position 46,956,428 of record OX638388.1, on the reverse strand, counting down.
CACATATGCAGATTTCCATATAATAGGGACAGTGCAGTCAGTTAGGGAACGATTGAAAATTAAAGAAAGGGGTAAGGCTAGGTTGTGTGCACATTGTTTGATAAAGATTGAAGGTATTTCGTCAGGACCTGCACCCTTGTTAGTATCAATTTCCTTAAGATATTTTAATACAATTTCCCGTGTCACTTCAATATTGCTTATATTGGATGTATGGTTCCCGATGTCAGTTGGATCAAGGGTAAGTGGATTGGAGGGCTTACTGAAGACTGAACTGAAATATTTTGAAAATAAGTTTGCAATTTCTGTTCCATTATTGGCTTTCTCCTCTCCAAAATACATACATTTTGGGATACCTTGGGATGTGTTAGAGGATTTGACGTGGCTCCAGAAGTTTTTCGGGTTTGAGGATATATTGTTTTCGATATTACTTAAGTAACGGGATTTGCTTTTCCGACATAAGTCTTTGTGCCGTTTACGAAGGAGAGAAAATGCGTCATAGTCAGCCTGGTTTTTGTATTTTTTATATTTGCTAAAATATTTAGATTTTTCCTTAGTTACCTTAATAAGGGCAGCATTGTACCAAGGAGGATATTTCAAATTCCATAAAAATTTATGAGGAATATGAAGATTTATGAGGTATTTCAAAAACGTATAGAAACTGTCAAGCGCTGGTTCTATTTTAGAGGTAGAGAACATGGAAGCCCAATCAGCTTGTTCAAGGGCGAAATTAATTGAATCGTAGTCTCCACGATTATACAGAAAAACTTTCCTTTTCGCATTTGTCAATGAAGGGGATTCCTGAAATGGCACACTAATGGACAGAGCTCTATGATGTGCATCTTCGGGAACTAGCGGGTCATCATTAGATTCGACGGAGATTTGTAGATTTGAGAGAATCAGATCTAGGATGTGGTCGCTTGAGTTTAGTTCACCGTTGTATTGAGAGAGATTCAGAAAATGCATACAGTCTACAAAATGATTACTAACATGAGTGGAGTAATTACTAGCTGCATAGCGAGCGGAGAGCGTATTTTGGATCCATGAGATTTCAGCAAGATTAAAGTCACCTAAGATAATAAAGGAATCCGTGGGGTTATTTGATACAACGTCTGATAACATGTTCAGGAAATTTTCAATTAAGTATTGATGTTGAGTCCCTCCGGGGATGTACACGCAACATATATGGACCAAGCGGTGAGGTGTAATATTATTGCGAATGGTGACCCAGAGGTCTTCAGCACAAGAATTCCATTCAGGTCGGGCGACGCTGATCAGCGCTTGTTTAACAGCCAACACTATACCACCGCCAAGACACTGACCGGTGGCAGCGTAATCACGGTCTCTACGGTATACATAGTAACGAGGGTCAAAAATTTCTTCGTCCCTGATGCCTTTGGTGAGCCATGATTCTGTAGGGGCGATTATATCGTAATCGTTTGAAAGGGTATTTTGAAAGATCGTCGTTGTTTTGGTTCGAAGACCTCTAACATTCTGATAATATATTGCTAAAGACATTGGGGAGTATTCGAATAAATATTAGTGAATAAGCAGTAAGTTATACGTATAAATGATAACTTCAATAAGTGAATTCGGTTGTAGTGGTCATTCAATTTAACATAGTAAGTATATCTAACACAGTAATTTCTTGGTGTGAGTGCATAAAATAGTTTCAAATAAAAATAATATATAAGTCTTATAATATGCATCTCTGTCCCGGCTAATGATAATATTATTCTGATGTTGATATAAACGGATAGATGTAGGTATCCATATTTGAGGTAGGGACCGTTAATAGTATTATTCAGTTCGTATTTTGGTGAGATGTTTGTTGACAAATGAGTGTAAGGTAATATGCTTACCACGGCAGAAAAGATGATTAGTGTGAAAGAGACCGCTATTGTCCGTCGGGTAGGTCCGATTGTCAGGAGTGTAGGGGGTCGCCAACATGCGGTAATATGTATTCCAGGTTGGTTCTTGAGACGTTTTGACTGATTTGGAAATGAATTAGAAAGTTTGTAGGAGAGGGTAAAATGGAAGAGGGAGGGTGAGTGTAATAATAGGAGAGGATGAAGGGAGGGGGGAAATATATGGGAAGACACATGAGTAAATAAAAAATATATTTTGCGACGCGAAGAGATTCCAGATCGATTTAGGCAATTTTCTTTAGGTCCTCTTCCTTGGCAATTGATATGGGAGGCGAAGTGGGATTTTTCCTCACAAATATCCTGCTGTTTTTTAGCCATGTGAATTGGTACCCCTTTTCCTTCGCAATCCCCTTGGCCCGAAAAAGGAGGTTTTTGTTGGAGCTGGTTAGATGGTCGTTTATGTAAATTTTCCTATCGTCACCGGGATAATTAAGGTCCTTCGTGCTAATTCCCTTTCTTCGTCGAATTTCCGTTATGAATTCAATTTTACGTGAGCGGGTGGTGAATTTTACGATTATTGGTTTGATCATTTTGGAATGCAATGGGTCTTTCGCCGAGACTCTGGTGGCAAACTCAATTTCATTACTTTTAAAGTTGAGTATGCCAATTGTGTTTGCTATATCCGATACGATATTTGAAATATTTTCATTTTTATCTTCAGGTATTCCTTTTATTTCGATATTCTGTAGCCTCATCCATTGCTCCCTTTTATTGGAATCTTCTTGCATTTGTTTGATAGTCGATTGAAGGGAGGAAACTTCTTGTTCCAGATAGTCTACTTTTTTCATAGACTGTTCGAAAGCCATGCGTCGCTTCGGGTGCCGACTGTCGGGCCTACTGCTGTCGTCAGCGGCACCTCGGAATTAATATATTGCCTAAGTTTCCAGATCACACTTGGATAAAACTAGGCCGTGTAACCACCGAGCCGGTGCCGCGGCCGGTGGAGTAGAGTGGCTTCTGTAGGTATTCTCCACCGAGCGCCATTTAACTTTCCGCCCGTAAACCTAACCAACTATTTCGCCATATTAAATTCAAGCGATAATCTAAGACTAGATTTGTTTAGTGAGTTATTTTCGTCATTGTGAGATTAAAATACTGCAAATAAATTATATTTAAATGGTTAAGATATATATTTCCCGCCGAGTCGCGGTGTCTGAGCGGGAAACAACACGCACATAATTATTTTTTGTCATTGAGCTTTAGAATTAGATAATATTGTTTATTTTTTGAAACCTTATTAGCAAGTATTTTAAAGACCTATATTGTTTGATAGGATTTTAGATTTTAACGGCCAAAAGTATTTTTGGGGTGTTATGCCTTGTTACGCTACCCCCTTCTTTAGCCAACGTTTCGGACAACGTGGACACTGTAACGTTGTCCGAAACGTTGGCTAAAGAGGGAGGTAGCGTAACATGGCATAACACCCCAAAAATAAATAACAAAAAAAACCTATATTGTTTTTTGAAGTAAAACTTCTTTAGGGGCATTACGACGGGTAACTCAAATCTTTTTTGAACGGAAGTAATATTTTTTTAACGGAAATGACTAATAAATTTTTATCTAAATTTAAAAAAGAATATGTCGTCTGTAATCAGTTGGTATCCGGACGTACGTTTTGTTAGGTTAAATTAAGTAAAAGCCGTCTTTTGATCGGCTTTGCAAAATAATAATAGAACAGGAAAGACATAAATGTTCTCGGTAGCAGCTATTTACCGCGTGCTCCCACGACATGGAAACTCCTCTTACTGTGCAACTGTGTACGTGTACAACCCGGAAAAGATGAAACACGTTTTCTTTCATATATTTGAACGCTCATCAAACAATCGTTCTTTCATAATATTTGAAGCCAATGAATACAGTGCTACGTACAGTATTTCAATAGCAGGGCTGCAAAATCCCAGATTAACATCGATCACTGATTAAAATTGCCGATTTTCAAAATTTCAAGAAAAATTTACAAACTTCACATATCAAAAACTGTCTAAACAATTTTCCGACCATTTTTCCGATTTCCTAAAATAATTTTTCGGAAAAATCAAAAATTTCAATCAAGACATAGAAACCAGCCAGTTTGCGCCTCCGCCCACTCAGGCAACTGAAAACTCTCAACTGCCAACTGTCTTTGTATGACAATGTGATGGCCCGCACACTTCACAATCACACAAAACCCCGTTGTCAATGGTAACGCAAGCGGTGACTTGCGACCATCTTGCGACTGTCACGGCTGATTGCCCTGCTAGTTGCGAGCTGTCAGCTGATTGTTCTTCATCTATGGTTAAACAAGCTTTTTGACCAATCAAGACAGAGAAAACAGCCGGTTTTAGTTGGTTTTCAGTTGCCTCAGTGGGCGGAGCGCCTTTTAGTTTGTTTTCAGTTGCCTTAGGCGCTCCGCCCACTGAGGCAACTGAAAACCAACTAAAACCGGCTGTTTTCTCTGTCTTGATTGGTCAAAAAGCTTGTTTAACCATAGATGAAGAACAATCAGCTGACATCTCGCAACCTAGCAACGGCCCCCCAGGGTAATCAGCCGTGACAGTCGCAAGATGGTCGCAAGTCACTGCTTGCGTTACCATTGACAACGGGGTTTTGTGTGATTGTGTAGTGTGCGGGCCATCACATTGTCATACAAAGACAGTTGGCAGTTGAGAGTTTTCAGTTGCCTGAGTGGGCGGGGGCGCTTAGTGGGCGGAGGCGCTAAAAGGTAAAGGTCTAAGTCAAACATAAATCGATTTTTTTTTTCGAATAGCAAATATAAAATTTGAAGAAAAAACTACCTTTGAAAAAAGTACCTACTTTTGAACCGAACTATAATAGCGATGATATTCCTCTGACGTCCTTTTTTGGATCGTTCATTGGATCACTCGATATTATTTTTGGATTCGGTTCCCTTTGACTTTTTTAAAGTTCGAAAATTTGATATGGACCTGTTTTAATAAAAAAGTGTATCTAAAATGATTATTTAAATGGAAATCCTAAAAATTTTGAGTTCTCAGACCGATTTGATTAAAAATTTATGTTGGAGAGGTCAGGGGGGAAAAACTCGAATTCTATGTCAAACACAAATTTCGGTGGCATTTTTTAATTTCTTGAGTTTGATTGGCAGTAAGTTTCTGAGTTTTCATTCGTACAGTAAATTTCAAATGAGTGAAGTTATACGATATACGTGTATTAAGTAAGCATTCACAAATGGTTTTTATTTGGATAGAAGAAATCATTTTTGATATGTTGATAAGCTCACGTCGATGTGAGCTGACGTGAATAAATAAATAATACCCTGGGGAAGTTTCAGACTGAACCAAAACCGTTTGGTTTTTATATTTATTATGTTGGTTGGTGTACTTAATAAAGTGATGTCAAACGATTCATTCTAAACAATATTTGATAGATCGTTGTGTACATTAAAAAAAGTTTGTTTATTGTTTTCAAGTTTAATTTGTAGATATCTATTAACTTTTTTTATTTCTTTTATATAATCGATAATATTTAATTCGTAAGAACAGCTTAATTATACGAAAGTTCTGTTCTGAAATTATTATGACGCGCGGCAGCTGTTTCGCCCTTTTTTGACCGACATTTACAAACACTTTGATAATGCCTTCAGAATACGAAACAGTCACACGTAATAATAATTGCATAACAGAACTTGTTTATGAATAAACTATTTTTATAAATTAAATAATAATATTATTGAATATTTAAATAAGTAATTAATTAAAGTTATCTGTTATCTTGCAAAAAAGTGAACTTTTTTTTTAATAAATCCATCATTTATTCGAACTCAGCACACGCTTTAAAAAAGAATTGTCAGTTTCTCCGAAAATTAAAGGGACTCTATAAAATGAAAAATCGTTAAAGGGAATGGTTGAACCACAGATGTTAAATTCGCTGTAAATGTAACCAAGACATTCCCGGTGTCCTTTTCATTCTCTGGGGATTAAATTGGAATCTGGTTCTGCCCCACTGGAAGTGACATTGGACTATTCTCTTTACATTCCCATTGTCTTCTGAGGGGAAGGGCGGGTGGCTAGCTACTAGTCAGATAATAGTGCCAGCTACAACCGGCGCTAGCTACAACTGGCGCTAGCTACTGGCGCGAGCTGCCAGCGACACCGACAGATGGACAGATCAAGGAGAAGTCCCAGGCGCTGCGCCCAAAGCATAGGCTTAAGTATTCACTCCATATCACTTAGCTTAACTTAGCAGTCACATTAATATGAGCACTGAACATGATTAGGAGGAGGCTCTACAGCCTTTGCTTTAAATTTAAATTTAAGTCTCATTTTCAAATTAGTTTTTCGTTTGGAGAATTCAGACAAGCGATAAAGTATGTACCTATTTATAATATTTTTAACAGCAAATTATTTTTATTGCAATTTTCAAAATTGGTATTGATTTATTGAAAGGTACAAAATACCAGCAGAACAGAAATTATAAACATTTATTCATCAGTGACAGTAGTTGTTAAATCACACAATGAGTAAAGGATTTATATGTTTTTAAATACATTTTGTAAAGAGGAAACATTTTGTCCAAAGAAACGTATTCCCTAATTTCCTGTGTGGATTTTGACACTTTGCGGTGGCACTATTTTTTCCATAACTCGTTCAGCTTTTTTTTTAACGCTTGATTTGAAGGAAAATTAGGGTAATGCTTGACAAAATCAATAATAAATGTAAGGGTATATTGTCTAATGAAGAACTAAATTGCCATATGATTAACTCCACTAACCAATTGAGCACGATCACCTGAAATAATAGAGATTAATGAGAAAGCTTGCAATGCACCGCGGGGAATAATGGTCCTTGCCTACACATATATTCTGTGTCGACCTACATGGACCTGCAGACAAAGAGCTAATACGCTGTCAGCATCCTGTGAGGTCAGCAGATCTTGATGCCGCTAGTCGATTAGTAGAACCGCCTCAGTTGAACAGAGTTAACCACTTGAGCTAGAGCTAAACCACCAGTACCTATGTGTTGGTGTGGCGAGCCCCACCACATGGAATGGATTTCCCTCTTGTTATCTATCATACCAACTTATAGGAATATTTGTATCATAATAATATGTTAGCTTGATAAATAACCCCAATTGATTAATGAATTTACTTTAAATATATCAAAAAGTTGGCAATCGGCAATGATTTTCAAGTACATCAGAAGTCACCAACCTTATATATAGTGACGTTTGCTGCATTTTTTAATAGAGAAACTTCACAAGAGTCCCAACTGCTCCCTTCAGGAGCCAGTGAGACTATGGCATCCTCAATTGGAGTATGTTGTGAGGCTGAAGGTATGTGGGGAAGGGAAGGAGATGGGGAAGAGGAAGGCGGGAAAGTACCTGGCTATTCAGATCTAGTCACTAAACACGGCTAAAGCCATTATTAAACAACGTTTCAATTCTGAATGGTGGTCTTACACCAGGGCGATACTTCCGTATCTTCCACTTTGGAACGTGCCGCTAATATAGTATATATTATTTTTATTAATTAATTGTGAAATAACACAAATTAATCAAATAAAATTATTTGCGCACGCCGGGTTCGAACCCGCAACCTTCCGATTGGGAGTCAAGTGTCTTACCACTCGGCCACGGAAGGCCAATTATTTTCCTCGGGGCCCCCTGTGTGGAGCTAATGTAAAAAATTAAAAATTAAAAACTATAAACTATTAGCCGGGCGCTATTGACATCTCCCTAACAATCTGATGGCGTTTCGAGTTTTGCGTCACACTCTTAGGTATCATAGTTTTAGAGTAAATTGAGATGTTTAAATCGTCCTTTGTCTACCCCAAAGTGTTTATGGCTAACGCTTTTAGGATTATAGCTTAAGTGGGTGAAATGTCACAGAAATGCGCTGTTTTTTTTTTCTTATTTATTTCAGGTGTTAAAAATTCAGAGAGTTTATAGATGTTAAGAATTCAGAGAGTTTATTACAGGTGTTAAGAATTTTTCTTTGTAAGCCGAAACAGCTGGCATAATAATAAAAAACTAAAATACTTGCAGAACTTAATAATAACATTACTAATTTTAATTTTTAAAAAAATATTAATATTAAAGAGAGACCTACGGATTAAACCCAAAAATAATTAATAGTTTTTACCTAATACTAATAGTTTAACGTAGCTACCTATCTTCTAACATTACCATTTTGCTAAATTTTGTGTAATATGACCTAAAAGCGCTTATTCAGTTTAGGTTCTCTCGCATTTGACGGTCCGGGTCCGGGTCCGGGTCTGGGTCCGGGTCTGGGTCCGGGTCCGCTCAGCAGGCAAAGGCGTTTATAGAGATTACATCCATTGTTAGTGAAATACCAATGTACGATTGAAAACAGAGTTTAATCGAGCAAGTACCTACTCTCAAAATATATTCTGTCTCACTTGACAACTACCCCCCCCCATCCCCTCCACCCAGCCTGCTGTGGGATCCAAACAGATTCATTAATTAAAATGTTCTCATCTGTGGGGAAAATAATTAATTATCTGTTTTTGCCGTTTAATGATTGCTTTTCAGGAACTTATGAAGATTCACCTTATTCCACTCTAAAGGTTTTCCATACTCCACCACTCTATAATATAATATTATGTATAATACTCATACATGCGAGAAGAGATTGAGGGAAGGAACTTAGACATTTATAATACTCTTATCTTCTGTTTTTAAAGCTAAATGGATGGTGGGAATCCAAACTCATGTCTTAATTAAAAATAACGTATCACTTTTCAGCTTCATAACTGATTCGATTGATTTCTCTCCCTTGTGGTAGGAACGTGTTAATTCTAGCACGAAAATTATTCACGAGGTATTAAAAAAAATCGCAATGTAACTGACACTACTTTAAGACGATCCACTAGTCCTTGACTAATTTGGAATCGGGCGGAGCGAACGATTTTTGGGAGTTTACCAATAAAAATGCTAATCTCTAGCCAACAACAGTGTTTTGTTATTCCGCAAGTATATTTTTAAAGATCGAAGCGCCGCGTAGACTACGGAATGTCCGTTGGTCCCGGATTCTGGGCGTAGACTGAGCGACGGGCTAAAATCCTTCTGTACATGGCATAAGGATGAAATTCGCAGTTATAAATTCGTTGGGGACCGCCTATTTTTATTCACTGAAAAGAAACGTCGCCAAAATGCACGTTTTATTTTATTTTGTGAAATTTAGATACAAATATTAAAATGTTTTCCGATCACTCTATAATAAACTTAATTAGCTACATTATTCAATAATAAAATACCAGAAAAAGGATTTTTAAGCGGGAGATTTTTCACTTTTAACCATTTTTTATAGGTCAGACGCATAATTTTTTTCCAAACTTATTAAAAAGTTTATCAAAAAAATACTCGATCACTTCAAAGGCCAAGATGTGTTCTACTCACATTATTTAATTAAAGCATCTATATTATTTCTATGCGATCAAATTTTCAAAACTAAAACGCAAGATTTTGTATGATTTTGCATTTTTTCGCATGTCTTCACCTTAATGCTATTATTGAGACTCAGAAATGAAATCCCTGGTTATTCAAATGTAGTTAATGGTAACTAAGGATGAGTTGTTTCCAAAAATTTGAACATTTCATCAAATATTTTTTTTACATTCTGTGAAGGTTGTAAAATTTATTTTAAAGTTCTGAAATTATTTCAGTTTTATGAAGCAACTGGCCTATAATGATATAATTACAGAACTTGAATAGAACTTACACAGAACGTAAAAATTTCACATATTTGAAGAATTGTCAAATTTTTTTAAACAAATCGCCCCAAAAGTACGTAACGTAATGAATGTGCATGACGTGCACAAGGAGAAAAATGTTATTCGAAAAAACGATCATTTTAATAGTAAAAACCGTTAAAAACGGGACTGAAGTTCTTACGAACAAATTAACAGGGTTTTAATGTTTATTGGTAGGAAAATGTAAGAATAATTTTTTGGTATACGTACGAAATTACGTATACCAACAAATTATTCTTACATGTTCCCGCCAATAAACATTGAAACCCTGCTAATTTATTCGTTAGTACTTCAGTCCCGTTTTCAACCGTTTTTACGAATAAAATGTTCGTATTTTAGAATAACATTTTTCTCCGTGCACATTCTCACAAAAACAGCGCTTTACAAATTATTCGATTATTATTATTATTATTACTACGTTTTGATTTTGGGTGGTGGCATTTCACATTGTCGATGTTTTTATGGGAAAAACCTTTAAATTACGATTAAGTATTAGTTACTTCATTATATATGTATTAGTAATAGCTCATTGCTCCTCTAGAAAATAATTATTTTGTATGTGCCACAATTCCGCTAAGGGTTCCTGACAATTTTTTTTTTCTTGAAATCTCGTTATTTTTGTTGCTTGTTGTAACAATTTCAAATTTTTATGTTTGGTTATCATAAAAATCTGAAATGGATGCTTGTATAACGTGCAATGTACAATGATGGAATTCTTTGAGAGGCCTAAACCCGCGATGTCAAGAGGAGATCCGTTGTTTTAGACAACTTGATTAAAACCCACCATAATATTATATAGGGTCTTTCAATAAAAACGTTCGATTTTAAAATATAAATAAAACAAGTTGTATGTGAGATATCCACTCAATTATGAGGAGGTATTTTTTATGGCAATACGTGTGGAATATAATGTCGTTCAAATGCCCGCCGCTTTGCTTGGTGGCATGTATTCGGGAAGTCTAATTTTCAATGATTGTTGCATAAATCTGGCTGAATTTGTGGATGACGTTTGTCCAGTTGGTTGGGGGTTCACGTTCACATTGTTGCTGGTTGGCCAGTTCACGTCGCTGTCTTTTTTCTTTTTCTTCTTTCCATGCCTTTTTTGGTAAAATTTCCAATTTGGTGATTTACACACATTGTTCAACGCTATAACATTCCATGGTGATTTGCCGTACACTAATAAACGATTGACAACAAAGTTGACAGGTGTCAATTTAACAATACGCCTGCTATAAATTAATAAATTTCGAGCGATAGACCATTTAAAATGAAAGGATGTTACCGCTCTGGTAAGGCTCTCTGATCTTCACATACCGACACGAGATTGGCATTATACGAACAGTCAATACTTTAAAAATAAACATGCTTCCGCACCAACGAACGTGTGTACCAACTTATGGATATTATATACTCAGAAATTCAAACCCTGTGAATATGAAATTCAGCCTGAGGGTAATTGATAATATGTCGATCATTTAATGTGAATAGGAGCGGGGCTACAATTTACGCTGAAGAGAAATATTTCATTGTCTATTTTGTTTGCGTTTGAAGCCGAAGCAAAAATAATCGGAAATTAAGTTATCGTGTTTCATTTAGGATAAGATATGTCGATACAGAAGGAATTTATTCATCTTCTACAATATTCAGTATCGAAGCCTGGAAAGATTCAGCTTAGTCTGAATATTGGTAAAAATATGTGTTTTGTTGAAAACATTTTGGATAACCAATACCCCTCCCGTAGGTCTCCCAAGTTGTTCGCTACGTTTAAAGACTTTGCAGGGGTGCTTTATATTTTTTAACAGTTTTTTGTGATTTTTTCAACTACCATACTAGGCTTATGCCCGTATTATGGTAGTCACACCTGATTTAAATTATAATGTAAGAACTAGAAAAATACTATTTCTAAGAAACAAATAATATAACATATGAATAAATAAAAATAAAAAACATGTTTATAGGATGAAAAAAAAAATACAAATATAAAAATTAAAATTAAACTGGATAATAAAAAAAATAATTTAAAGCTGAGGAAAAGAATTTTTTTTTTAAATCAACAAGGAGTCAACAAGGGTTGGGGTTGTCTAAGTCTTGGCGGCGAATGCGTTCGCCCATCTACTGCGTGGTGGGCCGGATTGCGAGAGACTGGTATAGGGAGTCCTTGCCTCTCCAGCTGGACTCTCTTGACCCATCGCACTGTACGGCAGTGATAGGGGTGGATTCGTACGTCCATCACTCCGGGACACCTTGACCCTACATTACCATCCACCCCGCATTTCTTCTCTTTCCCAGTAGTTACTCTACTTCCTTTCAATAAAAATACCCACATCGCAGCATTCCCAAAGATGTCAAAGACTCTGAAGGATTTTTTTCGCACGGCCTCCGAAGCTTGTGTAAAAAAACGACGATTTGATATGATTTTTAGTGGCTTTGTATTGAATAAGTTGAATAATGTGGGAAAAAAAGATTAAAAAAGTATTGTGTTTTCAATGTTATGTTGTAAGTTCCTTAAATTCAGCAATTATTTTCATAACCTCAATTATGTTCTAAATTCCATCTGTATTAATGTTAAATTGTTTAAAATATTTTCTACCGTCGTGGTCATCGACCAATTATTAATAATGCTCTATAAACATTAATTTATATGTTATAAATAATTTCATTAAAAAGCATTCGGTAAATTAACCCGGCATTTTATATTAAGGTTAAAGTGTACCCTTAATATTTATACAGATACTGAGCTTAATTGAATGTGAAATATTACCTTAAGAACGGTTTACACAGCTACAAAATAAATTCAACATCCTCTAATTTTGACCTTTTAGTATACTCGTGTACCTACTATGGAAAGATGGTATTTAAATATTTACAGATATCGTGAAATGTAACTCTCGAGTAAAAATTCAGATCTAAAGAATAAACATTCGTAAGTGATAGAGAAGATCTAAATAGTTTTTCTATCTTTAATAATATTATTATAAAAAGAAAGATTTATTTAATTAATTTCTACTAATATTACCATTTGTTATATCAGCTACTCGCATTATACCTAGTTCTCTCATTAAAAATGTAGGCATATTAGATTTGTCAAAGAATTTGTATATAAAACTGCAAAAATCAGTCATTTTAAATACATGTAGGATTACGAAAGATTCTTTAAATATTTATATTGAGGGATCAGTAGGATTTATCGGTTAAATTAGGAATTCCACTGAGCCGAACCCTCTGATATGAAAATATCTGGAGTCGGTGAATTATTTTCCCATTTAATAGTCTGGTAGGTTAACATGTTGTTCTTGTATTGTTTTGTGATAATTATACTTATATAATACACTTGCATAGCGTGGATTTACTAGATGATCATTTTTATGGAAAAGTGTGTGAAAGGGTTTAGTTTTTCCTATGGGGAAAACTAAACCCGTGCCTAAAAGTCTGATGTATTTATTTTAAGTAAGTTTTTAGTTCTACTCTGTAATTATTTTTCACGTATCACTGATTTGTCTTCCGAAGGCATTATCAAACTGTTCATCAAATCTATCAATATATTCCTACAATTTTTCTCTGAAAACAATGAGGGCATTGGCAATAAAATTAAAATCAATTTGATTTTTACTATTAGAACCTATGTAGAAATTACATAAATAGATCGTCTTGATATATGCTTATCGATTGTTTGAGAATATCTTCGGAAGGCAGTTTTCACACGTTATAATAATTACACAGCAAAATTCGTAAAAAGCTTTAAATCAAATCGGAGTTCTATAAATTAAACTTGATCATTCTAAAATATCTACATATGTAGGTATAATCTAATTAAGAGCAAACATTACAATATATGAATTATTGGTAAGCTAAAACTAACTAACTAACCATCACGCGGTTTCCCCGCAGGTGTTGGCGGAGAGAACGGACCGCCCAACAACTCGGTCTTGGCATACACTCCTTGCTTCTTATATTTGAATCACTTAATCGTGCCATGTCTTCCTCGGGCGTCCTCGACTTCTTTTACCATTAACATTCTCGTTATATATTTTCTTTACACTGCTTTCATCATTAATTTGCCATACATGCCCAAACCATCTAAGCGTGTATTTCTTTATCTTACTTATTACGCTCACGTCAGCCTTGCATTCTTTCTAAGCTAAAACGGTTCTAATAAATCCTAATCATTAATTAAGGGAAAGTACACTCTTGTCTCATTCTTTAATAGCCTTCCAGCTTTCGGGATTAATGCTTATCTCCAACAATGCTTCTGTTTTCTTAATCTCGTGAATGAAATTCTACTGTAGAAAATACCAGTGTAAATATGACAGGAAAAATGCTTACTAATCCTTCGGACAAAATGCTTTCATACTGAAGGAGGGATAAAAGATAAAACCTCCACTGCCCAGCACCGCCTGTAGGGATGCCTGATGGCTGCTGGCTGCTGGCTGCTGGCTGCTAGCTGACTTGCGTTATGTCTTTTTTTTAAAGTTTAACACATATAATAAAGTAAGGAAAATAATTTATTCCCCCTATAATTTATCCAAATAATTCATAGCAGTAACCTCATTATTTAACAATTAATAACACATTCATATTTAGTGCGGGGAAAACAGACTAGAGAATCTATTGTTACAATTATTTTCTCAGCAAATTTGTTTAACCGGTAAGAAATCAATTTTATACACCTTTAAAAAGATATTTAAAATTTTATAAATATATCGTCTCAATCTGGTACAAGTACAGTTTGAAAATTGCCTTGTAAACCGAAACAGCTGTCAGAATGATAAATAAAACTAAAATACTTGCAGAACTTAATAATAACATTATTAAATTTAATTAAAAAAAAATTTTTTAATTATGTGGTGTTCTACGAATTAAACACAAAAACAATAAATAAAAAAATGCGTTATGTCTGTCGGGCTGGAAGTCCCATTCAGGCAGCAGATAGCAGGCAAAAGGCAGCAGGCTCCAGGGCGCCAGGCACCAGACACCAGGCACCAGGAACCAGTCACCAGGCACTAAGCACCAGGCACCAGGCGCCGGGCACTCCCAACAGGAACAACCAACAATGGGGGACTTTGCCCAAAAACACGGCGTTAAGGCGAACAAACCTAAAGGGTATATTATCTTACTACAGGAATTTATTTCAATGGCAGGACTTAACTTCTGCGGGCCTGAAAGCTTTTCCCCGGGGAGACCTTTTCCCGGAGCACTCTGCCCCAAGTCTTATATGGTGTGTATATGTAAGTGTGTGTGTTGGCCAAATGGCAAAGGCAATAAATAAAACTTCGACTTTAATGCCGATGAAACGGCTTTTACAGATTGGGACAGATGCCCAACATTTATTGTTAATGCTTATATATACCACAACACGGGCATTAAGTATGGTAGTTAAAAAATGTCAAAAACTGTAACTTGTAAAAATTTAATAAATAAAAATAAAAATTTAATTTTAAAAAAATATGTTGTCTATCCTAAGATGAAAGCTTTCCCGTAGATATTAAACACAAGTGATCACTCCTATAGAAGATAAAAAACAAAAGAAATTTAAATAAATCATTATAATGGAATTCCACCACGAATTGTCGGAATGAAAAATAATTATTTGACCTCTGTAGACTTATTTTTTGATTAATGAAAAAGATTTCGATTAATTTAAAAATTGCAATTTCCAAATATTATAGATTTGGGAGCAAGATTCTCCGTAAGAAATCGACACGGCTATGTCAAGACCACGAACGTAATGGTTGTAAATAAGTTAAACACACAAGTAATTTTATTTGAGGAAATAATTGCCAACTATTTCAAAATCCATAAAAAAATTTAAAACTCTCCCGAGGAGTGTAAAATTTTTAAAATAAATAAAACCAACTAAAACTCATGAAAATATCTTTTTAATTGTGCCGATTTTGTTGCTAACAGGACATTAAATTCTTGTATTTCTGTTTTTCAAATTTGACGTCAATTTTTTTTTCTTGCAATCTTCGTGATCTATAAAACAAGTGCTCTCAGCCTACCACAGTTTAAACATGATTTTTTTATTGCAAACCGGTAATTTGAAAAATATAAAAACGAGGTATCAATATCTCAGTTAACTGGTAACAACGTCGTTTTGGACTTGTGACATAATTAACATTTTTAACACCAATTAACTAATTACTTAATTAACATTATTAAAAATGAATGAATAATAATTAATTCTTGTGGAGAGATTTAACCCGGACATATTTTTTTTTGTTTTATTATAATAATTAACTACTTAATTAATATTTATTTGATAAATTAAATAATTAATTAATTAACATAATTAATTAACCTTAATTAGCTTAGTTAATTAACATTTGTTAACATTTTCGAAGCCAGCGATATTATAATACATAATGTATGTGTGTTTTAATAGAGCTTCCTAGCTACGCTTGTTCACCTGTAGTCACCTGTAATTCACCTGTAGTCACCTGTAGTTCACCTGTAGTCACCTGTAGTTCACCTGTAGTGGTACGAAACTTACACCTACTTTAGGCCATTTCCATTTTCAGGAACTCAACACAATTAGCTCTTTGTTTAATAACTACTATAAGGGTTTAATTCAAAACACCATAACGTATGGAATTCAATAGAATATCCGCACAAAAAGTCCCCGCAGTAACTTTTTGAGCTTAGACGTTCCGGGTAAATGAATTTTAGGATTCCAGATACATAAAAGCTTGTAGACGGAAAACGGTGACCAAAACCCGGACACAGGACGCGGGACGCGGGACGCAGTACTCGGGCAGTAGTTAATGAATACAAACGAGCGTCGTCGGAATAGTGACCGTCCAGCCAACAAAACATTTCGTGAAGCTCGGAGACTTTAATTCGGTAAATAAAAACACAGGTCTAGCCGTTATACCACCGATACCTCGTTTTGTAAAAATTCGACAACCAAAAAACGCTGGTTAGCTTTATTTATTTTTATTCGTTCTAAAAAAACAATTATCTCACCAAGAGGAAAATGGCATAACTATACAGGATGTATCATGAACAGATAACCTTTTTTGTTTTCAGAATATGCGCTGTGTACCGAGTGATGCGTTAGGTAGTATACGTATACAGTGCACAGACGAGTATCTCTATTGAGAAAGTTGGTCATAAAAATATGTATCCTGAAAGCTCAGAATACATATTTTTTCAAGTCATTACATCACATGGCAACCATTAAAAAAATGTCAACCCCCTCCCTGCCGTATTACATTACCGGTAAAGTCTTATCACAGTCGTGTGAATCGCATTCGTTTGTTCTCGTCGCTTGTGTTTTTTACATTAACTTCGTCTGAGAACGTTATCAGAAGAGTTAGAAAAAACATTTTTTAGGATATATGTAGAAGTAGAAGATATAAAGGGTATTAAAAAGGGCATATAAACGTAATTTGGAATTTTATTTTTAATATTGTAGTCGACATAGGGATATTTCTAATCGTATGCATTTGTCATTAAAATCATTTAATTGTATGATTTTAGTAGAAAGTAGGTAGTAGGTAGATTTATGATACGATTAATCTTTTGCGCTTGTTTACCATAATTTTAAACATTTAGATGCCAAAAAAAGTATTTTCTTCAAATTTTATGCATTTTTTCTTGTTACATATTGTAAAAATGGTGCAGATAAAATTATCTTTAATAATTAGAAATCAATAAACGAACGAATAACCCTAATAATTAATAATGTAAGGAATATAATTTATTCCTCCCTTAGTATGTTTACAAAACCTAAACAATATAACACATCCAAATATTTCATAGCGTAACGTCATTATCGAACTATCAAGAACACATTAATATTTAGTGCGGGGAAAACAGATTTCAAAGTTCCCTACATAATAGAAAATCTATTGTTACAATTATTTTCTCAGAAAATGGATTTAACCGGTAATAAATCAATTTTTACACTTTCAAAATTGATATTTGAAATCATATAAATAAGTCGTCTCAAAGTGGTACAACCACAGTTCGAAAATGGCTTTGTAAGCCAAAACAGCTGTCACAATCATAAAAAACTAAAATACTTGAAGAACTTAATAATAACATTATTAAAATTAATTTAAATTAATATTTTAAAAATTATATATAGTTGTACGAATTAAACAGTAGTATTACAATTCTCGAGGAGAAATTTTATTTAACTTTATTTAGTATCCCTCTGTACTCGAAGTCTACCAAATTACTTTCCCGGTGAAAGTTGTAGGAACACCATTTGTAGTGCAATATCTTCCGGTGGTGTCTGTTTTTCCAAACAATCGGGAAATTAGAGCGTGGGCTATCTAGCTATATGTCCGCCCAGCACCCACCCACTCCGAGATATCTTCAATGAATGTTGTTTGTCGGAACAAATAGTGATATTTCTTGGCAAGAGTGTAATCAACGTCAGCCTTTTGGTTTAATTCGATATTAGGAATGTTTGCCAAGAATGTTCCGTATTTTCTTCAGCACTAAACTGAAAACTTTCTCTTTATGTTCCTTCCTTTGGTTCTTGAACAAGTAATGCTCACCGCCAATGAAGGTTATAATAATAATAATCGACAAAATTCTTGGGTTTAAAGGTGTTTGTTTGATCACTTTTCGTGTGGAAATCGATTATTTAATGGCCAACTTTTTAATTACGTATTCACAATCGCAGAATTATTCCTCAGAGTTTTAATTAGATCAAATCTTCCACTTTTTAACAATTGCTGACATCATTTAAACGTACTTTATCCACCATCAACAGATTTGTAAGTAACCGAAAATTTTCAAAATTGGAACCTATTGTGTCAAGAATTCAGACCTTCCCGTGATTCTGCACTGATATGTGTTAGTCTGACCCATATAAATAATCTCTGGAATATTGTATCGTTATACCTACCCACAACTGTTTTATGTGGACCATAAAATTTTGAAATGTAAGAAAAAAGTAAGAAAACTGAAAGACAGAGCAGGCACAATGTTGCGATGGGCTTACTGGATACCTTAAGTTTCCACAGCTCTCCATACATACCAGGACAAAAATATAAGAATATTCTTGATCGTAACCTAATACGTCCTTTTCTACACGTGATTTTAATCCAACAGATTTATACATGGTGTTAATAGACGTACTTAACTTCATTTAACCGTTGATTCCTTATTTGACAGTTAGGGGCGAAGTGTGCATGGCGTTTAGCGGTTACTCGCTGAGAGACCGGTGACGATATGTGGAAGACTTTTTTTTTAATTTTGAAGAATTAAAAGTCATCACTGATTGTGTAAGTAAAGTACGTCCCGTAAAACCCTTTACATTAACGCTAATATTTAATATTAGTTGAATGCCCATGGACAGAGTGACGCGCCATTTTCTGTACGAAGGATGAATTCAAATAAGCTCATTACATACGGCGTTTAATGGTAACACCTTGTGAAGCGGTGCGGGTATTTAGCCACCTGAATAATAATTACTGACGGTTCGGCGTGTGGCACGTGGAGCGTAGCGCGTGGTGCGTGGCGCGTGGCGCGGGGAGCGGGGCCCGGGGGGCGTGTTGCGTGCTCCGTACCGGGTCTTACGATCTGACACCTGAGGCATTAAACTTTACCACGTCATAAATCCAGCGGCAGGTAATAGGCACTTCCGGCAATCTAAACCAACACAAACCAGTAGCAAGTGCTCACTTTAAATCTATTGCAGACAGTCGGAGCAAAGATGCCCCAAGCTAACGATCGTTCAGCGCTACATTCATTAAAGTAGTCCTATATGTAAGAGTGGTCACAAGAGTCTCAACTGCTCCCGTCTGGAGCCAGTGAGAGTATGGCGTGCACAATTGGAGTATGTTGTGAGGGGTAGGAGATGGGGAGAGGAAGATGGAGGAAGTAA
Source organism: Limnephilus auricula (assembly GCA_951813805.1). NCBI lineage: Eukaryota > Metazoa > Arthropoda > Insecta > Trichoptera > Limnephilidae > Limnephilus > Limnephilus auricula. The sequence goes on along the minus strand of OX638388.1, from coordinate 46,936,935 downwards.
CTGACTATTCTGATCTGGTCACTAAACACATATCAAGCAACGTTTCAAATCTGAGTGGTGGTTTTACACCTGGGCGATACTGAGAGAATCTTCCACTCTGAAAAATGCCGCAAATATACCATATTTTATTTTCAATGAACAAATTGGGAAATAAAATAACTTTATCAATTTAAATTTTGGACCCGCGTCCTTAGGATTTCTAGTGGAGATCTTTAACCCTCGCCACGAAGGGCGTATTATAAAGAAAAGCTTTTCTTTCTACGGAGTGGAGACAAATTACGTTTACACAAATCAAGAAAACAATTTATTACAAAAGTTATCTATGTCCATCTGTCAGTTTCAAGTCACCATTCTTTTATCTATCTTACAACTAATTTTTCATTACATTTCCTCTAACTTATATTATTATTTGGTTATTTGTTGTATTACACGACACTTTCTTGATTGCTAAAAATTCTAACTTGAACTTAAAGAAAATATTTTAAATTAATTCTATTACGCATACCATACTCTTCATAATGTTTTACTTTTCTTTTTAAACTTTTCTTTTTCATATAGAAGCCCCACCAATGCAGCAAATAACTCACCAATCACTCGCGCAATCACAACTTTTACCCATTACGAAAATTATTACAATTAGAAATTTTTCACGATTCATTGCAAACATACAAAACCAAATTTCTTATCATTTTATTAAACTTTAGTAAGCACATAATTTTTGATTTTAAAACGTAACTTTTTCTCCACACATACTCTTTCATTTTTGTTATTATTAGTCGACCAATGTTTGATTCTTTTCATTAGTTTCATCATAATTATGTTTAGACGATATTACTTAATGACATTTTCCAGATTTACGTAATACGTATAAAACCGTGTAATTTATTTAACGCACCTTAAAATTTATATATAAATTACTGTGTATGTCTTATATATAAATAAATAAAAGAAGTGAATAAATGATTTGTCCCGAAAGAAAAAGCAAAGTATTTAAAATCTAAAGAAATTGACACTCAACTTTTGTATTTCTCCACAAAGAAAGCGTCATGTGACGTATCACACGAAGTTGGGCTACAATGCTTTGCGAAACGTAGATTTTTCAAGGGTTACAAAACTTTTACAAAATACATAATATCACAAGTAATTATTTTAAACTTTGCAGACGATATCGTTTTCGAAGCACGAATAAAAAGGCAATGAGACGTTAGAGTATTATTATTTATGTCTACTTTAAATTAATTTGTATCTAATATCTCACAGTAGGTTGCGTAGAACTAGAGTAAACACAACGTGCTACATTTAATTCAAGCAATCCTCTCTGACAACATTGTTTTACGTAACTTTGCTTTCAACAACATGTTCCACAAATCTGGTCTGCTGTGGTCGGATTAATTCAGGACTTCGGGAGGCGGTGGAAGTGTGAGTGAGGGGATGGAGATTGTATGCTAAAACTAAATTCTAAATTTGACTACGAAAACATATATCCAAAAATCTTTTGGATAATTTATTTTGGTACAATAATATAAATATTACAATGTATTTTGTTAATGATGGCCTCACTGAATGTCTTCCCCGCGCTGAGGCCCCCATTTTATAATTTAAAAAATCAGTTAGTAATTAAAGTAATAGAAAAGTAATATAAAAATTCAATAAGTGATAAAATAAAGTAAAGTAATCAATCATTGAAGAAGAAGATAACACTAATATGAAAATGAACAAGACACAGAAAAATAATATCTAAAAGATAACGGTCGCAACTGGAACTCGAACCCAGATCTCTCTCCTTATCGGGACGTACGCTCTACCAATTCATTGAATTGTTAGAGCACACGTCCCAGTAAGACGAGAGATCTGAATATAAGTTTATGTATTTTGTTACCTCAAATTTTTTCTTCTTTTTTTATTTTTTCTCTTACCTTTGTAATGGCACTACTCCCCAATTCAAACACGAGAAATGTTTTTCTCTATTGAATTGGGTAGATTCGTTAAAAAGACTATTTTTATTGTAATTAGCCAAAGAATTATGTAATATTAGAGACTTATGATTTTCTATTGTAATAAAAAAATTAAAAAAATAAAAAAAAAGTCCCAGTTGCAACCGTTATCTTTTATTATTTTTGTGTGTCTTGTTCATTTTCATATTTTAATTTAGATTATTAGTGTTATCTTCTTCTTCAATGGTATATTCACATTGATGGGAAATTACTTTAAAATCGACATTTTCTCGGATTCACTGCCCAAATTTAAAAGGAACATCATGTCAATGATATAAACTGTTTAATGCGCATACATATCCCTTCACAGATCACCACTTCTCGCACATACACACACTCACGCACTACGCACATCAGCCGGTAGTTACTAATTATACATTCCACTCAAGACATTACAAAGAAACATATCAAAGGTACTTACCCACCATTAATATTATTTTATATCTGTAAACTTTCTCATCACACTTTAACCAATGTACTGTTTGTTTCTATAAAATAAAATAAAAAGAAATACATAAATAACCCTAAAAAGTTAAAAAGAGAGTTTTTCTGATATAAAAAAATTTAAATAATCAATTTTAATAAAATAAGTCGATGTGTGTATCTAATAATGGTATTGTGAGTTAAGTGTTTTATATTTTTTTCTTTTATATTATAAAAAAATTGTAATACCTTTGGTTCTAATATATAATATAAATCTTTTAATTTTGAATCGGATTGTATTTTCGTTTACTCATTTTTTTGTGTCAAGTTAAAGATTATTGAATGCTTGGTATTATTTGGTATTTGTGGTGTCTTTGTCCAAAGCTTGTGTTGACCGTCGGGAGTTTTTATGTTATTAGTATTAGTGATTGTTTAAGTTTGTTGAAATCTGTTTTTTTTTTCAAGAATGTATTAAGTAGTGTTTTGACGTAGGTATAATTGTGGTTTATTTAGTACGTCAAACTTGTTAAATATTTCATCTGTATCAGTGAGTCTATGTTTTTTAAGTATTACCTTTAAGATGGTTTTCAGTGCATTTTCATTTGATGGATAGCTGAGTTTGTTGCTCATCGCTAAATAATGAGTCCATATTATTTTATGGATTGATAAAGTTCAGAACTATTATTTTCATTTGTTGTCATTCATATAATATGTTTCTCATGTTTAGGAAAATTTGTGTTGTTTTGAGGAGTTTATTTGTAATAACGTATTCACGTAATTTTATCAAATCTCATTCACAACTCAATGAATCAAAACTATATTTAAATAAATAAACATCCCAATAAATAAATATTTTTAATACTATTATTTTGTTGCCAGCAAATACGTGGAAAATCACGGGTACTCAACAGATTTCGCTTGAGTTTCCTTTGATGTTCTTCATTTTTCAAAATAATCCAATTTCATTTACAGTATTTTTATTTTTATTATTTGAAACATGTTTAGTGTTACAATATTTACAACATAAAATAACATTATAACTAGGATATCTATTATTTTACATATACAAAACTCAATATTTACGCAGTGTTTGACTTTTCCAGGTTACATAATTTGACCTTTGATATGGTAATAGCAGGTAATAAATAGGTTGTTAGTTAGTTTGGTAACTTAAATACATGCACATTTTATGAGCCTACATAAGCAAATGAAATGTTTTTGTGAAATACATTTTTGTGAAATAAATAATAATTACCAACAAAACGAAAACATCTTTTGTGAATACCGCACAAGAATCCCAATTGCTCTCAACTGCCTGGAGCCGGAGAGTCTACGGCATCCCCAATTATGTTGTGAGGTAGACGGTGAGGGAAGGAGATGGGGAAGTATTTGGCTATTCAGATCTAGTCATCAAAGACGGCTAAAGCTATTTCAAGCAACGTTTCAATGGTGGTCGTACACCAGGGCAATACTAAGAGTATCTTTCACTCAACATGCCGCAAATACATCTTCTATTATTTTAAAGTTATTTAATTGTGAAATAACACAAATGAATCAAATTAAAATTATTTTCGCCTGCCGGAATTTAAATCCGCGACTTCCGACAGTTAAACATGTAACAATAGTTAACCCATATGTAGTTTTATTAAAAATATTGTGTTCGCTCTCATCGGTGATACCGAGAATTACTAAAAATCACCTCAAGGGCGCTTACATTTTTCCTTGACTCTATCCTATTATTAGATATATTATGTAGATTAAAAAAAACATAACAACTTACTGCTTATCCACTTATTTTTCATAATATTATCCCCATTCGTAGATAATAAAATTATACTTACCATACTTACCTAGCAGGTCCCTTTAGTGTTTATTACTTTTACTGTTTATTAGATCATTTTATACGAGGTGTGGCTATTAAATAATGAGACTGACGCTGATACAGAAGAATTCCGCATGCGCCAAATGCCAGTGACCGACAGCGGTTTAGTGTGAAGCCTTCTTGATGCAGTATCTCTCGCTTCTGTAAATAAATCCGTATAGCCGTAGTCTTCGTTCGCATTGGAGTTGTTTTTTTTTTTAACCGGTAAATGTTAAGTGTAACAACAGATCGACGAATTGTTGACAAATTACACACGAAACTTGGACGCCAAAACGCCGTGCGACTTTTGTATGTTTGCTAAGGTGAAATCTGCATTAAAGGGAACAAGATTTGAGTCCGTTGACGCTGTGAAAGAGAAAGCGGCATGCGTCCTAAAGGAGCTGACAGAAGAAGATTTACCGTACTGTTTTGAAAAATGGAAGATTCGCATGGAGCGTTGTAGGCGAAGAGGACGAGTATAAAATTAAAGGTGATAATAAATAAATATGTAGGTAAGCAATAAAAATAAAAAATTTGACAGCGTCTGTCTCGTTATTTGATATAATATATTATTTGTAATATATTAATATATTAATAATATATAATATATTATTTGTAATATATTAATAAACCTAATATTGGATTATTTGAGCTATACTGTAACCCAGTGATCGCTCAGTTTGGTTGGTGAAATTGGTTGTTAAAATTTTAAAAAAGGCATTGCGATAATTCGTCACACCCACTTGCAACCGCTGAATTTCTTCAAATATTTCTTTATATAATATAAACCTTGTCTTACCCCTATACATATACATACACATAGAGCACAGAGACGTATAATAATAATAACTTATTGCAACCAGAAGTACTCCCTTTAGTACCATGAAACCCACCACCGACGCACAGTGGAGAATTCTACAGCTCTCATAATAAAACCACTTGCAGAACGCATAAATCACTTGCTCTATTATGTATAATGTTCCCGCGAACAATTCATATTATTATTGTTTGAAATCTACAAGATCCCGGACTAATATTTTCGTTGTTCTGCTTCGAAGAAATATTTGAAAGAAAAGTTTATTTAAATCTCAGCGGTATTAAGTACTAAGTAGCGGAGTCTGTATAATATTATTGTGCCCTCTCAACTCTAGGCGATCGTATTAACGAGATGCGGTCGACCGTAATACGGTTTTCGACTTAACAAAATTTCAAAAGCAGACGAATTTAAAAACTATACGAGTATTTCCGAGCAAGGTAACTGAATAAATAGTTCTCGGAAACTGTCAACCTTCCCGGGAATCCGTACCGTAAATAATATATTTTTGGCGCAAAAAATTAGCATGAAGTTTGAATAAATTTTCAATTATATTAAAAATGATGCGGTAATAGAAACTATTTTAATTTTGTAATCATTATCATGGTAAAACATATTTAAAGTAGCATATTGACTTTTTCCAATCATGTGGCATCCACATGTATCCTCGCGTGTGTAATTAACTTCAAATTACGTCGAAATCAAATAAACCAACTTGTTCACGAATAATATATTCGGTAGGTAACTACTAATTATTAATAACTACTAATTTTCGAAATCAGATTTTATGAACAGGACAGAATCCACCCATTAATTAAGTAGATAAAACGTTTAAATAAACAAACAAAAACTTTTACAACTTATTTAATTTATGAAATTTTAATCTAGCTAACGAAGTAATGCAACATGTAGGTATTTGGTTTCAAAATTTGCAAACATATTTAGGTTTTTGAAATAGTTGAGCATTTTTTTTTAATATGAATTTTTTGTTTTGAAGTCTTTTTATAAATCCAGAATAAAATTAGGTATCAGGCCCATAAAAACTACTTTAAAGTTCAAAATCTCCTTCTTACGAACCCCTTTTCGGTTATGTTATTATTGTATAATGTGGCAAATTATAATTTAAAAAAATGTGGCTGAACCTTGCAAAATAAAATAAAACACGCTTTTTGGTGATGTCTTCTTCTTGCATAAATCAAAACTGGCATAACGAATGTTATTGTGAGGAGCCCGATTCCAAATGTTACAAAACGTGGTACATCGCTTTAAACGAAAAATTTTAAGGTCAAAAACACTTGCATTCTTCACCCTTTATTTCGCCGATCAACCTGCATTTATAATTGGAATGACCAAAGTAACTCAAAGATTTTATAAAATCTGCTGCCACATTGAATTAATTTACTGTTTTGATTTCGTCGCCCGAGTGCTTTATTGTCCAATCTCCATTTTAGTTTTTGTTCAATCTTCATTTTAAAATGAAAAATAAAGAAACAAAAACGGTAATTAATCACTTAACTAAGAATTATTTAAACGAACCTTGACCTTTACCTTTGCGTCAATAGCTTCATCTTAAACACCTATCATAATGTTTAATTGAAATAATGAAAGAAAACCTCCTCCTCCTGTAAAACTAGCAAATTGTCGTTTGGAAAATTAAGCACGCAGGCGGCGATTTGTTAATCTAAAAGAGCTATGACCATCACTTGGGTAGATGACGCCACTAGGTCCATTTTACTAACCAAGACGGTGTTATGAGCTTGAGTGAGATATGAGTGCTCCAGTAATATGGAGGAACATCAGATGGTTTATTGTTTCCCTGTCAGTTATTGGAGTCCAGCTAGCTTATTTGTCAGACATTTGGCAAAGGCTCCCAACATAAAATAAAGAATAAACGACATTCAAAATATTCTAAACAATTAACGAATACATAGGGTACTGCAGGTTTGCAATTATAAATAACATGTTCCTGCTTTATTTATATTCTCTTATCTGCAAGTTTAATTTATTTTAATTTTTTAATTACGTATGCAATCAAAATAAGAAGGTATGTAAATATTTAATATATATATATAATTTTTGAATTTTTGCACACATATCGTTTTAACATATTTCATATCTATATTAATACATATCTTTTTAATGCAAGTCTCTTCTGATACATATATTTTTTTTAAATAAATATACTTATTATGTTATTTACCCGCCTTGGAACAGACTTTGTCTAATTGTCTAGTGAGGCAGGTAAAAGATATTAAATAAACGCCCGGGTTGCCGGCACTGAAACTGAACACAAGAAGTGCCTTGTGCCTAGACCTAGATTTCAATACGAAAATCTGTTTCACCATGATTCCGAAATTCAAATGGGATGGCAATCTATAATTTCAGGCAAGTGTAAAAGAGACAGACCGCATATGCTAAATGGTCTGGAACCAAAAGCCAGGTCAGTGGTATATTTGTTTCTATTAAAAATTGTACGGAAAGTACTTCTGGCCCATTCGCACACTCGATCGATAAGGATTGTACCTATCGATAACTTTCGGTAACTTCTCATCGTTCCGTAGGACAACCAATGATCGCTAACGTACAAACATTAGTTGATATCGTATATATTAAGGATACTTACTCATTGCGAACTGTCACTTATTCGTTGGCGATCTGCAGTCATGCTAGGGAACGATGAGAAGTTACCGAAAGTTATCCTGTCAATCCTTATCGATTGAGTGTGCTAGGGGCCCAGGTGATGTTACCACTGAACTAAACGATGCTAACAAAGTTACCCATTTTAGTAAAACTACTGTTTTGATATTATTGCCGCAGGTGAAAAATGTTTTAATAATCAAATAATGTTTATATACAACTGTGACTATATCCTCCTCGCCAATTAATAATAAAAATGCCAGAAAGTTAAAAAAACTTTAATCGAACACCCGGAATATATGTAATATATAAAGCATTGACCGTAAATTTAGTTCTATAAGGGTGCAAAACGACCCCATTACCGCCGTGAAATATTGTTTCGGATAAGTGAAACAAAATATTTTATTTATTGGAGCCATAATGGCCACATTATTAAGAAATACTGCCAGCAATAAAAGTACACGTAATAAACGGTGGCGGAGCGGCCGTCCGGGCAACTCCGGGGCATCGCAATGGTCCGCACACACCGCCCATTCAAATGGACTACTGATTATGATTGATTGATTCTTACCAGATTTTATGTCAAAAAATTATGTTAAATAATCGCGTTGGTGTCAAAAATATGATTATAACATACATAACGCTTTTTTTGTAGACAAACTTGAAAAAGGAAACTGTATACTGCTTTGAAGTATCGACACCCATGGACGAAATGTTGCTCCGTTTAAGGTTTTCCGTAAATTTATCGCTGAAGGTTAGAATATTCATGACGGATTTCACTACCGAAGTAAATAAAATAGAAGTACACTATAGTCCACACACACCGTACACCATAAGTTACCATGACTAAGTACTCTTATTATACGTGCTAATGTGAAAGCTCTGTGAAAGAACTTCAATTAAAGAAATTTGAAAATAATTACCTTTAAGAGAGAGAGAGAAAGAAGGATACACATTTTCTGAAACGTTAGATTCTACAATAATAATAATATGAAAAACCTACAAAAATAAAAGAATTCGCTACATTTTACTATTTATTGGAGTAAAAATGTTACTGAAATATTGGTTTCCGGTGACTTTTTGAGATGTTTTTTTCAATTTTACAAAATCCAACAAAAAATTTCTTCTACATGTCAAGTACAGTCAAGTAACCGCCCAACCCCTCTACCTGACCCCAACTGTCCAATATGTACTGATTTTCATGTTGAAAAACAAATAAAACATCAAAAATGTCACCGGTGACAAAAACTTCATTTACTTTTTTACTCTAAATAATGTCAGGAATCACAAGTAAAAGGAAGCCAAGTATGTTCCCACCATGTATATAGGTATATTTTTTCGATGACTAGTTTGGAAAGTTATTTTTGTTTTAAAATGTAAGGAATATCCTAGCTTTGTGTCTAAAGTTACTCTTTAGTTAGTTAGTCTTTGTGAATAATTTTGAAAAATTGATATACCACGGTAAATATGTATTTAAGTGATGTTTGATTTCGTAGATTGATTCATATGTGTAAATGACATTACCTCATGTCCAATATTTGTATTCGGTATAAATAGTTTCGCATAGTGCGTATCGCTGTGCCACTGGTAACAAATCCTTAAAGGTAAAGGTAAATGGCTGATTTGAAGGTATTGGGGTACTTGGAATTGGAAATACCTTTGGGTTTCTGCCTGAAATGCCTCCCGCCGCAGCAGCCCGCCCCCACCCCCGTTCCTCTCCATACATCATCGCTAATAAGCGTAATTAATATTTGGGAAATCCATAAATCTCCTCGAGGATCATTTGGACAAATTGATGCGCTGCTTGCCCTTATTACTCCTGCCATATAACACCTAACTCTCCTCATACAGCCAGTCTGTACGTTACACACATTATCATTTTTTAAATGCATATTGTTTAAAAAAATATTCTTCCGTAGTTACTAAAAATATTGTTTATAGCATTATTAACATACACCCCGAGGAAAATAATTTTCCTCGGGGTGTATGTTATCTTTAGGGATGCTGTGTGGAGGGGCTTTTTGAAGAAAGGAAGGAGTAAACATTGGTTTTGAAAAGACCAATGTTGTAGGACAATGGGATGATATTTCGCAGAAATAGCACTGAAAAACTTAGCTAACTTTTGGTATGCATTATGTATATTGCAACTCATTCTTAGATGATGATATATTTTTATTTTATTTTTATTTTTGGGACAAGAACAACGTTTAGACAACGTTTCGGACAATGTTACAGTGTCACTGTAACGAGTTATTTGTTCCAAAAATTAATAGGTCATCAATATATAAAGTACATAAACACTAGTGAACTATACCTATGTGTATACTAGTGAATATGACGTATACTATAGTGAAAAATATTTTAACATAAGACTAACTACTAACATTATCTTCAATAACATAGTCCAATCTTTAATTCAGTATGGAATCATTGGATGGGGAGGTGCATATGAAAAAATTGTAAGTCCTGTAAATGTGGTACAAAAACTAATTATTAAAGTAATTTTGAAAAACAAGCAACATTGCCCTCAGCAACATTGTTCAACATCTTTAAAGTACCAAAAATTGAAAACCTGTATAAAAAAGAATATTCAAAGAAAATGCAATTAAAAAATTTAAACTTAACTCATCATGTCCGTGGTCGAGTGGTAAGACACTTGACTCCCATTCGGAAGGCCGCGGGTTCGAACCCGGCGTGCGCAAATAAATTTTATTTGATTAATATGTGTTTTTCACAATTAATTAATAAAAATAATATATGTTATATTTGCGGCACGTTCCAGAGTGGAAGATACTCTCAGTATCGCCCTGGTGTAAGACCACCATTCAGAATTGAAACGTTGCTTAATAATGGCTTTGGCCGTGTTTAGTGACTAGATCTGAATAGCCAGGTACTTTCCCACCTTCCTCTACCCCATCTCCTTCCCTTCCCCACTTACCTTCAGCCGACAGACTGGTGTCATGAAAGGGATCAAATTATTCTTATTAAAATAAAAACCATAACTTCACCAATCAAAATAGTGTAACTTCATTTCATGCCATATTATAATTTTTAACGTCACAATCCTAGTACGTAGACAATATTTATTGTACATCAATATAAAATTATAAAACAACTCCTACACCAAGCTCAAGAGCTAGCTCTCTTAATTGGCGTAGATTACTTGAAAATGTGTAATTTACTATTTGTTTTCGCCGTACTATGTTTATCACTGAAACAATATTATAATTAAAAATAAAATTATTTTGGTACCAGTTGCAACTTTATCTGTTATTTTATTTTCGGTGTCCTAATCTATTTTAGTATGTTTTATAGTTTTTTAAATTTTAATGTTTAAATATTACAAGGACGTTTAAACTAAAATAGTTATTTTTTCAAATAACTAAAGTTGTACCTTCAAATTAATGTATGCATAAATGTTTGAATCTGGTATTTTTGAGAAGTCTAATCTTTAAAGCAGTTTCCAAGCTTTACGGCAAGCTGTGCTCCCGCAGTGTGAGGGGGAGGGGGGAGGGTAGGGGAGGGGAGGGAGAGGAGGAGAAAGGATTGCCATTGCATTATGTAGGGCGGGCGGGACGGAAGTTTATAGAAACCCAAACCGACCATCTTTTGCCTGTGTCCGCCCTCCCGCCCTTCCCGCCTATTGCAAAACAACGGTTTTTCTATCAAATTTCATTCTAGAGTTTTCCATATCGCGGCTTGAAAACATCTTCACGTAATTTGCGCCATTTCCGACATTTTTATACTACACAAAGTTTATATAACTACTGACTCTCTTTAATTATTTATTTCTTGAGTTAGGTAGCTCACATCGTCGTGCGTGCTGATAAATCTTTTATATAAAAATCTCGCGTCACAATGTTCGTCCAAGGTAAACTCCGAAACGACTTAACCGATTTTGACGAAATTTGGCTTAGTGTGTGTAATTTGGTCCGGTAGAAATATAGACTAGGCAATGAAATAATAGATGTCGATGATATTTTCGAGTTGAATTTTGACACATTCTAAACCAAATTAGTTCAGCGCATTTTAGTTTGTTCAAGTAAATAACGAGTAATCTTATTTTTTAGTTCATGTAAATAACGAGTAATTATAATTTTTGAATAAACGTGTTATAGCTAACTTAAGAATTTGTCGACAGATTTTTGGTCTATTTTAAACAAGTCGTATTTTCTTCAATATTTTCATTGTTTTCGCTAATTATAAACGTTTTATAATGTTTACGCGCTCCCTCTTACATTCGTATTTACATATCTCCCTTTCTTCTTCTTCTTGAACGCTTACTGCCGGGCCTTAATTTATAATCTTTATGTAAAAGTTAAATAGGGCGTTAATAAATAAATAAATATGTATTTTAGTATTTCTGAACGATAAAAATCTATTTTCGTTGTTTGTTTTTGGGGTGTTATGCCGTGTTGTGCTACCTCCTTCTTTAGCAGACGTTTCGGACAGCGTTGCAGTATCCATCATCAGGGCAGATCCGGCAGATCCGTCGATGGGATCACATCACATCGACGGATCTGCCGGATCTGCCCTGATGATGGACACTGCAACGCTGTCCGAAACGTCGGCTAAAGAAGGAGGTAGCACAACACGGCATAACACCCCAAAAACAAACAACGAAAATGCTTTTGGCCGTGAAAATCTAAAAACGTATCCGATAAAAAATCTATATTTATAGATTAAGTTCGTAGAAATAAAAATTTCTCCTGCGGCACTTTTGCATTCAATAATTGTTTATTTTCAAGATTACCATTTTCAAAAATACAAGTAGGTTCGCAACAACACCGGATTTAAAGGTAACCATGGTAACCAAGCTATGTACCCTACACCCTGCGGCCCGCGAAAACTTGAAAAGGGATAAATTGACCCTAAAAAGGTTGATCATCAATGCTCTTGAAAAACTTAACTGTACTTCATTGGTCCTTTTGCCACGGAGGAAAACCACTCGCTGGCTGGTCCGGTGCAGATAAAGAAAATTAATATCCTCTCTCGCTTCCGCTCATTTCAAAGTGAATATATTTATAAGAAAATTGCTTTACTACGTTCTACAAAATTTAATGACATTTGACAGTAACTAATAAATTTTAAAATAATATTACAAACATTCGTCTACGAATAACTCCGGGAGTATTTTAATACATATTATAATATATACTGGCCTTCTAAACAAACTGTAGAGCAGGGGTTCCCAAACAGACGCCACTTCAATCTGTTTTAAGTTCAACTTACATTCAAGGGATAGTTTTCCGTGATAGTTGATCCCCCCTATTCACACAAAATATCAAAGAAGATGCACCGCCGAATAACAAAAGTAAAAAAAATATTTTCATTCAAATTCATCGAGGAAAAACTACTTCTCTATATACTTATACTCGTACCAGCAAATAAATATAAAAAATCGAAACTGTAAATAAATATCATTCTGGGGGGCCAACTGTCGGTGGATCAACTGTCAGGTCACAAAGAGACAGATATGTGCTCTTAAACAACTAACTCATCCACATTGAATAAATGTAATAAGTAGTGATTGTTGAAAGAAGCACTAGTATATAGTGAATTATTTGGCGGGTAAGAGGTAAGCCGACGTAGCTTAGTAGTAGAGCCGGAAGGACACGGGTTCGAGTCACGTCGGCTGCCTGTATCTTTTCTCGGGAGATTTGTTCAATGTGAATGAGTGTTTCAGGCTAATAATTATTGCTTATAATAATTGTTACCATTTAGTATTTGTTTAGTGACAAAATGTTTTCTGAATTGGTATAATTATTTCCATACAAATATATATAACAATGAATTCAGTTCATTATTATAGTATCTAAACATGTATGTAAATTCAATGTCTCTCAACAGAAGTCGTTAGTATACGTGGTTTTAAGGTATCTCAGCAGAGGTCAGCAAATTGTACAGAGAGTCGCCCGTTCGGGTCTAATATTCGAACGGTTACGAAGATAGCCGATCATGTACGATAGGCAGGTGGGCACTTCAGTAAGCATTTTCCCTGCTCCAGATAATCACAGAGCATTTTTTAAATTTTTTTTATAGAGAATACATCACAATAGCAAAAGCATTTGATATGGTCTCTCATCCCTGAAAAAACTACAGCAAATTGGAATAACAGGAGTAGCCTACACATGGTTTGAAAACTATCTAATAAACCGAACACAACAAACTCTCATCCACTCTCACAAAATACATATAAGCAAAAAATTACCTGTGTCCTCTGGTGTACCTCAAGGCAGTATACAGGACCTTCTCATATACATTAACTCACTATGTCCCATGAATGTTGGAGGTAAGATATTTTCATTTGCTGATGACACTGTTTTAATATTCGAAGATGAAACATGGGAATTAGTTACTAACAAAACTACTTACGGCCTAATAAAAGTAAAACATTGGCTAGACACCAACCGCCTTACAATTAACATCGACAAAACACAATATATGACATTTTCCATCCGCAAACATAATGTACTTAACGACTGCCCTAAACCAATCATTCACTCATGTTCACTTAATTTATACACTCCCGTAACCACACCTAATATAAATTGCACATGTTTTAACCTTACATCATCAAAGGCAGTAAAATATTTGGGAATAATCATAGACAACCAACTACGTTGGGAGGTCCATATCAGTGACACAATAAATAAACTCCGTAAACTCTGCCATATATTCTGCTCCCTTAGGTAAATTTTAGATTTACAGACTCTAAGAAGCGTATATTTTGCCTTCTTCCAATCCATTGCAACATATGGTATGGTGGGATGGGGTGCTTGTGCTGAATCCATTATTAATCCAATTATTACAGTTCAAAAACTAATTTTGAGAATTATATGTAAATGCCAACCTACCCATCCCTGAAATGAACTCTTTACTGAAATCAGGGTCTTAGATATTAGACAATTATTTACTAAGATAAGCATATGTTATATATGTAAAAATAACCTACTGGTGGCTTCACAACATCAAGCACACACTTGCTTTTCGTCAAACCTGGGTTTGATGAAATTCAACAATTCTGGTTCATCGCTCCTAAAATATAAAATGCATTGAGTACCGACATAAAGTCAAATAATTCTAAATCCCCCTTTACTGCCCGAGGACAAAATTGGATATATGAAAGGGGGCGAGCTTTCTTCAAAAAATACATGAGTTCACACTAATAAAAATCAAAAATAGAATTAATTATTCTGTTACAGCTTTTTTTCCAATTTGTTTCTTATCACGAAAGTTAAATGTAACTATAAACATGTACTCTAGATAATACCAACCATAATTAATCTCCGTATAAACCATTATCTTGTTAAAAATAATCAATACAATTTTCCATGTATGCTTTGTAATCTTAATGTCTAATATTTTTAATTTCTATTTGTATCTTCTTTAAAACATATTTTTTTAAATTAACTTTTCGGTTAGCTTTTAATTTTTATATTAGTATTTAGTTTTATTTATCCTTAAATATGTTTTTATTCTTTTCTTCTTTCTTGTGTTGTTTAATATCTGTGTTTATAAAATAATATTTTATAGTTTTTTTTGTTAATTATTTCATGTGTGTATATACTATGTGTATAGTAGTTGAAAAAATTTTTAAAATCTGTAAAATTATAATAAAAAACCACAATAATCAATAACTTGGTAAAATAATTGAATTATCTGCTAATAATATCACACCAAGTCTACAGAGTTTTCACGGACCCTAGTTTGGAAAATTCTACCGTGGACTATTCTTTGATTAGAATATAAAGTAGTATTAGGCACAGTTAATTAATTATGCCGACCTCTGTAAATATTTAATTGAATTATCTTCTGTAGGATAATTGGTTAGGGCGCGCGGCGGGCACTTTCCGCTTCCCGACGCGGGACCTGTGACCAACAAACATTTCACGAGGAAACAGATTTTATTCTAATTATTCATTTATTTCACTATTACATATACCCTTTACATATAGAAATCTCTACCTTTATCATCTGATGAACTGGGAAAGTTGCACGAAAAAAAAAACGAAACTATTATAGTAGGTTCATTTTATTAGATTAACTTTTGAAGGTTATGAACATCGATAAAATATTTAATCATTTTAAGAAGAAGATAATAATAATAAATCTAAACGAAACATAAAATAACACAACATGTCATAAAAAAAAAGTTAGGTGGAGATCAAACCCAGTATCTCTATCATACCGAGACAATGCTTTTAACCACTAAGCTATTGAGACCTGATTATTTTCCGTCCTTTTGTCGATCTCAATATAAGTACATATTACCAATATAATCGTCTATTAGTTCCTTCATTTTTAAGGCTGCTACTTTATTTCTTATTTTCTTTTTTGTAAGCCTTATTTAAAATTGTCTCCCCTCTGTTCAACATCTCATTTCTTCTAGGTCTGAACTCGACTGCTATCCTCAATATAATTATAAAATTTACCCATTTCAATTAAATTATTAAATTGTTTCGCTTTCTCTCTCTTGGCTTAATCTACAAAATGTACTTACCCACTCTGTTGTTTCTCTATCTTGCATGGTAGGGTATCCTGCTTTTATCTAACTCGTCTTTGATTTTGTTTTAGATTAGATATGTTTTTTGATTTTGTTTTTTATTTTGACTTTGATTTTGTTTATGATTTTGTTTTGGATTTTGTTTTAGATTCTGCTTTATAATTTTTATTTTGGTTTTGTTTGAATTGTTTGTAATGCTTATTTTGATTTTGATTTTATTTGGTTATTATATTATTTTATTTTTATAGATGTACTTTGCTTTTTAATTTTATTTTTTGCTTTAGTGTGAATTGTTTGTAATGCTGATTTAGATGTACTTTGTTAATAAAAAAATATAATGTAAAAGCCCAGCACGGCATTAAATACAAAGTAAATAAATAATTTTAAAGATGTCCTAGAATATCATTGAAGGATGAAAACTAAAAACATAAAAAAACGTATCCCTTTTAGGTGAATTGTCGTTTTGTACGGTGAATATCACACTGTTTTTATAATAAATGTTATTTACTTAATATCACTGATAAGTTCCGCCAGGTAATTATTTTACAGTTGACAGAATTTTATACTTTTTTATGACATTAAAATAAACAAATTTGAAGAAATGTTTCAAAAAAATTTTACCAACAATATTTTCATTTAGTTTTTTAGTTGGTGCTAATTACATTGAGCATTTCGTTTTTTTTTATTATTGTTTTAGAATTTTTTTCCATGTCCTTCAAAAAATCACAGTAAATCTCGTGTAAACGAAGGTCATCTTACAGAGTAAATTAAATTGCGTAGTGGAAATTCAAAGCTTTGTGAAATTAACAATCGAAATAACAATGAGGGTATATTTCCATTCAAATTGAAGGGAACAAGGGAATCTTGCGGCAGGGAAGAGCGTTACAACAAATATGGTACCAAAATGTTAATTTTTTAATTATAATATTTTAGTCCAATGTTATACTTACACCGAACATCCCAATAAATCTTTAATTTAAACTAGGGTCTCACTAGATCACAGATAAACCTACCAATTGCATAACTATGAATACTCGTGGGGTATTTCACCTTCCCCCTGATATCTTATCTGTAGAATAACAAAGAAATACTTGCATACATGTATTCGAAATCTCGGTTAACTCGGCCACCATTCATTTATAGGTTCGAGTACCGAATAGTGAATTCGCACATTAGAAAATAAATTTATCGTAAATTTAAAATATACGTTATCCTATGGAGCTGGCGAAATACCCATTCAGATGTGTAATAGGTACAGGTACGTACTTACGAAAAGAAACCAATTATTATGGGAATGATATTTATTAAATGCAGGTAGGCAGATGCTAAAAACATTTCTTGAAAAATATTGGAGTTAATAATTTTTATAAAATATAGCCCGAATAACAATCAAATATCCCATGTGCACACCGGTTCATCTTGATGTTGGTTTCTAATAACGGGTCGTTTTCTTCGACTTATTTTGTGTAAGTCGGCTCACACATGTGGAACGAATTACTTGCTTCTGTTTTTTCTCCTTTATAACATCCGGGCTTCTCCAATCATTAATAAATTCTTTTCTACAGCCCCTATCTCTACCCGCATAACAACGCTGCCCAACCGAGTAGCGGTATAGTTCCTTCCTGAATATACTGTAAAGACAGGGGCGCTTTTGTAAGGTGTAACATAGAAAAATCAGCAACTCTGTCTTAATCTATTTTTATTGAGTTGTTGTCAATATTAGCAATATGTTTTCGCATGAAAATCGTTGAATACCTAACGAATTTGGCATTATTGCAATAACATATATTCTTAACGTTCCATTCTCGTAATAAAAAAATGCATGGTTTGTACTTTCAAAGGGCGACCGGTGTAACCAATGGCAATTCAACGGTGATCATATTTATTTCTACTACGAATGAAATCATAAAAGCTAAAATAATTCAATTAAACAAATAATTTTTGTATTATACCACCATTTTACCAATTTTGGTAATTGTGATTATATAATAGTGGTTTAATACAAAGTTAGTTGTTTAACTTAATTCAAAATGACGCCACAAAGTGATTTTGCGAAGTTTGAAGAGATAAAATAATTGTTTATAAGAGTTACGGATGTAACGCTGCTTTTGTGATGTTATTTTGATTGTTTTATACATTTTCTGACGATGTAATCAGTTTGGTAGTCCTAAATTTATGATCATGGACGTGAGGTCGAAATTTTGTTTTTTTTTCTAAGACAATCACAAAGCTTTTAAAGTAAAGGTTTAAAATACTCGCGAAGTAAACATAAAGGCGTTTTATAAGAAAATGCTAAAAAATTGGGATCTTCCATTAAAAGGAAAATATTTTTTTCTTGTTGTGTCCTTCGCAGACATAAAGACATTATTAAAGCAGAGTGCCTATTCTTAGTTTTATTATAATAAATCTTAAAAGCATTTTTCTTATTGGGAGAACATGAATTTAAAATTGCCTTCTTTTGACACCGGAATAAATATTTCAAAATAATCCCCTTTAACACCTTCTGTTCCTGAAATCTTTTTATGAAATACGCTAGTTGGGGCTTTTCCGTGAATAATTCGCAGTTGGCCTACTCACACCAGTAGAGGAAAGACTTTCAAAGTATAATAACAAATCATTTCAGAGCTGAATCCATTCACTACGTTTCCAATTATTAAACAATCTACTCTTCTCCTTCGAAATTAATTTTCCAGACCTTCTTCTGCCTCCTGCCTATGGTATCCTGCTTCTAATTGTTTTTTGTAAATTTGTTACATTATACAAACGAACTTTCAACTTTATTTATTAATGAAGACAATCGAAAATCTGAAACCCAAAAATGTAAAAATAGATACGGTTACATCTGGGACACGAACCCATGACCTACGCCTTGCCGGGAGGAACTCTACCAACTGAGCTAAAGTGTCCCTACCCGATTCGGTCATATTTAACTGTATCATACTTTGACTGAGAACAACCAACATTATATTCACTTTCATAACGCACATGTTTAATGCCTGCTATCTTTATGTATGATTGCAACATTCAAACGTGAACTAAATATGCTAGAAGTAGAAAAATGTATTGCTAATTTATTAGGAATTCTCTTCAAAATTGCGTTTACAGGATTTCACCAGCGCAAATTGGAACAGAGTATCAGAAAAAAATGCAATATTATAATTTTGGACGTTTAAGTTGTTAGTAAATTGTAGGAATAAATTATTAGTAATCAAATTTTGAACGTACCTATATAACGTTATTATTATGTCCTTACATATGAAATTGGCGTTTTGCCGTCCTGGCAACTTTGATCTCAAATATCTTCTCTATGGTTAGGAATTCCAAACTCAAATTTATACAGCTATTTACTCATGTATTTGTTTTTCGAAAATTATAATTCATTTGTTTTTTCCTTAATTGTTTTTTTCTTTGCGTCACCAAACGCCTACAAGTAACTTTTTTGAAGTCAATTTTATGAAGGACCTAATATAATGTTTTTTTTTCTTCATAACATCGTGATATTTAATCGAGGCAAGTGGATAAAATATCCTGAAATTGATGTATTATTAATAAGACATGGTATTTTATCATGAGAGCCAAAATTAATTTCTCTCCGTCTACAGATGAGAGCTTTTGTAATATGATAGCTCTACAGATGAATACTCCTGTAAAGTAAGAACTATACAGATGAATGCTCCCGTAAAGTAACAGATCTACATGCAAATGGCTAAACGTCGGGCTCGTCGATGTGAAAACTGGGTTAAGTATTATTTAGAGATTTTCTATTTCCCCATAGGACAATATTACAAATGGTGTCGAGACAACACGACTGCAATTTAAACAGAGTTTTATAGCAACTCGCCGAAGTTATCGACTTATATTGAAACCACCTCAGCAGAATTAAAGTTTTTTTTTCATAGTAGTGCGAGTCTATTTAAAACTTCTTGTTATGATAATCTTGGAGTCTCTAGATTATGGGCCAAAAATATTGAATGACCAAGGCTGATATCCATGTTCGTTCATTCTGATCACTTTATTTTTTACAACGTCAACGGGATCCTCAAGCGAGGAAATTGTTTGAATATTTTATATTTCAACTTTTTCCCCAAGAATTCGACAGCCACCTCTGAACTGGAGCTCCAAAGTACCTGAAAACATCTCGACTCTATGCAGAAACCGCCGTTCTGTTTGATAGATTCTGCCGTCTTAACAAACGGATTGCAATCTTTAAAGGATAGGCGGGTTGTTCTACTGGTATTTCAAAGGACGATGCTCCGAGGAAATAGCATCATTGATCCCCTCGGCACCGGTGCATAGTTGGGAAATACGCCAAACACGCGCCTAACATATGTACATGGTTGAAAAATGTTATCTAAAATACATTATGTTATAAAAACGGGACTGAAGTTCTTACGAACAGATTAACAGTGTTTCAATGTTTGTTGGCGGGAAAATGTAAGAATAATTTGTTGGTATACGTACGAAATTATGTATACCAACAAATTATTCTTACATGTTCCCGCCAATAAACATTGAAACCCTGTTAATTTGTTCGTAATAACTTATTTTAGAATAACATTTTTCTCCGTGTGGATCTCTTCACACTCTTTCCTCTCCTCAAAAAGACCCTCCATACAGCATCTTCATAGATGGCGTAGGCCCGGAGAGAAATTATTTTCCTCGGGCCCTCCTGTGTGGAGTGAGTGTTAAAAAAAAACCTTTACTCAACAAATACACAGATATCGAAATACATAATTTAAGTAACTAACTAGTTTTTTTTTAAATTATTTCTGTACACGATGCTAATTTAAAAATATATTTATTTACCGAGCATTAAAAAACTTCAAGGGAAATAAAATTTTCATTAAGAACCTAAATTATTTTTACAGTGAAAATGTCATTAAGCACCGGCGCTCCAGAATTTTTAATTAGAATTTAAATTAACCGGTTAACTCTGCGCAGGTTTTTGTGGAAAGCGGAAAGTGCTCAGATCTCCGCGGGTAGCAGAAAGAAACAAGATGGAGTTTAATGTCTCACTGCTCGTTGTACTAGATTTAGTTGGAATCGCCGTGCGCTATAAAAACTGCACTTTGCTGCGCTCCGCCGCGCTGAGGAGATGGCGCTTTAGCTACAGCTATGTATGTATGTGTATACGGTGGGTGGTGTACTTCGTTTTCTTCATCTTCTCCATTAACTGAAGAACAAAAGAAATATTATGATACTACATCACTTTAAAAAACAAATAGGTATAACAAGTTTACTGAAACTATTGAAACTAGTGCAGCGAAATGCATGCATATTTTAAAGAAATGAAATAATAAACTTTGTTTCATAATAATAAAAACATAACATATTCCTGATTCCTACCCTACATTTTCCCTTCCCAGAACTTCCTCTTGATTCTTCCATAAATTCCTCGAAATTTCCTCACTTATTCGAATGCGAGTTGTGAATTGTTCCGTTCTTTCTTTCTCTCGTTAAAATGAACTCCCCAGATTGTACTTTTTGTGGTCTAGAAGTGGGAACTTAGATCACAGATTTTTTGGTTGTCCCTCTCTAACCAAATAGTCTCTCTTCTATAAAGCCTTACCTAAAATAGCCTTCCCCCATTCAACATCTCGTATCTTCTAAGGGCCAGTTGCATCGAAAATAGTTAAAGTTACTTTTTAGTTTAAGTTAAATAAAAATAACTTTTTTATCATTTCTTACAAAAATGGGTTGTTTCAACATTGTTTAAAAAAAGTTAACTAAATAGTTACTTTTATTTAACCCAGCGATGTTGACAGTTTAAAGTTAGATTTTGGTAAAGATGTGAGCTGTCATCCGTCACAAAGGAATGAAATATTGTTTGTTTGTATCAATTGATTAGAATATATAGGAAATATATAAAATAAGGATGAAAAACCAAAATCTTTCCACAAACGTTATTACAGTTTTTAGACCGCAACTGTAACATAACAAATAACCCTAAAAAACTTCATAAATGTCAAACAAACACAAAACACAATCTCGAAATCACGCCGATCTCGATAGTGTACCCGTAAAAATAATGTGTGTTTATTTTTATTTTAAAATATCAAATCCAAGGAAACATCGAAGCCATTTCGATGGCAATACTGGTAACTTTGAACTAACTTTTTTAATGTTGATGCAACTGAATAGTGTAGAATTGCAGCTTAACTTTAGTTAGGGCTTAAACGCAGTTTAAATATTTAACTTTAAACTTTACTTTAACTATTTTCGATGCAATTGGCCCTTAGTCTGAACTTGACTCCAATCTTCCCTATAATTTTGAAATTCAGTATATAAATTCACCTTTCCTATCTCCTTAATTTTAATGACAGCTTCGAAGGCAGAAAGCCAGAAGTATTTGAAAAAAAAAAATCCCCATCTTCCTTTCCTAAAAAAACCTGCCACATAGCATCCCCAAAGAAGACTCAGGCCCTGAGGAGAATTATTTTCCTCAGGACCTCTTGTGTGGGGCTAAAGTAAAAATACATATTATTATTGTATGGTGCCTACCTTTGGCTGGTATTATAATAAAAAAGTAATACTTGAACGTATAATATTGATAGTATAATAACGTATAATAACGCGTGTGTTATTTGTAGGCAAATTTAAATATAAAGAATATTGAATTGAAGAAGTGTAAAAATTGTTTTAAAAGCGATATAAAATGATAATATGTACCTAATCCTTTAGGTCTGACAGTGTCATTGTCCTAGGACCGACCGACCCTTAGTTTAAAACAACTGGCTGGGATCGGAAGCGTACCAGACTTGGACACATCTGTCACCCAAAAACTATTTCAGAACAAAGATTTTAATGGCACTATTTTTATGAATTCATCGCTCTTATTCTGCCTATTCCGGTTGAGTTTAGAAGCATTGTGAAAAATGTATTGACTTAGGTAAAAGGTTCCTCTTTCAGTATTTGAAAGTGAATATTATCTTTTTTCTATTTGTTTTTTTAAAATAAAGTTGACATTTTATGAAGACATTCTTCGGCGCTTTTTGTTGAATCACTTGCGGATTAAATAATTAACTTGCTTTATCTCTTGCGAACAAACCAAATTATTGTCACATTTGGAAGGCGACCGGAATTTAGTCAAAATATCTGTCATTAAGCTTAAGTGGTTCCTCGTCAGAGGAAATGATTAGAAGAGAGTTTAAGTAAAATTATAATGGGTTGATTATATTCCTTCTCAATGGTGAAATTTTGGCAATTGACTCTACATTGCATTGGTGTGTGACTAAATAATATGCTAAAACTATCAAAATAGTGTAATGTATCTACATTATTTCGATTAAACGAAAATGAAAAAAATACAAATGCATGAAGAAATATATTTTTTTAAGTTGGCTTCTTTCTCATTGGAGACCCTGCGGAAAATAATTTCCTTCAGGTAAGGTAAAGGGTATGAGGAGTGGATAGGAATCTGTGGTTCAGTGAATCCACGTCATCCACCGCCAAGACCTAGACAAACCTCACCCCACGAATCCGGGCATCCCTGCTATGCCACCAAACGTAGCGATCCACTTGGGGTGATCTATGGCAGAGGGTTTGGTTATCCAACAAACTGAATTTATTAGTTATATCTAAATAAATCGGTAGTTGGATTTAAGAAGAAACCGGGTGGCGTCGAAACAAAAATATTTCCCAATTTCCTCTCTGGATTTTGATCTTACTGCAAACATTTTTTAATATAATATAAATATCAACCAATAGCGTATCGGAGCGTATTGCTTTTTGTGATAACTCACTTCTTACAGAAGCTCGGACCCACCAAAAATTGTTAAAATTGCCTGGCATAAACGCCATCAACATACGTTCAGTATACAAACTAGACAATGTATTAACAAAATAGTACAGATATAGAATATTTTCTGTTAGGTCCTGTCTTAGAGGAGAAAAATGGGGAACACAAAACCTCGATTTTATTTAGGCATTATCAGCCTGAGATGCAGTTATCCATTTCGATCATTATTCGGGGGCATAAACACGAGAGTGACAGCAATAATTTGGTAAAATACCTGCTGTTTAAATTTATCGGTCACTGGGTTTGCTTTTAAGTTCTTTAAAATGAAATTCGTATATTCTTTAGTTTCATCCTTGGAGATATATTTCAAAATTTGTGTTTTATATCGTCCATTTATAATCGACTGAAACACAGACACGAGCCCTGGTACTCAAGTAGGTACCAACCGATGGTCGTTTTCTTCACCAACAGACTTCAGAGCACTTTCATTCCTTCTAGTATCCACAAGAATCACCTCTACAAGTGAATTTACTCGCGGAGAGCATTAAATTCCGGTGACAAGTGTGTCCGGCTAGAGCAAGCCATTGAGAACCCGAGTGGGTTGGGTGGGTTGGTGAGTGGGTGGGGGTGGTAATGGCCGCTCCAGGAACAGGAGGTAACAATAAAAGTTCTGGTCAAGCGTCGTGACATTTCACGTTCCTCTCAAAAGCCTTCTTCCTGCGACGTGTTTCCTGGCATGTATGGAGGAAATAGGTAATTCACAGACCGCTCCCCGCCAGTACCAGCGCCAGCGCCCAGAGAGGGAAATTAAGGGATACCATATTCACGAGTCACTGTGACACGCGTCAGTTTGTCCAAAAGTAGACTTTCATTATTATTAAACCTTTAGAGGGTGGATACCTACGTTGAATCGAATGTTATTTGAGTGTTTTGTACATTACATTTGTTATTATTATTTACTTGCTATTACTTACCTGTTACTATTTTACCCAACTTTATTTTTTTATTAATAATTTATTATTCATACTATCCCTCTTGTCACTGTCGGTATAGTCACCCTTTTGTTTATCTGATAAGCCACCACGGATACCTTGTATATATTCGGTTTACAGTAGAACGTTATTGCCAACTATACTGCCAAACTGTAATTAATGTTTGAATAACTGTATTCAGTGCTTCTTTTGTAGGCTTGTTTTTATGATTATTATGTTTATATGTATTTTTTTTTAATTCCATAATTGTAAAGCTGCACATTTCAATGCAGGAATGCCCTAGTGAGTAGTGAGATATGCAGCTTATGTTTTAATGTAATACATTATTTTTGGAATAAATAAAATATTTAGATTTCGAGTTTCTTACTCCATATATATAAATACTAAATATGTATAGCGTTTAGTAACACATAAGGCTATTATTCTACTTAGACTCCAGTTGACAAGTTTTCTTTTTTAGAAATTAGCATTTTAAAGCTACAAATTTTACCATATCTTTTAAAATGTTATGTTAACTCTATAATACAAGATGTAGTATAATTATACTTGGTTAAAAAATTAATGGACATAAATTCAACAAAGTTAAACTGTTATGATCGTCGTTAATGGCAAATAATCTATTGCTTTCCTTATCTTCGTTAAACCACGCATCGTAAATCATTGCTGAAATTTTTCGCTGTTGTCGACAATCCATTGTATTTGTGAGATTTTAAACTGTTTTCTTATTTGGAAAAGTACAGTAGGTGTTTTATTTCGTGTGTATTTTTAGTGGTATTTTGTGGCATATTTCATATTATTGAAACGCTGCCATGCTTTAAAAATATATTTTATTAATGAAATATTAGTTTTAATAACATCGAAAATATATTTTCAAATGACGTTTGTTTCCACTGGAAACTGCCCAGTGAATGAAATATTAATGAAAACATTTCATTTTAATTCGGTCGAAATTGTTTATAGTTGGTAGGTAGATTCTCTGTGTCCAATCAACAGTTTAATAAAATAACCTCAACATGTTGAAAGTTTCCAGTAAATGATCCGGTTTGAAAGTCCGACGGTTATTTATAGAAACTTCATCGGTGATTTACTGATTCGAAACCACATTTTTAATTTAATTTAATTTCCATGCCCACATTGTTCAATTATCCGTCTTCCATAATTTTATATTATTAAAACAAAACAACCTTGTAGAAAATGATGATGCACCAAGCGGAAACTAACAGAAAAAGAGGTACACGTATTTTAAGTATACAGAGGAAGAGCTCTTTGTTATAATAAACGCTGTAAAGGAAGGTTACATGAGTGCCAATAAATCCGCACTACTCCTTTGTTCAACTAACTATGATAATGTAACTACATGCAAAACTTCCTACTCTTTACGCTATTACTACATGCTTATATTTTACCTCTTCCTTTATTCTCTTATTTTCTCTGAAGCGTTTTAGGCCACATTTCGCCCAATTTGCAAACACTCTCAAGAGTTCGCTGGTTAAAAATGTGGCCAAGTTGAAGTTATATTTTAAAAACTTACATTGGAATTATTTCAAAAGTCCCGCACATTTAATAATTCAATTAATCAAAAAGATAACTTAGTGGTTTCACGTTAAAACAAAAGATCTTTAGCATCTCTTCTGAATTATTTGTTATTGACATTTTGCGAATCGAAATAATATATAAAAAATGCATATTCGAATTAAATTTATATCTCTGATTATCAACTGGGATATAGACAACATTTAGAAGTCATAATATTTAATATTCGCCAAGTAGGTACCTAATACGTGTGGCAATTTAAAATAAATTATACACAGAATTCATGCGTTTATAACTTTAACAATTATTGATCCTAAAAATATGGAATGGACGGTCGAATACAGGTACATTCAGTGGCTCGAGGTACATTCAGTGGCTCTCCAATATCATAGCAAAATATATGTAACCTTATTAAAATTCGGAGGAACGATTTTTTGAAAAAGTTCGGAAAAATTTTAACCGAATTCACAAAAGTTACCGAGCTTGCAAAGTTGAAATTGATCTTATAGTTCCAGCGGTTATGTCGTATGTCGCACATGTGCATCTTTATGTTATGCACAAACTTATCAAGATAATGTAACAACACGTAAAAGTCTTCAAGGCGTCAATAAATATATAAATATTCATAAAAAGTTTCGCTTCTTAGAAATAATACCAACGCATTTAACTTTACAGCTATCTTTAAGAAAATAAAACAAATCGTTTTACGGCACCTTTAACAGCTTAGCAAGAGAGCTTTCTGTCGCATTGTTTGTTAAATGATTCCACGGGAAAGTCAGTGGCGTCGCGGCGTCCTTCAAAGGGAAAACAACCATCCGTCGCTTAATTTATCTCCCAACTTGTTGGTAATGCCGCGATGCCGCAAATGCAACTTTTCATAACTTCAGCTTTAGTTTCCACAGCCGCACTGAGGGAGAGTTTACAATTCAAATCTTTTGTGAAACAAAATTATTTTGATCGCTAAAAGAATTATGAGTTTTTTTATTTTATTTTATTTATTTATCGAGTTAATTTACATTGCTATTTATAAGAACAACTCCCTTTTTATAACTTTTGATGGTTATTCTTCAACGATAGAATTTACATTACTTTGGTATATGAACGAAAATGTACACGATTCACTGTTTATAAAATTACTAAATTTTACAGTACGCATATTAAAAATATTTTTTAAATGCATTCATTCTTCGCTTTCAGGTTTAGTTCCTTATATAAACAGTTCTGAGTCTCTGTTTTCTCATATGCGGCAATCTTATTAGGTATATTTTCGTTTCTTGTTTCATAGTTATGTATGTTTCTATTTTATATTTAAAACAATTTCATATTTAAAATATGCGGGAATTAGGTTATTTACAATTTTATGTATAAAAAAATAATATATTAAATAGTAGTCT
Source organism: Limnephilus auricula (assembly GCA_951813805.1). Classification (NCBI taxonomy): domain Eukaryota; kingdom Metazoa; phylum Arthropoda; class Insecta; order Trichoptera; family Limnephilidae; genus Limnephilus; species Limnephilus auricula. Next base: position 46,909,043 of record OX638388.1, on the reverse strand, counting down.
ATTTTTTATTGGCATTTAATTTCGCTTTTCTCTCAGTATATTATTATTTTTATTATATCAACGCGTAAAAGTGGCTTGCAAAATCTTGCCAAAATTTAAATTATCAAGAAAAACTTTAAAAAAAAGACAAAAATAGTTTATAATGTCATAAAAATGCTTATAATAAAATTGTGACAGCCACCTTTTAAGGATAAACAAGTGGTCATTGCGGTAATGAAAATGATCTCAGTCGTTCTGTCTTGTATTCTTTCAACAGGGCTTTGCAGACTTTGCGACCTACAGAATTAACAATGGTTTCAGGCTTATATATAACATTTTTTTAATTCCGTAGATCCGTTTTCTAGCGTAGCGCGGAGGATGAAAAATGAGACTGCTGATTTATTTTGTTCGTCGTTTTTCATTTCTCACAGCCGCGCCGCGCCGTAAGTAAACACCGGTAGAATGTTTGTTTTGTATTACCACCGTAAGCATTTTATGTAAATGTAAGTCATATTTAATGAATTTACCTGTGTGCGTCTTGCTTGGCACAGGTGTTGATATATCTTGTGGTGCTTGTTGGGTGCTCGGCGTGCGGCACGATATCGCCCTATTTCCTCGTCTGTAGGCCCATGAGGCGAAGCAGGTATTAAATAATAGTCTAGCCCATCTCAGTTTATGGGCCAAAAGGGAAATTAGAAGCCGCGGGTGAATGGGAAAGCGTTATAGACGCGAATACTGAAATGCCTACTGAGCGGTTGAACACTGAAGTACTGAGCGCTGAACACAAGCGGAGCGCTGCGCATTGAACGGCTCTGGTTAAATTAGCCGCCGGTATTAATGTCTCTAATATTTATGTTGTTCGCCAGAAGTTGCTCCGTTGGTGGATTTTGATACTTATTTGGCACAAATATCTTGTTAGTAAACTCTTTTGTGGGCATCATTCCCTTAATTGGGTTTATTCCGTATGACAACGTTAGGTTTTTTCTACCCACGTACTCGTGTGTTCACTAGAATGTGATAAGAAGCATTAATCAAGTTAACTTCAGAATAATGTGTATGAACGGTCGGTCTCCCATATAAGTTCAAATGGAACATGAACACTAATTCTTTTTAGTTTTCTTAACACGTAACATTCTAAAATAAGAAAAAATATTTCTTCAAACTTCGCAAAATCACTTTGTGGCGTCATTTTGAATTAAATTAAAACAAATAACTTTGTTTAAACCACTAATATAATCACAATTACCTACATGTTTCAAAACCGATGGTTTCTTCGTCAGGGTAGTAATGACATATATTATTAATGTCATTACTACCCTGACGAAGAAACCATCGGTTTTGAAACATGTAGGTAATTGTGATTATATGAGTGGTTTAAACAAAGTTATTTGTTTTAATTTAATAAGAAAAAATACATCATCATAAGGATTCAGTAAATAAAATTAATTTATGTCGCCGTTTAGTAGTATTTTTTTTTTAAATTTCATATTTTAAATTTCTTAAAAATCGGGCATATCTGTCAGAAGGTATAAATATTTCCTCTTTGCAACATATCGAAAACTGAAAACTGTTTTTGAAAGGTTTACAAATATTATATTATTAGAAAAGATAATATAATTTTTAAAATTATTGAAAAAATATAAATCTAAAATTACTGATAACGAAAAAAACATACACATATTTTACTAAGCAAATGTAATATAAAGGTTATTTCACCTCTCTGTTTTTGTGATTTCATAAAAAAAATTATAAAACATTCTCGAAATTTTATACATTTTTCTCAAATTGCTATTGAAGACTTTGGTTTCATCGAGGTGCACATATAAATTTATCTGTGGTTAAATTCAATATTTGAATATAAAGCGTGGAGTTTTCTCTTTCTAACACCGTTAAGATCATATTTCTCACCATAACAATAAAGGAGATGCAATGATTTACATGAGACCTATTTGAGACAAATATGGTCTTATATAAATCGTTAATATTTTATTTTTGTCTTTTTTAATGTGATTCTTCACTGGTCTGCGCAAGTACCCATAAATAGAAGTCATAGATCTACGTTCGGTGCTATCTAGGTATAGGTACTCGTAGTTGCTACAGACACTTATAATTCAACCATGTTTAAAATAACAAATCCAATTAAAAAAATAAAAAAAATGAAAAAAATTAAATAAAAAAAAAAAAAAAAATTTAAAAAAAAATTAAAATTAAAAATTACTGTATCGTTCATGGTGGTTGATTGTGTCGGTGATGTAGGGGGAAAGAAAAAAAAAGAAAGGCGGAAAAACCTAAGTGGTTCGCTACGTTTGCTGACTTAGCAGGAATGTCTTAGTTCATGGTGTGAGGTTTGGTGGCAGTTGTGCCTGCCCGCCCACTGTGTGGCGGGTGGGATCAGGAGAAACTGGTTGAGGGAGGCCTTTAGACCTCTGCAAGGGATGGATTCATTCGTCCGGCCCTCGCACTGACCACAAGATTCCTACCCACCTCTCCCACCTTTTTCCTTCCCAGAACTTCCTCTCAGAGAAAAGGCTTCTTCTAAAAAGACCCTCCACTCAGCATCCTACTGGTTGGAGAATGGCTGGGCCTGTTGCCTGCTTCATTAGAGCAACGGACCGAGGCTGGAGTACCACAAGACCCCAGCAGACCAGGAAAATATCACGAATGACAATGCTCATAACAACTCAAAGACAAAGAATATTTTTTTGACGATAAATTATAACTTAAATTCGTTTTCAATTCAACAATAATTATTCATTCGCATTTTTTTATTCACGTCTGATCACAAAACAATGAATGAGTACTTTTGTATTTCGATGGAAACATCAACAATTTAACAAAAATCGCCGTAAAATGAAACAAATCATACGTTTAACAAGCGATAACATCTGGTTCATAGTTGAAAAAATGTTTTATAAAATACTCGGCGCTCCATTAATCCATTGCATGAATCACGCCGTTACATAACTCAATTCAGCCAAATGAATAGAACGCTGATTTATAGGTCGGCTCCCGGTTCGTGGTACTCTGTACTCTGTACTGGCAATACTTCCACCATATCCGCAAAGAGCATACCACCCCCATACCACCTGCCACTCTCCTGCTCCGGGGGCAATCTATTTATCACGATTAATTCATCATATTCATTTAATTTTTGATTTCCAGAATAAAAATATGCGGCGGAGCTAACCTCTCAGGCCTCGAACACATTTTGTCAAAAGGTCAAAATATTTCCGGTTCACAATGAAATCTAAATAAATGGAATGGGATGTATTTTTATGTATAATCTTGGAATCGAAGGACCTTTGAAATATATGTGAGACCACTGCACTTAATATGCACATACAGGTAAAGGAAAGGAAAGAAATGATTTACTGCGGAACACTTTCTTCTGTTAAGCTGGTTTATATTACACTGTATTTTTTAGCGGAATATTTGTATCATAGTTGCGGTACTTTCGTTAGAGGCGGCGACTTTACACCGGCAGAGAGCAAATTACGGTATATTGATGCGGAGATATTTATGTGGCGAGGATCAATTTGTGACTGATTGTGGGTAATGAAAAAATGACAGGTCCACAGGAGGAGGGTAGGTTAAGAAATGTAACAATAATACTATCAAGTACAGCGGTTCATGAAGTATATATATATATATATATATATATATATATAGATGTATAATGAAGGTGAGAGATATGTGTAGTTGTGTATTGTGTGAAGGCCCAACAATTCGAAGTAAACATAAAATTTTTCAATGCAAACATAAAAAAAAAACTTTTTGAAAATGTTTCACCTTACTTTTTTTGTAACTAAAATTACAACACAAACATATTTTAAATCGCTTCAGTGGTTAGACTAATATATTATTAACATTATTGTCACGTCACTTCTATATAATTTCATGTAAAAATAAGCAATAAAAAAATCCCACAGTTTCATAATTTATTTTCAAATTAGTTTCATAAAGGTGTAGATTTTAATTATTACGTTGTTATATTTTTAATTTGAATATAAAGCGTGGTGTTTTCTCTTTCTAAACCGTTTATATCATATCTCTCTGAAGGGAGATTTCTATGAGACCTATATAAGTTGTTCCAAAAAGCGAACAAATTAACTTGCGGGGTTAAACAAGTATATGTTACTATTCAATTAACTGTTCCACCAATTAAACTAATTATTTGTCAAGTGAAACGAACAAATTAATATTATTTATTCACATGCGGGCTTCCTTGTTCTTCTTTAAGCCAAGGAGAGCACAAACACTAGTCTAGTTGAGATAGGAGGAGTGGATGTTCTGGACACGACTTCTCAAGCAATACCACTGGCACTGGCTCTTGCATAAAATATAATAAAACTCTCGGAATTAATGCTTTAAAATTTCATTGTTTCGGATATATCTTGTATTAACCACCAATTATATCAAAATTAATTTATGAAAAGGACGTGTAACTTCTACAACAATAAACTATTATCATTATAAGAGTTCATTATATCACAATCAGGTGCGAATAACAAAAATTCATGGAGATTAAATAAATTGTACCTATTTTTACATTTTACTTGCAGGCAACATCCCCACAACTCACTTCTCCCCGTTGCCATCCCAACCCCAATACCTATTTTCCAGTCTTTGATTCCAGTATATCTTGGTATATTTTTATCTATTGTTTTTAATTCGTAGAACTCCATTTAATATTTTTTAAATTTTATTTAGTAATGTTATTATTAATTTCTGCAATTATTTTATTAAAAAAATCTTGGTATGGTATAATCACGAATATATTGTTGTATATTGCATTCTGTACATAACTCTAGGTTTATTATGCATGTTGCACTTTCAATAATTTTTTTTTTCATATTTGCAACTTAGTTCTGCTTTTTATATTTTAGTTTGCATACATTAAGTACTTAGTTTTATTTTTGGGGTGTTAAGCCGGGTTGCGCTAACTTCTTCTTTAGCTAACGTTTCGGACAACATTACATTGTCGATCATCAGCGCATTTTATATTGTATTGATGATTGGCATAGTGTATTAATGATTGGCACTGTAGGAAGGAGGTAGCGCAACATGGTATAACACCCCAAAAATAAATAGGCAACAAAAATACTTTTGGCCGTGAAAATCTTAAATCATATCTGACATAGTTTAATATTCTAAAAACCTATCTCTGAACAATATTCATTGATCTTTCTTTTGTCTATCTCCTCTGCTTATTCTATAAATGCTGTTCATGTTCCTAAAATAAATAAATGAATTAATTAAATTAGGGCCTAAACTATATTTTGAATTTTAGCTAAGTCTTAACATTATCACTTCTATTTTCTTAATGTTTTCTCTGTTTTGTCTTTGCTTTCATATGCCATAATTTATTCTTATAATGTACATTTTCCAAGATTTCGTGTTATTTTGTTGTAAATTGGACGTCAGTCCGTTAATAAAAAAATAAAAAACTTTTTTTTTTAAACAAGAAAGAAAATTGTACTTCGACGTTGTTATTTATTTCCCGCTTCTCAGTACATAGTTAGTGAATATTGTGTATCTCATATCTCGCGCGGTGATACGAATAATCAACCCCACAGGGAGTATGACAGATTTTCGGCGTATTTTGTTGAAATTTAGCCTGAATGGCACATTTCACGTGTATCGGCCGGTGAACTTTACTAGGGAAGTTCTCTAGTCACGACATTTTCTAAATAAAATGTTTTTTCCTCGGGGAAATCATCACAATAAAGGAAATTCAATTGCGGACAGAATGGTTATTTGTAGTACACCCAATTTACTCGATTGTCCATTGAATAATAATGTGATGTGTTATTCAGTTTGCTCTCGGAACGATTACTTTTAAACTGGAGATTGACCCCCGCGAGGGTAAAATAAAGCCTTCCCTAACGACCCCTATTCCCACCCCTAGCTCCTAACATGCCTACTGGCCCTACCTCCCGCACCACACACCCTGACTGGGCGTGTGGTGCGGGTGACTTGTGGGCCTCTCGTCTCGTTTGCAAGATTGTTGGAAACTTATCACGGCCGAACTTTCACAGCGCAACTTGTAACTTGCTGACGTTGCAATCACGCCGTATTCAGTGGTCGAGACTCATTAAGGCGTTTCTAAATTAAAATGTTTAAAATATAGTCAAAATATGCCTTCAAAATAACATTCTAACGCAGTTTTTGTCGGAAGTCGATGTATAGGGCTTTCAATAAGAAGGCTCGACTATGAAATGTAAATAAAACAAGTTGTGTGTGAGTTATCAATTAATTAATTTATTTATTTGAAAATATATTTTATGGTAATAAGTATGAAAAGTCTTTCAAATGTCCACCGCGGCTTGTTTGGTGGCCCTTATTCGGGAGATTTAATTTTCAATGACCTTATCGCATAAATATATATATAAATATATATCGCATACATAGCTGAATTTGTTTGATGGCGTTTGTTATGTTGACTTTGATGGCGTCAATTGGTGGCGGTTTATTTGCATTGAATAACCCCAAAGGAGGAAGTTTAAAACTCTAAAGGCATCACGTCGCTGCCGCGCGAGATAACCATGCCCTAACAGTGCTATTGCACATGCACCACCAAGCAAAACCGCGGCGGACATTTAAAGGAGGTTATATTCCACACTTATTGCCATAAAATATACTTTCAAATAATATAAAAGTTGAGTGGATATCTCACACACAAATTGTTTTACTTATATTTTAAAATCGAGCCTCCTATATATCGTGCACATTACTGATCGTTATCCTTTGACCGAAGTTTGTCCCACTTTTTAGTTGCCTGCATAAGCTCTTGCATTTCGAACACACTATTTTATTTCCTTGTAGAAAGACAAAAGTGTAAAAATTGACTTAACTTAAACTAACGATTTTATTAAACTTTTCAATATTCGTATACAGGGTGTCCGGGGATAAAGTGCATTAACTTGTGTAAGTAAAAAAGATAAATAACTTTTTTCGAATTTCCGACTTTTAGGCGTACTTTTTTGGTAAAAAGATAAAATTAGTACGGCGTGTTCGGCCTACGCTATTAGGTATTTTCCGCTGTTACGATACGCGCCAATCAAAACCAACGTCGCCACAACGCTCCCGGCTGACTCACAGCAAATTTATCGGGTAAGTTTGTACCTTACACTAAGGATTTTTAATAGGTACGTCTTTTTATATGGGAAAAAATGTTGGAATTTCAAAAAAGTTGTTAATCCTTTTTACTTCTACCAGAATCACCACCCGAAGTTAATGCACTTTACCACCTTTACATACGATTGTATATTCATATTGTACCGGTTTGCATAAATTAAATTAAGGAAAGGGATGCTTTAATACATATATCTTAAAATTGAATCCGATTTCCGAAAACCGATCCAAACCTTGATAAAGGCCTTTTAATATACTGTAAAACTGCATTATTTCATGAAACCTGATTCTGATCAGTTCAATATATGCTTGTATTGTACAGTTTAATAATGTTTCAGTTGACGAAGAATTTCTAAGAATCTTTAATAGGCACCCATTTATATTTAGTGTGAGATAGGTTTTACCTTGACTCCCGCAGTAGGTAACAGAGACGGAAGACAAAAGAGACAGAGTTACTATATAAGCATTTATAGTAGGTAGTGTCGCCCTCTGTTCCCAGCTTTCAGTTAGACTCATAAATATTATATAATAAATACTCGTCGTTACAATAAACCACATTATAATAAGCCATGTACCTTTATTATAAATATTCTAATAATTGTCCAATATTAACATTTAGTTTTAAAGAAAAATTCGTATTTTGAAAGCCGCGGAAATTAAAATGCAAACATTACAACGATTTTTTTAAGAAACCACCAAATGTTGTTGACGTTTGACAGTGTTAGCGTATACGGAATGTAACAGCACGTACCCGAAGGATTTTAACCAGTGATTCCTGAGCATATTTAGAGTAAAACATGTAGATGTCATTTTGCTCTCCGATGAATTATTTTCATTAATTTTCCTTCATTCGTACCAACTGAGTAGTCGGGAACAGCCAAGCCGGGTCACGTGATACGCACTCCGTCTCTTTTCAGCAGCACGGTAACATACGAGACAGGGCGCGAATCACGTGATCCCGTTGCGACGTGTAGGAGTGTGATCAGTTGCGACGTGTGACTGAAAATTTTTTGGTTTTTGTTTGAAAAAAAATGACGTCTACGTTTTTTACTTCGAATATGCTCAGAAATTGCTAGTTAAAATCCTTCTGGTACGTTCTGTTAAATCCTGTATATGCAATTTAAACCTACATGGCCTGCACTATGTCTAAAAATCAAATTATGTGAAGTAAATCATTAAAGGATCAAGTTCGTCGTAGTTAAATAAGATATTTGTAAGATAAATTAAGATTTGTTTATTTTTTAATAAAAAATCTCAAGAATTAAAAAAAAGCATTTCGGTAGGAAGGTACGTAGAGTTATTATTACATTAACTAGTAATCGAATATTTACTTATAGTCTTGCAGTAATTACACTAATTTGAAAGCCAAACATAAATTTTTTCTGTTTCGGATTTTCGATTGACTTTCGCTAATATTATCTTCATTAATTAAAATATTATTAATTAAAGCGTTCAAATAAAAATTTAAGCCAAAGTGTGAACGAGGTAATACAATATTTCTTCGTTATTTATTAGAGGAACGTCCTTATTCCTGCGGTAAAAATTAAAATGATTCGTTATTAAAGTCAAATACTATTTAGAATATCCAGTTATATTTAAAGTGGGAGGCTATTTTCGTAATGAAGGAGATACCTACTTCACAACAAGGGATCGCTCCGAGGGTCGGTCCTTTGTTTAATCGAAACAATAAATTAAGTGTGATGAGAAAAATAAAGTTATTTCTTTGTTCTATTTGATACTTACTTCCTAACAAAAGCGAACGGTGTTATAAAGAGTTCTTAGTGTTTGTATTCGTTAAACAGTTAAATAAATAGTTGACTTGTATACTTATTAAATCATCTTGATATAATACATCGGTGGAACCATTTTAACAAAAAGGAAGATTTAATAAGAAAAACGAAACACGTTCCGTTCATTTACTCGAAGATTTCGGACATCTGTAGTAGAATTAAACGTATTTATTAAAAAAACCAGACAGTTTACAAATTTGGAAATATAAGATATTGTTCTCACCCGACGGATAAGGTCAATTCTGTGTTCTATTCAACCGGCCAGCCCCTGAGATACAAAAAAAGCATTAAAATCGGTTTCCGGAATATTAGTTGCCGCGAAAAAAACATTTAAAATTGTGCAGAAAATACCCACGTCACTTAAAATACCTTTTATGTGGTTATTTCTCTTTACAGTCAACGGGTCGATTTTAATTCCATTAATTCTAACAATGACATTTACCTGATCAGCAGAAAACGTTGAAAACATTTCATACAACACACATTTACAGCCTTACTAAAAAAAATCACTCCGCGGCCGTTAAACGGTGTTTTTGTGAATCTTTAGATTTGGCAATGCTGTAATTTACTTGTTTAAATTGGAGTTTTCATAATAATCCGCTAGATGGTGTGATTGATGCGCCTGCGCATTGCTTTCCCGGTAAAAAAAAATAGCCGCGAATGCACACTCTACGAAAAAAAGTCGGTCGCGAATGTGTGTGTGATTAAGATAATGTTTTAGTTAATGATTTCAATCGTTATAACCAATTCGCACTTATATTCATGTAGTCAATATATTTACTATTAATTTGTGTTGTTTTTTGCTAGTTTAAGCCAAATTGGGCACAAAAATCGTGTGTTCTTAATTGAACTGTCAGAAAATGGTTCTATAGGTTATATTCAGAAATAATTTGCATTTTAAGATCTTTATTTTATTATAAATTCTTGAAAGTGATGTTTTTTGGTAACTAAAATGTCTAATACATATTTTAGTAAACGTATCAAAGAAATGAATGTCTTAACATGTGCAAGCAAAGTATTTAAACGTGAGTTTTTTTATTCTAAATTTTTGGGATTGAAAAGCGAATTTCAAAATTTTTTAATTTTTTTATATTTTTTTTATTATGTGAAGGAGTAAAATGTGAGGTGACAGTTTTATTTCAAAATCATTAAATAAAAGGACTGTGTTTTTTGAATTTTGAATTTTTCCAAATATTTCAATGTTTTAATAGAAAGTGTTTGGGGTAAGTGAGTTTTTTTTTTCAACTTGATGTTTGAAGCTTAAAATACTACAGTTTTTAAACACTTAAGTATATTTTAGATATGAAAATCTTAAAGGTAATTAAATTTTGGTTCTAAAATGGTATTTGTTTTTACGACATCTCAAAAAATAATAAATATATAGGACATTAAAAAAAAAAATCTAAATTCGTTGAAAATTACAAATGGAACAAATATATACAACAGATAAACTACCCTCCTTGGCCGTGTAAGCAATGTACATATCTTTCCATGAACAATTTTTTGTCAGTTCTTAATTAGTAAGGATTCTTCATACATGGTTGTTTGACCATTGTAAAAATTTTTCAGAAAGTTTATTAGAAAGTTTATCAGATCAAAACCATATATTTTGTTTAGTGAGAATTTGAAAAACGAAATGTACAGACTTTACACAACGTGCTACAGAAACACCGTTTAACGGCCGCGGAGTGTTTTTTTTTAGTAAGGCTGTTTCTGTTTCTGCAGAATGCATACGAGTTGTTGGGGACAGAAATCGGTCCCGCAAAGCGGAAGGAGATGGATAAGAGAGAAATTGTCGACTTACCGCTTTTCTTCCTTCGCTTTCAATTTTCCGCTGGTTCTCACTTAAAATCTAGAGCTCACTAGCACACGATATAAATTGCTTTCCACAAAATTCCAACACGGTCGAAATACCAGCTCCGTATTCAACACTGAGATGTTGACAGGTAGAAGTGCTAATTTGAACTAACAATTAGTGACAATTTTATTGCATTCAGTCGACAATAAAGGTAAGAATTGATTTTGGGAAAAGGTACATTAGGATGAATGCAAGGCACCAATACGAGTATTTCACATAGTGAGGCCAGACAGTTTAGTCGCAGAGCTTGTATTCATTAGTGATATCTTATTTAAAGACAGGCAATATTGTACCTTCTAAATCAGTATCTCATCAGCACAGGTGTCAATAATATATCGTTTACCTTTTTACTCATTCTTGTTTGTTACTTACTTTTGCATTTTTAGATTATTATTTTTGTTGCTATTTTGTTACGATTTATCTTATAAATTGAAATTAAATCACCCATGTATGTAAATTTTTGGGCAACATGCCTGTTTTATGTACTCATATAAAAATAAATAAATACAGAAAACGGTCGTAGGTACCTGAAAAAACACCAATATCTCTAAAAATCTAAATTCAAATCCACTTTACAGTTATAAGTAATTGGCATCAACTTTTTATTGTTGTAGTTGTTGTAATTATTGCGAAGATCATTGAGTTAAACAAATAGAGGAACAAACTTCATTACCGGGCGTCAAAAAAAGTGTAACCAATATTACACCGCGACGACGGAGCTTTGAATCAGCTAAACATTTTAAAGTTAACAGATATTTGTCTCACTTACACAAGTCACAAGCCCAATACCGCCGCCAAGATTAGACAAAGACAGATACACAAACTTGATTTGACGGGTTGGTGTTGCTAACCATATTAAATTTTTCCCAAAATAAGCAATAAAATAGGGTGTTTTTAACGTTAGTTAGTTAATGTGTATTTTTGATTATATGACGAAAAGTTAGCATAACTAATGAAATAAATAAGACATTTATTGTACCAATAAATCAAACTCCGCTTTGAAGCATTAGTTTTGTAAGGCAATTTCCCTTTAGATTCCTATTTGTAAGTTTGTTGGTATTAGGTATGAATAATTGGTTTTCGTGATACAATATTATTTGTAAGTATTTATAAATAATGGCATTAATTAAAAAACGGGGACAAATCAACTTGTATTATATTTTCTCAGCAATCGAACTATTTCCACCCACTTCTCACGACGTACCCTCCAAAATTTTTAATATTATAGACGGAAAAATATAATAACTTGATAATTCATTAATAAATTAAAATAAGATTTATGACTTCTTTTGTACGAAGATTAGAACATTATTTTTATTATTATTTCCAAAATATATAAAATCAGAGATTGCTGCCATATTAACTTAATCCCTTAATTATGTATTCTCTCATTAATGTAGGAAAACCAAAAGGAATTTAGTAGCAACACGGAACCTAAATTATGACATTCAACATTTTATTTTAATTTTTGAGTTTTTAATTTAATATGAATTTGTAAACAACAAACTTACGTGTGGAAACTAATTCCGCTTGATTTATTATGTTTTTGCGACCTTGGATCGCATTATTTCACGACGCATTAGTCATTTTGGAGTTCGTTCTGATCGTGCGTCGCCCGGTCCACCTCGGCCAACGTCCCACTGAGAACTGAACTGACGTTCGCTGGGAATATGACTGTGGTCATACTTGCAGTGGCAACGCTTTAGCGCGATAATTATCAATCTTGGTGAATATATCAATGGCGTAGATTATTAAAATTTTCGACAAAAGTGCGTTTTATCTCAGTTTGAGTTCTTTTATGGCCGACTGCTTTCTGCATAACTACGTTCAATTTTCCCACGCCTTGAGACATGATTAATAATAATACATATGTGTAAACATAAAATTGCAGTGATACCTTGGGAGTGATACATGGAAGAAAATTACCGAAACAACCACCCGTGAAAGTTGCTTAGTTTTGCCACTTTTCTTGCCTTCGTAAATTGTACTTTATGTTGCACTCTCCTCAACTAAATTACATTTCTAGTATTTTAGTTTAGGTAAATCAACGAACCTAAATCATCGGTGTTGTCCGAAACTATTAATTATTATAAAAATAAACAATAACACGATTTTCAAAGCAGTGTCTGCGTTTTGTCAATAAACTATGCAAATAGTTGACTACCACATTAAAACATTAACTTTCCTACTTTATTATGTTCCTATTGTAAACAGATAATTATTTTAGAATAACCTATTGTTAAACCTTGTATTCAAAAGTTTTCCATTAATTACCTTGGAGATATACATCCCTTCAGAAACAACGGAGAGATTGAATTTCTGGAAATAAAAAGAAAACAACTTTCCCGGGGAAAATATCCAGATATTATTATAATCTCAAATCTAAGGGAACGTGGCCATATTGATAAATTGATACTTGAAAAGTTTAAAAATGAATTTTAAAATATTCGCCGGATTTCCATCTAGTCTAATTTACATCAAAGTTGTCTTCCCAAAGCCGATAGCGGGTAGAAGATTGTTTGCGGAATGTTCCGGTGCTTCTGGAACTGGAGTACGGAAGTGGAGAGAAGAAATGATAAACAATGTAATCTGGGCTGCAATTCTCCAATAACGATCAAGAGTTACTCGTTACGCGCCAACTACGAATGAAAAATTACTCGTCGCCTCGACGAACTTTGTCGAATGTTTCATTTTTACGTATTCTTTAAAGTCGAAGGGTCGAAGAGATGATTATATTGGCAGCCCTGTAAATATTGTCTATGTTTCTGATGTTTTTGACATTTCTATGGTGTGAATTTTAGATTACGACCACACTTTCTTCGAAATGGTTGGCGGGTATATTACTCAAAACTAAAAACAGTTGGTAGCCACCGGGAAAAGGGAATTGAATGCTGCTAACACGTGCACGATATTGCAACAAATTAATTAGGAAGTTAATTTTCATGTGAAAACTACCTACCCTCCGGCGAAACATTATTATATCAAAACATCTGCTTCAATTTGCTTTACATTATGTATTGCAGCTAATATCGCCGGTAAATCATACAATTATTACAACTGCATTTATCTTGTTGTACTTAATTACGCGATTGCGAGCGGCCTCGGCAGGTGAATCGGGCCCCTGGGTCTAGAAGGGCATCCCCAGTTCTCTAAAGCGGAAATGTATATCGCATTTTAAGATTAGGACTTTTCTCTCAACTCTCAAGCAGTATTTATATTCCAAACAAACGTTACGAAGACAAAGGATTTCGTTAAATGCTTATTTTAAGCATTAAACTTGTAAAGAAGTTCAAGTTTTTATTTTTTATTTCTATGACCAACAAATTTTCTAAGGCCTTGCCGTGAAAAAATTCTTTTTAGGATTCCAGAGGTAATTCTCATTGAATATAAAGTTTAATGAAGATACCTACTTAAATTAACAACATACATTTTTCTAGTTTGCATTAATTTTTGTCTTTAAATTAACCTAAAACATGCGGCACAACGTTTGAAGAAGGTAAGAATATCATCGAGGAAGAAGATAATATTAACTTGATGGGAATAACTTTCAATAGTTATAAAAAGAGAGTTGTTGTTATAAAAATTGAAAGAAAGAATAACTAATAGTATTGATAAAAGGGGAAACAAGTCGAGTTCCTCATTGTTCCTGCGTTATTCTGGTGGCTTGGTGCCCAGTGCGTAATTCTGATAATTTTACAATAAATAACCACATAATTTCGTTCCAAATTTTCCGATTTTTTAAAAAAGAATTAGCAAACATATACGCACTACTGTACACTTATACAGGTGTAAAGTATAAGTAAAAGTACATTTTAAAACACTAGTTTTTCAACGTAGATATTTTAAAATAGTTACGAATATAAATTTTATCGTATTGAATGAACAATTCGTTTTAGTATAGTATATAATGATCATAATAAAAAATATTTAGAGCTTAGTTGATATGATTCTACACCACAATAATGCTTTTACTTAGCGAAACCATTAAGGGCCTTCCTTACTAGCGATCTCAATCGTTGTATGGAGTATCATGAATTCTCAGATTCAAACGACAATCTAAGTTATTAATCGTCAAAATATCGATAATGTAGCCACGTTAAGCTATCATAAATACATTTTTCTGTCGAAATATATATTTTTATTAACAACTTATTTTCGTTAAATACTATATAATGATCATCTAAGAATTCTCCTACTCATTCGGCTCTCCGAGGTGGCCGCGGATGCACGCTTTTTACGGTCCGTCTTGTCAATCTTTTTTCAAAGTTCGAAATTCCGCGCACGTAATTATTATATTTCCATGTGACGCCGACGTTTCAACAATATTCCACTCTATGCGTTCCGCGTAGGGACTATAATAGTGTGCCGCCTTTTTTATGTTTCGGCTGTGAGTTTCCGTCGAAGCTGTGTAGTGTCAAATAGTATTATTAAGAATTAATTTATTGTTAACATTTTTTCGGGTTTCTAGGTAATAAACAATTTGATATTTTTAAAATATAAAAGTGTGGAAATGGCCAATAAAAAACTTAGATCACTGTCAGAAGATACAAAGTATCCCTTAGCATTGAGGAAGATTGTCAAGACGTATTTTACGCCTTAGAACGGCTGTACGTTGTGCCATAAAGTACCGGAAGGCTATGAATTGTAGTCAAGAGGAAAACATAAAACAGCTATATTTGGATATATTGAATGGGCCAAAACATGTATTTGGAGACCACTCACTATGCAAGAAACGGGCATACTTTTGCAAACGGGATACTGGCGACCCAATATGACTTCGAGCTTGATAATGTCCAAAATCATGCAGCACGTTCGACTTTTGGCATCTAATGCTCGAAGTTTAATACATGACGTAGGCAGCAATACTGTGGAGTGCTATAATAATGTTGTGGCGAAATTTGTTGGTGGGAAGCGTATCAACTAAGCTCTAAAACGGTCCTACAAAGGAAGGTGCGCTGCAGCAGTAGTGGCGTTCAACACCAATCTTCCACACTATTCTTTGCATAAATTTGCAACCGGTAATAGTCGCGGAAAACTCAAAAAGCATTTAGAATTAAAAAGATTGCAGAAAAATAATCAACAAGTATTAAGTAAAAAAAAAGAAAAGAAAAACCCTGCAGCTCGCTCCAGCAAAAGATCAGCATTATGGTCCCAATGCAGAAAAACCTGATATGGCCCAAGCATCGTATGAGGCAGCTAAATATGATTTTTTAGAAAGGCTTTTTACCATAGCCAAAGATAGGCAAGCAATTGAAAGGGTGACAGTACTTCAAGTGTGTTCAAGTTAGTGGAAAGTGGATCGAGATGCGCCGCAATATGATTACGGCATCGTGGTTTGGAAAAGTGTGCAAACGGCGGCAAAATATCAGTTGCGCTCCATTAGTCAAAAATATACTGTACCAGCAAACCTTATCAAATATTTTTTCAATTCGACACGGACAAAAATATGAATACAATGTCCTGAAGGAGCTTGCAGAACTAGAAAGCATTGCCATAGAAAAGTGTGGTCTTTTCATAGATGAAGAGTATCCGTATATGGGTGCGACCCCAGATGGAATTTCTTCTGAAGAACAAAAATCGAGAAATGCTGGTAAATACATCCCACGATTGGTTTTACCAGGTTCAGCGCCAAAAAGTGTAACAAGTAACAAAAAGAGATATTTGTATGTTTGATGTATGGACTGAACTCGGAATAAAAATCGAAAAAATTTTACGGGATGACGAATTTTGGCAGACTAATATGGTTGAACAGCTGAAACGCTTTTACAATTTTTGCATGCTATCCGAATTAATTGATCCTCCACATAATCGCTGCATGCCTATTAGAAAAGATGAGTATTTAGAAAAGTGCATAATAGCGAAAAAAGTAAAGTAAAATTGGTTTCAGCTAAAACCAAAACACGTTAGAAGGAATTGTTTCGAAGAAATCAATAACATTTTATTTCATTGAAGTGTCTTCAGGAGAAATTTCATTTATATTCCTAATGAATGTAGTTTATATTTTTAGAGATAGGGAAGAGGAGGGTTGGAAAGTTCCTGGCTATTCAGATCTAGTCACTAAACATATCTACGCCGTTCTCAAGCAACTTTCAATTCTGAATTATGGTCTCTCACCAGGGCGATACTGAATGTATCTTCCACTTTGAAACGAGAAACAGATTCGTTGTATGTACCTATATAAATTTTATTTAAATTCTACAATATGATATACTTATAATAAATAAATAAAATTTGTTTTGTCCTCGCCGGCTTTTGAACCCGTGACCTCAAATCAAACTAGACAATTTAGTATTAACAGTGCCCCGCCGCACTGCGAAACCAGTCTGGAACAAAGGCCGAGCCTTTTGTCACTCTTTATAATTGTATTACTACATATATCTTTTTCATATATGTATGTATCAAAAAAAAATCCAAATTAAACGTTATATTAAACGATTTAAGTTACTGAGAACCTCCTCCATCAATTAGGCTATCGTTATATTGCATTACATTCTAATATATATTTTAACATAATTTTCATAATCACAATATCTTTAATTAATAATACTTTGTTTTGTTCTGTGCGACTTGATTGTGAATGGAACGCACCGGCCAGCTGCAGGTGCAGGCGGTTTCGATATTCGAATTCGAGCTGGAAACGTTTAATACCGAGGGCCGTTAAGGTAATAATGCATTAACATCCCCGCACTAATTCATCCCTCTGGCAATTAGTGTGGCTTGCTTTGCTTATGTTATGCATAATGGTTTGTATAACTATGTGTCCATGGAAGTTGTGCGGTAGCGTGTAGCCGCGTGGTTGTGTGGTCGCAAGGCAAATGTATGCGTGGCGCGTAACCGTGGTCCGTTTAGCGTGTGGCCGTGGTCCGCGTGGCCCGATAGCAGAGTACTCCGGACGGCGCTGGGAGATATCGGAGATATTGGCGGTCCAGAGACAAAATATCCCATAAACTTTGAGAGGTTATTATAGAATGGAGTTTTCCAGATATCTTCTGTTTACGACCGGACACGAGAGGGGGATGTATACAGGAATAGGTGGGTATATCTTCAAATAACTGGATTTAATGAAAACATTTTGTTGTTCCGGCAAAATAGTTTCCCGATTTCGATTAAATCCGATTGCGGGTAAACATTAATATCCTTCAAACATGGTCCCCTCGAGGCTTTTATTCGTAAGAAGGTTGTTCGTCGATACTTCACCGTTACGTTAGAGTTTAGAGGAAAGAGATTAAATGCTTATTTAGTATTTACCTCATTCAAAGTTTCAACATTGTAATAATTCAGGCATTGCCCGGAATAATATAGTATCCAATGGTTGATTAATTGATGGAATCGTGTTAATTATGTTATAATGCATCTTTTAAGGTGGGGTATCTAGGTAAAGAAAAAATATTTAGACCTACGGCAGCATTTTAAAAGTGTTGGTTTTTGGACATCACGGGGCGTCATTGTTCATTTTTTGGAAATGAAGGTGGAAAATAGACATCTTATGTTTCAGATAGACAGTTCTTATAGAAGAATATCAATGCCAAGAAGCTGAAGAAGGCAGGAAAGTAGTATCTTTCCAGAAAAAATATTATTAAGCCTGCTTTTTACGCGTCGAAACAAGGCATAATGTTGTAAGATGATGTCTTGATAATATCTCGATGGAAAATCGTTCGATTTAATCATATTATTATATTTCTTTAATCTTCGCAAAATTACTTTGTGGCATCATTTTAATTAAATGAAACAAATTACTTTGTGTAAACCACCATATAAAGTATACATTAGTATATTTATGTAGTGGTTTAATCAAAGTAATTTCTTCCATTAATATTATTATATGCTACTATTATGTTATACCCTCCACACAACTTCTTCATAGATAACATAAAGGGAAATTGTTTTCCACCGGGCCTTCTAAAAAAATAAAAATATTGTTTTATGCTACCAATCTCAAACACTTTTATGACAGGGGTTGACAAACTTTTCTAAATCGTTGCACACTTAAAAAATTTGAATTTTCTCACGGTACACTAGTCATAGAATATCTATCTGTGCGGTAGCTATATTTCATATTTGTTCGACTATAGATACACCCTCCTAATAACTTATCCATAGAATAGTGAATATTATTAAAAATAAAATACTTGCAATAGTTAGAAAACTCGGACAACTTAGCAAATATATAGCCACTATTCATAGGTTCGAGTACCGAATAATACACTCCGACTAAATAAATAAACCGTAAATCGAAAATATTCATTATCCCCTATGAAGAAGAAACCTGGTAAAAAACTAATACAACTCGTATTTAAAATGAACAAGTACATTTATTGGTACTGGTTTCTTATTTCATTTATTTCCCGAAATACGAATGTTGTTAGATAAAACATAATTCCAGACAGGTGCTAAATATTATTGACCTATAATTAGATAATTTGATTATGTAAATATGTAAATGTACATGATAGAAATAATACAAAAGGAACCTCGTATTTTTTATAAGGAGTGGTAGATATGAACCTGGCTCTTGGGACACCCACTTTGCAAGCTATGGAAACACGAAAAGTTACAGAATCTCAAGAAATCTATTTTCCTGTACAAACAGTATGAAGTACAACCCAATGCTTACGTCATTTAAGACAACTTTGATACGATTCCTGATACTGATTCGGAGAGAAGGAAGCTTCTATACGTGGTGTCTACGAGAAAGTAATCGAAGTAAGTTTTGGTCTGGAACGTGTTTGTTATTTACAGCACGTCCAGCAAACAAATATTTGATACACGGCCAATTGGACTTCAAATTCAAGCAGAAACTTAATATACCATGGAATTATTTGTGTGAGATCAATTGATTGCGTCTAAGCCTTATTCGAAATGTAGGCTAAATATGTTTTTTTTTTTTAAGGAAGGCATTCCCGTGTTATGAATAACCTGACACTATTTGAAAATCTCCTACTACCACCACAGTAAGCGGAAGATGTTGCTTGTGTTGTAATGGGGGACTTAGTCAGCCAAGGAATCACACACGCGACCGCGACGCCCGCGTGGGACCAAAACGCGATGCCCACTCAGCCACTGACCGGTCGAGATAGAGATAAATAAAATAAAACCATTATGATAATACTGCACCAGAGTTCCACTCTCCGGAGTTAGTAAGGCTATGACATCCCCATTCCCAATTGGGATGTGTTTTGAGGAGTGCTTTAGAATGAGAGCCATTTCAAGCAATAATCTTTTATTATTATCAGCTATCATTTATCTGACAAAGAAATCTTCGGTGATTATAAAAGTGGTGTACACCAAGTAATTTGTTTAATTTAATTAAAAATGATGTCACAATATAATTTTGCAAATATTGTAGAAATAATCTTATCGATTGTAAATGGTCGTGTCTCACCAGGGTGATACTGAGAGTATCTATCACTCTGAATAGATATAATAGTGTCTTTTTTATGAATCTACGCGGAGAGAAATCGAAATCGAAAAAAACATTATAACAATACTATATACGTACTTTCAAAATGTGATGACTACAATTTTTTTTATTTTATTTTAAAATTTTAATATCTTATATCTAATATGTTCTTTTCTAAGACTACTATAATATTATTTACTATTTAGTTACTAAAATTTTGACTTCACAACATTAAGACATAGCCTCCTTAACATTTAAAGGGAGTTCATTGAACATTTTAAAACCTTTGTGATAAATATTGTTGTGATCCCAATGTTCAAATTTGTTTTAGGAAGCCTAAAATCGTTGCAGTTTCTCGTAGGATAGTAATAAACTGTACTATTAATTCTAACATTATTCAATATACAATTTGGTAACATTTTATTTTTTAACTTATTATAAACTAATCGTTGCCACACACGTAAGATATTGACTTTAATTCTGCCGAATTTAATCATGTATGCGTATGATATAATTCCATATCATTCGGATACTTTATTTATTTAACATGACATGACATATCGTA
The DNA here is from genome assembly GCA_951813805.1 of Limnephilus auricula. Classification (NCBI taxonomy): domain Eukaryota; kingdom Metazoa; phylum Arthropoda; class Insecta; order Trichoptera; family Limnephilidae; genus Limnephilus; species Limnephilus auricula. The sequence continues at coordinate 46,888,317 of OX638388.1, read as the reverse complement.
ATGACATGCAGAATAAAAAGTACTTATTTTTTATAAAACTATATTTTTTGTGTCTAATGATATGGTGGTGCAAAAAGCGGGTAAGGGTTTTACGAAGCAGAAAATATCTTATAATACATTTCGGAAAAACGATACACTTTTCCTCTAGAGCCATCCCTTAAAACTAAAAATAAATATATGGTCCATAAAATTCCTTCTCTATCTAAAACGATAACAAAAACATAAATGTATATTCCGCGCTTTATCCTTCCACCGACTCCATCTCACAGGAAAAGGCACAAGGTCCTCACAAGGGAGATCCTGAATTTATTACTGACATCTGCCTTATTTTATGTGGAAAAATTACACGTGCTTGTGTAAGATGACTTACAGTGCAGGTAGGCAATACTGAATTCTGATGTGTTAGTAATCACTAATCATCCTTTATTGAAATCCATTGCTAAAAATTGTATTATTAGTATGTGGTTTATTCCTTTTGGTATGTATAAATAGTGCTATTTTCGTCAAAAATCACACCCAGGGCGCTCCACAATGTTTTGTAATTATTTGTTTCTAGTTTCTTATTTGCTCTACTAACTATAGATAATTTATCATAACGACTTATAACTTCGAATAAATAGACAAAGGGATTACATCTCATTCACCAGCTCGTCAGCTAATAGCAAAAAAAGGCCGTATCCAATACATATAATATAATCATCCATGAGCATCATGAGTGTTACCAATGAGCGTGATGTTGCATAAAATTGTATACCTACATCATTTATATTATGTACTGGGAGTTAATGGAATGTTCTTATATTTTGCCGCCGGTCAAACAATATAATTTTTCTGTGAACAGAAGAATATAAATAATAATTTGATCTAAAACTCGACAATAATTAATATGCATTGATAGTCCAGATTTTTCATCCAGTTGCAGTGCATACAAGACCCCTTACTTTGAATTTCCTAACATTTAGGGAGTCAATCAAAATGATCTTAATTTTATAACTTAAATTTTAATTTATTATTTTTAATTATCATTATTCATTTTATTTATCTGCTACCGGTTTCGATTTCTGCAGCTGTGTCATTAACTACCAAACTTAAAACTAAACTGAATTTTGTACAAGTTTTTTTTTTTTTTTTTTTTTTATAGTGAATACCTCACAAGAGTCCCAACTGCTACCGTCTGGAGCCAGTGAGGCTATGGCATCCCCAATTGGGGAATGTTATGAGGCTGAAGGTAAGAGGGAAAGGGAAGGAGACGAGGAAGAGGAAGGTGGGGACGTACCTGGCTATTCAGATCTAGTCACTAAACACGGCTAAAGCCATTTCAAGCAACGTTTCAATTCTGAATGGTGGTCTTACACCAGGGCGATACTAAGAGTATCTTCCACTCTGATAAGTGCTAATAAAATAAATAAAAAATTAAAAAAATAAACAAGAAAATAAAACTTTTCAATACAAAATGTCTAGAAATTGTTACATAGTTAATGCCCAAGAAATACAAAAAAAATAGAAATATGTTTAAATAAAAATAAAAAAAATAAAATAATAAAAAATAAAAAAAAATAGATTTTTTTATCATTTTCTGACCGACAGAACAGCTAATGATTGAAAACAAATTACTAGACGTAAATAAACTATTCATAAGGAAAATCATCTATAAAAATTATACCAAAAATCACTACACCACCACATAACTCGCAAAACACAAGATAACTACTAAAAATAAATGAAACCAATTTATTAAATAAACTATCAGATTTATCCAATAACCCCATTTTAAACATATTTCCATTCCACATACCTAATTTCAACCCCTCTCTCTTACATACTTCCCCCCGTCTCCCACCAAAGTTGATGTTCTCTCTCACTCTTCTCTGTTACCTTTAAATATTCTGTAACTCTATTTTTTACGTATCTCTGATAAAGGTTCAGGTTGATCCGAAACCGGTCATTTCATATTAAAAATGTATAACAAAGTGGTATTCAAACTAGGTTATTGTATTCTAATTATTATACAATAAATTATATATCGTTCTTCCAGTTTATTAGTCAGACATCTCCGAAAACTTGAAATTTGAATTGAGTTGGTAGTTATAATATTAAAATAGTGTACCCTTTTTCTGGTACAATACTCAGATTATTCATAAACGCCACCAACCCAATTTATATTGCAGAAAAACTTGTAGTGAAATGAACAACCAAAAAAATGTTTTCTGGGTCACTAGTAGGATATTTCAAAATGTGTCACCAATGTACCGGAGTATTGTGCTTCAAGGTATTATTTTATGGCATATTTAATTTGTAAAACACATATATTTTAAAATAATATTTGATTTATGGCGAGCATTTGAATGAGTATTTGGAGTTGTTTGACTAATCAACTGAACTGCGAATAAAGCAGACAGCGAGACTGTGTTTTGCCATCCTACCTCTTCACGTATAAAGTTTGAAACCTCAAGAAGACGCTTCTTTAGGATCCAACATGTTTATTAATTATGAAATGCAATTCCTTCCCAAGAAGTTCCTAGGTTAAGAGAAGCCTTGACTTTGCAATGTTTCATAACTAAATAAACACATTCCCGTAGTAAGACAGTGCTTTGTAATTCGTTCGCCTTCATAACTTTTCCTCAATACGCTCGCACTTGTGTAGTTTCCAGTAAATTTGCACCCAGCAGCGCGCAACGCGTTGTTCTACGATTTCATAATATTCAAAGTTTAGCATCTCGTTTTCGTTCTCAGAAAAGCAGGATTATAAAAATAATTTTATAAATATTTTTTTTATCTGCATTTTTTTATAAATATGAGTTTTTATGAACGCCATGAGTGAGTTGAAGTTGATAGAGAACAGTATTTTTTTATTAATTATTAAAAGTACTTAAAGATAGTTATCTTTTATTTGTTCTCTTTTCTTTTTATTGCTTTTATTCTAATTTTAAATTTATATTCAAAATTTTTACTAATACTTTATTTTATCTTCCAAGATTAAAATATCAAAATTAGGTTAATTTTCTGCCACCTCGGAACAGGCTCAGCCTAGTGAGGTGGTATATACCAAAAAAAAAGTATTTGTATACAATTATAATATTATATTGGTTAATAAATAAAAAAAAATTTAAAGTTAAAGCAGTAGACTTCGCGTCCAAAAAAGTATATGTCTAATTTTCTCTAATTTAATAAATCAAAACCGAAAATTCCACTGAAATTATAAGATTTTTCAACAGATACTTAATTTTTATTTTTTTATTAAGACCGCACAAAAGTCCCAACTCCTCCCGTCTGGAGCCATCCCTGACCTGGGTACGTTGTGAGGCTGAAGGTAGTGGTAAGGGGAAGGAGATGGGGAAAACGAAGGTGAGGTAGTACCTGGCTTTTCAGATTTGGTCACCAAACACGGCTAAACAAGCCATTTTAATTCTGAATAGTGGTCTTACACCAGGGCGATACTGAGAGTATCTTCCACTCTGGAAGATACCGCAAATATACTTTATATTATTTTTAATTAATTAATTGTGAAATAACACAAATTAATCATGGTTCGAACTGGCGACTTTCGGATTGAGAGTCGAGAACCTCACCCCTCTACCCACTACTCTCTCTAAATAAACAATAAACAGTGTTAATCTATCTAGCCATTCTCGTTCACGACGTAACGAAATACTGCGTAGCGCCTACCGCCTAGTCTCCGCCCGCTCACTGAGCCAATTTTCAATGAACCAAAGTTTTATAAAAGTAATTAAATTCAATGAATAACAGTTCAAATTTTAAATAATGACATCTTAAGATAGCTGGATTCACAAGATATCCTTGGATCAAAAATAATTATTCCGTTGTCAAACTTGGAAATGGATACCCTTTTAGGAATAAAGTTAATATCACCAAGTTGATGAATAGTTGTGAAACTTTTTTAGAGTGCTTAAACTGTTTTGGGTTGTTTTGTATTGAATTTAAAGAACTCTGTTAGATTTATGTCAAGTATTACGTAGATCTAATAAAAAAGTTTCAAATGGTTTACTCGGCGGTGTAGAAATGTAGAGTGCGAATGTATGTTTAAGTCAACTAAATACTCCCAGCGAGAGCGCGTACGGATATCATCAATGTTTGTCCTCTTCCTTTTCACGCGTCTTGTTTGAAAATGAAAAACGGAAGATACTAGAACGATGACGTCACGGACGATCTCTCGCGGGGACTATTATATATAATAATATGTGGAAGAGCCATAGCTTTATAATGGCTTTGAAGACATGCAACTTGTAGAGTTTTTAATGAGAATTCTGCACAAGAGTCCCAACTACTACAAACCAGTGAGACTATGCCAACCCCAACCGGGGTATATTGTGAGGCTGAAGGTAGGGGGGAGAGGCATGATATTGGGAAGAGGAAGGTGGGGAAGTACCTGGCTATTCAGATCTGGTCACCAAACAAAGCTAAAATCCATTCATGAAATTATTTAAACAAATGACTCTCTGGTGTCTAAGATAAATGAAGTATGTGTAAAGTTTTCGATGACAGTTGATCCCCCGACAATTGGCCCCCGGCATACTTATATATAAAATGCAGTCGGTTTAGGGAAAATACGGTTTACCTACTTACACAAAAAAGGGGTGAGCAGAGAAAATGAACAAAATGAAAAGAGAATAACAATAGTATAAAACATATTTTCATTCAAACGCATCAAGGAAATTTTTTTTTGTACATATATTCATAAGTCTGTGGTACATATATATCAGCGTATACGTAGGTACAATACTCGACGCTGTAAATAAGTTCGCTTGACATCTATGCCAATTTATTATTAAAGGTATTTTTGAAGTCGGTTTTAGGTTTGAAATTGGTAAATAATGCACAAAAGTTATCATTTTATAAGAATTACTAGCTGACCCGCCCACGCGTTGCTGTGGCTAACGAAACACAACGCCATATACTTGATGGTTACCTGACCTAGATAACCAAGTTTTGTGCCATTAAATTAACTCACACCGCCATCTGTCAGAAACTTATGGAACTGACAAATAATTTCAAATCAAGTCCCATAACAAAGATCTAATGAACATTTAATACGCAATAATAAATATTGCATATATTCATACATACTACTCAATCATTCTGACTCCTGAAAATTTAGAGAGCATTTAGGAGCATATAATTTTTGATTTTAAAATGTCTCTTTATCTTCACCCACGTTCTGCCTTTTTATTATTATTACTCACCCATTCATTAACTAAGTTTTAAAACGCGTTCGCATCTCAGGCGAAATTACCGGAATTACATAATTTAATTTAACATACCTTATGACTTGTATAATAATGCACTGTGTTTGTATTAATAAACAAATTTTAAAATGGAATAAAATATATCTCAGAGTTTTTGATAAGGCCACAGATGTTGACGGCCGGCGTAGTCCAGGGGCAAAGCTTTGGACTTCCATTCCGAATATCGCGGGTTCGAACCGGCGGGCGCAAATAAATTTTATTTGAGTGCTTATTCTTAGAGATTTTGTGTTATTTCACAATTAATTTATTAAAAATAGTATATACTATATTTGCGGCACGTTCCAGAGTGGAATATACTCTTAGCATCGCCCTGGTGTAAGACCACCAATCAAAATTGAAACGTCGCTTGAAATGGCTGTAGCCGTGTTTAGTGAATAGATCTGAATAGCCAGGTACTTCCCCACCTTGCTCTTCCACATCTCCTTCCCTTCCCCGTTTACCTTCAGCCTTAAAACACACCCCAATTGGAGATGCCATAGTCACACTGGCTCCAGACGAGAGCAGTTGGGACTCTTGTGAGGTGTTCACTATAAAAAAATTTGAAAAAATTAAAAAATCCTAATTCGAATACACCGCAGTGAGAGGAATTGAAAAAATCTGTTGGCGAAGTTTGATACATATAAACTTTTAGTGGGAGTTGTGCTTCACGTGGAGCTTATTTTAAAAAGCACTCGCGTCACATCCGTTCACCGCGGAAGGCTTCACTGTTCCCGGTTCCCAGTGAATGCTCCACTCCTCACTCCCGCATGATGCCGGAAAACAAACATTTACCTCAACCAGTAAGCTACTTTTGTACATTATGTGTATTGCCGAAAGCTTTCAAAACATGTTTACTAATACTCGTACATCCCTACATTTAGCTCACAGTGTAGCCTTCGAATAAGTCAGACCTTTTAACGTGATTTTTATTCTAAAGTCATTCAGAAAACGAGAAATCCTACCAACACTGTACTTTTTCAGGACGTATCATCAAAAATATGTACAAGATGGGTTAAAATATTGTCTTGAAGTGAATTGGCTGCCATTTTGTTAGAAATTAAAAAAAATTGCTCTCTGGTTTCCGGGAATGTTTATTTGAAGATTGAAAATTGATGACATCAAGTTGAAAAAATTATATCGGTCAAATGACCACCTCCTGGGTTGATGAACATTTGTACTCGTTTTACGGCATTTTGAATTGTTGATCGCAAAACATCAGATCTGTCTCCAAATTCTTCGATGTTGCCTTTCAAGACTTGCAAGGTTTGTGGTTTATTGTGGTATGCGAAATTTCAAAAAGCCCCAAAGGAAGAAGTCTAGCACCGTCAGATCTGGCGATCTGGCCGGCCAGTTCAATCGCCAAAACGGGAAATCACACGGCCTGGAAATTGGTGTTCGAAAATCTCCCTCATTGCCCGAGCTGTGTGAGCGGTTGTGTTTGTTGTCAGCTAATTCTTTATCTGTCTACAACACAAATGTGAATGCACAATGAAATGACATTGACGCCAATTGCAAAAATTATGGCACGTTCACATTATGACATTACTTTTGCTCTCCTTTATACATAGATCTTTTTTTCCTTTTCCAGATTTTAAAAGGATACCTACATAAAATAGAAAAGTTATACAAGTAATTATTTAAACTCTTCAAAATCATAGCTGGTAAACGAGTTACCTACGTTTTTTGACATTTACGGTTTATTTATTGTTATGTATAATTTGTAGAACACCATTGTACTTTTTACTTCATTTATAATTCAATAATATTATCGTTTAATTTATAAAAGCAGTTATAAACAAGTTTTGCAATGTAATTATTATTACGCGTGACGGCTATTTCGCCTTCTAAAGACAATATCAAACAGTTTGTTCAACTTTCCTATGTCATTCATCATATTGGAGATGCTGTGTGGAGGGTATTTTTAGGGAAAGGGAGAAAGGAAAGGAAGGAAAGAAAGGAGGTTCTGGGATGAAAAGGAAGGGTGGTGGTTAGGAATCTGGGGATCAATGTGTCCAGGAGTGAATGGTTTGAATCCGTCCTTCCCACTGCGGTGCAAGGCGGTGGGTCGAGAGAGTCCGGATGGAGAGTTATATTTGTCTCCTTTAACCACTCTCTCCCGATCCGGCCCGCCACGGTAGGCAAACCACCCCATGAACCCAGGCACCCCTGCTAAGCAAAATAAAAATATAAGGCTAAATTAAAAATGTGTGTAATGATCTATCTGTGTTTCCTCCCTTGGCCTCTGTGTTTCCTCCCTCCTACAACATGAATCTCTTCAAGACCCATGTTCACTCCTTCCTCTTCTCGAAAAGAACCTCCACACAGCATCTTCAAAGATGACATAGGCTCTAAGAAAAATTCTTTTCCTCACAGCCTCGTGTGTAAAGTTAATATTTAAAAAAAAGTATGTATACGAGTATGCACTTGAGTTTCGTAGATATTTTTTGAAGAAGAAAACGGCGAATTTCTTTCATTAATATTTAAAAAATTCCAAGAAATACACTTGATAACAAGCGGTTAAAAATAAATCACCAGCGACTTGATAATGTTAGAATAGAAAAGATTGTAAGAGAGGAAGAACAATTTGGAACAGATTTAAGCCTATGATAAAGCATGCCGGTTTATAAATTGCGTAGAATGGTTTTAATTTATTACACGGATCCACTCAAACTAGAAACAAAGCAGGCGACCGAAGCAACTAACAAAACATAACTTCCGGCAACCAGGCCCAGCCAGGCTTAACCAGGCCCAGTCAGCCCCATTCAGGCCCAGTCAGGCCCAGTCAGACCCAGCCAGCCCCAGTCAGCCGCAGTCAGACCCAGTCAGCCCCAGTCAGAGTAGCCCATTTGCGCTCGGTGCATTTTTGTCGGACAACAATATTTTCCCGCATAAATCAGAATTTATGCGGATTTATTAAAAATACGGAACTTGTGCAGTGTTATGAAAATAAATCTTTATACTTTTATAAAAACGCATGCGTAACCGGGAAAATACATTTACGAATACCACACCAGAGCCATTTTCCATTTGGGGCGCTGGTATGGGTACCGCCGCCCCGGAACTATTTATTGCATAACCACCACCGCTGCCATAGCTCACCCATGTGTGTGAGTGGTCATTCTCACAGAGGACTTGCAGGTATGCCCTTTTTCATTAGCTATCTTTTCGCCCACCTACTGCGTGGCGGGCTGAATCGGAAGAGACTGGTTGATGGAAACCTTTTCACCTCTCCAGCAGGACTCTCTCAACCCATCGCCTTGGACTGCAGAGGGAGGCAATGAACCTCCTGAACACACTTGACCCCAAACTACAACCCATCCCTCATACATTTTTCTTTCCCAGAACTTTTTCTTCTTCCTTTTCCATAATTACAAAATCTTTTGGAATTTTGTAATTATGTGTGTAATTCTTTTAATGAAAGATTACAAGTAGATGCAATTTATACTGATTTCCAAAAAGCTTTTGATAAAGTTAACCACTCCATCTTACTAAAAAAACTTGAACAAATAGGAATACATGGAGACCTATATCGCTGGGTGAAATCATATTTATATAACAGAACTCAATTAGTTCTTATTAATGGATTCAAATCATCCCCTATAGTTGTGACTTCTGGTGTACCACAGGGTTCAAATCTTGGCCCCCTGCTTTTTCTTATATTCATAAATGACCTTGGTTTGAAATTAAAATGTGATTACGCTTTTTTCGCCGATGATCTTAAAATTTTTCGTAAAATTAAGTCTGTTTCCGATCATCAACTGATTCAAAATGACCTCGACACGCTCAATAACTGGTGTACTGTCAACGATATGCACTTAAATGTCGAAAAATGTTACATTTTAAACTTCACTAGAAATCGACTTATAAAAGATTTTTCTTATGTCATTAATAATATTATTCTCAATAAAGTGTATTCAATAAGAGATCTAGGAATCATTCTTGATTCTAAATTCATATTTGATGTGCACATTAACGACATTAAGTGCAAATCATTAAAAATGATGGGATTTATTCACAGAATATGTAAGCCTTTCAAAGATCCTCAATCAATTCTGACCCTTTACAATGCCTTAATTAGAAGTAAACTTGAATATGGAAGCACTATTTGGAATCCACATTACTGCAAATATGAAAACATTGTAGAGTCAGTCCAAAAAAAAATGCTAAGAATGTTGTCCTTTAAATGTGGACTACATGACCATCTTAGATCATACGACGTACGTCGTGATTACTTCAAGATTGATACACTCAAAACTAGAAGGCAATTGACTGATCTAATATGTTTACATAAAATCATCCACGGCCATCTTGATACTACACTATGTCTTAGCAATATTGAAATAAATGTTCCCAATTCCCATTGTTTAAGACGTCATAACATTTTTCACCTGAATACATTTAAAAATAATATCGCTCACTTTAGCCCTCTGACCCAGATGTGTCGACTATATAACAAGATAGAGTGTGCTGAAGTAGATATTTTTGTCGATAATTTGTACGGATTCAGAAAAAAAGTTCTGGCGCTGTTAAAAAATATGCTAAACTAATTAAATTATGTCATTTGTCTCTGTATGCATGCTTCTAGTGTTTCATATGTCTCTAGCCTCTCATTGTAATATCTGTTACTTGAGTGAGCTTGTATATAATTTTGTATATTTTTTATTGGTGATGTTTCTGTTTTTCTAATTGTTTGTATCTGTATTTAATTGTATGTATCTGTATTTAATTGTATGTAATTGTAGATTTTTTGTAATTGTATGTCCCTATTTGTACAATAACTGAGTTTTTATAACTGGATTGTTCTCATGTAAATGCGAACATCTGTAAAAACCCAGTATAAATAAATAAATAAATAAATAAAAAAAGACCCACCACATAGCATCCCCAAGGATAATAGAGGTAATTTTTTTCCTCAGGGTCTTCTGAGGAAAAGTGGAACTCCCCTTTTTTGCAGAATTTAGTGATATGAATGAAGGCGAGACAATGGAAAGATAGAATTGGAACACTAGATTCAGCAGATCAATAATGCATGCGTATTCTACAGTCCATATTTATTACTTCTCATAATAAAGGTGACCATGCATGAAATGCAATTTTTATGAGTCACCGAACATTCACTATGATTGTATCTTGAATGAGATAGCAACAATGTTTTCGTTGTAAAAATAAATACGTGAAATCAATAAGCATATATGGTTCTCTTGGAATTTAAAACAAATCCTTCTTTGAATGCAGTATTTTTGTAACTTTACTGAAGATCCCGCTAATTGAAAAACTTTGCAGGCTTTAAAGCAGACATCAATTCTTATCAAATTAATTAATCTTTTTCGTCAAAACCGATCGACCTCATCGTCGATCGTTTCTCGCCATTGCTGGTATTTTTCTACCCATTGCCGACTTTTTTTTAGCGGAAGACATTAGAAAAAGCCACTCGTCTTCGGGAAAAGATCGTGATAAATAGCAAAAGATTCATAGTGAGGATACTTTAAACCGCTATTTAAATATTTTAAAATCCTCTTTTCTCGCATCTTGATAATATAAATAATATTTTTTGTTCCCAGCTACATAACTGGGAAAAGCAATTCAATTCATCCATATCGGCACTATAGCAAATAATAAAATATAGAAAAATAAGATAGGAACAAAATTAATCAATAAGTTCAACAAATACAAAGAAGAGGGAAGAGAAAAAAGTGTTGATACCTACTAGGGAAAATAACAAAAATCAACAGTAAAAGATAAAGTCAATATGGAATATTACGTATGTATGTAAACTCAGCTCTTATAAAGGTAATATTATATTATATTAGGGCACCATCAGTTGCGTCATATATTTCAGAAAATTCCCCGGAAACCACATAGCGCAAGTCACATAGCCTAAAATGAGAAATTCCGCTGCGACTTGCGACCTCCATTGAATTATTCTAGTTTCAATAACAAGATCACAAAAGGTGCCCGAGGCTTTCTAAAGGAAATGTATGTATTGGGTGGCATATCCACTCAAAGAAACATCTCTTCCTTCGTTCAGGATTCAGGAGGAGGCACGAGGAGCGAGGGACGAGTAGTGGCGACAAGGATTCTTTTCGTTTGCAATATTTACGCGAGCTTTTGCTCCTTTATGTTACGATAGTTTTTCTATTCGCTACCTGCGAAGAAGAAAAAAAGTATTGCAATAAAATAAATTTTGTGGTATTTGATTTCAACTTTCCGATGTAGGTATATAGGTACCTTTGTAATAAGTTGGGGGTTTTAATATGTTTTAAAACTGAAGACAAATTGAATTAAAATGTTGTGGTTATTAAGTACGAAATTTTGAAAGGATTCGGAAGTTCTTGAAATTAATCCCAGATTTTTTTTTTATATTCCTTAAAAATGTAAACGAAAATTTGTATTATAATTATTACGATATGTACAGTATAAATAAAAATGAATGTTTCTTTGTTAGTCTCTGTGCCATTCATCCGATTGCAATGAAACTTTGGCGATTTGTTGTGCGCACTCCCGCGGAGGTTCCATACATAATGATCATGAAATTTATGTAAAAATTTTACATATGGTGGTTCGCAATTTGTTTGAAAACTGTGTGTATTTCATATAGGTTAGGGGAGGAAAGGAAGGTGGGGGGGGGAGGGTAATTCGGGTGGGAAGAAGGGGTAACAGTGGGGGGTTTAACCGGAGGGTGGCAAGGGGAAGGTGGAGGGGGAACGCGGGTGTGAAAGGGGGTGTGGGAGGGGAACGGGGCGGAAAAGGCGACGCATGGTAAAGGGCACACAGGGAGAAACAATAACATTCTTCGTTTAGCATTTCAACGCATGCCGGGTACTCCATGGTTAACTATAAAATAGGAAACCAAAAAAAAAACGTTGCGATATAACAGCTTGCTTACATATTACATATTATATAAAATGACTATTTTTTTCCGCTTTTTAACTCTTAGGTCGAAAAATGAAAATAAAAGTATTTTACCTACAGACATTGCATTACCTATACAACGAAAATAATGTAATTGTTTCGAACAATGTTTAATTTTTTTAAATATTTTTTTATTCTAAGTTTCATTTTGAAATGTATATAAATTTTTCCAACAACTCTTCCAGGGAGTGTGAACCGGAAATCAGTTCCTGTGTATGTTGTGCCGCTTTTTTCACACAGAGAGGTACCCACCGCCGTCAAATACAGGGTGTATCGGCACGTACCCGACAAACTTTAACCAGTGACTCCTGAAATTATTTGAAATAAAAAATGTAAATAAAATTTTGGGATCCGGTGAAATTTTTTTTTTTTTTTTCTACAAAAACAAAAAAGTTGTAGGTTTTGGACAGTTGAGTGAGGGATAAGGGGTCGGGCGGTTACTTGGCAGAGTGACCAGTGACGACATGCAGAAGATTTTTTTTTGTTAGATTTTGAAGAAAAAAAATTTAAAAATTTGTCACCGAAATAGTCACCGGAGTCCAAAATTTCAACACCAATCCCGTTCACATAAATCACTTAAATATCATATCTTTTTTTGTGTATTTCAGATTATGTGGCCATTTACAATACACATGTAACAATAACCACATGTACATTTTTAAGTGAACATAATATAAACAACAAATTATAACTTGTAATTATTGGCATTTACATGCCTCTTGAATCCTTCAAGGCAATTGTCGATACGCTGCCCTAGTGCTTGTATGTTCAATAGACCATTTTGCAAATTTTACAGGGGACGTTTTATTTTGTTTTTTACAGGCAAATTCTAAATAATTCTCGACTTTAGTCATTTCGTTTTATACCCTATTCAATAGACATGTATAAAACGAAATGACTGAAGTCAGAATTATTTAGAACTTGCCCGTAAAAAACAAAAGAAAACGTCTCCTGTCAAATTTGCAAAATGGTCTATTGAACATAAAAGCACTAAGGCAGCGGATAGTCTTGGAGGCGTTGTTTAACAGCGCGATAACTCGTGTAATTTTTTTTTATTTTTTTATTTATTTATTGGCTCGCCAACAGAATACATCACATAATTTTTACAGTAATTTACGTTTATACATGGTTGTAATGATGTTTCTAATTATAGGTGAGCACAACATTCATCTCAATATTCTTTATGTAATAATGATTGGTTAGTTACAAGAGTGATAAATTTAATTTCAAATATGTATATAAAAATAAGGAGGATCGAAATCAGTTATTAGGAAGAAAAAAAGCATACATACTTATAAATATAATATACATATACATATATACATACATACACACACAAATATACTCACATAATCATATATGCATATATGTGCACAACGTACTCATATATATATGTATATGCATACATGTACTTACACTTGGACATACAAATACATTTCTTGCGGAGCCAATGCACAAGTAGTAATTGTTAGAAATTAAAAAAAATAAAATGGCTTAAGTAAGGAGTTTATCTGGTAAAAGTATGTGTAAGTTCCTTCTGAAGGTATTAATTGAGTTTGAAAATATATCTAAGTCTTGAAGATTGCAGTACCTATTGTACAATCGAGTCATTCTTGATGTTGGTTTGAAAATGCTATGACGAGCCAGTACGTCCGTTCTGCTACGTGGGATACACAATCAGATCATGGTGCCGTTCCTGGCTGTAGTTGTTCGGTAAGAACAACTTGTAGAATTCCAGAAGGTGTAAGCTATCTTTTAAATTATTAATGTTTTTTTTTATGAAAAGGCAAATAACTTTTTTTACATTATTAACATGTTTCATAAAGATGTTCACATCATCAGGATCAAATGTATACTAAACTTTAAAAATTAAATATATATCACATATGGGAGGAAAGGATAGAAGGAAGGGGAAAGGGTAAGAGAAGTTTATAAATTAGGGATTTCAAAGTCATTAGCAGGGAAAGACCGGTTAAGTGGGAAAAGGTTCAAAAGAAGGTTTGTAAAAATTTGCTGCTGTATTAATTATGTCTGCTTTATTATTAACATTTTTTCTAATTTCTAAAATCTCTTAATTATTTATCTGTGATGCCTTATAACCCGTATATAATATTTTTAGTCCATGTTTTTTGTCAAAATTATGATAATTTTTTAATAAATGATCTGCGAACTTAGATTCGCTATTGCTATTTAATGACCTGAGGCCCTAGCACGCTTGCTCTATAACGATCGGTAGGATAACTATCGGTAACTTCTCATCGTTCCCTACGACAACTGCAGATCGCAAACGAATAGGTGACAGTTCATAATGACTAAGTGTCCTTAATATATTCGATATCAACTATCGTTTGTACGTTTGAGATCTGCAGTTGTCCTAGGGAACGATGAGAAGTTACCGACAATCGGTCGGTAACTTCATATCGAGCGACCGTGCTAGCACACCTGAGATGTTCTTTGACCTTTACTTCAAAGTTTCTATTTGTTCTTCCTAAAGTAATTACAATCTTTACAATTGAGTTTATAAACGCACGATTTTTTTTGTTTTAATGCTTTTTGCATTTGATTTGATTTTGCTATCTTTGTTGTTAAGGATGAATTTTTCGAGTTTTTATTTTGGTACAAATTACTTTTAACATATCGTTATCAACAAATAGAATTCTACACAATTGATTATTTATTTGTTTATTATAGATCTTTTAATCCAGTTGTACAAAGCCATCATTGCCTCTGGATTGGAAAACTATTTGCAAAATCTTATGACAAACCCTAGAAGCTTGTAGCACGATGTCGTCAACTACAATATATGGTCCGAAAACATATTTTTGGGATCAAAGGCTACCCCTAGGTCCTTGATAGATTTTACTTTTGACAATATATCATTTTTAATACAATAATCGAATTTGAAAGGGTTTTTGAACGTGTATACGACATAGCGACACATTTTTTTGTATTAAAAAATAATTTATTTTCATCAGCCCATGATACAATTGCTAAAAACAATCTTGCCCAACACAAATTCCCTTAAGTGATTTGAGATCATCAGCAAAACGCAGGCAGGAATGTCTGATGCATCAATTAAGATTATAAATAGTAGAGGCCTTAGGTTTGACCCCTGTTGTACTCCAGAGAATGCAGAGAATTCCCTAGACCTATATCCGTCGATGCGCACATACTGTTTTCTATTCCTCAAATATATGACAAAAAAATTTAGAAGAGGCTCGTCGAAACCAATTCTATGTATTCTGAATCTGCTCAACTGTTGCGAATTCCTGAGTCTAGTCAACATAAGAGTGCCAACTCGACACAATAGACATGAGGACCTAAAATAAAAAGGTTATGGTCACAACTGGTAAACGAACCCAGGATATCTTGTCTCACACGGGGACAGCACCTTAACAAGCTCGACCATTGGGACCTATTTATTTTTACGTCATTATGGTAATTTGAAATGGTAAAGCCCACATAATCTCAACACTGTAATAAAATTAATTTATTGAAAATATATTAAAAAAACACCTACAAAAAAAAATATACAAGTATTTTTTTACCCAATCTCATGGCGATGAAAACGCATAAAATGTGCTTTTCTCATTGACGAAGTATAATATAGACGAGCCGTGTGGAACTTAAAAATGACCCCTAAACCAATCGCCCAGACCATTTATGAAAAAGCGCGTTCATTGTATCACAGTATTTAGATCGCAATATGCATTGTGTTTTACCTTTTGTTGGTCTACAGTGGAGCCAATTCGTCGCCCAGCAATTACGAGCGAGCACATTTTTTTCAAACACAAAAATGATCCACTTCCAAACATTCGGGAGGACATACACCGCGGACTTTATTTTAGAAAATGTAATCAGCTATCTGAATACAAAAAAATATATATGCCTTACAGATAGTTTAAAGACGGCGCAACAACAAATGTAAAAAAAATGCTACTATCATACATGTCAAGCAAAGTTTCTGACGTCACTCCGCGAAGCTGGGCCTGATATACTAACACAGCCATACATGATACATATCGACGGGCTGAACAAAATCTCTATAGCTCACGTCATTATCGCGTGATAAATTTTGTTGATGTGTTGGTTTATGGCCACTACACATGGTACTGCGAACAGCCGGCTTTTTGCAGATGGCTAGAAATCGCATCGTTAGTAGGCAAAACCGGCTGCCGAATTGTTATTATTCGTCTGCCGTATTATTATTTCTTTACTGCCGGAGCGATTGTTTCCACTTTCTGCCGCATTTGCGCGCAGAGTATTATTATTTTACTACTGCGGCGTCCGAATTGGTGCTGCCGCAGACGGATTCTGGCTGTTTGCAGCCAGAACGACATGGTCCGTACACGTGATCACAGCGCCCGAGAAATCAACTTACTCAGTGGCGTTTCTTCACAAGGGGACCATGGGGACAGTCCCTACTTATAAACGTTTAATGTTAATGGTATATTTATACCGTAGAAATGAAATAAATAAACTACTATTACATATACTCTACACTATTCCTGAAACCTAACAAGAAAAAAATTGACAATTCTTTGTGTTCACAAAAATAATGAATGCGTTCTGAACATAAAAGTAATTGCAGAAATATAATCTAAAAAATTACTTCGGTTAAGTAATTTTTAATTTCTCTCCTTCCTTCCTTGTAGCATAATAATAATTTATTGCATATGACGTTTTAGTAAAATAATAATATTGATATCGATTGATCGGATTATTTCTATAGCGCCGTTCTCGTGGTTAAAACACCTCAAACCGAAGTACAATTTGTCTTGTGCTATTTTTATTAAACTTCATATTTACATAATTGTAGAAAGCAATCACTTTGTGGTTTGACATATATAAATAAAACACTTGTTTTGTTTAAACCACGAGTTTTTGGTTGTGAACAAGTGTTTATTTTTATTTAAACTTAATATTTATTTACGCACCCTATTTGATGGTTCTGGTTAGGTGCGTGACTTATCTTCGTACCTCATAAAATTTTCTGTAAGAAATTATATTATTACTATTTGGGTATACCTATATTTGTATTGAGTCTCGTATCGTTACTTTCTGGCAGTGAGACGTCAGTATCTACACATAAAAATGACGGTCCCCGCCATCGAAAATGTGCTCGACCCGCCACTGATCTTACTGCAAATAGCATGGTCTAGTGGCAACCACCAATCTGCAGAACTTCTGTAGCACATTAAGCCGGGTCTTTTGCTTCAACAAAGGTTAATAAAGTAATAACAAAGCGTGATAAAGGTTTGTAATTTATAATTTATAAACAAACTTTACAAAAACTATTCGTGTTTATCGTTGAAATATTTTAACGACGTATATACTGTTATTCATATTTTAATTTGATTATAATTAGATGCTCTGTTATGTTATATTATCGAACTCGTATGTTCTTTCCGTAATAGTATGTACCTTATCTGACATTATTTTTTTAAACCTGAAATGTTCCATGGTAGCAGTATCAAGTATTTTGTCTTCTGAAATTGACTTCTTTTAGCAGAAATTCTGACGATAGTGTAATTGGTCAAAATGGAATCTCTTTTAATATTAATTTTAGTGCGTATTATACCTAACCGAACCCACATATTATATCGACCCATAATCGGCAGAACAGCGTAAGCGACAAACAGCAAAGTGTTCAGGAGAAGGTTTTTTTTTAAATAACTTTCTTAGTTGATTCAAAAAATGATTTTGGTTAATTACGATTATTGATATTTGGTTACTGCCTGTATAGAACTGATAATGCAATTATCTGAATGCCTTCAGTTGTGGAGATAGTGGCGGTTACGCTGTTTTGCCTATCACCCTGACAGATATTTTCCCTTAGAAATGTCGTTTACGCTCTTTGGAGTACATGGTTTTTTTATATTTATTTATTTACACATATACTGCACAACATGTGCCATTAACATAATTGACATACAATATAAATAGTACAACAACATGAAGAATGACTAACAGTATATTTGTAAGTTAAATATAAGGAAAAAAAAAATGTAAAAAGTAAGTAGTAAGATTATAAGTAGTAGGTTAAGGGTAAAATATAAATGTAAAGTGAAAAATATGGTATAACGTATAAGTATAAGTATAAAGTACAAGCTTTAAATTATTAAGCAAAAATAAAAAAAGTTAAAAGTGAGAATAAAATAATAATAATAAAAAAAGTAGAAATATAAGATATCTTTAAAAGGTACAATGATTTAAATATAAAATATAAAGTAAAAAGTCCTCATAGGAGCAATGAAAAATATAAATAAAATAGAATAGTTAAGAGGTCGATATTATGGATTATAAATATTAACCGATATGATGAATTTTACAAGTACCTATGATTTCTAATGAATTAATGTTTTGCAAGTACTGGTAAGCATATTATGTTTACATGATCATTATGTTTACATGGTACTAGAAGACAAATTTTGTTTAATGCATCTTTTGTATGATGCCAGATTACCGGCGTGATCGATATTAGCATATTTATTGCCAAAAGTGTGTAAGCGATTTATTGTTGCATTTTGTTCTGCGGTGGTCCCAGAGTTATTACAATAAAAAGGTGTTTGGAGTCGAGTAGGTCTAAAAGGAAAATTAGCGGTGGCAAATATTTTTCTCAATGGATTAAAGAATGAATATTGTTTAATTATTTTTGCTGTTATGAATTTATTCCCATAATTAATTAGGTATGTGTGGTCGATTAACGATTAACCATTGTCGATTTCGATTAACAATTAGTTTTATTTTCACTGAAATAAAAACTTATTTAAAAAAAGTCGCAGGAGGCGACAATGTTGAAGCAAGAGACCCGGCTTAAGCATTTCGCAAATTCATTTCGAAAGTGACCGAGTTCGGGAGCGCTGTGAATACGTGTTCACAGAGCAAAAGAAACCAACTTACTGCAAAAAGCATCGTCTGGAGGCAACCTCCAACCTGCGATTTTTAGCCAGCTGCTAAAAGCTGCTAAATGTCGGGCTGTTCGCAGTATAGTGTGTAGACCACTTTAGTTTCGTTCCGGGAGTTACAATACTATTGAAATGTACGTGGTGATACGGAAACGCGTCACAAACTGTATAAGTGTGCGTGATTGTTTTGGTAATCAGGGTTGTATTTTGTCGACTTTGCCCAGTGGGAATTGTTTCGGAATGTGCGGTTTGAGATCGTTTTGGAAATCAATAATTATGAGTGAAAATATTAAAATCACGTCTTTAAGTACGATAACCAATCAAAAAAATAATCATTAAATCTTCCACACATTTTTAACGGCATAAGTTTGCGAAAATGCCCGATTATTACTATTGCTATAGAGTTAGGTGAAGTCAGTAGAGGATATGTTATATATGAACAGGTAATTACATGTAGGCTTACAATATTTTCAATGAATGAGTACAGGGATAAATATTTTCGATATAAATTCTGATAATTATTATTAAAATGTCTTATTTTTTATGATTTATAAATAAATTATAAAAAAATCGTAAACTTTAGAAAATGATTTATTCTCTTGGTTTACTAGTTGTAAACTGCCGTGAAAAGTTTAATTTTAACGTTACATATTGTAGTTTCATGTAAATGGTCTAATTAATAAACACACATACAAATATCTATAATAAAACTCAATTTTATAAGTTCTCACGAGTTTAAACGTTTCGTATGAAATAATTTTGTCAGAAATTTTGTTCGTGAAATGCACACACTTAATTGGATAAAAATTGTATTTTTAATACACTTACCAAGAACACCTGTATTACACCAGACAGATATATTCATTATCTTTAATCCGCCATAAGTATTATTTTGATTAATGCTTTATTTATTGAAAATAAGGCATATGAAAAAATAATCATCTTGAAAAAAGTATTACGTCTTAAAAAATCAACAAACGCTATTTTGAAAATATTCACTTGAGATTTAATTGTCACGGCATTTAAACACTTTAAATTCATTAATAAACCTATTACTATTACACCAGTTTACAGACATGTTAGAAAAATAGGCTAAAATACGTAAAATATCACATTTAATAGGATACAATTTTGACCAAGAACTTGCCGCCATTTTGAAAGCCCCGAATTCGACTGACAGCTTGGTTATATTGTCATTTATTAAATTAAAAGTTATCTCAACCAAATGAGATTTATATGTATCATTTTGTTATGAATCACTGAAATTGAATAACTACAGTCAAATGCACATGACAAAATGATGACAAAAGATTGTTGACAAAAGAACTGGACAGTCAATATGACCATTCAAGACTATGGGTCATCGATATGATATTTCACCAAAAGGGCGCTATAAAAATAAACCGAGTAGGGAGTATATGCCAAAATACGCCAAACAAAATTAAATTTTTTGTTTAAATTTTATTTATTCTAAGTCACTTCTTGCACAATCTTTCAGGCAAATATTAATTTTAAACTTACTATTTTTCTTTAAATGCCCACTGTTATGTTTAAGTACAAAAATAAAAAGTGTTATTTTTTTTAGTTTTATAGAGTACAAGAGTAACTGCTCCCATCTAGAGCCAGTGAGGCTATGGCATCCCCAATTGGGGTATGTTGTGAGGCTGAAGGTAAGTGAGGAAGGGAAGGTGATGGGGAAGAGGAAGGTGGGGAAGTACCTGGCTATTCAGATCTAGTAATTAAACATGGCTAAAGCCATTATTAAGCAACGTTTCAATTCTGAATGGTGGTCTTACCAGGGCGATACTGAGAGTATCTTCCTCTCTGGAACGTGCCGCCAATACAGTATATATTTTTTTTATTAATTAATTGTGAAATAACACAAATTAATCAAATAAAAATTATTTGCGCTCGACGGGTTCGAACCCGCGACCTTCCGATGGGAGTCAAGTGTCTTACTTCTCGACCACGTATGGTCGTCAAATACTTACATTACCCACGCACAACGGTCCCACAACGGTGCTCACTGTAGGTTATAATATGTCAAATGTAAAAATTGGGAAAAAATAAATAAATTTATATAAACCACGATAAATGTACATATATATAAATATTTAAACCATGTAACTCCGAAAAAGGTGTTAAGCAAGGTTGCGTAATGTCACCGTGGTTATTCAATCTATACATGGACAATTGTACGCAAGAATTGAAAGAGGCGGGATTGGGCGCGAAATTGAATAATCTGATAGTATGTTGCCTGTTGTATGCTGATGATGCGGTGCTGATTGCCAACAGTATAGAAGATCTGCAGTCTCTCGTGTCTAGGATGAACGAAGTATGTATGAAGAATGAATTAATGATGAATGTAAGTAAGTCTAAAGTCATGGTGTTTGAAAGAGAGAGTCAGAAAACGGTGTGCAATATAGTTGTGAATGATGAATACTTGGAACAGGTGGATGAGTTTGTATATTTGGGAAGTATGTTTACGAGAGATGGGAAGGCTGATAGGGATATCGAAAGAAGGGTGAATGCAGGTAACTCCATTAATGGAGGATTGAACGCCGTTGGAGCCAACAAAAAGTTGTCCACAGAAGCGAAGCTAGCAGTCCACAATGGAGTACTGGTACCTACCCTGATGTATGGCAGTGAAGCGTGGAAATGGCAGAGAAAGGATGAAAGTAGACTGAATGCTGTAGAAATGAGATCCCTGAGGCGTATGTGTGGTAAAACCATGTATGATCGTGTGAGGAATGTGGAGATCCGAAAAGAATGCAAGGCTGATGTGAGCGTAGTAAGTAAGATTAAGAAAGGGACGCTTAGATGGTTTGGGCATGTTGAGTGAATGAATGAAGAAAGGAGTGTAAAGAGAATTTATGACGCGAATGTGAACGGTATAAGAAGCCGAGGACGCCCAAGGAAGACGTGGCACGATCAAGTAAATCAGATACTTGAGTCGGGCCATGTCAAGAGTCAGAATAATAGAAGAGTATGTATGAGAAGATGTATGAATGTGAATGAGGCAAGGAGCGTGTGCCAAGACCGAGTTGTTTGGCGGTCCGTCCTCTCTGCCTACCCCTGCGGGGAAACGGCGTGATGGTTAGTTAGTTAGTTAGTTAGTTAGTTAGTTAGTAACTCCAAACCTCCCTTGACCTCACCCACACCATCTCTAAAGCTCTGTCCTCATCTAACGTGATTTTTCTCTTTCTTTATATTAAAGTTATTTTACATTTAATGTACTGTGTACTTAGGTTAGTGTACAATAATGCTTTCGTGAAGAAGGTCGATTATAAACACAATAATAAAAATAATAGTTGACGCAGTGTATTAATTATAATAAAGTGGTTAAAAACAATATAATTCTTCTTTTACTTTGTCAAGCCACAAGTTTTCTTTAATAATTATTTTATATAAATACTTTTATTAAAAAAAAACCATTGCCCAAAAATAAAAATGTTTACGTTTACAGAATTTAAAAACTACAAATGAAAAATATTTTATGTTATTTATTATCTTTACCTGATTCAACCCTTGTTTTCCCGAATGAACGTGTATGTATGTATTTGTTTGTTGTGACAGCACCGTGTTCAAATTCAACCAGCACCTCAGATACAATGCTCGCTCCATTTGTTTCGCATACAACTTAATAAACTCGTACGACAACTTTACAATAAGTGGGATTGTTAAATTCATCTCAATAAATTGTGACGTATGATGTTTTAAGCTGTCTCATTGGTCGATAGACGAAAAAACTACATCATGGATTGAAGGCTAACTTTGTGCTCTGTTTTGGAACGTGTGTTTATATTATCTAAGTTTTCTAAGCGAGGCGGCGGAATTGTAACAGGAGTTGTATTGTGAAGTTACTCTCAGGAGGTGTTATTTTTAATAACCTTGTTTGTATGGTAGGCCCTGTCTATATTATACTTCGTCAATGGCTTTTCTACATCACAATTTCTATGTGTTTTTTACGAAATTGATTTTTTAGTAATCACCTGAAAGATTCTCCTAATTAGACCTCTTCAGAAAACGAGTGACTTCTCTGTTTTTTAGAATTTTTGCAGAGGCATGTAGTTCTACAGGTGTTTGGAAGGAAACATACTTGGATATTTATCATCTTTTTTTTTTGTTTATTTGGGAAAATCTACAGATTATTTACACCTATTACCAATAACTTAATAATAAAATTAAAATCCAATTACAGATTTTCACATAACTTAACATTGTAATAATAATAATAATAAAATTTAAAAAAACTAAGGGTCCTGTACCCATGGGCTGACATGTTTACAAAAAATACAAAATTGTAAATATTAGATAAAAATAATACAAGATGTAAGAACACAAATAAATAACAATTTAAATGTAACTAATATACTAATAACCAGCAAAATTTGAAAACATAATGTATTATAAACTTTATCTTCACTACACAGCAATAATAACAATACATAAATAATAATAAATGTACAAAATTTATATTATACCTACAACTAAAGTGAACAAATGTCTTTAAATTGGATGATAAGTAACTGGAAAGGATTCACAGCAACAACATAATAACTTGCAAAAGGAATTTTAAAATTATTTAATGTTAATTATGACAATTTTTTTAAAGTTTCTCAAATTACACGAGAATATGTCCATATCATTTAATTTCTTATTAAACATATTACAGGCTCTGAATATAAAAGCATTTTGTCGGAGATTGGTAGAACATTTATGAAGATGGAAAAGTGATTTTTCTCTAGTTCTAACGCTCGGGACTCTAAAATTAATTTCAGACAGAAGGGGAGAACAATCAATAAAGCCATTGATAATTTTATGGAGATATATTATATCTGCGGAGTCTCTTCTAGTTTTTAATGGCTTAAGTCCATAAAGGTCCATCGAGCTTGTAGCGATTTAGAAAGTACACCCCTACCGCTACTGATATGCACATCACTACTATCCACCACGTGATCGCCAGAACCGGGAGAGGCGAGCGGCACAAGCAATTATGAATCAGTTTGAATTTGGCATCCTGAAAGAGACACACCTACGGGCACTGGGAATGAGAACGGAAGCCGGCGCTATGGAGACTTCAGACTTCAGACTTCTGACTTCGCACTTCGCACTTCGCACTGCGCACTTCGCAATTTCGTAACGTAGATTTAGCTTCATTTTAATTATGGTTTAATTCCTTTAAATTAACTTAAAAATGTTTTCTTGTTCATTCAAAGACAAGATGGCGCTCAACTTATATTTCTTTAACTTAGTTTCTTAATTTTGACCTCTTAAATTCAGTAGATGTAAATACATAATTTATGTGACATCATTCAGAATATGACCATCATTTGTCTTCTTCGAGCAAATGCCACGCCCTGTAGATTAATTAATTCCTTAATTTAACATTCCTTGATATTTATAAAATAATAAATTTATATTGATGTTAATCTTAACCTTCTTTTATTCAATAGTTGTCTCTTTGCTCTGCCTATAATTTGGAACTCATACATAATAAATGCACACAGGCATTACCATTGACTTTACATAAAATTGTCATTAAACTACTTACTAATCACATTAAAGTATTACTTACTATAATAGTTAAAAATTGACTATTACATTGGCGCACAACGTGGTAGTACACGTGTTTATTCTGTTTAGTGTCACAAAATTCTTTTGTAGGTAGAGTTATTTTTGTGTTTCAAGTTTTATTGAGGTTTGCGAGGTTTCCATAGTGTCCGTTCTGATTTCGACTGGTCGTTGGTGAGTCTATTTTAAATTATTGTATTGTACGTAATTAATTTTATTATTTCTCACACAAAATTCGCACTTTCAGAGATCCAAATTCAAATTCATTTCATTGTATTTAAATAATCTGTTACCGTTTATATTAATTGCCATTTAATTTCAGAATGTACTTTTAAATGCGATATCATTAATATGGTTGTGTATTTTGGCTGTCTTTTGGTACAAATTTTACAGGCAAATGTTGAAATTGATATAACATGCTTTCTTCCGCGTCGGTAGATTGTAAATTGTTGCATTGCTGGTACGTGAGGGCAACAATTGTAGTTGTAGGTACCTACCAAGTACACTCCTTAGCGGTCTGATTGCTTGCTACTTGCTACCTATTTCAGCGCACCAAAATGCATCACTCATTTGTAAGTTCCAAATCAAATACGATTTCTATTTACAGTGTCATATTGAATTTAATTACGTTACGTAATTATAACTTCATTTATTATTGCAAGATATTGAGAATAAAATTTGCGTTCGTTTGATATGCGACACAACCTTTTGAAATGCGGGACAAGGGGGTCTATGTCAATGTTACAATTTTTGTTTCAGATTGTTTGTGTTTTTTTTTTAAGTTTTATTGAACTATGCTACTGATATATACTCACTTCATAAAATTTTGGCAATTTTTTCTTTCATTTGTCAAAAACATTTTTAACTTGATCAATTGGGTCTACATTTCGCCTTACACGTATATTACTGCTAACAATAATTGCACAGAAATCATTTAAAATCTTCATCTGCGAAACTTATTTTCATTTTAACAAGAATAATCCTTGTGTTTCTTTAAAATAAAATTGTTACAATGTGATTTTCAGTGGTCGCTGGTATTCCTTGCGGAACGTTGAATATGTGACGATATACTCAATGGACTTGATGAGGTATCCAGATTATTATGTGACAACATGGATAAAGGTCGTTCCCATTATTTTAATTAATTATTTTTCATGTGCAAAAATTGATTAATTTGACTGGATTTATTTACTTCTTGTAAATATTGTATGTCCTTGTAAATTCCACTTGAATTTTTCAATACTTTTCAATATGATTGATATTTGATGGAAGTATTGCATTACTTTTTCCTTGTGGTGATAAAGCTTTTGAATTGTCGTGTGAATTCATTTTATCAGGAGTCTAGGTATTTTGAATTCTTTTGCGGTAATTTTGAAATTTTATCGAAGTCGTTTCTAAAGTCTAGCGTTAAATTTAAATGGATTATTTTATTATTATTATTTTTAGATTGGGATGATAATTCATTTTATATTTGTTGATGGTGGTTCAATTTGCAGGGATAATTGAGCAAATCATTATATCTATAAATGAAGATTATCGTACAGTAGATTCATTATATTCTATAAATTCAACTTATATTTCACTTTAAAAAAAAAATATATATATATTTTTGGTTTTAATAACACTTTAATCAAATATTATTCTATAGCATAAATTACATAAATTTATATAGCGTACAATCTATTGTTTTACAAGCAGTTATTTTGGGTTTAATATTTAATAATTATTTCCTCTCGAATGCTAGAAAATTAAATTCATTTATCGGATATATTTATTTCAATTATCTTTTAAATTTTTTCTGGGATTTTACATAGTTCTTCATTGAATAAAATAATTTGCATCATTTTTCTTTTGGATAATATTCCTTTAGAGGGTTTTCAAACTTATCTAAAATCTAAGATGAAATACAGTTATTTTATTTCGGTAAATTATTTTATTATATTTAAAATGCATTTCAGTTTTATTTATAATTGCCATTTATGCGAGTTCGATATTACAGTTTTTGGATTTGTGTTTTCGCTATCATTTTTATTAAATATTTATTACAAATAATGCCATCTATGCGGGTGCTGATACACTTGGCTCATTACATAAAATATATCTTAGTTCGTATTTAACGCCATCTGTGCGTCGTCGCGTCATATAAACAATGATCATTATCATAACACAGTTATGCTTCGAAGTTATGCTTACATATTGATTTACTTAGATATTTAAAAAAAAAAATTCGGTTTATGTTTAACAACATTTAGTGTTGGTTTGGAGTGACTGTAATGAGATTTAAAAATAAATAAAAATTCTTGAATAACTTATTTTTAATCTTTTCAGTAAATTTACTTTCTTTTAGCACACATGCTTTATTACGGATTGACTGTGGTTGGTCAAGCACGTATTAAGAATTAATTATCAATTGAATGTCTGTTTTCAGAATTTAATTTTTATCACCATCTCGCTCTATTAAAAACTAAAAAAAAAAAATAGTACTTTTTTTTGATTATCATAGTGTATACTCTGGTTCCTTCTTCTTTCTGGATTTTGTCCTCGATTGAGGGATTTAATACATATTTAGAGTTTGGTTTGAACTAGATCTGTTTATTATGTTAAAAATTTTAACTTAATTTCATTGGTGGTGCGAAGCTATACCTGATTTTTTTTTCTAAATTATATTTTGGGAGTGGTAGTTTAAAAAAAATTTTTGGAATTTCTTTCAGATTAATTCGTTTTTTTTCGGTGTTTTCGGGTATTAAGTTGTACATTCCTTTGGGGATTTATATGTCAATTTGATGTCTGTTTGTACCGCGAAGATTCCTTATTTTGACAGTTTAGTAATTAAATTTTTTCATTTTAGCTTGAAAATGATAATTCTTTTTGTAATATCAATTAACGACATCTATCGTCGCGTCAATTACATTTTCAATAGAGTTTATTGGGTTGACACATTTAACTTATCTTTTTAATAAAATTTTAATTGATATTCGGCAACTTAAGTTTTGCTTTAATTGAACATTCATCAACTGTCATGTTGGATTCATATGGAAGTTTTTTTAACAGCATTGTTTTTCTTGCTAAAATCTTTATACAAATTTTTCTGTTGTTTACAAAATATTTCAGAAGCTATTGAATCATTGCTCTTCGTTATGGCTTTTTAAAAAAAATTTAATCATATAAGTGACATATTTAGATTCATTTTACGAATTTTTTTTTCGGCAACACAACATTTTTCTCCTTGAAGTGATTTATACACAAATCTTTTTTTCACAAATTTTTTTTAAAGTAATATTTTCAGAAGTAATTGATCTTATCGCATCCTTAATAGTCATTCATCAATATTTTGTTAAGTAAACATGCTTAACTTCTTTTGGAAAATTATTTCCTTTCTTCGGCAACACCAATATTTGTTATTATCAAACTTTTCATCAACTAATTAGGTTGGATTTATATGGAAGTTGATACGACATTGTGGTTTTCAAAAGTTTTATTTAAGATTCTTTAAAAATTTTAGATCTGACGTTGGTGTTTGGTTATACATCATGCATTTCGGGATAATTTTATTTTCTCGCTTTAAACTTTATAATATATATATTTTTTTTAACGGTTGCAGACTATTTATTATTTGTTTTGTCTTGGGGGAAGGGCGTTTCGCTTTGTCCGGCACTTAGTGGAATGCATTTCTTCTCAAAAAAAAAAAATACACATTCGACGTTCATAAGTGAACACGAGTATGAACTTCGAATGGGTATTTTGTTTTGTTTTGTTATGTTTTGTTTTGTTTTGTCTGTCATGTCATTGCGTCCATCATTTCGTGGGGTAACTTAAATTCGGGCCAACAATTTAAAACTTTCCTTTCGGTGGGAAAAGTTTCCTTATTTTGCGAGCGGTGCGAATAATTACGAGCGTAACATGTTTAGTAACCTCTGCGTGCGTAAGTTTTTAGTAATCGGGTTCTATGTTCTTCAAACCTCTGAGTTCCCATTCGCGATTTTTTTTTTAATTTTTGAAATTGAATCGTTTCGCAGAAATGGTTTTGGGTTTACCCTTTGCATTTCAATCGCAGGAAGACAGAGGACCTGTTGCTGTAGATGATTTCCCTACAGAGGCGGGAGGGCTGTTGTCCTTTTGTATAGCAAAATATGAAGTTTTGGGTTATATTATAACGTTTACGTTATCATTGGGTATTTTCCGGATTTTTTCGTGGTTTTCCATCTATAATTTGAGGATTTAAATGGAAATTTTGTTCATGTTGTAGTTGTTCAACAATCGTTTTGTTCCGAAAACAATACGTATTTTGGGAGTTTTTATATAACATTTACGTTATTTTGGGGATTTATTTAAAGAAATGTTGAATCATCCGATTTTTCCATCTCGTTATGAGGATATTATATGGAATCGTTGTTCAAATTTTTTTGTTCAACAGTTGTCTGTTCAGCATTGTTCTGGTGATTGATTTTCTAATTTAAAATTTAGTTTTATTTTCTTAAGATTTAACATTTGGAATATTTGTATTCAATAGTTTACTTGACGTCATAATTGTATGTACGTTTTTGGGTAATTATCAGAACAGTCTTTGTGTTACATGTTTTCGTGTTCACCTCCTGAAGTACTTCCCTTATTTAAAGGAAATTGCTTGACGAGCTTCATAAAATTTAAAAATAATTTTCTATTTCCTTCAGAAAGAAAATTCATTGATTATTGAAATTAATCAATATTATTATACTGTTGGTATCGTTTTTAGAATCAATAATTTTCGTTTAGAATTTTCTTTAAAAAAAAAATATATTTATATTTTCAGTGGATTTAGCACTTCAATTTTAATGATTGGAAAATTTCAATTTATTTTGAATTTCATATAAATTTTTGATTATTATCAAATATTTAAATAATTTTTTTTTCCCTTTTAGTTTAACTTTCTGTATTGAAATCTCAGTGGTTTCACCACTCATCTTATATTTTTCTATTTTGAAAATCTCTTGCTGTAAAAAGGTTTTATATACCTAGTACTGATGATAATATCATTATTTAATTTAAATATTATTCTTTAAACTTTTACTCTTATCTTGACATAAGGTCTTTTATACCTTTAAAGTTTTGTAGTTTTCAAACTTTGAATCTTTAGTGATTTTGATATTTCATTGCTTAAGTTTAATTGCTTGGTAGCTTTTCACATTTGTTGAGGTCAAATGTTTTATATAGTTTTTCCTGAATTTGGAAACTGGTTTTGATTTGTTCTTTAAAGAGCATTTAAATTTTTTAAAATTGTATACTAATAATTTTCTTCGCTTTTGAATGCTTTCATATTCTTGCTGATAAACCATGAGATAGGCAGTTTTAGCTGTAGAGAACGTCAAAGAAGATTGGACTCGTCACACAGCTCTTCAACAATACTGGATGTTCCTCCTCATGTCATATCTTGGCTTTCAACAAAGAAGTTTGGACTCTTTAAGCAGCTCTTCAACTATGCTGGTTGTCCCGCATATCATATCTTGGGCTTCTCAACAAAGAAGACATGGAATACCATTGCAACATTGCATCCTTCTTGGACCTTTCAAGTCAAGAATACGGGTTTCCACTACTTGGATCAGCACCCTTTGATGCAACTTTCGGGATGGATACCTCTGGTATATACCCTGGCCTCAAGGGTTGATGATGGCCTTCTCCTCCTGATCTTATGATGAAAGGGATCTTCATCAATATTCCAGTTGCAGTAATAGGCGCCAGGTGGGCCTACATTTCCTACTGGAAATGTTTTCCATGGAAAGGGGGTAATGTAGCGATTTAGAAAGTACACCCCTACCGCTACTGATATGCACATCACTACTATCCACCACGTGATCGCCAGAACCGGGAGAGGCGAGCGGCACAAGCAATTATGAATCAGTTTGAATTTGGCATCCTGAAAGAGACACACCTACGGGCACTGGGAATGAGAACGGAAGCCGGCGCTATGGAGACTTCAGACTTCAGACTTCTGACTTCGCACTTCGCACTTCGCACTGCGCACTTCGCAATTTCGTAACGTAGATTTAGCTTCATTTTAATTATGGTTTAATTCCTTTAAATTAACTTAAAAATGTTTTCTTGTTCATTCAAAGACAAGATGGCGCTCAACTTATATTTCTTTAACTTAGTTTCTTAATTTTGACCTCTTAAATTCAGTAGATGTAAATACATAATTTATGTGACATCATTCAGAATATGACCATCATTTGTCTTCTTCGAGCAAATGCCACGCCCTGTAGATTAATTAATTCCTTAATTTAACATTCCTTGATATTTATAAAATAATAAATTTATATTGATGTTAATCTTAACCTTCTTTTATTCAATAGTTGTCTCTTTGCTCTGCCTATAATTTGGAACTCATACATAATAAATGCACACAGGCATTACCATTGACTTTACATAAAATTGTCATTAAACTACTTACTAATCACATTAAAGTATTACTAAATAATAGTAAAAAAAATAACCATTACAAGCTGTTTACGTCAAGGTAACCAACATTTAACTTGAAATTTAAATGATGAACAAATTTTCTTTGGATGGCTTCCATGCGTTTTGTGTATATATTATATTGTGGATTCCAGGTGGGAGAAGCGAATTCCAGATGACTACGAACATAAGAAAAATACAATATTTTAAGTTTTGGATATTATTGAATTCTTTTCCAATACGGAATAAGAATCCTAGCATTTTAAGGGCTTTCTTAACAATCATATCAATATGCGCCTCAAATGTAAGTTTACTGTCGAGGAGAACACCTAGATCACGAATTTGTGTAACCTTTTTGAGTAATTGGCCGGCTATTTGGTAGTTATGGTCAAATTTTATTTTATTTCTGGTGAAGGTAATTACATAGCATTTAGAAGTGTTCATGTTGAGATGATTGATGATACAATAGTCATTAAGCCTATATAGATCTTCTTGTAGTTTATAGCAGTCAATAATAGAATTAATAGGAAGGAATATTTTCATATCATCAGCGAAGAGTAGAACATTTGCATAATTAAAACATTTTATAATGTCATTGATGAAAATTGTAAACAGTAACGGTCCCAGGTGAGATCCTTGGGGCACACCCGAGGGTATATTTACAATCTCAGAGATGAAGCCATTTATTGTTACTCCCTGAGTGCGCCATTCTTGTCATTCCAACTATTTATTCGCTTTCAAAATACACAAAAACCACAAGAATTGGTAATCGTCGAACGATTCCAGCAAAAACTACCTAACACTAGGGTTTTTTTGCCCGCATCACTTGGTCTGATCCTCCCAATCCTGAGTGACAGGTCGAAGAATTAGCACCCGACGATTATCGAGCTCCACTGTGGCTGTTATTAGCCGCTTTGGTTTTTGCAGCCCCATTTAGTGATCCTTTCGACCATGTATATCAAGACAAAAGACAGGGTCTTAAAAATGACATCGTAACCTAATATATTGGTTTACGAAAACATTTATCAAAAAAAAAGTGCGCTATCTCATAGACAAACGTTTGCACTAAGCATTGGTTTGTACCTTTTGTTGGTCTACGTGGGGAAAATTTGAATGACTAGCTTTGTGAAGACCATTTTTAAAACACAAAAATGAAGAAGCTAGAAATATGTGATTGCTGTGATTTATATACTAATAATTCCTTATATTTCTCTTTTCCAATAATTCTTTAACTTCTTCATCTTATTCTTGTAATCCTATCTAACTATATATAACTCTTTTATTGTAGAAGAATTGTGTGCATAGTATTAATTAATGAAAATTACCAACCTATACTAATGAATGTATATCCCCAAACTGTAAAATTCACCCGCCATAACACAGGGTCATCCCTAGCATGGAGGTTGAAATATCACAAAAAACTATATGTACTTTTGATAAATCATTTATTTAAATAAATAAATGTATGTAAATAGGTATGGGCTATCGCGGTCTTTATTATTAACAATTTAATCAGTAATATGAATACTTAAAATATTTAATTATTTATTTAAATACATGATTTATCGAAAGTACACATAGTTTATTGTGATATTTCACCCTCCATGCTAGGGATATATATACGTTACATATAGATTCGAGGTAGCGTATCGAGAAAAGTAACATTCGATAAAAGTTTATAATTTCTTCCTAAAAACGCAACTACATCATGCAAGAGATGCGATGGAATTCGATGGGTCGTTTGTATTATGAAATTACTCATAGGTGGTGTTACTTTTGGATTGAAATAAGGTATGGGAGTGCTAATCTACAGTTGTTATTACATCGTGAGTGATCCCCAATAACTGGTAGGATAGCTGTGTTCTATGTATCATGTCCTGCCTTATGTCCGCCAGACCATGGTCATTGGTCGACTTTGTGATTCTCGATTCAAAAGTCTATCCAGTCGAACAACGAGTGGATCAAACCAGTCGATACCGACAAAACTGTAAAATTGAATGTACATTGTAACCTAACCTAAGATCGTTTCCCGCGCGCTCTTCGAAGGAGAGGTATCGTATATTTTTACAGAGTTATTTTAAGGTTCCATATAAGAGCTGATTTACTGGTGGTGTTGTACATAATGTAGAGATGTTTTGACACTTAATTTGTTGCAATGTCGTTTTGCAGGTGTTATTATTTCTTTTCCATGTGCGGTTACAAGCTACTTTTGGTTTTAAAAAGCCATTTCTAAGAAAGGGTGGTCGTAATATTTAATTA
The DNA here is from genome assembly GCA_951813805.1 of Limnephilus auricula. NCBI lineage: Eukaryota > Metazoa > Arthropoda > Insecta > Trichoptera > Limnephilidae > Limnephilus > Limnephilus auricula. Next base: position 46,854,992 of record OX638388.1, on the reverse strand, counting down.
ACGTCAACATTAATAGAAACATAGAAAGTTTCTCGGGGCTGCAACATAATATGTCGTAATATTAAATAAACATCATAAAAACATCAAAAACATTAGAAACAATGACAATATTCACAAAGCTGCTAATATAATCACCTATTCAACCCTTCGACATTCAAGAATACGTATAAATGAAACATTTGACAAAGTTCATGAAGGTGGCGGGTAATTTTTCGTTCGCAGATGGCGCATAACGAATAATAATTGGAGAATTGAGCCCGAGACCCATTATGCGGGGAGAGCACACTGATATTGCGACACCTGATTGCGTGTAATGGAGCCTTCCTTATCAATTACTGCAATCATGTATTTTCTTTTGAAACCAGATTTTAGCACTAAAGAAATGTATTTGGCCTATCAAAAACATATTCAATCGCAAAAGAATTCAAAGTACCCGGAGCCAATGAAATCGCCGATCATTGTGAATGACAAACTAATACCAATACCATCGACATGACTAATACTTGTCATTAACAAGTAATTACTAACTAATCTGACTCTGTGGAAAATTTTCAGCCATTTTAATTTGCGCAAATGCCACGTTCTTTAACGGGAATTTTTTAAATATAAAAACAACAATAAAAATAAAACACTTATTTTGTGTAAAACCACGTAATATAATGTAATTTTAATGCAAATTCTAGTTAAGTAAGTGAAAATGTTATTTTCTTTTTTTCTGGAATAAAAAAAAAAAGTTTTAATGAATGTATTTACCGACCGGTTTCGCTTTGCTCAAGCATTTATTAAAAATTAATACTAAACGTTTAGTAAAGATGATACCCGGGTGGTGGAGAAATTTGAAAAATAGATTTTACTAATTTGTTGCTGTCACTGTTGCTCTTACTCCACCGGATATTGAGCAAAAGGGACAATGCACCTCGGGCTACTAATACCTAACTAAAATCGAGGTTTTGTATTCCTCACTTTTCTCCTCCAAAAGTGACTGATTTCCTTTTTTTATTTACCAACTATATAAGGAAAAACTATTTTATGTCTGTACGTTTTGCTTTTTTTAAAAAAGCATTGTCTAGTTTGTATACTAAACGTCTTTTGACGGCGTTAAAACCAGTCAATTTTATTGATTTTTGGAAGGTCATAACTTTTATAAAAAGTAACCTATCAAAAAAAAGAAAAAGTAATGACACGCAAGTAGTTGATATCTATTTTATCTAAAAACAATATTTTCTCTGGGGTTAAAATCCAGAGAGATAAATAGGGAATACGTTTGTATGGAAAAATCACCGCCGGGTATCCCCTTAATTTGTACCCTGATGATGCTTGAGCAAAGCGAAACTGGTCAGTAAACAAATTAAATAAAACTTCTGGTTTTACACAAAATAAGTGTTTTGGTTTTATTAAATACGTCAAACCACAAAATGATTGCTTTCTACTATAATAATAAAAAACAACTATAATTCTGAAATTTCTAAGTTTTGAAAGGGAATCGTGTGAAATAGCTTAAAAAATATTTATTTAGTTCTAATGTTGCCTTCTTAAACAAATCCTTTTTTATTATTTTGGCGTGTTGTTTTATCCTCTCGGTGTATAATACCATAAAAATAGATGATTGTAATTCAGTGTGCTCTGAAGTAATGGTTGTGCTCCACGGGGGATTGGGTTCGCGGGCAGGGCCAGTCCGACCCGGTTCCAGGACCCGGGTCTCGCGTCCTGTGGAGCCGACCCGACCCCACCTGGGCAGTCTCCAATACCAGAAGGGTAGATAACAACATAGAACCCCTGTAAAAAGGCACCCCAATTCAAGAAGCTTGCTGGTGGATTCTTTTGGTCATTTCTACTGCAGTGTTTTTTTTCTTGTTATCATCTTTACCTAAATATCCGTAAGCGCCATGCCATCAGGCGCCATCGAAATTAAGGGTAAAATTATTGAACATGGATAAAATACAGCGTTGGAGAAATAACTAATAATAATAATAACAATAATTTGATAATTTGTAGAGCGCCGTTTTTGTGAGAAATCACCTCAAGAGCTTACCTTGAAAACCTACTTTAAAAAAGCAAAATAAAGAACTTTCGTCAATGTAATATATCATTGAAGAAGAAGACAACAATAATAATCTAAATTAAAATATGAAAATGAACAAGACACAGAAAAGTAATAAAACATAATGTTCGAAACTGGTACTCGAACCCAGATCTCACGTCTTACCGGACGGGCGCTCTAACCAATTCAGCAATTGCGATCTATTACGAGACTGTCGTATTTGTCAACTTCATATTTCAAATTTCAGAATTAACAATATTATCTTCGACTAATGTTTTTTTTTTTTTTTTTTTCATATTAAAAAATAGAGTTTTTCTTATAAAAAATTAACTTTCGTCAGTTTCTCGAATACTAAAAGACTTAGTTAGACACGAGAAGAAATAATCAGAAAATAGTCTCTTTATAACTTGATAGCAAAGTTGTTACTGTGCCTCAATAAGTTACCATACGACCTTTTGACAAATATTTTTAAAGTTATATTGTTTTTCTAGTTTTTTTTTTTATTATTTTATGTAAAAAAATATGGAATGATGATGTAATAAATTATTAATAATAATTGGATAATTAGTAGAGCCCGTTTTAGAGAGAAATCACCTCAAGGGCGCTGTACAATTTATTATGAATTCTTACTCTAAGTTTCTTATTTACAAGTAGTTACAGAAACATAAATTACAAAAACGTGTCTTTATTCTAGTTTTAAGCAGTAAACAACATAATCTAAAATAGTACTATTACTATTTCAGCGGGACAAATTTCACTATTCAACAGTCTAAATACAGTGACATTTAGAAAAAAATGATAATTTTTTAAATCTTATAATGGTGGTAATCGAATTACTTATATTTAAAAAAAAACACCGACGAAATGACGGGTAGTCAGCAGGTATCTCAAAAACAAAATAACTTGCCGACTTAACACAAACAAACGCCAAGCGCACCAGTCTAGTGGCCACTCAGTTGACACATGACGACTATATTACAGGTAGAAAGAAGCATTCAGAAGAGACAGGTGAATTTGAACTTGATGCTCGAAATTTATACGCACGTTAGCTACCTGGAGTTAAAAATCAAAACTTAATCGTGATCTTGATAATTTGTCGATTGACTAGTCACTAGAAAGTTAATAATAATAATAATGTTTAGATGATTTCCATAGCGCCACTTTCGTTCGAAAATCACCTCAAGAACGCTTTACAAATTCATTTATACAGTTAACCTATATATATATATAATTACAAGTGGCTTATAAATAAGATTAATAAGTAATGACTTACAACTTATGTTATTTGAAATTTAATTTAAATTAAATTTAATAATGTTATTATTAAGTTCTGCAAGTGTTACATTACTTATATATATTTAAAACCGAGTAGGTTTTTACCCAATACTGCTTTACTCTATGACTTACAGCTGTGTTAAAATTAGTTATTTACGACTAACAACATACTTATTTACATTCACAAAATTATATTGTTATGATAACTTCCTTGTGGTGTTATGAAAAATATTACAAAACAAAAGTTAACGCATAATAAATAGTTAAATAAATATCAAAGAATGCGCAAAATAACGTAAAAGCGGGTAGCCAAGGAGAAAGATACCTACACCAAGTAATGCCCATGGACTGAGTAATGAAATACTACTGAAGAAATTGCGGTTATTATTTTTTAAATATATATATAGATAAATTGAAATAGTGAGTTTTAAATTTTGCTCTGAATCTAGGTGTACTGTCAATCTTTCGCAAAATGTGAAGGGAGTTTGTTCCAAAATGTTGGGCCTGCTACTGCAAAAGTCCGGTATCCGAAATTGCTATTGGGATTGCGCTCAGATATTGAGAGTCTACCTATGGCTGTTGAAGATGCTGATGGAAGTGTTGCTTGCATATCATTGATATAGTTTGGAATGCACAGTTTTGATAGGTAGGGTGGCGCCATGTCTTGTTTTGATTTAGAAACCATCCGTAAGTTTTATACAACATGTTCAATTCAATTGCTGGATCTCTGGTGTCAAGGAAAGACTCGATAAGAGCATCAACTTCACTGACTGGACGTCTTCTAACAGCTTTTCAATAGGAATTGGCAGAGATTGTGTAGTAATGTAAGACAAGTCTTTGTCTATAAAACCTCCGATATCTCAATCTATTTTTTTTTTTTTTTTACTTTTTACATTATCTTTATACAGGAGGCCCTGAGGAAAATATTATTCAGGGCCTGTGTCATCTTTGGGATGCTGTGTGGAAGGAGAGGAAGTTCTGGGAAGAAAAATGTTTGAGGGTGGGTAGGAATCTGATAGTCAATGTGTTCAGAAGTAACGAACATATCCATCCCTCCCACTGCAGTGCAAGGCGATGGATCGAGAGGGTACGGCTGGAGAGGAGAAAGGGTCTCCATCAACCACTCTCTCCCGATCCGGCCTACCACGCAATAGGTGGACAAAAATATCCGCCCCAAAAACTACACAAACCTCACCACATGAACCCCGAGAACCCCTGCTAAGTGACGAAACGTAGCAAACCACTTGGGGTGACCTATGGGAGGGGTGTTGGTTATCCCATAAATAGTTCCCGCGGTGGCGGTATCATTTAAACTTTAATTAAATTTAATCAATCTGGTAACGGTTTGAACAATACCTAATATATAAAAAAAGCTTTTGGAAAAAAAAAGTTTTTAAAATAATTATTCAAAAAATAAAACATTTTGCAATCCAGATTTAGCAAGAAAGGATACCAAAATAACCATTCCACTCCAACATTCAATGAATAATGTAATCAATGTGAATAAGTAACATGGAAAGCACAATACCCAAATATAATATTGGATAAATTCCTGATTTCTACTGATACTGATGCTGAATATTTATTCGCAATACCGCGTATTGGGCTTACGCTATACGGCCCAGGGTTTTTCATCCAAAACCGATATTTCCTTCGACGTGCTTTCCTTTCCGCATTTGTCCGAATCCCGCCTCGCATCGTCATAAAATCATATCTGATTTCGATTGTCGTAAAAACCAGTCGCCCGCTCAAAATAAATAATAAAAAAACCAACGCCTTTAATAATGTACATCAAAATATGGTACGGTTCTCCCGGATGAAGTATATTTTTTCAAGTGTAGGGAAGGGATAATAGAAATGAGTTCGCAGAATATAAGTGTGGAGAATGGAGAATAACAGAGAAATGTATACAGAAACAAGATATGGGCTCAAATGGAAGGACGTATTTCTCACAACCGAATAATAGAAAATAATTAATACATAATAACAAAAACCTGTCCAAAGCTATGAAGCTAGCCGTCCACAATGGAGTGCTGGTACCTTGATGTATCGCAGTGAGGCATGGGACTGGTAGAGGAAAAATTAAAGTAGACTGAATGCTGTAGAAATGAGATCCCTTAAGCGTAAGTGTGTTGAAACCGTATAAGATTGTGTGAGAAACGTGGAGATCTGCAAAGAATGCAAGGCTGATGTAAGCGTAATGAGTAAGATTAAGAAAGGGACGCTCAGATGGTTTGGGCATGTAGGGCGAATGAATGAAGAAAGGAGTGTAAGGAGAATATATGACGCATTTGTGAATGTTAGAAGGAGTCGGTGACGCCTATAAATTTGGCAATTTAATTTGGATTTAAAAAAGATATCCTCCACTCAGGTCATCTTTGGCGATGCTGTGTGGAGGGTATTTTTAGAGAAATGAGGATAGGATGTTCTGGGAAGGGAAAGGTATGAAGCGTGGGTAGGAATCTAGGGGTCAATGTATAAATGGTCGCCAATACGTAAACCGAACGAAGGCGAACCACAGGCCACCCGCAGGGCCTAGCAGCAAAAACTAGTATTGTAATATTATCTTGGTTAATAAATATTTTGTTTTTAAATACTTGAGTCGGGTGATGTCAAGATTCATAATAATAGAATAGCATTTATGTGACGATGTATGAATGTGAATGAGGCAAGAAGTGTGTGCCAAGACCGAGTTGTTTGGCGGTCCGTCATTTCTGCTTACCCCTGCGGGGAAACGGCGTGATGATAAGTTATTATTAATTCATTCGTGTTTCAGCGAAAAGTGGGAAAATGAAAGTTGAAAGCCGAGTCAATGTCAATCTCTGTAGGAGTATTAGTGCTCTCTGAAAGAGCAGAATAATTAGGAATTTGGTGAATTTAATGGTGGACAGCGACGAAATTTTGTATTTTTAACCACACGGGTTCGACGTAATTGACGGTTGGAACTTGGAACATTTTTAATGGAGCACTTTAGAATAGCGGGTGAGTTCATCCATCGGTAATCACAATAAATTTAGATATCCACCACGAAATAATTGATTCGAATTTATCGAACGATGATTATTTTGATCTGAACTTATTCGAGATGAACGAAATTTACTCAAAATTAATGTTTTCAAAATGTTTTCTGATTTTATGTGCGCTCGGTTTGTGAAAAGACAAAAATGTGATTAATGGTAATGTATATTTTCTGCCTGTGCAGAGTATAAATAAAAAAATAAATCTAAAATGTTGGTGTTCGGATTCAAATGCATTGTACATGTTGTTTTGTATCAGTGATCGATGAACCGGTGGATGCCATTTTTTAGCCATAAGTTTTTATAATTGGTTTGTCTAATCTGTAGTTAGAAGTAAGATTGAGGACATTTTTAACTAAAACGGCGCTATACTAATCACCCAAACATAAAAATTAAAAAAGAACAGCTCTATTTTCCCCAAAAGATAGAAACATATATATTATTGATAAAAAATACATCCTCTTTACTAGATCGATTTCATTTACTAAGAGTAATTATTTTAACCAAACAAATATGCCCCTAGACGTCAAATTAGCACGTTTTCCACAATCTTCGCTAAATGTTCAACCCCTCGTTTCTCTTATTTCTCGTCTGCCTAGAATATTCTTAGCTCTGTACCATCCTCGGATACATGAAAAAACGCGTTTAAATCCCTTTAACTTCGGCGCCTGTGGTCGGAGTGGTCTCATATAAAAGTAAAAATAAATCTTCATTTGGAACTGGACTTAAGGTTGGAGGCAGAAAAAACACCATTATGTCCGAGCTCCCCGCAGCGGGTGACAAGCGCCCCGCGTCCCTCACCCCTTCACAGTGGGTCTGTACTCTATACTCTATAGATACTGCCTATTATTGGCTTTGACTTTACCTTAGCTACCTTTAGTAGCCTGAGAGCCCCAGCTTCGGTTTCTGCCTAAGTTAAGCCTTGCTATTGAAATAGATTGGTGTTGCATAAGATTCATATCGATATGTTCTTGGTCTATATAAAAGTTGATCGCAGTTAATAATTAATTTCTCCAGGTAAAGATGTAGAGAATACATTTAGATGATTATGTGTTTTTATTTTGAATGTATGTACCTAGGAGGGCTAAAATACCCATAATACCTCGTGGGTAATTACAAGGGCTTAATTTAAATGTTCAAAGAATAAAGGACATTGAAGAAACCAAATTCCACTGGGAAGTAACACCACCCGTGATGATGATTGTTCAAAGTCTTAATTCACAAAATGGGTCCCGTTGTTTATCTTCTTCAGGTATTCTCCGATGTCATATTAAAAACTCTAAACATCGTACTCGTATTTAAGATGTATTATTTATGAACTTTTTTGTGCATAATTAGCTGCTGCTGAGGAAAAAACCCATCCGGGCATATGTCCTGTTTGTGGATACTGTGTGGAAGGACTTTTCGGGGAAAGGAAAGTGGGGATGTTGTGGAAAATAAAAATGTACGAGGGGTCAATATGTCCAGGAGTGACGGACGTATGAATCTATCCCTCCCACTGCGGTGCAAGGCGATAGGTCGAAACACTCTGGAGAGATCAAAATGTCTAACCTCAACCAGTCTCTTCCACCAAATGCATCCGCCGACAAGACCTAGATAAACCGCCCCCCAAGAACCTGGACCTGAACCACTTACGGTGACATGGCAGGGATGTTGGTTATCCAATACATGGTTCCCGGGGCGGCGGTACCCATACATACCTCCGAAATTGTTTAAACGTACCCTGAAAAAATAAAAGCACTTGTTACTACTTTTATCGTCGTTAAATATAACATTAATTACGTTTTTAGAGCCCAAAGGTCTTTCAAATAAAATAATAACTTACTTTTCGGTTTTAAATAAAATTCAGATTCAACAATAAATTACATTTCACAAAAAACTTTTAAACGAAACTGGATTTTTAATATAATATTTTGGTATTATAGTATTGTAATATTTATTTATGTAGACACGAATGTACTTACACAAAAATATTATCTAAAAATCTAAATAAATAAGCAAATTTTACTACTGTACATAACCCTTCATAACAAATGGGATTCTTTTATTTTATTTTCATTATAAATTGTTTAATATTTGGTTCTGTGTTTGTTTTTAAAAAATACGCTATAAAAATGCCCATTATATCATGAATTTGAGTTGTTTATTTTCCGAGTTTTTATCAAAACATTTCATGCTCCCGTGGCGGCAGCGGGCAAACATCGTACATTATTTTGTTAAAATTTACATAGATTATTTTTTCGCTTTTTTCTTCCCGAGTCAAGAAAGTTCTGAAAATTTATGCAGATTGCGCATATTTACAAAATCGCTTTAAACAGAAAAGACAAGCAAGCCTAAGTGGGAGATTAAGCGAGGGAGGAAAGTAGCTTCCCTTATCCTGGTCCGCCAGATTAGCAATCACAGGGAATTCCGAGGAAGCTGGAAAAAGGATAAATAAATTAAACTGTACATTCTGACATGTAATAGTAAACAGAAAGTGATAGCGCTGCTATCGTTTAAAAGGTTTTAATTGGCAACAACAAGGTGGCTCTCAGGAAAATTAAGATAAATTAAAAAAAGCGCATTAGTCCAAGTAAATATTTGTACTAAAACCAAAAGGTGTTCAGAAATTAGTGGTACTTATGGAGATCATTCTACTTCATATTCTAAGATAATTTTATGTAAACTTTTTAAAGTTGATTAACGCTTTGTAAGGGAGATAATTACAGGAGAAAACATTTACACGAAATCAATCCGATGGTGACGATTAATTATCAAAATTAATCTAATAAATTTTATTACACTAATTTTTGTTACATATTTCATAATTAATTAACCGATTGTAATATATCGTATATTTTCGGCATGTTTCATAATGGATGATAATCTAAGTATCGCCCTGGTGTATGATCACCATTCAACAATGAAATGTTGCTTGAAAAGGCTTTAGCCGTGTTTATTGACCACGGAGAAAAGTCAGATGCGTGTAGCTTGTTCCAATTGTCACATACAAAACTACACATAGATAGTTGGCGAAACGAACCGTTCTCGTCTATTAACCTGCCAATAGTGACCCAAATTTGACTTTGATCAATGGTGACACCCGCAGGTCTCACGCGCCGGGGTTTTCAACTGAAGATTTTTTGAAACCTGTTACTAATAGTTCATGTTTTTTTTTAATGTATGCTCTTTGACAATAAAACAAAGATATTTAATCAATTTAAGCTCTTTTATTTCAATATTAAAGTTCACAACAATTTTTAGTTAGAGCATTAAAAATAACAATGTTTTTAGTAATACATTTTTTTAAATTAAGAAAAAAAAAAAAATCACATATTCATAAAGGAAAATAACATTTTTTTAGTCTTTCGACATTCGGAACTTTTATAAAATAAACAAAAAATAGTATCCTTCCAAACAAAAAATACCAAAAAAATACATCTCAAACTAAATTTCTTCAGGTAAACAGCTGCTGCATTACGGCACTACGTGTTCAAGACACAAATATTGTTGACATTTATGGCAAGAGTACTTGTTTTTTCTGATTTTTTTCCATCAAATATACATATATATGTATATAACACAATAGAATAATAATAAATAATAAACTAGCTAAAACACGCCAATAATAAAAAATTAATCCTTGATTATGTATTTTTTTTTTTTATATTCATAGGGTTTTTTTACAATAAACACACAATTTTTACATTTTATACAATGTTAAAATAATAAGAATAATAATAAGAATAGCTTTTCCTCACCATAAAGAGACAAGACTCTTGTGTTTGGTGAGGGAATTTAAAATGTTACTTACATACACGGTGACGCACCGTCTCACGGGCGGGTTAGTAAAAAAAAATACACAACCTGTATTCACTAAGCAGTTTCGTCATGGACTGGTGGTGGGGGACGTGTAATGCGGCAGCTACTCAAAATTGCAACAAAAAACAATAACGGAAAATAAAGTTATTCTAATTTTTTAAAACACCCGGGTCACAGACATACGTCACCAATGGCGGATTAAATTCAAATCTTTTAATGTGTATTAAATTAAAATTTGATAACAGTTATGTTTATTTTATTTTTTTTTATTATGTTACTAATTTCAGATCTGAATAGACAGGCACTTTCCCACCTTCCTCTCCCCCATTTCGTTGCTTACAAAAAAATGTCAAAGTTACACTCAAAAACATTAAACTGAATAATTTGTTGAATGGCCTATAATTTATAACTTACAACATAAATAAATAAAGTAGCACTTATCCTTACAAGATATTTGCGAAAACTTTTTGATTAAAAAAAAAACAGTTTGGTCAAGTATTTTGGCCACAAATCCAAATGTAAGTTTTGAATGAAAATATCACGCAGTCGTTCCTCTTGACCAGATGGCTGGTCAAGTCGACGGTTTGCCTCCGTATTATTGAGGATTTGCATGGGTTTGATGTCGAGATGAATTGACATTTCCCGACTGCTGCCAACCGCAAAACACAACACATAGTGAGCTGCACATATTGACACGATTGACCGGAAACGGAACACACAAACAAATTTATAGACAGACGAAATTCAAAGTGGCAAACTAAGAAACAACACTGCTTTTCTACATGCAGGTTGCGTTAAAGTTAACCTAAACGAAATTTCCAAATTACAGTAAATTGCAGTCAACTCACTCGATGTTGCACAGTTATAAAAAAATCCCTTTGAGATTGCATTCGTAATTTTTTGTGAAACTGCCACAACCATTTTCCAACTCTGGGAATGCTACAAATTAGAACATCATTTTATTTTCAGTTTTTGTACATAATTTTCAACGTCACTGCCTCTCTTGATCCGGCCCATGCTAAGATGCCCAAGATGCATCTGTGACCTTTGGCAGGATCGTTGGTTATCCAATAAAAGGTTCCCTGGCGGCAGTACCCATACCCGCCCCCAAATACCTTCTTTATCACCTTATATACCTCAAATTTGTAATTTTCTACGTGATATTTTGGTGTATAAACGTTTTACGGAAAAATAAATAAATACACGACTGTGAGAACTAAAGTTGCATTGGGGACTGGCCGGGAAAGTGGTGCGGGAAATCATCAAACATGCTTAGCATGTTCAGAAAGTAAGTGTACTGTCATCATAACGGGCTGTAGTTTTTGGTTTTTTTAGGGTCTTCAACACCGAATGGTAGAGAGAGATCTCCTGACCAGAACAAGCATCTTAGGAACACGGTAGTTCAATTAGATCAATTGCTCCCGCGAGTTTCTTGAGCGACTTGAACTGGAAGGTGAGAATTTTTTCAGCTTTATTGTGACTGGAGACGACTCGTGGGTAGTTCATTTCACGCCTAACACAAAAAGACAGTCGTTACACCAATTCTCCATCTGTGAAAATTTTCAAAACAGCAATTTAGGGGAAAAAATCATTGCCTCGGTGTTTTGGGACTGAAAAGGTGTCATTTTGGTCCAATTTCTGCCCCATCTTCTGACCATCAATGTATAGCAATATTGTGAGCTGCTAAAAAAACTTAAGAGTAAAACCAAGGGAGGGGAATGCTGGTGAGAGAAGTGTGCTTGTTGCACGAAAACGCTGTCCTCACACAGTCTTGGCTTTCAAGGCGCTCTTGGACTCATTTGGTTGGGATGTTTTGAACCACTCCCTCTTATTCCCCTGACTTGGCGAATTCAGAGTATCATTTTTTCACCTCCCTGAAGGTACACATAAAACGCTGTCCTCACACAGTCTTGGCTTTCAAGGCGCTCTTGGACTCATTTGGTTGGGATGTTTTGAACCACTCCCTCTTATTCCCCTGACTTGGCGAATTCAGAGTATCATTTTTTCACCTCCCTGAAGGTACACATGGGTGGAATAAAATTTTCAATCGACGCGCAAAGGGAGGTCCTGAAGTGGGCGACGGAGCGGCGGGAGAGTTCTTCGAGGAGGAATTAAAACTTCTGCCACGGCTCACCACATGCATTAAATGGAATGGCAGTTATGTGAAAAAATAGTCAAAAAGTGTTTTAATAAAATCCTGCAATTTTTTTTCAAAAAAATACACTTTTTCTAAAAAAATCTACTACACTAACTTTCTGAACATACCTCGTACTAATTTCGGCTGTCTGTCTCGATGAACTCGTTTTTTTTTTTTAATTAAATATCATTTCAAAATTGTAACTGCTTGTACAGAATTCAGACAATCTATATAAAGTACCTACCTACAATAAAGGTATTTTTTAAAGAAGAAATTACTTGGATTTTATTTTTTAAATTTCTTTTGATTAAATTTCTTAGTATTATGCTGCACGTTCAATATTTATCAAGATCCATATCACGATCCATATTGATGGATCGTGATCCATCAATATGGATCAAAGTGCTACCGTATACTTTCAACATTTATTGTGATCCGTCAATATTTATCAAATATCATGATATTTATTAATTTGAATTCGGAATTCCTGGATCGTGATAAATATTGAACGTGTGGCCTACGTCTCAATATTTATCCCGGTCCGTGGGTTTACGATACGGAATCCAGACATCTGCGATAAATATTGTGATCCGACACGTTCAATAAATATCACTTTATTTGATAAATATTGACGGATCAGAATAAATATTGAACCTGTAGCGTTCGTCATAGGATTAATCTTAACAAGTAAAGTCAGATTTCGTGATTTACTAGGTCTTGCGCAATTAGTTATAATCTAACAGTGGCATACTATTAGTGCCCTCTCCTCCTGTTACCTGTTACTTAATACCGCTTAAGTCACCATAACTACGGGATAGATTGTGGAATCGCTTTAAAATATTATAACATTTCCTTTTTTCTTTGGATTGGCTGAAACGTCTCTGGCATTATCATATTTTACGTCCAACTACACTTTAACGACGGTGCTTCAAAAAGAGGCATTAGTTTGATGAAGGTCGCCATTTCACGTCGATTAGAAAGATACCGTTTTTCACGTTTTTATTGCATTCATTTGTTATTTTACCTATCGATAATTTATTTTATGAGACACTTATTAGAATTTACGGAGGCATCACTTGGTGATTAATTAGTGAAGTGTTTGCCTTATCCACAGGCAGACATTAGTTATTTTGTCGGGTCTCTTTAAGAATAATCGGTCCTTGTTATAAATTGATGGTTTATTACTCATATTTAGGTGTTTACAATAGATTATACTCTGGTCTCACGACCGACCATAACTGTCTATGAATATGAAGAGAGCTTCAGGTGTCTTGACCGGCTGTACTCCCCGGGTGAATCTTCTCTAACTGCCCGACATCTGTCAGAACTTGACATAATTTCTAAGTCTACCGATATCTATCAAAAACAACTCAAACTACGTGTCATTCAAGGACACCACAATTAGTGACACGTTCTTAGTGACAGACGGTAGGCAAGTAGTTTGACTTTAGTCCGGAGGTCGCTAATTGCTGGTCGCCCGGGTGAAATCATTTGAAAATTTAAAAAAAAATACTTTTTTCAGAACCGTCCTAGTGAGAGATAACCATTCACCTGACATGTGGCTTGTCAAGGTGGATTTAGACAAACTAACAAATGCTCATTCTAGTCTGCTCTTGCAAGTATTGTAGTGCGTTCTTTCTGTGCTCCGTGCTTTCGCTAAAATTTAATAGAATGCTGTAAGAATGCTCGAGCGTTTAAAATAAATGCTGCAAGTGCGCCCGAGCTTTTGCCTAGAGCCTTCATTCATGTTCGGACGCGATCCCTCCTAGAGGCGGTGTCTTCGAAATGTTCTTGTGTTCTCGGAACTTGGGTCGAATTTTTAGTACAATTAGGATTGGAGTAATGAAAAATGTCCACACATGATAGAAGCTTGCCAAAATTTCAGATGTCTCTGGACCTGACTTATGGAAAATAAAAATAAATGGTAACAATAATAAAAGATTTATATTGAGGGATCAGTAGGATTTATCGGTCCAATAAGGAATTCCACCGAGCCGAACCCTCTAATATGAAAATATCTGGAGTCGGTGAATTATTTTCCCATTTGGTATTCTGGTAGGTTAACATGTTGTTTTTGTATTGTTTTGTATTAATTATACTTATATAATACACTTGCATAGCGTGTATTTACTAGATGATCATTTGCGGAAAAGTGTGTGAAAGGGTTAAGTTTTTCCCGTGGGAAAAATTTTACCTGGACCTAAAGCCTGGTGAAAAATAAATAAAATAAAATTTAACAAATTTTTAAAATTAAGTATCTTCCCTTAGATATGGCTTTTATTTCTCGGTAATTGAGTCATAACGAGAAATGCAGCACTTGAAATTATAAAATCAGTATCATTGTCGGACATGGAGGAGTGAACTTGAGTGAGTTGACTGTTGAAGAATGAGCGATGAGCATTCGCTCGCCTGATCTAAACTTCTGTAGAACATCTGTAAGAATTCTAGTTCTTGTCGTTCTCGTTCTTGTTCGTTGGTATCCTTTTGGTGTAAATGGTGAAAATGAATTACCGTTTACACTAAATATCAAGAAAGAACGCTCTTGTTCCAGCCCTAGCTCTCCACTCGTTTGTTCTAAATCGACCTCAATGCTATTTGCTGTTTTCTCTGATTTAATAACTAGATCTGCAAAGTCAAGTTATCTTAATATTTACGAATGCCGAGATAACATTAAAAAGATAACCAAATTTTAATGTTCATTACTTTTATTAGATAAGTATATATAATCATAACCAAGTGATTTTGTAAATAATCCTGACCCTCATAGAAAGGGATTTATGGCTGGAACATTAATAATGTTTGTTGCCTAATTCATATTATTTATCTATAACTAATTGGGAAATCAGGGGGGCGGATTATCGCAAATGGCAGAACAGACACCAAGAGAGTTAAAGGTAAAATACTATTTTATAATTACTTTGAATTTATCACATAAAACAAATCGAAACAAAGGAATTTCAGTATTTACTTCCAAATTAGCATACAAAATGGAATTGCCTGTAATAAATGATTTGAATATAAGATTTGTTCATCGAACCAACTTCCTCTCGGACAGTACGACGAATAAGATTTTAGGGAAGGTGAAGTCGTAAAATTATATGGAATAAAAGTGATTCTTGACAGGAAATAAGCCGGACGATGAAATTTGACTTTATTTTCTAATGCTCGTGGATATTGGATGTGTCGTGTCAATATATGTACATTAATGATACAAAATATTCTTAATTAGGTAACTAACTTAATTAGAGAGTAGAGTAGAGAAATGTTCACGGGTCTAACTGGGGAGCTTGTCTTTTTACTAATACATACGTTAAAATGATAAAGGTTGGTATAATATAATTGCTGAAACATAGTATGTAGTGTAACAAAAAAATGTACAACCGTAGGAACTTTAAATGTATAAAAAATCTCTTTCTTTAAAAATTGTGTGTTTGTTGTGTTTTTACTATCTGATTCAAGTTCATATGACGGATGCAAAATGCTTTCACATAAAATTATACCATACTGCGACACTGACTGTACCAGGGCAAAGTAAATCATTCATGAAGATAGCAGCCAATAAAAATGTGCGTTAAAAAAATGAAAATAATGTTGGTGATTCTCAGTCGAAGTATGATACAGTTAAAAATGACCGAATCGGATAGGAATACGTTGGCGCAGTGCCAGAGGTCCTGGGTTCGAGTCCCAGATGTATCCGTATCTTTTTCTGATTTTTCTGTTTCGGATTTTCGATTGACTTTCGGTAATATTGTCTTCATTAATTCAAATAGACAAAGTAAATCAATTTAATAAATAAAAGTTTTAGAATATTTCTTAATCCTTTAAATATATACGTGAGTTTTCTAATTCTTTTAACACGGTAATCTTCAAGTTTCTTCATTTTCATTTTACTGTCTATAGTGATTGCTAGATATTTGACACGTGAGGTTTTCTTTAGAATTTTTCATGTATCCCTACATACACACACCACGCATGAACAAATGTACGCCATCGCTCCAACAGGGTCATTAAGATTCAGCAAGTTATCAAACCGTTTCTTCAAAGTGTTAATATCATCTATCGCAGCTGTTGTCATATCTGTCCCTGATATTCGATGGTAATAACTATGTCATCCGCTTACGAGATGACACTTCCACTAAGAGGGAGACTAAAATATCATTAACATACTCGTATATAATGAAAAGTATAGATCCGATTACTGTGCATTGTGGAATTCCATACTCATAAGAAATATCCTTATTCTTTATGTAGTTATCCTTTCTCATTCCTCCTCCAACCCACACAAAAAAAAATTGTCCATAATAGCGAGTTCCTTGGGCAGACTTCAGAATAATCACGTTCGTAATAAATATAAAACTTTTAAAACATTATTACCTGTACTTAATTTAATAACGTTTAAATCTTTAAAAAATGAGCACTAAAAGTGAGTCGTCAAATATAAGATTACAAAGCTTAGATTTTCCATCAAAAGTAATTGTTTTCTGTGAGTTAATAAAAAAAGCCCATAAACAGAAACAATTTTCCGTAAACTGCTTCAAACACGGAAAAGTTTCGGCGGAAAAATCACTACAAGCAGACAGCAAACACCCGTAAGACATCTCCATAGCTAGACCGCCCCCAGCTCATTCCCCGGCACACCACCCCTTCCCGATACTGCGGACCAGCGCCCCTCTGCTAACATTCATAATGTTCTTTATTGCCAGATATGACTGAATTTCAATATTCCTAACTTCTACATACAGAATCTACTTGTACACTGTTCGCCGAGTATATATTTTAAAACACAAACGAACGATGTGTGAGTAATTTAAAACTAGCACAGACCCTTAAAAAAACAAGGTAGTTTTTTTTTTAATTGACCCGGCAGAAAATCTTAAATGTTTAAATGATTGGAAAACAACTATGCTGACCATTGCACCACCTACTGTTTTAAGAACGGCGTCATATTCTCTAGTTTGGGAGGCGGGTATGGGTAACGCCGCTCCGGGAAACATTTAATCAACACTCCTGCCTTAGGTCACTCCATGTGGTTCGCTAAGTTTGGTGACTAAGCAGGGGTGCCCGAGTTCATGGAGTGAGGTTTGACTAGCTGTTGGCCGGCGGATGCGCCTGGGAAGGATGGAATATATATCCGTCACACCGTTCCTAGAACATTATGCCCTTCCTTTCCTTTAAAAGGCACTCCACACAGCATCCCTAAAGCTGACAGGCTCTGAGGGAAATATTTTTTCCCAGCGCCTCCTATGCTGAGCTATTATAATAAAAAGGTACACACGTGCTGAAAATAATCATCGGAACGTTACTTACGTACTCCCATTACAACCGGAATTATATTGTTTAAAATAATAATAAGAAATAAAGTGAAGAACTTTATTATTCGTTGTGAAGCTTTTGTAAATTAATACAGACCACTTTCATGTTCTCATTGCAACCGTTGTCAAGGACAGAGTTTAGGTTTCTTCATATTTCAAAATATTGTCTTATAATTTCGGTAATATATTTTTGTTTTAGGAAAGTTAGTAGAAATCCTTCCACAAACTGCGATATAAGAATATCTTCAACATCCGGTTCAATTGTAAGCTTTGTTTCATTTTTTTGAGAAAGATATAAATCTTCAAATTTTTAACGTTGTAACTCAAATAAACGTCAAAATAATCACCTGACGCACAAACCTGATAAAATTTGTTCTTTCTCACAAAAGCGTTCATCAAAAGTTCTCGTACGAGGTAACGAATTCTACGGAGTCGTACGATCGTGAATCAATTATAAAGTTTTATCTGTATGTTCAAAGGCTTCTGTTGAACAGAAGAGAGACATGTTATATTGCATTTAAGTTAATGCGTGCCCGGATAAATTTCGATTGATTCCAAAAATATTAGTACAATCGGTAATTCCTCGACCACTCGAGAAGGACCAACTCAAATCTAGGCAAAGTACTGACCAGTCCCGGGTTATTGAACCCTCATGAAGAGGGTAAAATAATGTTTCATATTATTGAGAGGAAAATCCTTTAAATAATCATTGGATTTAAATAGGTAGTATATGATTTCGGTAGGATACGGTACAACCAAGTTTGTATTAAGCCAAATATTTGAAGAGCGATCTTAAACAAAGACAGGAGAAGAGGTTTTTTGGAAGACACAAAATTTTGGATTGAAAATGTGTAGAACCTCCAAATGATATGGCTTCGATGGAGGTATTTCCTCTGAATGGATGTAGTACTGTCGTAAGTCACCCCAAGTGGTTCGCTACGCTTGGTGACTTAGCAGGGATGCCCGAGCTCATGGAGTGAGGTTTATCTAGGCGGCAGCATATGCGTTTGCCCACCTACTACGTGACAGGCCTGGTTGAGGAAGACCTTTTGATATCTCCAGCAGACCCTCTCGGAACATCGCCTTGCAACGCCAGTAGGAGGATTGGATTCATATATCCATCACTCCTGGACACACTGACCTTCAGTTTCCTACCCATCCCTCATACCTTTTTCCTTATCTGATCCTCCTTTCCTAAAAAGACCCTCAACACATCATCCCTAAATATTTAAGTAAAGATAAAGACATAGAATAAATAGCTAAACATAAAGACATAGGCCCTGAGGGGAATTATTTTTGTCAGGGCTTCCTGTGTGGAGCTAATGTAAAAGCTAGAACTATGCATAGTTTAACATAGTGCATTGCTTGATTTTTTTATAATGGAATTGAAAAACATTTAAAAAACAGGCCAAATCACCTGCAAATTTATGTAGAGTAAACTAGTAACTAGTAGTTATACAATAACTGTATGCAAATCGTCAATGTTCGCAAACGACATGTACGTAATATTTTCCTAACCAATTCAACCCCAATTAACATTGCACACCACCTGCCTTTAACGACATTTACTTTGAAACAGGAGACCCCGTAGAGATATCACTACTTATTATCATTAGTATTGCTACTCCACCTTTCATGACTCGTAAGGCTTTTGTACATACGAATAATATATGTATAACATTATTTTAATGATGAGATGTTTTAAAGCCATTGTCGATCTGGGCTGATCTGCCCCTAGCACCCTCGATCGATAACGATTGATAGGATAACTTTCGGTAACTTCTCATCGTTTCCTAGCATGGCTGCAGTCCGCTAACGAATAAGTGACAGTTTACAATAACTAAGTGTCCTTAATATATTGGACATCAATTGTTGTTTATACATTAGCGATCTGCAGTTGTCCTAGGGAACGATGAGAAGTTACCGGATGTTATCGATACAATCCTTATCTTACAACATTAGATCATTTTGAACTGTCACTTATCTGCAATCATGCTAGGGAACTATGAGAAGTTACCGAAAGTTATCCTATCAATCCTTATCAATCGAGTGTGCTAGGGGCCCTGGAATGGAAAAATACATGGTGACCACACAACACAGTCATGGGAATTCCATTCATTCAATCAATATAAAATTGTATTGTATAATTAGACATGTATCGACCATTTATTACACAAAATATAACATCTGCTGTAATAAAAACAACTATAACGGATCAATAAGCATATGTGTATTTAAAACAACAAAACTTTCCAATAATAACTACAACGGAACTAAATAAGACAATTATAGAATCAATATAAACTCTCTCATAAAAATATTAAGTAAAGAAAAAGAATGGGAAGATATATATCAATGTAACGATGTAGAAGATTGTTGCAAAATATTTTATAATAAATTGAGTCTACACATAAATGCCTGCAGAAATACCTCACCTCATTATACATAAAATATCATTGAAGCTTAAACCAATTAAACCATGGATAATCCATGGATTAATAATTTCAATTAGACACAAAGAAACACTCTACAAGCAATATACAAAACAACCGGAAGATATAACATTACAAAAACATTTTAAGGCTTATAAAAAAAACTTCCATATCTAATAAAAAACACGAAAGATAATTATTATAAACCAAAAACTAGAACTTACTGAAAATGGTAGCAAAAGGACTTGGTCCATCATAAACGAAATTATTGACAAAAAACTATTAAAAAATGAAACAATCAACAACGTAAACCATCACAATTCTAAAATTTGTTGTAAAGAAAATCCCTCTGAAGCCGTAAATGTATTTAACGATTTTTTTGCAAATGTAGGGAAAAACCTTGCTAACAAAATACAAGAAGACCCGTGTCTCAATGAACCCAACTCTACAGTAAATAATGAGTATAAAATTGAACTATTTCAACCAACAACACCAGAAGAAATTGGAAAAATCATTACAGGTATGAAAAGGCTCCAGGATTTGACGGAGTCACAGTCCCAATATTGAAATGCATAAAATCACTAGCATCGAAACTTTTAACTCATATTATCAATACAAGTTTTCAAAGTGGAGTATTTCCATCTATATACAAACAATCTGTAATTATACCAATAGTTAAGGGTCAGGACTGGAATATTCTAAATAAAAATGCAAACAATGACATGCAAATCCCAAAGAACTGGTTCGACATTACACTGTTGAATTTGGCAGCCATCTCTGGTCTGGAGCCCCAAAAATTAATCCAAAACCCTTAACTCTGTGCAGAAATGAACGGTTCTTTTTTCCTGTCTACACAAGCGAATTCCAATATTTAGAGCACAGGTGTCAGGAAGGCATGCTATCCTTGTTCTACCGGTATTACAATGGAAGATGCTCCAGAGAACTAGTGTCATTAATCCCTTCGGCACCGATGCATAGTCGAGAAACACGCGAAGTGTGTGCCAATCATTCGAACACCGTTGACACCGGTCACATAAGAACGGGTCGCTTCTACGATTCGTTCTTGAGTTCCACAGCTCGGCTGCAGTTTCCTCCCTCCTACAACATGCGTCTCTTCAAGATCCATTTTCACCCGTTCCTCTCCTCAAAAAGACTACACACGGCGTCTTCAAAGAAAAAAAAGGTCCCGAATGAAATAGTTTTTCTCGTGGACGCCTCCTGTGTGGAGCTAATGTAAAAAAAATGAAAGCATACAAAATTTAATATGTATTAGCGTTGATTCCGTTATTTTGGCCTCTATACATTTCATAATATACGCACTTATATAAATAGGTTGACTATTTGCTACGTAATTTTGGTGGGGAATTAAAAATACCAGTTACACTGAAAATGTTATTTTTCCTTTGTAAAATATGTCCACACTTCACCACAGTGCCAGTGTTAACATTAAAGTAGACATCACGTTTGACAAAGCTCTCGTCGACAGCTACAATTAATATCGTTAAAACTTTATGATACCCTTCATTTAATCCGTGATTTATATTTCAGAGACATAATTAATTACGGCTTTACGTGACTGATAACCAAATAATTCAAAACGTTCATATTCGTTCGTCAAAATATTCATAAATCAGCAACATGTATAATTGTATATATTTTTTGTTGGTTCACTCGGCGGAGACATCTATCATGTAATATAATAAATACATTAGAAATACTACGTCCACATTTTTTTGTCTGATTGACTCATATCATCATCATCAACTTGTGCATAACTAAAAACTATCTACTTACCGGTTAATGAATCCGCCATTTTTCAATACTTCAGTAGTTTTATTATTTTGTTACGTAGTTGACAAATTGAGTAAATATTCATTAAAATTGGCAATAAATGCATTATTTTGTGGCGACCCATCTACCTATTGTCCACCTACGCCGCGGCCAACGGGAATTATTATTTCACCGCCTACTTGAAAGGTCTAGAACTGAAAGCACCACCTACTTGAAAGGTCTAGAACTGAAAGTACCGCGCCCAACCGTCGCGCGTCGCGAAGGATCTCCTGTGTATTTTGCTTACATTTCCAGTGGCCACTAAACAAGTCGGCTATATAAGGCGTCGGCAGTCCAGTGCCAGTCAGTCAGTAACCTACCAGTAAACCTACTTGTTAAGTCCGTTCATAACGGTCCGTTGTATTTTCTCATTTAAATAACTGCTCCGTACTTTACCATCACGTTTTTTATCATTATTAGAACACGCCGAGGTATTATCAACATAATTCCACCAAAACGTTTTTTAGCATTTCTGTAACTCCGAATAATCGTTCTGTAATCCGTGTGTAATATAAGGCCTCGAATAGAATCAGATTAGGTTGACGTGACGGCATATTTAATATCGTCGTTTTAAATAAATCGGCGAATAAGCGTTTTTAAAACGCTGATGAGAGTCCTTAACGATTAAAATATGATGTCCTCTGTCCCTAGAGACATTGCAAAATTAAATTTAAATTTGTCCTCGCTTTTGATGAGAAAGACCAGGGGAACGCTTAAATCAATGAAAGCGAGAGATTTTATTACCGGGGAACTAAATGTAATCGGGATCATCGTTAAATTTTTTATGGTGCACATAATTTGCTTCAACTCCCGAAACAACGTTCCCCAACAAACAAACACCTTAACAATTATATGTTGGCTTTAAAACGAGTTATGTCAGCGATTAAATTATATTGTCCTAAATTTAAGCACTTTCCGCATTTATGGGTAACTAACGCAGACCCGCGAAAAATCATGGGATATTGGGTATAATGCAAATATTTGAAAAAGTTTTCTGTTAAAATATTATATTGTATGGTAGGTACCTAAGAGTATGGATATTAGAGAGACGGCATGTGAAGTGTGCCCGCGCGCTCCAAGTGTGCCTTTTCGAGAATTCTACCCACACGGCTGACATTGGCTGTCACCATGTAAAATGGCTGCTGTCGGAACGTATTAAACGGCCAAAAACCAGCAGCCAATGTCAGCCGTGTGGGTATAATTCTCGAAAAGGCACACTTGGAGCGCGCGGGCACACTTCACATGCCGTCTCTCTAATATCCATACTCTTAGGTAGGTACCCATCTACTTTACCGTTTATCTGCATTCTACACACAGTAGTTCCAATTGACACTTAAATTTAAATAAATTTGAGATTATTTTTTTACATTAGCTCCACTCGGGGCCTGCGTCATCTTTGGGGGTGCTGTGTGAGGAGTATTTTGAGGAAAGGAAGGAGAACAAAATCTGGGGGTCAGGGTCTCCAGGAGAACATATGAATATGAATTCATCCCTCCAAATGCGGTGAAAGGCGGTGTTCCGTGAGCAGCTGGCCGACCGATGCACATACCGCCAAGACCCGGACACACCTCACCACCCATGAACCCGGGCACCCCTGCTAAGACACCAAACATAGCGAACCACTTGGAGTGACCTATGGCAGAGGTGTTGGTTATCCAATAGATGGTTCGCAGGGCGGCGGTACCCATACCCGCCTACCAAATTGAACCAGATTTCACGCAAGACTATTGCACAGTACAGATTACCGAAATTAGTACATTTTATAACATCATTAAGAGAAAAGCCACAGAGACGACCGTCCGTGGTCGAGTGGTAACAACACTTGACTCCCAATCGGAAGGTTGCGGGTTCGAACCCGGCGTGCGCAAATAAATTTTATTTGATTAATTTGTGTTATTTCACAATTAATTAATAAAAATAATATATACTACATTTGCGGCACGTTCCAGAGTGGAAGATACTGTCAGTATCGCCCTGGTGTAAGACCACCATTCAGAATTGAGACGTTGCTTAATAATGGCTTTAGCCGTGTTTAGTGACTAGATCTGAATAGCCAGGTACTTTCCTACCCTCCACTTCCCCATCTCCTTCCCTTCCCCACTTTCCTTCAGCCTCACAACATACCCCAATTTTTTTTTTCCATATTATTGGCAGCTACCTTTTTCATTGGAAATAATGGTATAATAATTAATATATGGTTCTATGAACTGATTTGTAACCTCTCTGTCTCTGATAAATATATCCGATTATATTAATATGGAACACCTATTGACCTTTTTGTAAAAGTTTAAGGAGCAGTTGTTTCAAATAATGAAAATATTCTTTTAATTCACTTCAAACTAGATTGGCAATCACGTCTTCCATCATTTCAAATACCAAATGGGTTGTTTCAACTCCGATCACACTCCAATCCACGTTGAAAATTTCACTGAGTGTTCCCCGCCGAATTAGGCATTTATTCCGCAGAATTATTTATTTCGAAGACCGAGATATTTTTATGATGGCAACACTTATAA
This sequence comes from Limnephilus auricula, assembly GCA_951813805.1. NCBI lineage: Eukaryota > Metazoa > Arthropoda > Insecta > Trichoptera > Limnephilidae > Limnephilus > Limnephilus auricula. The sequence continues at coordinate 46,830,631 of OX638388.1, read as the reverse complement.
AATTTCTATGGATGCGCATGCGCACGCCGACCACGGCCGTCAGAATTTTACCGCTATTTTGTTTTGTTGCGGTCAGTAATATTTTTCTACGATATAAAACGTAAATGATTGAGAATGAGTGTTGTTTTTATTCGTATTCAGTCAATTACATACATAGTAAAGTTAATATGGTAACTTTCAATCGTATTATTTGTATATTATTTAATTTTAGACCGATTTTCCGGAATGTGACCACTTCAGAGATGTAACCTGAAAGCAAGGTGGGAAAAGTGCTAAAGAAAACATAAAAATATATGGAAAATGAATTCAACGTGCCCATATTTACAAGCTACGTTTAACAACATAAAACGTCGTACATTAGAGGTTACTTGTATTATTAATAATGAGTATTTTTTAAGTCCGAATTCCGATAATTACGTATCTACTAAAGTTTATTTGGTATCCTACAATCGTATAACTATATTTGCAACTAACATTATTAACAATGAATGACGGACATCTCATTTATTGTTATTATTTGATATAATATTAAGTTTGTCTGTTTTACTTATCAGGTACCAACGGATGAAGTAAAATATGTTATAATATTGATACTTGTTTTAGCGGCATTGCAGTATGGGAGAGAAATATATAATGGAGGATTGCAACTGAAATTATGACAAGTCTGTGTTTTGGATAAAGGCTATCTCCAAACAGAAACCAACTTATCTCATGCGAAAGATATGGGTACAAAGGAGCAATAATCACGAACAGATAATTTTAACATTGTTCTTAAGTCGCCAATTAAACATACAAGTGAAATGAATAAACAGTTTTTTTTACCCACATACAACTGTGTACAAATACTGACTTATATATACGTGTACTTATTCTTATAACTTATATGACGAGGAAGTTTTACGTGTATAAATAAACATTTGAATAAAGATATATATTGAGCACAAAAGGATTTTTATTATAAAATACTATTAATTTCGTATCTTGTACGAAATCGGGAGTTCCTCAGTTGTATCCATGTACATGAACCTATAGCTCCATGCAGCTCCGTGGTTTCAAGGTAAATAATCAGTAAAATAATTTGACGGGGATATGTCAATCATAAAAAAGAGGTTTCTTATATATTGTAGATTCATAATGTAAGTATTACAGTTGACAATTATTGTGATACCATCGGTCAATAAGAGAAAACTTTTATTTTGTTCAATGTTTTCGCCAGTTTTTACGTCATTTTCAATCTCTGAAACTGACGATTTTCGACAACTATATACTTTGAGAGGATATCTAACTTCTTATACAGAATTACTTTGAGAGGATATCTAACTTCTGAAGTTTTAACCATTGTGCATTCTTTACGTTATGTACAAAAATTGTCCAGCCATATTTAGTTAAAAATATTACAGACATTCCCGCCACGACCTGTCAGATCACAATATTGACGTCTGCGCATGCGCCATTCAAGCTTAATGGTTCGAACTCGGCTGATCACATTAAGGTGATGTCCAATCACATTTGTATGGAATTTTCGTTGAAATTTCGTCTGACGGAGGTTGAAACAACCCAATTTTGCGGTGATTGACGATTTGAAGGAAAATCTAACGTCAAATTTTCCGAAACAACTGGTCCTAAATGAATATTAATATTTTATTAAGGTTATTCCCATCAATTATTATCTTTTATTTTTCTGTGTCATGTTCTTTTTCATATTTTCGTTGAGATTATTATTGTTATCTTCTTCTTCAATGATATGTTACATTGATTGGAATAAACTTAAAAGGTTAAAAAAAGAGTCCACCTTATAAAGATTGATTAAATAATAATTTAGCCTACACAAACGCACACTACTTCATAACATGAGTGTGTTCACGTTCTTAATACACACTTGGGTGCCTTTTGTTCGAGAAGATAGAATTGTTTGAAGTTTTGGGCATATCTCCCTGTCCTCGCAGGGAGGGCTCAAAGAAATGAAGGCGTAAGAAACATTTTCACGCTGATTAAAAGGACGGGAAATGTTATTAATTATTTGAAAATTCCTAAGATTCTCATGCTCGTAGCCATTCAACATATGTTTTACTAGCCGTAAACCACTTGAATATTTTATGTGCAAATTACGGTACCCAGCTTTAATTTTAGACGTTTACATTTTTTTTTTTTATTGTGTTTTTATTTGAATTACTCTTGATATAATTACTAATTATTGAAGGTTGTACCCATAAATTTAATATAATACCATTGAAGAATAAAATAATATGTGTCCATCATCATGTGGATTTACATCGTCTACATCCATGTGGATTTAGCTTTAGATATATTCTTATTAATTAATCACATTGTGTTTATACTTTATTTATATACTTTGTAATCTTTTTTAATATATGTTATACTGTTGTTATAAATGAAATTTGTTTTCGATATGTAAAAGCCCAATAGGGCGTCAATAAATAAATACTAAAATATCCAAACGAAAATATAAAAAAGAACAAGACATAAAAAACGACGCGACTGGGATTCGAACCAAGGATCTCTTATCTTACCGGGACAAACGCCTTAACCTATTCCGCCATTGGGACTTTATTTTTAAGTAATTTTTGTCAATCTCGTATATAAAATTCTTTACAATATTAAAATATATAAATTTTTTTACAATACTTGCCATGTTTTTGGGAGCTATTTTTTTTATTTTTCTGTGTCTGGTTCTTTTCCATGGTTTTGAATAGATTTATTAGTATATTATCTTCTTCTTCCTTGATTATTTATTGTTTTAATTTTGTTGAACTCTAATTGTATATGTTGTTTAAATATGTATTCATTATAATGATCCCGTTTTTTTAATTTTTTTTTCTTCCACCTTTAATAAGATGTTTTTATCATTTAATCCCCAGGCTATATTTTTTCCTAGATATAGTTTTGCTTTCAAACAGAGATGATTTCCAGAATGGAAGATACTCTTAGTATCGCCCAGGTGTAAGACCACCATTCAGAATGGAAACGTTGCTTGAAATGGCTTTAACCATGTTTAGTGACTAGATCTGATTGTCAGGTACTTCCCCTCCTTCCCTTCCCCACTTGCCTTGAGCCTCATAACACACCCCAATTGGGGATGCCATAGTCTCACTGGCTCCAGACGGGAGCAGTTGGGACTCTTGTGAGGTATTCACTATAAAAAAATAAAATAAAAATTAGAAGGTAGAATATAATTGACTAAGCATAGTAAAGTCCTATTTTAAGTCGACTGTTTTGTACTTCGTCCGTCGTAAAATTGTTTGTACGTTCCGTTTCCGGATCAAGATGGTTGCCGTTTTTAGAGTAGATAGTTAGATAGTTTAGTAGAAATAATTTTTTTTTTAAAATTATTAAAACATTAAGTTCATTTGAACTTTCTTATTCCCATTTGTTTTTGTATTTTATGGTACCTACCTACCTGCCTATAGAAAGTTTTTAAAAAATAAATGTCATTGATGCAGTGACATTTCTTTGAACAATTTTTGTTTTATTTTTTTTATACGAATACAACATTTATTTTTGGACTCGAGGTCTACTAGTAGTAAAATAAACTTTATTATTCTGTAAAACTGATAAAATTGTTTTATTTTTCGACAATTCGCTTACCATTCCTAGAAATTATACAAATCAACGCGAGTTTATAATTACTACAAAAATCTAAGTGTGTTTATTAAATAAATGATAAGATAATTTTACGTTATTAGTTTTATAATTTAATCGACTAAATAAACAGTATGAGTTTGGCTCTCAAACCACCAGTTCTGTTTGTTGGTGGTCCCTCATTATGTCTGCCGTGGCACAAGGAATGTTAACTACCTTAATGAAAAGGTTCGGCCGCCGGAGGACCCGTATTTTTTTATGCCCGGGAACAGTCCATCATAAAATTAGACCTTCGTAAAAATGTTTGTTTGAAAGTTTTGCCGGTTTTGAACATTAGCCGGATCGACAGGTAATAATTTATTAACTCTACTAACGTTGTTCACAGGAAATAAAAACTTTAAACGGGCGTTTTTTTACAACATTCTTTAATGATAAATATTGCATTTTGTGCTTCTTAGAGCACCAATATTTTTTTACCCGTTTCCAAAATAAGTGAATGATTAAGGAATTAACAAAAAATTGCGCCGATATGGAAAGGCTTCTTACTTAATACAGTCCATTTTTCTTAAGAAGGATGAACTACAATTTAATTCATGAATCCTTTTAGGAGGTGAACCTTCGTCTATTTCGACTGTTAGTTATTTTGTCGGCAAGGAGCCGTAGCGTGTGGTAACACATATCAGTAGCTCGTAGCCGTAGCTGGCAGCCGTAGCTCGTAGCCCATCGTAGCCCGCAGCCATGAGGGAGCGGAGAGCGGGGACTGAAGTAATGTAATGGAAATGAATATTTCACCTAACCATCGTTGAAAATAGGAGGAATTTTAAATTCAAATCCGCCTACTGACAAGATCGAATCAAAAGGAATAAAGGTTTTTTCGGATAGAACGGAGATCTTTTTTACCACCTGAAAATGTAGATAGAATATCGACTTTAGAGATATTTTTTTTTTATAAATAAACTCGCTAGTATCCGGCATACATTGCAATGCCAATCAAAGAAGGGAATTGTTTCTTCCTGCATGTTCTTTCCCACGTGTTCCCCTCTTACCCTTATCTCGCTGCGCCAAACTAAATGAAATACATTAATTATTCAAAAACACCTCGCGCGCCATTTATTGTAATTTTTTTATACAAATTTCTTAATGCCAGAGATGACTATTATGTATAGAAACCCTCGCCACCGAAATATCATCGCAATCGAATGAATGGTGTACGAAATAATTTCATAACGCCAGAGCTCACCATTTTATATAGAAACCTTCGCAAGCATTTGCACAACAAATTGCCAAAATTTCATCGCAATCGGATGAACGATTTAGGAACGCATAAGGGACAAACAAAGAAACAATCATTTTTATATATTAATATACATTTTCACTTTGAGATTTCCAGAGAAAGGACGTTACTGGCTAAGACAGAATATGAATGCGATTTTTTAGTACATCGGTAACCGCTCTACCAATTTAACTAATCCGCCCCTACCATGCTAAAGCAAAGTGGATTTGTAGATAAATCCTCCCGTCCCGAGTGATTTAGCTCTGGGAAATCGTACACGCCTACAACATTCCTACACTGCTCATTCGTACAGGGATCTCGGACTCAAATATAAACTTGGTGATATTAGTATTTATTTCATTTGGCGAGGTGACAGCTTAGCTTATGTTTTTTATGTGCTAACCTTACAAGAATCCCAACTGCTTCCATCTGGGGCCAGTAAAACTGTAACACTACCAATTTGGGGTATGTTGTGAGGCTGAAGGTAGCAGAGTTTTTTTCTACATCAACACCATACATGTCGTCTTTGTTGATGCTGTGTGGAGGGTATTTTTGAGGAGAAGAGTCAAGGTGGAGTCTTGAAGAGACGGGCAATACGTTCCACAGCCGAGCTATTGAGCTTCGTCGTAGAACCGACCTGTTCTCATGTGACAAATGTCAACCGTGTGTATATCGGGCGTGTGTTTGGCGTGTTTCCCGATTATGCATCGGTTCCTCGGAGAATCTTCCATTGAAATACCGATAGAACAAGGGCAGCATTCTTGAGCTCAAAGGATTGCAATCCGTTTGTTAAGATAGGAGAATTTATCAAATGTACGTCAAATCTATCAAATATGGGAAAGGAGACGAGGAAGAAAAAGGTGGGGAAGTACTTGGCTTTTCAGATCTGTTCACCAAACATGGCTAAAGCTATTTCAAGCAACGTTTCAATTCTGAATGGTGGTCTTACTGCAGAACGATACTGAGACACTATCTTTCACTCCAGAACAGCCGCAAATATGCTGTATTTTTAATTTTTTAATTTTTTTCATTGTTTTTATTTCTTGCTAGAGCAATCCCGATGAGTTACAAAACTCATTTTAGGACAGGAGGAACTTACAATTCATAGGTAGGAGGTAGTAGTTACAATTTTACAAAGGTATTTTGATATCATAATATAAGTTTTACATTCAGTACAGCATAAAATAAAAATAAAGACAGGTTAAGTAGAACAAAGAACAAGAGAAAACAAGTAAAGAGAGGGAAAAACTGATACGAGTATATAAGATAGAACAAAAAATGACAAGACGATTACATATTTTCATTTTTAAATGAATAAATTTTTTGAAATGAATAAAACTGTGAAATCACTCATCTGCGACCACCGGATTACTAGTCGAGGTCTTACCATTAGACCATGGGGGACCTTAAACTTTAACTTTACGTTGGTGAAGTTAATAAATAGTCAAGGTTGGTTGCTGGTTCAATTCCTTCCTCTGCCTTGTGATTTTCTACGGAAATCGATGAGTTAGTAATTTAACTAAAATTGTTATATAAATATTTTTTTTTTTTCTTTATTCAATAAAATGTTACTTACATTTTTTTTGGATTTTACGACTTGCCCTTGTTGCTGTGGTCGATGTTTACAAAATTATTAACTCATACATTAAAATAAACATTCAAAAAACCAGACTAGTTATATCAAATGTGTGTATGTACTTTATATTATTAAATAAAATAAAATAATTAATTTTAGTGAAACTTTGTGAAATTTCGACGAGGTTTTATTTTAAATATCAATTTTCTTTTCATGATGACGCATCACGAGTATAAAATATTCCTACGAGCGATTTAAAATTATTAGATGGAATCAAATTTCAAAAGTAAACGGTAAATATAAAACGGACCCAAAACCGCTCACATGAAACGGTTCGAATATGGGGCGTGCTTTAAAAGTCCCATAAAATAGACATAAAACGAGTAAACCGTCCTTCGAGCCGGGCGGGGAGCGATATTGCCGACATTTCATATTTTGTTCAATATTTAAGTAGTTTGATCGGTTACGACCAATATTCCAAATTCGCCCGTTTGTAATATAATGCCCGTTATATCAAAATTTCCATGACGATGTGAAATTGTTACAATGGCTGTAAAGTAAGGCAAATTATTTATGTAATGTTTAGCTGAGATGAGTTGACACACTTGGTTTATTTATCATTTTTAGAAATATTTCCAGGGAGAATTCACGTACTTGTGTAACGTGACCCTTAGGACATTTGCCTTAATGATTCGGACTCCTCTGTTATTCCTTCACGGTCTTGCACTTCAATGAAGGCTGTGGATACGATTCTGCACTACATTGAAAACTGTGGACATGGTATTGCACTACACTGAAGACTGAGGACACGATCTCTTACGCCCACTGAAGGCTGTGGCAATGGTACCGTGCTACACTGAATACCGAGGACATGATCTCTTGTTCCACACTGAAGGCTGTGGCAACGGTACTGTGCTACACCGAATACTGAGGACAGGATCTCTTGCACCACACTGAAGGCTGTAGCAACGGTACTGTGCTATACTGAATACTGAGGACAGGATCTCTTGCACCACATTGAAGGCTGTGGCAACGGTACTGTGCTACACCGAATACTGAGGACAGGATCTCTTGCACCACATTGAAGGCTGTGGCAACGGTACTGTGCTACACTGAATACTGAGGACAGGATCTCTTGCACCACACTGAAGGCTGTGGCAACGGTACTGTGCTACACCTAATACTGAGGACAGGATCTCTTGCACCACATTGAAGGCTGTGGCAACGGTACTGTGCTACACTGAATACTGAGGACAGGATCTCTTGCACCACACTGAAGGCTGTAGCAACGTTACTGTGCTACACTGAATACTGAGGACAGGATTACTTGCACCACACTGAAGGCTGTAGCAACGGTACTGTGCTACACTGAATACTGAGGACAGGATCTCTTGCACTACACTGAAGGCTGTGGCAACGGTACTTTGCTACACTGAATACTGAGGACACGATATCTTGCGCCACACTGTGGAAAGACTGTGGAAACGGTCCTGCACTTCACTAAAGGCTGTAGACACTATCCTGCACTACATTCAAGACACAATCTCTTAAGTTACATGAAGGATGTGGAAACGGTCTTTACATCAATCAATAAAGTGCAGTGCATTTCGATCGGTGAATCTCCTCTGCTTATTTAACTTTGGTAAAATACCTTGCATTTTTCAAGAATTCTTTCATTTCAAAATACAACATTGCTGGTATTTCACATTAGAGAAGAGTCGTGGGCGAGGAAACATGACGTGGGAATGTACAATCACGCTCCGTGAACTAGTGGCTCATTAACGTCGTTAGCTCTGCTACCCACCCGCACCCCTCACCCCTCACCCCTCACTACTCACCGATCCTACCCTCGCCATCTGCTCATGCACCGTGTACTTTCCACATTAGATTGCTTTCTCAGTCTACCTCTCTTCCTTTACACATACTCCCCTTTGAATATTATAGCATATTATGTATGCACTTGAACCAGTGTATACTGAATACTGAATAGATAGGTAGGTACATAAGTACACTTCAAAACAACATTCGAAATTTCACCCAACTTTTCCAAAAACAACGAGACGAAGACAATTGCACCTATGTCCGCATCTAGGCAAAGATACACATCGTGTAGTTTTATGTCGACTGCGACAAATTTATAAAGGCACTATGCTGCTACTACTTGCGGAGTGATTCCTGTATACATGAAGTTAACTCACGTGTCGTAGCCTCGTCAGTGGATATCATAAAAATTAATGTTTCTTTGTTTGTCTCTTAAGCCAGGGACAAACACAGCGTTAAAAGCGCCGGCGTTATTTGGCTTGACCTATGTCACCACATCGCTCGCCATACATTTACAATGGTAATCTATGGCGAGGGATATGCTGAAATAGGCCAAGCCAAATAACGCTAGCGCTTTTAACGCTGTGTGTGTCACTGGCTTTATGCATTCCTCAGCCATTCATCCGATTACGATGAAATGGTCATTTGTTGTGCGTATGCCTATGAAGGTTTCTATTATATAGGTTATCTGGCATTATGATTTTTTTCCTATACCATACATCCGATTGCGATGAAACATTACTGAATGTTTATACGCACGCCCACAAAGGATTCCATATATATAATGGCGAGCTCTGGTGTTACGAATTATGTATAAAAATAAAGAAAAATATGTGTTTCCAAAGGCACTTCTACGAACAGAATTTATTATTTCTTATTCCTGTCAGCGGCATCGCACCGGATGCAAGGTTTTTAATAATATTTGACTGAGCGTATATTAATTACTATAGGGCCATACCAAAAGTAACTTCGTATAAATAGAAATCGCAGTCTTATTGAATCCGGGTTAAAATCATTTATTCAGATGAAAATAAAAATCTATCTTTGCAACCGAATGACCATACACGTATAGTATTCAATTTTTTATTCCTTATTTACTTCAATACGTATGACAACATTTTAGAAAGCCGCGATTATTGGATTACTTGTAAAACAGAACAGAGGATTCGGGAACTGAAATCATACTCATAAACGAGTTTAAATTAGTCCCAACAAGAGCTCATACGCACGTCATCGTTATACGTTCTTCCTTGTTTTACTATGCAGGTGAAGGTTGTGGAACAAAGAATAAAACACTTTCCAGAACTTTTATACAAAAAAACTTATGCACCAACGCAGCAAGTTTCATTCTGAAAAATTGAGTTTAAAAAACACCTAGAATTGTTTGTATTCATTGTAAGGTGAGCAATCAATGATTTATTTCAAATCACTCGCTGATGTGGTATAGATACCTACACAGTAAATATGATTTAATATATTATTTCATTAATAATGCTGCACTATGGATGTTTTATCGTGAAATATTTTATTTTCCCGTATTAAAAACATTTTCAGAGTCAAATGGTTATAAATAAATTTATTTTTGTGTATTTCTAAAACAAAATTAATATTTTGCACCCCTTCAGTAAAATACATCAGTTTCCGAAAGAAACCTCAAAGAAAGCAATGTTTCGTCAGACACAAGAACCAAACTTTATTTTTGCCCTTGGTAATACATAATTGCAAAAAAAAAAGACAAACATTCCCAGGTTACAAATAACCTGAAAGCATTTGAAAATCTCCTACTACCACCACACTAAGAGGAAAATGTTACTTGTGTCGTAATGGAGGACTGGAGGAGAAGCCAACCGAGGAATTGAACACGGGACGCCTGGGTGATACCCAAATGCGATGCAAACTTATCGCATGAGACAATCACAAATTAGTTGTTCAGTTGTCGTAAAGTTTAAAATCCAACTTTTACTAAAGCGCGACATGCTTCTGTTTTCTGGAGGCGTCTACTAATATCTACAGGAATTTCAAAAACTGAGCAAATCGGACTAATATCTATGAGAATCCATGTGTTGACTAATATCTATACGAGGTATGTTGGATAAAATATCTATGGGAATCAAAGTGAGGACTAATATCTACAGCTCAAACTGCTGACTAATTTCTACGGAACATGTGATGTAGACGAATATCTACAGTACTGGCAGAGGTTGGATTTGCAATTATGTATAGCATATTGGCATAACGTAATATTGCGTTTGCAGTTTAAAGAACTTTATTTTGTATCACAAACCATGTTACACAAACCTAGCGTAGCAGCTAAACTACTTGAAAACTGGGATGTTTTTCTTGCCTTGATGCGAGCAGGCGCTACGAAGGAGGCACTTTCTTTTGTACCACAAACCATGTTACACAAACCTAGCGTAGCCGCTAAACTACTTGAAAACTGGGATGTTTTTTCTTGCCTTGACGCGAGCAGGCGCTACGAAGGGGACATTTTCTTTTGTATCACAAACCATGTTACACAAACCTAGCGTAGACGCTAAACCACTTGAATACCGGGATGTTTTTCTCGCCTTGACACGAGCAGGCGCTATGCCAATTTCAACAGCAAAATACGTAATATTATGCAAAAACTTCATGTACGTACTTTAAACGTTTAAGCCTTTACGTAATTGAAGTAATTTATGCTTTACCGTACAACCTCTTGCTCAGCTGCCCTCTGTAGATATTAGTCCCACCTCATAGATATTCGTCGCCACTGGGACCATCATAGATATTTATCCGACCTTTAGCTCTGTAGATATTAGTCTTCACTCTGAAGTTCATAGATATTTGTCCAACATATGAGCTGTAGATATTCGTCCGACATACAGGCTGTAGACATTAGTATCTGGAGTCTGTTTTCTACATATTTTTTCCTGAAAAGCCTGACGTTGTGCTTCAAACATCACTCATGAAATTCAAATTATAACAATAAATCCAAAATGTTATCGGTGAGCCGGAAACTATAACTGTAAATCTCTTAAACCTAAAACTGTCAATGTAAACTTCCTCATCTTCATTAATATTTGTATTTAAAACACAGCTGCATAAAATCGTTGTAACGGAAACTCGTTAAGCGCGCAGTTGAGGGTAGTTATTCTCTACTTACTGCTTATGAAGGTAGATTCTATGTGTGTAACACCTTCATAATTCGTTATCCTCGACTGACTTAAGTGGTAATTAAAGCAGCCGGAGGGGGGGGACGGGGGCGGGGGACGAGCCGCCCCTGCCAACCGCCCTTGCCAGCCGCCCTAGGCAGCCGCCCAAGCCGGGGCCGGGGTGTTCGACATATTGCAAAGGAAACCGCTAAATTAATTTGCGCCGGTTTCAGAAACGGCTCTAGTTACAGGTTACAGGTAACCTTCCTCCTGTACTGATAAGACTCTAGTGTGAGTATGTTGTATGATGTGTGGGATTTGTACAAGTAGGCGCAAAAGTTGTCCCCCGATGATCTTTGGCTGTAATATTTTTTACGAATGAAAAATTTTGGTTCTGCTTTTGGATTGTGTTTATTTGATTTTTTATTCCATTAAGTCGACAAAATTATATCGTCCAAGTGGCCGCCGCCAGAATTGATGACCAGACAGTCGATTTACGGCATTTCTAACCACTCTTTCCAGAACTTCCAGCGATAAGTTCTCGCATTCTTGACGGATATTCTCTTTGAGAGCTTCTGAGGCTTGTTGACATAGACTCGTGACTTCAAGAAACCCGATCTTGGGTCGATCGAACAGGGAAATCACCAAAACCGTTTTTTCCGCGTTCTTGAGGAGTATAGCCATTCTTGTCTTGTTGACGTGTATTTTGAACGTAATTACTTCACAAATGTCAAAGCAGAACTGACATTTGTCGCCATTTGCAAAAATTATGACATCTCCCGATAGGGTGATGACTTTTGCGCCACCTCGTATGAGTATATTCATATTTCCGGCGAAGAGCCACCCGGTAAGGGCGCAGGAAATTGATATTGGGTTGACAAAGTTTCTGACTAATCTGGAGTGAAGTTGGTTGCGGAAGGTTGACAGGCTATGATATATGATGGTGCTGGCGCCGGGAGCTAGTGAAGGCGACCATTAGCGCTATTGCATTACTCTGCTAGACGTTATTCTACTGGCGCAGCCGTGTGTCAATGAAACCTTTCCGGGGGACAAGTAGAGATTGGCGAACGTACATTCAAGGTTTTTCATTTTTCAAAATTGTTCGAAAATGCATTAAAAATAATTTTGACAGGACACATGATCCCCTGACAGTTGATCCCCCGACAGTTGGCCCTCAAACAATTGGTCGCTAACAACCGGACTACGACTTTATTTTTATGAAAGACTGAAATATTTCATAATAAATAACTTCATATTTGAAATATGAAGTTGACAATTACGACAGTCTCGTATAAGATCGCAGTAGCCCAATTGGTAGAGGTGTATGTCCCGGTAAGATGTAAGGTTCTGGGTTCGAGTTCCAGTTGCGACCGTTATCTTTTATTATTTTTCTGTGTCTTGTTTATTTTCATATTTAAAAAAATTAGATTATTATTATTATCTTCTTCTTCAATGATATATTACATTGATGGGAATAACCTTCAAAAGTTAAAAAGAGAGTTTTTCTAATAAAAATATGTATATTATTTTGACTTATGAACGCTTTTTACAAGATATGCTTTGAAGTATAAATGTAGCGACAGACACGCAGCTCACATCAAAAAGATACCTATAACACAATTGCGTTCGCTATACAATCCCATACAGACCCGCCAGGTGTAAAAAGATCATGTGTTATAAGCGTGGTTTGAATCTTCGCTAATCGGCGTTATTTTCGTAACCGCTACCGGTGCGATATCAGAAAAGTTATGCGACCCCCCCTCCGCCGTATACAGGAGAGGGGATCATTTTTAATACGCGGAGCGCCGGCAAATTGATTTAACCAGTACTAAGAAATGATATTTCCTCGGCCGCTTCCGAACTCAACTGACCCCCTCTCCTGCCGTAGCTGCGTAGGAAGAAATCTTTTATAATGTAGTGTGTCAATGTCAACTTGACGGCTGACAGCGGCTCGAAACGGTGCTCCGTGTATTAAAAATGACCTCCTCTCCTGTTTACGGCGAAGGGGGGGTCACGTAACTTTTCTGATATCGCTCCGCCAGCGGTGACGGAGAATAATAATTTATTTATTTATTTATTTATTTATATTTAAACGCCCAAAGGGCTTTTACATACATAAAGCAATACATGTTTCGATTAATTACAGTGAAGAGTTAGAAGTGAATAAAATAAAGGTAAGTAACAGAAAATATAAAGACACATAATATAGGTTAGATAAAATATGAGTTGACAAAATGTAGGTAATACAGAATATAAATAAAGTAAAAATAGATAGGCTGCCAATATCCTCCAAATCAATATTAATAGGAATTAATAAAAATGTATAAAATTGGTATTTACAATAGTTTATGAATTAAGTAAAAATAGTTCGCACATACGGCGTTTAGAGTTTGCCAAATTCAAATTATTGTCAAATACATCAATATTGTTTAAATATTGATTACCAAGACTATGTAATCGTTGTATTGGGGAATGCAATTTATAGTTAGAATGAGATGTGATAATATTCATATTGCTTGTGTACTTTCGCGAACAATAATTTTTTCTCAATATTTCAAGCGAATAACTTGTAAAAAGCGTTTATAAGTGAAAAATATTATACGCGTGCCTTCTACGAAAGCGTAGAATATGAATTCTTTTGACATTCACCTTAATTTGAAATGTACTCAAATATTTGCGTGGAAAAAACCAAAAAATGATATAAGTGTCCGGGTCAAAAACGAATACTAAAATCCATTGATTTTAAAACGTGGGTTTGGTTTATTTTTATATTATATAAAAAAAAAACTGATACGTTTTTAGATTTTCACGGCCAAAAGCATTTTCGTTGTTTGTTTTTGGGGTGTTATGCCGTGTTGTGCTACCTCCTTCTTTAGCCGACGTTTCGGACAGCGTTGCAGTGTCCATCATCAGGGCAGATCCGGCAGATCCGTCGATGAAAAAAAAAAAAAAAACTGTTCATCTTGACGCTTGAATGACTACAGTGGCAAACTGTGACTACTATTTTTTTTTTTAATATCATCATATATCATTGACGGCTGGCAATTGTGGTTGAGCGGCAAGGCTCTGTACTCCCAATCCGAATCAATTAATTCAAGATAATTTATAGTATATTTGCGCCACTTTCCAGAGTGCGAGATACTCTCAGTATCGCCCTGGTGTAAGACCACCAGTCAGATTTGAAACGTTGCTTGAAATGGCTTTAACCGTGTTTGGTGAATAACCAGGTACTTCTCCACCTTCCTCTTCCCCATCTCCTTCCTCTCCCCACTACCTTCAGCCTCACAACATATCCCACTTGGGGACGCCATAGTCTCACTGGCTCCAGACGGGAGCAGTTGGGGCTCTTGTGCGGTATTCATGTAAAAAATATATCATATTATTACACGGCAGCACCACGCGGCCTACCCTCGCCCGGCCCTGACATCCGAAGATACTGCGAGTAAAGATATTATATTCATTTTTATAGAATTTAATATTGCGAAGGAGTGCGACGTTGGACCGAATGTTTGCAGCAGCTTCAGATGTAAGCCTTTAATATCCGCCGCACAATATTGAAGTAAGAAAATATGACGTAGAGCTTATAATGTATAGGGCCTTTCAATAAGGACGCTCTATTTTAAAATGTAAATAAAACTAATTGTGTTTATATATCCACTCATTTTTTTTGATTTATTTGAAAACACATTTTATGACAATAAGTGTGGAATATAAAAGCGTTAAACAATGTCCGCCGCGGCTCTTGGGTGGTTATTGGTGGTACGTATTCCGTAGGTCCAATTTTCAATGACTTTGTCGCAAAATTCTGGCTGAATTTCTTGGATGGCGTTTGTTATGTTGACTTTGAGCGCGTCAATTGTTTTCAATTTATTTGCATAGATTTAAGATAGCCCCAAAGGAAGCAGTCTAAAGACGTTAAATACACAATATTGGTGGCCATCGCCCTTCACGTCCTGTTAAGTTCACGCGAGATAACCATGCATTTTTTCATGGTGATTTTCCATGCACTACTAAACATTTGACAATAAATTTGATAGATGTAACTGCTATAACCTAACAAAGTTCGACCGTCCCTATTGAAACACCTCATATTTGAGAAACATCGCCAATTTTATCACAGACAACCGCAAGTTAGTAACACGTAAACCTTTTGCGAAATATTCATGAAATTTTAGCTTGTACCTGCGTTATCGCGATGCTTTGAGACAATGGACGGTTTTTTTCTCGGAGCGACATTGACGGGCTTCAGGCTTCAGTGTCTTGAAGCACTTAGCCTAGCGATAAGCGGATCCGATATCGAAAAACTCCCACTCGGCAGTTCTGAAGTAGCAGATAAGCGTCGTTAAAGAACACGAAGGGAGAGCTGTGTCATGTTTAATTTGCATAGACGGTATTGCCCGCAACGGCCGGTAGTCCGAACCGCAGCGGGTACTGCGCGGACAGATAATAAACCCGGGCTTCTCGGAAGGCTGCCTGGTTTTGTTTCTTTTATCATTCTGATGACCACTTAATATGTAATCAATCTCAGGAGCTTAATAGGGATTTCGTCCTTGGCCTTCTCCTTCTCCTCTTCTTGTGTTCTCCTCAATCGAGCAACTAGGCAAAATATCTTATTCTGGGACGAACTACAACACATACGCACCTATTCATCGCTTTCACATACTAGGAAACAAATTCAGCTCAAATATCGACATATTTAACATAAGTTTACCATTATTTAAGAGATACCTGAGTGATATTTGTATGTAGCATAGTCTCTTATAATTAAGAAGAATCACATAAGAGATGTTGCATATATTTTAGTATTTTTTCTATTTATCAAAAAAGAAAAAATTGTTCCTCTCTTTTCAAGGTTCCCCTCTCTCTTCCTCTGTTCTCTCTTATAAAAATAAAAATATTTCATCCTAGACTTGCAGAAAAAGTCAATAGATGTCGCATATTAATAAAAAGTGATAAAATTTATCCTGACACTATCTAGATAGCATTTAGTTCGAATTGAATCTTGCAATCATACATAAAGATAGCAGCCAATAAAAATATGCGTTAAGAAAATGAAAAATAAATCTGGTGGTTCTCAGTCGAAGTATGATACCGTTAAAAATGATCGAATCGGATAGGGATAGTGGATAGCGCGTTGGCCTGGATTGCCAGAGGTCCTGGGTTCGAGTCCCAGATGTATCCGTATCTTTTTCTGATTTTTCTGTTTCGGATTTTCCATCGACTTTCGCTAATATTATCCTCATTAATTAAAAAAATAAAATTTCTCTCTCCCATTCAATTCAGCATCACATTTTAATGTGATAGCTGGAGTTTGTTTTTTTTAATTGCGCTATTTTACACTTTCACATTCCCTCATTGTCTTTATCCGTACTTTGTTGGAGCACCATATTCCCGCTAGTTTACCGGCGTGCGCAAATAAATTTTATTTAATTAATTTATGTTATTTCACGATTAACTCATTAAAAATAATATATAGTAAATTTGCGACACGTTCCAGAGTGGAAGATTCTCTCAGTATCGCCCTGGTGTAAGACCACCATTCGGAATTGAAACGTTGCTTGAAATGGCTATAGCCGTGTTTAATACCAGTCTGAATAGCCAGGTACTTTCCCACCTTACTCTTTCCAACACCTTCCCATCCCCAATACCTTCAGCCCCACAACATACCCCAATTGGCGATGCCATGTTGTCACTAGTTGGGAGAGTAGGGACTCTTATGACTGTGCGGTATTCATATAAAAATAGTCTCGTGCGTCATAAATACATCATTTTTTTGAAGAAAAGCTCTCCTAACCGGTTGTCACTTCGTGGTGACATTATTTATTTGATTAAAAATACAGACAACTGAGCCTATATCACTGTATTCAATAAAAACAAACAAACTATGTTATTTGTCTTTTTGATAAACGAATAGTTTTTTTTTTAAATTATAGACAAACATTTCCGGGTTTCGAATAACCTGACATTGAAAATTCCCTACTACCACCACGGTAAGCGGAAAATGTTGCGTGTGTCGTGACGGAGGACTTACCAACCGACGAATAGAACTCATGACATCTGGGTGGCTAAGTTGGCATCATAATTGAATAATTTAAACAAAGTTTGTTATTTTCATTTCATTTATTGAATACATCGTTGACAGATTCAAATTAATCGCAAAGTAGATACGAGTACAAAGACACAATTTAATAAAACAATTATTTAGGTACTCAACTTAAATTTAATAAAATACCTATACTTTTAAATTTAAAAACTCGAACATCGCTTTTAGGAGAACATTCATTCGCTCGATGGCACAATATTACTTGTACAAATGACTTAAAATGAATGCAATATAGGTACACTGAATGCAGGCAGTAACCAATTGGGCTTTCAGGCTCTCCGAATTAATTCATGTTGATAATGCAACAAAATACAATTACTGAAATCAATTTTCCCTAGCGTTATTACGTTTTATTTCCGCAGGAAGTTTCCGGATCAGAGCGTCTTATTTAGTCGTGGGTTTTGCTCAAATAAACTCTAAAAACTGGATGAGATTTATGGGCACTGGGAAATATGTTGGTTTTGTTGAACAAATAATAATTGTACTGGACGAATAAACAATCATCGAAAAACGAATATATCATACTAGAAGCGTTTCTCAATAATCCCATATCACCAATCCAATGTTTATTTATAATAAAAATCCGAGAACAAAATGACAGTCATTTCATTGGAAATATAAACTAGCGAAGACCAGTAAAACACCCTTTGAATTCTTGACAAATCAGTTCCAATTCTCAAAACGACATTTAAAATATTCTTCTTTTTAATATTTTACTATAGGTAGGTGCCGTAAACAGAGGCTTCTTCGGAATTAACTTGGGAACTTGTCATAAAGAAGGACTAATTATGACCCTTAGGGCCTCCGCTGACGAGGCAAATGGAAAAAATCCCGATTTGCAACTCGCTATCCTGTGTATGTCAGTGTAATGGCACGCACACTACACAATTTCTCAAAAACCCATTGTCAATGGTAACGCCAGCAGTGACTCGCGACTCGCGACTCGCCCTGCCAGTTGCTAAGATGACAGCTGATTTTTCTTCGTCTATGGTTAAACAAGCTGAGATTATTATTAAAATCGTAAAATTGAGTAGGAAGTTTGGTTGGAAACCCTAGCAATCAGCAAGTTTTAGTTTGGTTTCAGTTTCTTCAGTGAGCGGATCGCCTTAGGGATGCCTAGAATATTTTATTTATTGCATTATATTGCATCAATTTGCGGTATCCAATGATATCATAAGGAAAAACAAAAGTGATGTCAAGTCGCCCCGTCATAGGAGTATATGTACAATTATTTTACAAAAAACTTTGAAAAAAATAATTTCTACAGATGAATGATACCCAGCTACACCATCGGCTGTTGAGTTTGATCGCTTTGCAATGCAATAAAAATTATGAATATAGATTCGCTTTTGATTTTTCATCCATGAATCAGAAAATAATAAAAATATTTTAGCAAAGGCGAAAATCCTGTAAAATAAAAACAAACACAGATGGCAGTAATTGTACCGATACCCGAACGTCATTTCCGTTTGCAAAAGTTATTTCTGACCGAAAAACATCTGAATTACTCGTCATATCGCGCTTAAAGAAGTTTTACTTAAAAAAAACTATTTTAGTGAAAATTTTCTTAAGAGTGATGCAAAGTAACCCCAGTTTACGGTACAATCAGGTCCAATTTTGAAAATGAAATTCGAGTTCATTGAATCACAGTTACGAGAAACGCACTGAGAAACAAAAATTAGTACCTATATTTAGTCGTCTTGTGAAAGAACTAATATTATTGCACAAACGACTAACCACAAAACCATATAAATAAATATGCAAATAGGGAGAAAAGGACTTCTCTTACTTAGATTTTATAGCGACTTCTCCTTTACTTGATCGTGTTATGTCTTTCTGTGAAATCCCCTACTCTATCTTCCATTCGCTTGCGCTTTACATATTCTCTCCGCACTCCTTACTGCTTCCTTCCACTGCACTGTACCACTGTACGTGTCCAAAGCATATATTCCATCCCATCCTAAATATTATTCATAACAATTGCAATGTTATTGAATATCGTCACTCGTAACTCGGCCATGCATGTGTAGAGAGGGGAGACTCGACGGATTTCACGAGATGTAACAAGTCACTGTACAAGTACATACCAGTTAACTTCATGCAATTACCTGTAGATGGAGGCTGAATATCGAATACGTAGTTACTTGTATTTCTAGTATCACGACATGGCAAGGATCATAAAGATATTAAAACTGAAAGAAGGGTAAGTGCAGATAACTCCATTAATGGAGGACCGAACACGGTTGGCGCCAACAAAAAAACTGCCCAAAGAAGCGAAGCTACTAGCTGTCCAGAGAGTGCTGGTACCTACCTACCCTGATGTATGGCAGTGAGGTATGGAACTGGCAGAGAAATGAAGAAATTACATTATGAATGTGAATGAGGCAAGGAGTGTGTGCCAAGACCGAGGTGTTTGGCGATCCGTCCTCTCTGCCTACTTCTACAGAGAAATGGCGTGATGGTTGGTTAGTTAGTTCCTCACGAAACGTATATTAGTTTGCTTTTGAAAGTG
Organism: Limnephilus auricula; assembly: GCA_951813805.1. NCBI lineage: Eukaryota > Metazoa > Arthropoda > Insecta > Trichoptera > Limnephilidae > Limnephilus > Limnephilus auricula. The sequence continues at coordinate 46,810,612 of OX638388.1, read as the reverse complement.
ATTTCTTATCTTCGTATAGAGTATGGTTTTATAACTGATTCATAGCGTAAAAAACACTTACGGCCGTCGTTCCCAACTTTTCGTTCAATCAGTCAGTCTCCGATCAGCTAGGTGATTTGTTTGGTTAGGCTCAATTTGACTGTTGGTCGGAGAGTTGCGCTGGGAAGAGCGTATTTGTGCATTTGAGGAGTGTTGAGCCAAAATTTAGGTTCAATAGTTGATATCAGTAGGATTGGGAACAACGTTGTAACACCAACATTATTTCAGGTTTACAAATAAGTTCCCATAAAGTAAGCCATCACCGATGAGGAAAATCAATTATACAATTCTCAATTTTTTGTATTTCTTGGGCATTAACTATGTAACAATTTCTAGACATTTTGTTTTGAAGAGTTTTAATTTTCAATGTACTATCGTTACTTAAATTTTAATTTTTATGCTACCGGTTTCGACACATCCGTGTCATTCACTAGCAAACTTAAAACGTTAAAGTTTTAAGTTTGCTAGTGAATGACACGGATGTGTCGAAACCGGTAGCATAAAAATTAAAATTTAAGTAACGATAGTACATTGAAAATTAAAACTCTTCAAAACAAAATACAATTCTCATCCTGGACCTGAGATTAAAGCTGATGAACTGATTCATAACATGTTTAACGCACTCGGAAAGTTTTCCATGTTATTTAGTTTTATAAACAGATTAAATATATACCGTTCAGTTCCAGGTAAAAAAATAAAGTGCGCAATTTGTAACAATACATAAATAAAAGCCATATTGCGAGAAGTTTTCAACACACATGTAAACACTATTTTTCAATTTCAGGAATATTTCGAGAGTGTTTACAAAAAGCGAGCATCTGGAGAAATTTTATTACGCATGAGAATTCCAGCAGCAGCTATTTGCCCCTACCTTTTCAGTGTTCAGTGTTCAACTTAGCTGGCGTGTTAGTCCTGAGCCGGACCCGAGGACTGTGAAATGTTTTCAAATTACTCAAAATGAAAATAATTGGAGATTATCGTCTTACGTCATTACATATACAAAATACAACCCCATTCTCGCCTCGTATAATGTTTTATGGTTTTAAAAATGATTAAAAGGGTCATAGATAAATCGTAAAATTATACACTCATGTAGGTTTCGTCACGCATAATATTTTTTTATCGATAGTTTACGAGAACAACTGATGCAACATTACGATAGTTATTACTAGAAAGTTAAACTTATGTTTATAACAATATATGAATGCGAATGGTAGGTACTTATCTGCATATAAATATATAATGATGTTTCTATGATTTTATGGTTGATAATCTAGAGATGTATGGGTAACAAGACTGAGACTTGACGCGCAAAATCTACGCCGCGGAAATGCTACGGAAATACTCGTTTTTTATTGTATTTATTTCCATACGACGCGACGGTTCAAATTGGCATTGGCAATTCCCGCTTAAAATGCAATAATAGAAGTTCACGGGGCACGTGTCGATTTTTCATGAATTGAATCAGATGTCGTATCGTCCTGACACGATAATATAATATTTCCAGGTTTCCCGTTTTTGCAGTGAGTATTTGGACGCATTGTTTAACCTCTTATATGCCAAGTTAACCTTAAGGATACTTTAAAAAATCATTTCTCCGAACAATATATATTGGGATAAAAATATATAAATATATGTAGGAATAGAAAATAACATCGTCAAATTTAATGCTTCAAGACCCAATAGGGTATTTACCAAACGAGGGATTCTGTTGAAAATATATTAATTATTTAAAGGTCATTTTTCTGATTTTAATCATCGTACTAAAAATGTTTGTTTTTTACGTTTTCATTATAATTTATTCATTTTAAAAACGCTTAAAAACCAACGAAACCAAAACGGCCCGGGATTGCCAACGTCGCTTCGTACGCACGTCAACAAACAAACAAAGTAGTAATGTCGGAAATTTTTCAAGAACGAGCGACCTTTATGACGTCACACGTCGAAAATGCCGTTTTGGCGGGATTACAAAAATGGCCAACTTAAACTCGCTGTAGAAAATTTGTTTGACAACATAAAAATAAAATAAAAATGCCATATTAATCGTAATTTTTTGCTTAATTTTTTTAAGCAATAAAAAAATTGTGGAAATATCCAATTGTGGTCTGACTTCGTCTAAAACGGATCGAAATGAAAATCTAGTCTTCTTCGAGGGAAGTAATCTTCCAAACTGGCCCTCAATTGATATGCTTGGTGTAACTCTAAGTGACCAGCTGAGGTACGGGAGCTCCGTCGAAGCCAGAATAGAGTTAGCCTCTCAGAAGCTGGGCGTATTATACAGTATAAGTTTGATAGATTCTCTCATCTTAATAAACGGATCGTAATATTTAGACCACAGGCGTCGGGGGGGAATGCTGTCCTTATTCTACCGGTATTTCAATGGAAGATGCTCCGAAGAACCAGCGTCAGTGATCCCTTCGGCACCCGTGCACAGTCGGGAAACACGCCAAACGCGCGCTCTACATTCATACAGTTGACATTAACATGAGAACGGGTCGTTTCTATGATTCGTTCTTGAGTTCAACAGCTCGGCTTTGGAATGATTTGCCGACCTCTATGTTTCCTTCCTCCTACAACATGGGTCTCGTCAAGTCGTTTTCTCAAAAATACCCAACGCACAGCAACCCCAAATATGACATAGGCCCCGAGGGAAATGATTTTCCTCAGGGCCTCCTGTGTGAAGTTATTGTAAAAAAATATATTTTCTAAAACACAAGTAGATAAGTTATCGCGAAAATAGAATCAGATGTCGTACGGCGGTATTAGTAATTTATTAATTAAGTAAGTAAGAATTAGTCCTGTCGGTTAGTCCCACCTCCTGCCCTGCCCTGTCCAGTCCCTATAGGCAGGTAGGTACTAGGTACTACAGGTACCAGAGCCGCGGTACAGGAACTAGCTCCCGACAAAAATGTTTGCTTTTATTCTTTGTCGGAAAAGTTATTTGGTTTTTATTTACACAAAAATGAATCTCAGCACAGCGGTGTAAGTACCGTGTACTCCAGTAGCACTGCGCGCGATGCTCGTAAAAACACACAATAAATTTCATTTGATTAATTAATTTTGTGATTTCACCCTTCATTCATTAAAAATAATATATAGTATATTCGCGGCACGTTTCATAGTAGAAGATACTCTCAATATAGCTCTGGTGTAAGACAACCATTCAGATTGGAACAGTTGCTTGAAATGGCTTAAGCCGTGTTTGATGACCAGATCTGAATAGCCAGGTACTTTCTCATCTTACACTTTATTATCCCCCTCCCTACCCCACTGCCTTTAGCCTCACGACATACCCAACTTTTTGTATATTAACTCCACACAGGAGGCCCTGAGGAAATGAATTTCCCTCGGGGCTTATGTCATCTTTTGGGGAAAGAAGGGTCTTTTTGAGTAGAGGAAGGAGTAAACATGGGTCTTGAACAGCCCATGTTGTAGGAAGGAGGAAACACAGAGGTCGACAAATCGTTCAACAGCCGAGCTGTTGAGATCAATAACGAATCGTAGAAGCGACCCGTTCTCATGTCACAAATGTCAACCATGTACAAATGTTGGGTGTGCCGAGGTGATCAATGACGCTAGTTCCTCGGAGCATCTTCCATTGAAATACCGGTAGATCAAGAGGACGCCGTAGTCTCACTGGCTTCGGACGGGAGCAGTTTTCTTGTGTGGTATTCACAAAAAAAAACAATTAAGTTACGTTATGATTTGAGATTTTCACGGCCAAAAGTATTACCATGATTTCTTTTGGGGTATTATGTCGTTTTCTACTACCTCCTTCTTTAGCCATCGTTCCGGACAGCCTTACAGTGTCCATCATCAGGGCATATGTGTAGAAGTAGATATAACGCCGTCTGAAACGTTGGCTAAAGAAGGAGATAGCGCAACTAGGCATAATACCCCAAAAATTAATCAAGATAAATCTGTTATACTCAACGATGAGTTAGTGACTGCCTTAAATAAATATTTCAGAGGTGAAAAGTTCTATTTTCTTTCTCAGCGTTAGCAAATTAGTTTTTTTGATTAAATAAAGAACTGCCAGATTTAAAAGATGTTTGTGTTTGCATAAGTCACAAATGTTTACATGTACCTAATCATATTTTCACGCTCTCTCCTTTATTTACGTAACTTACTTCATTTGATTGCAGCTGCCGGCAATCTGGGACTTATCTTTATTTTTTAAATAACTCAGGTCCGGGGCAAACGTCATTCCTATGTCTACCTACGTTAAATAGTCATGAAAAAAAGCTTATGTGCCCAAGCGGTTAAATAATATCATTTTGACAGAACTCTCATTTTGTTTCCTATTGCCTGATTGTAAATTTTAGTTATTCTAAATCTTATTAGTATGTTAACATTGTATAATTAATTTGTAAAATATATTTGATTCTGTTTTTAAAGGTAGGTATTTGTACCATAAATAAATAAACATAACAATTATTCTGGCCAAAGCACTTCTGTGTATTTTAATTTTTTTAAGAGAAGCCTTTAGGGAGGCCGCAAGTTATATATCTCCGAGAACTTGGGAAGGAAATTGATACATTGGGTAGGTACATCTGATGAAAGCGTCAATTTCCCATTCATTATGAATTAGATGAATATATTCGTTTCAGAGCCTTTTCCAGTTAGAAAACAAAAAAGTTCCATCAGTTTTCGGGTGGAGTGGAAATTGAACTAGTTTCAGTATTCTATTAATTAATTAATTTTATTTGTTTATATGCTAATAACCAAAACAATGGTTTTTTATTTGTGGATTAGTGAAAAGTGAGAGGAGGAAAGAGCAAAACGGACAGTGAAAGGTAGCATATCTAAGATAGGACTATAAGATAATACTTTTATGTAAAATTTTAAAAAATGTACACCCAAACACAACAGATTTACAATTAGCAAACTAAGAAATTAGAAAAAGTACCAATAGTAAATTAAATATTATAAATAACCAAATATTTTTTTTAAATAGCCATCTCTTAAACTTATTTTCAAAATAATTTATTTTTGTTTGTTTAAACAAACTGATTACATTTTGTTAATTTTAAAATATTCTTTTAATGTATAATGTAATATAAACATATTATAAAATCATGTTTATATTTAATTTTATACAATTGTTTTTTTATGAATTTTTTAGGTAATTAATCACCTCTCTCTTTAATTTATTTGTCTATTGTCCTTTTTGTCTATGCTTTTTTGTTTCTTTTGTTATTATTCTGAAGAAAAAATCATCGGTTTTGAAACATGTAGATATTATAACATGTGATTATAGTGGTTTACACAAAGTAATTTGTTTCATTTAATTAAAATGATGCCATAAAGTAATTTTGCAAAGATTGAAGAAATAATATTTTTTTGTTTATTGATAATGGACTCATTATTATGGGATTTTTTTTATTTCTAAGTTATCTGAGCGTTTTCCTTTAATATTTATATTTTATTTATTATTTCTTTACAATTAAAAAAAAAAATTAGCAATCATTATAAACGGGGTTAATAATTTCACAATTTAATAAAAGTAACACACATAACATCAATAAAATAACAATGATATATTAAATTTGAAGAAGAAAAAGAATTAACAACATAATAATATTTGGTTTGATCAAAAGATCAAACAAAATGTTATTATTTACTGTGGCATTAGTTAATACCATTTTTAACAATAGAAAAATCAAAAGAAAAAAATCAACAATAGAAAAAATCAATTAATAAAATACTTGCTGTGTTAGAAAAAATAATATATACCTTTATGGTTTAGAAAAAATATAAATAAAAAATAACATAATGAAAGCAAATATTTGTAGGCGGATAGATTTTTTAAAATTTTACTAGGTAATTTAAATTATTTAACCTCACTTGGATAAGCCTTTATTGGTGTTAATAAAACAATTTTATAAAGTAAGTACCTACACAAAATAATATAAGTATTGAAAATACAATATTGTTTCATTAACATTTCTTATGATTTATATAATATAAATAATATTTTTCCCTGAGTTCTTTAAAAACTATCGAAAAAAAAAATATTATTAAGACACCTAAAATGTTCTTTGATTCTAATTTCGAAATTACGAGTTGTTTTCCCGATATAAAATTAGGAATAATCAATACACCAATGTACTCGTATTTCTTTTTTGTTTTATATATATCTCGCTGATAATGTGTAATAATCCTCCTTGGATTTACTCGCAACTAACAAAGAGATAATGACGATTCGTAGAATCTTTAGACTTCGAAAAACAAAATACTCAATTAAAACATCTTTGGCGAATACTTGTTTACTTTATCATAAGTATCCAGGTAGGAACTCCTTTCGGCTGCCAATTAAAAAAATAATAATGTACCGCACCTCGGGGCCTAATGATGGCCCGCTTTATTTCCGGAGCCGACAAACCACTCACATACTGGTACTGCACTGGTTCCCACACTTCTCTTACATCATAGTTATATTTTGCCAATACAGGAATTCAATCCACTCACAGGCACATGAAAACTGGTAATTCGTTCACGAAGCTTTAACACAGATAAAAGTAAATACCGTAAAATGGGGCAACTTTGATCATCGCGGACGGATCTGCGTAATTCTCGCTACCACTCAGAAACCATTCCATTCTTTTTAATGATTTTTTTCTCGGGAAATACCGACGAAATGCTCCGAAAATAAGTGACAAACTATTTAATTTCAAGTTGATAATTTAATTATGAAGTTGTTTTTTACGGTGACCGGACAAAGTGCCACATTACATCCTTTCAGAAGTCATTAAAAGTGAGACAAATATATTTTTTTTAAAACAAGGTTAAATTTAAATATGTAACTTCAGGTTAGGTTGTGGGCTATTTTTTTTCATCACTTTTAATTACTTCAAAGGTTTTGAAAGGTTTTGAAAATTTTAAATATTATTCCTCTATATCAATATGTTTTTACATTACCTGTATTAATTCCTCCATATCAATGTGTTTATACATATAATATAATATAGAACTTCTTGAATATTCTAACTCTGTTTAAAATTTTTTTGGGATTGGTGTGTCGTAATAAGCTTATAAAAAATGGTGCATCAAAGTCGCCCTACTTCGAAAGGTGACTTTTTCAACTTATTTTTTCAATTCCCAAATACGTCTACATTTTTTTACATACATTTCGATGGTTTAAAAATGTACAATAAATATGACGTAAAGTTTTCCGACACAAATTTGTCATTATTTCATTAAAAAGTTACGTAGATTCAAAGTTGAAAATTTACTAATATCACCGCATTTTACCGTATCTATTAGTTCGGTATTAGATACATAGGTACCCATTCGAATATCTCATCCCATCAGACGAGTGCTAAGCTCCGGCTCACAGTGCCAGGGTCTCACGATGGATTGCATTAAGATAAACACTTTTATAATAAGACTGAAATAATGTCTGACAAAAGTGCCAGATAAAGTTGTCCTAACTCTTTTGAACTCAGATATCGATAGCGACTAGGACAGCTTCGCTCGGCGGCGCTTGTTGCAAGGATCGAAGATATACGATAAGCCTGCAGGACGGGGGTGTGTAGGAAAACCTAAGCATAGGTGGGGTTGGGCAGTCATCTTCAGGTGCAAGTCACTAGAGTTAGAGGGACACAGCAAGAGACTAACGCGGGTGTAAAGTGAACGTGTTTTGATTTGTTGCTGAAGCTGCGGAAACTGTATTAGGACGATATCCAGGCACTACAATATGTTTTTGTTTGATCTCGATAATAATGTAAAAATATTTATATCGGCAAAATGGTGGTTTGGCGATCTCTCTGGTCTTTCAGAGACATTAAAACATATTTTGCTTGTGAATTGCGGAATGATAACAACTGGGTCATAGATGTCGTTGAAGTGTCCTTTTGTATACAAAATTTAATATATTGAAATGTTATTACAACATGAGAAAACACGAACTGACTCGTTGTAATTGTGAATCATTGAGAATTTTACTGTAGTTGAATCAATTCATAGCTTAACTTTAGTCTAATTAGTGTTTCTAACTTGGACTGGAAAACATCCGAAGACCTTGTATGCACCATACGTCACTCTATAAGGTTTGTGTTTTTTGTTGTGCATTGAGATTGCCTACTGCCATTTTTTAAATAAATTTGTGTCCGCATAAATTCACCAGTCAATTTTAGTATATTATGCCCAGCGAATTTTGGGTTATGTATACACCCCAAGCTAACATATTACGATTCAGGTGCTTTTAAATATATAGTTTTCATATTTAAACCGATTAACTTTTATTAAGTAATCAAATTTACAAAAGCGTTAAAATCAGAAAGGCTTGAAAACACGGAGGTGTGTGCGAAGTACGACATTATTACTAACAACACTCAAGACAGAATAAGGGTTGGTTTCAAAACCACCCTGTCATTCAGAAGCGCGGTCCAACGCGCATGAGTTATAGTGTGGCAAATACATGAAAATTGTCAGTATTTAAAATCAAAGTAAGAGTAGTTCCTACAAGACTAATATAATGGATGGGACCCAAATGTGATGATGATAAGTATTCTAATATCAATATTTCATTGTAGAATAAAGTGTTATTAAAATAATTCCATAGCCACACAACGATGGTTTGGTGTGAATATTTAGGATTTTTCACATGTCCTCAATATGTGGGTCGCGTGAGAATTTTAGATAATTTACGAAATCAAGCATTTTTTGAGGATCTATTCTGTACACTATATAATTTGCTTCCAGATATGAAAGACGAAAACATCCAGCATAATAAAAAATTGAATAGCAATGTTTTAAAGGAATATTTTTTAACTACATTTAAAAATGAAAATATGTAAATGTTTTTTGTTCTATCTGATATACTCGAATCGTTTTTTTCTCTCGCTTTACTTGTTTTCTCTTCTTGTTTGTTCTACTTAACCCGTCTTTATTTTTATTTTTATGCTGTACTGAATGTTAAACTTATATTTCGATATTAAAATACCTTTGTAAAATTGTAACTACTACTCCTACTTATGAATTATAAGTTTCTCCTGTCCTAAAATGAGTGTTGTAACTCATCGGGATTGCTCTAGCAAGAAATAAAAACAAAAAATATCAAAATAATTCGTTCTTACCACACATTTAAAACAAATGTATTTTGAGGATAAATTTTAGGTTTACAGAAAACTGGTCCGATACAATATGTTTTTAATTTATATTTCTATAAAAATATTCCATAAATGATTTTGCGATTCCTGTCTCATTGAGATGTATCAAGACAGACGTAGGAGGTACACAAATAATATTTTTGTTCACTTTTAATGCCGTTTCAAAGGTGTGTTGAATTGCCACTTTGTTGAGTTCTCATGGAACTGTTTTTTTAGCTATTTTTGGACAGATAAAAATTAAAATACATTATATTAACTCCTCAACGATTATAATATTAAGGTTGAACAGTTGTACATAATTTCTTTAGGGATGGCAAAAGATTTTTGATGAGAAAATAGAAATGTACCTACGTTATTCCTTTAGTAAAAAAATGTAGAAAGAGAAGAAGAAATAAAACCGAATTATAAAGTTGTCTGCTTAAGAGTTACCGTTGGGAATCAAATGAAACTAACGATGTTGGAGAATGATCTCTGCCAGTGGAATTTAACATTATCGAAGAAGAGTACCTAATAGTTTGCGAATCTACTTCAAATCTACAATCCCTTCAGAGTTCAACAATATGTAACACTGAATGTAATATGTTTGCTGGAACGATTATATAAAATACGTAGGTAATTTAAAAAGTTCTGAATAACGTATGATTTGAGATTTTGACTTATTTAGCCAAAAGGCTAAAGGCTAAAAAAGGAGGTAGCGTAATACGGCATAATAACCCAAAAATAAATCATTATAAGTTCTAAATTTCAATACGCTAGCCTACACGTTCAATAAATATCACTGTATTTGATAAATACTGACGGATCAATAAATATTAAACTTCTAGGGTAGCACCCTGATCCATATTGATGGATCATAATCCATTAGTATGGATCGTGATTTGGGTCATGATATGGATCGCGATATGGATCGCGATATGGATCGTGATAAATATTGAACGTGTAGCCTACGCCTTAGATTTCCAAAAATTGTGTTGCGGTATTGCAAAGCTTGGGAACCCTGGTTTTAGAATTTTAGGTGTCGAAATATGAATGTAAATTATGAAGCAAAGCCTCATTTATTATCCCCTGTTCAGGGGCGCCCTTTGGGGCTGGGATTTGGTAGGGCTGAAATAATAATACTCAGGTGTGGCGCACTGTACTGTACGGGGCTGTATAGAACAAGCAGGGAGAAGGAAGGTTTTCCGGCACTGAGTGAAGGGCCACGGAGCCGTAGAAGGAACAAAGGTTCCTGAAAATCTTGAAGGCTCACCGCCACGCAACGCTTTAATATCCATTCAAGTCTTTGAGAGATTTATTCCGAAAACTTTATGGTTTACAGGTTTAATAATATAACAATATGATACTTGCTTATCCTTTGTAAGCGCGTTATGTCTCTATACATCCCACCGCACCTCCTCCATCCTCCTGGTTTATATTTATTTATTAAGTCAAAATTATTTTAATACAAGAGGAAAATCCGTCATTACAATGACGAACAAAAAAAAATAAAATTCAAAACGAAGATTTTTTTTTATGATTTTTAAAAATTATTTCCGTATCCTTCAATTTAATGTCTTAAAATGAAGTTACACAGTCACAAAATTTCAGCAATTGTGTCTTTCACTAAATAAAAATCAGATGTAGACAATTATTTTCCTTCAATATTGAACGTGAAGTGTGCAAAATTTTATCAAAAAAATATTTTTTAAATATGCTTTTAATGGCAGTAAGAGGGGATGTGGTGTTATCTTCCAAATATAATGTAGACAGCGACCTCTTTTTGAAGGACGTTTTGAAGGACAAGAATATGCAAAAGTAATGTGCAAAGTTTCATCATTGTCGGAATAAAACTGTAAATTTATAACAAACCAATCCACACGGACACTTTTTTATATAATACAAAAATAATGTTTAAGTCGCGTTTATTTAAATCTATCAAAACATGAGAGTCGTGAATAAAATTTTATTGATCAATAGGAATAGAGAATCGAGTGGTCGAAAATAGAAGTTTTAATTATTGAAGTAGGGAGAAAAAAATTTACCTTTACATTTCTCTCGAGCAAGATCATTTATTATTTTGCTTGGACTAAGTTATTTTTAAAGTGTTTAGGGAAGAAGGGTTGAAAAGTGAATTTAAAGAGAATTCTGGTTGTGATTTATTTCAACAGTGGTATGGGTAAAGGGGGAGGGGGTGACAAGAATTATTTCAACCTCTATTTTGTAAGGAAACTTTTTGCATGGTTGTTTTTTTAGCAATATTTATATCTAAAGCAAAATTAGGAGTGCAATTTTTACATAAACCCTCTCATACCTCTTATATGGGAGGGAGAACTCAGAGTTTTAAAATAATATAATATTATTTGTGTTTTCGTAGTGAAAACATATTTTTACCGCGAAATTAATGTATTTTTAAAAATCTATCGTGTGCAATTGACTTAAGTTTGAAATTTAATAAAGATGGGTAGCTATACAAATAACTTTTAAAGAATTTATGATAAAACATGTTACGATAAATCTAAAATTAATCCGTTGGATACGAAATGTTCCATAAAGAAGCATTCAACTGTTTCCACTTGATTGAATTCGACCATGATCGGGTAAACGGATCAAAGAGCAATATCGCAGGGTTGGGTAAGGTTACCTTGGGTTGGGTATGATTAGTTTGGGTTGGGTGAGGCTGGGTTAGGTCAGGTTGGTCACATTATAAGGATTCCTACTTACGTCCACGAAATTCCATTGCCCATTATTTGCTAGTGAAATTAACACATAATATGCTTTACATGTATACATTATGCGTCTTCTGTATTTGTTATTAATTGGCAAATATCGTTTTGGTATTCATTCCACCATTGTGATGCAATCATCATTACCACTACCCAAAATAGACTGATTAATGTATATCCGCCAAACCTCGGATTTCAATTATCTGTAGGTAGAATAATAACTGAGCGATAAATTGAATTTCAAACTTAAAGTCGGTAATTAGGTCTGAATGGATAAAGAGCAGCGACCGCTAGTTGCAGTGAGCCGACGTCAGCCAAAATACAAATTGCTTATTCAATGGCTATTTTCTATTGGACCATGTGACCTTTCGATTGGTGCAATATTGCAATTAATGTGACTGCATCACACGGGAGCTTAACGGGCGAAATAAAAAGTAATAAAAAAACAGTACTGAAATACTGAACACACGTAAGTCATTTCACTATCGTTTAAATAATATTTCAGCAGAACGACATTAAATTGTTTTCCACAATTTACTGTCGTCGTCTAAAGTTGAATTTCAATAGAGTATTTTGAAACTGGGTTTCGTGGGTTAAGGGATGAATTACGATCCGATTTTCTTCAATTTGTTTAATGTGTACAAATATTAAAATTTTTTTTGAAGGTCTTTACTTTGGCAATTTGGAAATTAAAAAAATAGTTAATATTTGTTTTGGAAGTTGAAATGGTAGACTGAATGCAGCAGTCGTCTCAAATATGTGCGAGAAACCGCATATGACTTACTACGAATCCGGAAATGGAAAGTGATAATTTGTATTTTATTTAATACAATTATTTTATTTTATATTTTTTTCTTTACTGTAATCGGGAAAACCAACAGTTCTAAACATGTTTTTTGACACATCGCATGTTTACTGGATTGCATAAACCAGTGGAGTTATATTTTGATTCTTAGCTTTCTCTACCATCCTGTAGAAGAGAGAACCGTGGAAAGTTTGCTGTACAATATTGCTTTTAACATGTTGTTCGAACTTCCCCGCCACTTCTATACATTTATGGAAGGACGAATTCCTGGATTAATATTAACGATATTAAAATGAATAAGAACCAGGGTGACATGAATAACGAGAAGGATCAATAACTCCAGAAATGTTCTCAACGTGGAATCCCTTCAGAGTTCAGGTACCGTAGCGAAGTACAGTAGTACAGTAGTAGCAAAGCTAATTGGATAATATAAGATATTGGTTTTAACAATCTTCAAATCTTTGGATTAATATCGACAAGTTAAAACTAAATCGAAGATGTTTTCTTAATTATATTTATATTGGTTATTTATTCTCATTATTAATATTATTTTATAACTTTTTATTCATATTCAATTAATATTATTCTCATTATACATTATATCATCATTGCATAATTAATATGTCTCGACCTAGGAGACCGTCGTTTACGATGATAAAAGGAACAACGGAGAAAACGATAATAGAGTTTCATCCTTCGTATAGTTCGTACTACCCCTGTAGTAAAATTGGCTTCATGGTTTGCTAGCATTGTAGGTAAGTTTAGTTTTTAGAGAAAAGATTTTTTTAGGGATAAAAAATTTAAACGTAGGTAAGTTATTTCCGAAATCTTGAAAACTTATTTCAGACCTTAATATTCCATTATATTCATAAATCATAAAATAATTTCAGCCGTTAACAGTTAAAAAAATATATGTATGTGAAACCTGCCAAAATGACAAAGCCCAAAGCGAGAAAGCCATTTCATCCAAATATCACCATCCGTTATTTTACACCATATAATGAGACACCTTGTCATAGTCATTATTATTTAATAATAAATGAGATATGTTCATTTAATATTATTATTCTGCTGGCAGCAGTTACGCCTTGGTTTGCATTATCAAACGGAATAATTCATTTAACTTATACATTCCAAAATGTATAGCAATTATTGTTAATGTAATGGTAAATGGATAATATAATATGACTAGGAATATTATGGATACAAACTAACAATTTGTCTTTTTTTTTGTTATGTTTATTTAGATGTATGCACATTTTTTTCATACATCTAGTAAGAAAATACGATAATATAATTTAATAAATACAGTTTAAGAAATAAAAATTAAAAAATACAATTTAAGAGATTAAATTAAGAAATACAGTTAACTACAATTTAAGAAATACAGTATAATATTTGTAATCTAACCAAAGATTGTTTTTAACATAATATGCTATATGTACATGTCCTACGAAAAGTGCTAAGGTTTGAGGCTTCCTTAACGGCATTCGGTAGGTTATTATACAGTTTTTGTCCTTTATAAAACACGCTATTTTGGGTGCACGAAAGCTTAGTTTTGGGAAGCCTAAAATCTCTGCATCTTCTCGTAGGATAATTATGAACATTTTCGTGATACATAATATTACTTTTCAGATAACTTGGCAGCATATTATTTTTGAGTTTGTACAACATTGTTAAGGCATTATATATTTTATGCATAGATATTACAACCTAAACGAGTTCTGTGTCTATATTTCACGGAAGTTAATTCATGTAGGTGTAGTCTGGTGTAGGTACCTCCTTTAGAAAACAAAACATTTAAATTTCCTATAAATTTAATTCCGAAAATTCGTTTATTTATTAGGTAAAATAAAAGCTAATGAGATTATGAAATGTAACGTAACAATTTATTGAAGAGTTCGCTAAAATTCTAAAATTCCGCTTAACGCTTTATTCCTTACCCAAAATAATTCAAATTACAATTCGTTCTAACTTAATTACTACCAAAAATAACCACTTACATCGGGGGAGGTGGAATTTTTTTATAAAATGGGTTATTTAAATAATTGTTCGATTTAAACGGAAGCTTCCAGCAATTGTCACATAACACTAAGCGCCTCCGCCCACTCAGGCAACTGAAAACTCTCAACTGCCAACTGTCTTTGTATGACAATGTGACGGCCCGCACACTTCACAATCACACAAAACCCCGTTGTCAATGGTAACGCAAGCGGTGACTTGCGACTTGCTTTGCTGGTTGCCCTGGCCGGCCATTTAAAGTTGCCAGCTGTCAGCTGATTGTTCTTCATCTATGGTTAACCAAGCTTTTTGACCAATCAAGACAGAGAAAACAGCCGGTTTTAGTTGGTTTTCAGTTGCCTCAGTGGGCGGAGCGCCTAAGATGAAAAAAACATGGCGCCAAAACTGTTGATAACACGTGAAATTTATAAATCTGATACCCCTAGGTAATAAGTTATTTCTTGTAGTAATTATGTTGAAACGGAGTGTTATTTCAATGATTTATAAGTGTAAAGCGTGAAGCGAGTTCTATAATTTTACCTATGTAGTGTTCTAACAAGGGTTAGAAGGGGGAGAGTTATAAGAAGGAAAATATTAACAAAAATGCAAAAAAATACCCATTTAGCAGAGGCACGGTTGTGAATTTTTTGTTGCTACCTCATGTAAGATAAGAAAATGTTTACATCGTACCGGTATGATAATTGGACCACTCGAGAGGAAGAATAGCACGGCCTTTTTTATACAAAACTTAAATTTCGATTTAATGCCATCATTCAGTAAATATCTAGTACGGATTCGTACTATTATATTATTAAAATGAATTTTTTCTCAATAATTCATTAACTAACAAAAAATTGTCAAAAATCCCTCTGAAATGATTTAAAAAGTAAAAAAATTGAATGTACTATAATTAATTTTAAAGTGTTAATAAATAAAGTAGCCCTTACCCGTACTAGAATTATTCATTTTCGTTGTTTGGTTTTGGGGTGTTATGCCGTGTTGTGCTACCTCCTTCTTTAGCCGACGTTTCGGACAGCGTTGCAGTGTCCATCATCAAAACGTATCTGACTAGAATTATTCAGTTTAGTGAAGTATTTTGGCATCCAATCCAAACTTAAGTATTGAACGAAAAAGGCCGCGCAGCCCTAGCCGTTCGGAAATGTCATAATGAGATGAAAACATTGAGATAAGCAATTCCAGTGTTTCGCGTGCGTTGTTTTAAATTATTACTATTGTTCTGATTTACATAATATTGTCCATTGAGTTACTTGTATCTTGAAGAAGCTCAGGAGGTTTAAGTTTATGTTATATAAACCAATAATAACATAATAGTGAAAACGAGGATTATAAGTAGGAAACAAGGATAAAAATTCTTTTAAAACTAAAATTCGATAAAATTGTTGAACATCCTTCGGAATGGTTCAAAATGGAAATATTTAGCACTTAGAGCAGTAAAATAAATAATTAATAAGGAGTAATGAGTAATGACCTACGTATACAAAAATCTTGAGTGGTCATATTGAATGTCGAACTCTTTTGTCATCAATTAATATTAGTCCAAAATAAGAAATCTGTAGATAAGTCACTGTTTCATACCGATATTGCTTCAACTAGTCTCAGCCAAAATTCCATCTTATTAAGAACTTGCAATCATTATTATAAAAAATGTATTGATACTCATATCTTGTCGTATACTTTAGGCTATTTTAAACAAATTATATAATAAATAAAAAAAAATAACTTAAATTCACAATAACTTAAATTAACAATATAAATAAATATTCAAATACCGTAGCCACAAACTGGTACACTTTATTTTACTTGAATCTTTTATATATTAGATATTATATCAAGATTATCTTTAGACAGTTTATCTAGTTCCTGTATATATAATATTCAGTAAAAAAAGTTAATAATTACTGACTTTTTATTTAATATTAGTTATTGGGGTATAACCTAATTATTATAATATGTTGTTTATTTAAAAATTACTTTATGTAGTAATGTTATTAACCTGTAATATTCCTGATAAAATAAAATAAAGTAAATAATCAGTAATCACCTTTGATGGGCTCAATGCTGCGGATCGTCTGCCTTCCCTCTGACAGCTGTCGGCTCTGCCCGCCCTCGCTCTGACTCCGGTACAGTTCCATCATGTGCCGAGGGAACTGCACATCCTTCTCACTGGGGCTGGACTCCTGGTCGTGCTGAGGTCCAGGTAGATCAGGCATGTTCAGGAAATGACGCACGTATTCCCGCACCGCTTCTTTCTGCGTCTCGTTCAGTCGCGCTTCCTCCGACCCAAACACGCACGAAAACAACAACAACATCAAAAAGAACGCGTACATTTTGGCGGGTATTTCAAATACCGAATGCACAGATAAAATTCACTACTACCTAAAAAAAGATCGTTAAGTACCAACTTAAAAAACAAAACAATCACTTTAAATATTTTCACTTTGGGTACCTACTGATATAATTTCGTTGGAATTTGGACAAAGTATTCGGCTATGATGATAACAGAGCAACGAGATATGTGACGCGTGCTTCCCTCGCGGGATGCGGAGCGAGACTGGAGTGAATAGGATCTAGGTTCTGCCTGCGGGAGTAGTGGCTGTGGGTGGCCCGAGGTGGCCGCTCTCGTCTCGATCGCGGGAGGCTGTGTAGAGTCTGTTTTCCTCGGCTGTGGAGAGTTTGGTGTTCTGAAATTTCAGCGCGAAATGAATTTCCCGCCGCGGCGTTAGTTTGGCATAATTTAGCGGTTTACCGAGCTGAATTGTTTCGTTCCACCGAAGGGTCTGTTTACGAAATCAATCATTAGCAAACATTATGCTCCGTACATTATATCAAATTGACGGGTATAAGGTTCGGCGTAATCAATCAATCATATTATTATATGCTTTTGATAATCAAATATTATAAATTCTCGCGATATTCTGAATACAATTCATTTTAAACGAAGAAATAAAGTTCGATTTTAATTACAAGGGTCAGTCAAAAACTAATGCCTCCTATTTTTTTCTACTTAAATAGAGTTAGTTAAGTGAAAAATTTGAATTTGGCGCTATTCCTCCAACCTTCTTCTACAATCTACTGCAGTAGTAACTTTTTGCGTCAACAGGTGGCAGAACTGCAGTTGTTGTTCGTGCAAAATGGTCGACATCGAGGTTCGTATCAGACAGCGTTCTGTGCTTGAATACTTGAATGCAGAAGGTGAAACGTTCATTCGCAATCATGAAATAATGAAAAATGTATACGGTGATGCAACAGTGGATGTCAGCACTGTTAGGTGATGGGTTCGTCGCTCTAATGAAGCTGAAGTGTAAACGTAATATAGGCTGACGAAAAGCGTAGCGGTAGGCAGTTCACTGCAGTGACTCGACGCAATATTCAGCTAGTCAATGACATCGTTTGGGGTGACCGCCGGATAACTACAGATGAATTGCGATGCATTCTCTTCTTCAGTAAAGGCAGTGTGATGTGAAGCTCATCGTGAGATTCACTTTGAAAATGCGGAGGTCGTGAAAACGTCCGTGCATCAATGGCTTATATAGGAAGCAGGACTGAGCCTTTTACCGCACTGCAAAACATGCCCTTGTTAAAAGATGGACCAAATCTGTAAAAATGGAGGGAGATTATATTAAAAAATGGCAAATTAATCCTCAATTTTTATTTTTTTTTCAACCTGTGTAATTGCATTTTAATTTGTTGACAATTAAAAGGAGAAAAAATAGGAAGCATTACTTTTTGACTGACCCTAATAATTTAAAATAAATCTTTTTTTTTCACTACAATAATATGGATGTATTTCGGCAATTAATAATAAGTATTTTTTGTCATTTAAAAGAAAAAAGAAGCTTCATAAAAATTTAAGATAAAAACACGTTTAATGTAAAAGTTTTAATAAAATTCTTGAAAACAAAAAAAAATCCGATGTAATTTTTTAAACTTCAGCCTCACACACGAGACCCTGAGGATAATAATTACCCTCTGGGCCTATGTCATCATTTTTTGGCGATGCTGTGTTGAGGTTTTTTTGATTACCGGAAGAAGATGATGGGAAGAAAAAGGTATGAGAGGTGGGTAGAAATTTGGGGGTCAGTGTTTGTGAAAGTCGTGCTAGAGAGCCATGCAGAAGGTGGGTAGACGCAACTACCGCCAAAACCCGGACAAAGCTCACCCCATGCTTAGACACCAAACGTGCCCGGGTTCCCGGGGTGAAGTTTGTCTAGGATTTGCCTACTGCGTGGCGGGTCGATTCGGAAGAGACCGGTTGAGGGAGACCTAACCTAGACCTCTCCAGCAGGATTATCTCAAACCATCACCATCTCCTTGCACCACACTGAGATAAATGTATTCCCCTCATAACATTTTACTTCCCAGAATTTCCTCTGCTTCCATTTCCCAAAAAGACCCTTCATCTAATGTAAAAAAAAACGAAGAACAAGAGTTTGATATTTATTTACAAAAATTATTCGAATTTCAAACCCCTACAGTAATTTATATGTTAAAAAAATTTTGTAAAAATTTTTACAAAATCTCAAATCATTTCAAATGATGAATTTAAGATAATATAAGATTATTTATTTATACAATGTCCCTATATTTCAAAGCCTTTCAAATCTCTTTCCCGTCACAGGATCAGTCCTTTAGAAAGAGGTTTTACTTTCATATACAGCCATTGCTTTTGAAATGAGTAGGTACATAATGTTTATGAGAACAGAAGTGGGTTTAAAGGTTAAATTTTTTGGTGCAGATAACTGCGAAAAATTATATTATGTAAAAAATTATTCCCCGAGTCGGTATTTGTTGCTTGGATCTACCTCCACTAAACCAGTTCCGCGACATTCTATACCCGAATCCCGAAAAGACTCTAATTCAGATGACATTGAAACGGGTATAAATAGGGTCGATAAATTACTATTATTGATTTCGATAATGGATTGCGGCAGTTCATGAAATTAGAATATATTTAATATACGTTCTCTCCGAGCAAAACAAAAAACTGTCTGTATTCTGTAATGCTTCCGTTAAATCCAAATTTGAACAAAAATAAATTGATAGTGTTCCTCATTCATCGTTCTATGACGGTTTAAGACCCATCTACCCGCGGCTGAGAATTAAAGTTCCATAACGCTTGTTCCGATGAAAAAGATCGATTATTCCCCGTGTCAAATTTTGTAAACTAAAAATTTAATATCGATTTATTTCATTCAAAACTTGCTATAATATATACCTACATTCAAGTAAGCAATAAAAATGCTCAAAACGAATGATGATAAATTATTAAATATCGTGTACTTCTTGTAAGTATTTTTTGATCTTAAGTATTTATGATTTTTCAATAATGTCTAAACAAAATAAGTGTGTAAAAAAAATCTAAAATATTTTAGTTTATAAGACCTTAAATAAATAGAAAAACTGAGGTATTCTTGTCACAAAACACGATCTCGGATTTATATTTATGATTTTAATTGAACTAAAATAAAAAATTCTGAAAAGTGTCTTTACTAAATTATCTATTATTTTATTTTGCTGTATGAAAATTTTTGTTGTATTTCGTTTATTTGTATTTAACAAATCTGCCAACGACCAACGGTGGATGCCTGTACAATTCCTATTGAAAAAACAGAAACACTAACCTTTGATTGTCGTTCTCTGCTAGTGTAGGAGGCCTCCCTTTTTACTCCAAAATTGAGGTACAGAATATCAGCACAATTCTTGATATTATTGATCAGCAAATGTTCCGAAGTCAACCATTAATCGGAAATAAATTCACAATCCAAAAAGCATGTGCGCTCAAAATCCAGCAAAATGAAGAGATAAATTAAATTAATAATTTATCTCTTAATTAAATTATTAATAAATTATCAAAAAAATTATTTGAAATTCCGATAAAATAACAATCTTTCAAAATCAATTATGGTTTTTTGTAAAAAAGAGTCAATACATCTAGAATTTGATTTAAAAAGGACAAATTTCCGTAATTATCTATGACCAGACATCATTATTGTCTGGTTATACCCTCTTAATAGTTCGGTAAATGTAGTTTTTGTAAAAGAGAATACCCAATATATAATGTTTATAAATGAAAAATTTCATTGTCTAAAACCACTTTATTTACTTTATACACGTCGACCGGTATCGGTTGATTCTCCGTCTAGTCGCCATCCCTTTATCTAATAATAATTATTATTCTTGTAATGAACTCTTTACAATAAAACAAATAGCTAATACTGGATATAATCTAATTGATAAAATCCTCACAAAGAAACTTCGCCGAATCACAAAAACAATTTCAATGTAAAAATATTTATAATAAAAAAATATTTTATTTCTTGGATATTAATCACGTAACAATTTCTAGCTTTTTATTTTGAAGAGTCTTATTAAATTATTAATAATTACTTAAACATTTATTTATCTGCCACCGGTTTCTACACATACATAGTCCATTCACTAGCAAACTTGAAAGAAAACTCTTCAACACAAAATAATAATTTAACTATCCAATGGCGCAGAATTTTCTCTATAGTAATAATAACTTTGTCAAACTTTTAATTATAGGTAGTTAATGTAATCTTGTGTAGGTGTAATTTTTTTACATTGTCATCACACAGGAGGCCCGAGAAAAAAAACCCTGAGGGCCTGTGTCATCTTTAGGGATGCTGTGAGGAAGATCTTTTTAGATAAAGGAAGTAGAGAAAGTTCTGGGAAAGAAAATGGTTTGAGGGGTGGGTAAGAATATGGGGGATCAATATGTTCAGGAGTGGGGAACTCTCACTGCGGTGCAAGGCGATGGGTCGAGAGAGTCCGGCTGGAGAGGTCAAAAAGTCAGCAAATGTAGCGAACCGTTGGGGTAACGTATAGCAGGAGTGTTGGTTATCCAATAAATGGTTCCTATCAGCCACCCAAATTTTCTAGTATTCTAATTCATATTCATAAATTCACCTATCCTTCATAGATGATATTGTTTGTATTCTCGAGAACAGTTCATTCGGGTAGCTAGTAGAACATCATAAGAGAGAATGATATAAATAGTATTGGCGCACTCCATTCAGGGAATACAGAGATGCTTCTTTTACGTTGTAAAGCTATGAATAAGTTTGCGATAATATGTATGGCAGCGTTATGTACGTGGGGTTTTGATGTTATCCTCTTCGAGAACCTATTCTTTTACCTATACAATTAGTTTTTATTAAGCCTAGATCAAATACTAATTCATACTTCACAGATTAAACTGCTGTCTGATTTTTTGTTTTTGATAAATAGAACTCGCAATCGAGGTCACCGCTATTTTGAAGATGATTGGCTAAGTTGCCGTGTATTTCATCTAATAGTGACGATTTAGGAGTGAAACAATTGTAAAGTGTGCCTAAAACATGAATAAACATGAGGTGAAAAGTTCGCAGTTGCATGTTTATTTGGTTCTTCAAAAAAAATCCCACAAAGGCCTTCACACATGATGACTGCCAAGTTCGTGGTATTTTGCGCTAAGAACTCTGAAATATGGTATGACTAACTTAACGGATAAAAGCGGCATTGTTACGTTAGGTAAGATGGCGTATTTGAATCTTTGATGTTGTGTTCCATGGACCTTACACATAATATAACTTACAGTTGTTCTGGTAAGGTATATTGATACATAATAATCAGGCTGGCGAGCAAACCACACAGATTATAGAGATATTCCCGAGCTTCACTTGATCCCATGTTATGTGTGAAATACACAAATATATCACATAACAAGTCTGAGAGCAAATACCTAATGCATAGTCTACCTTCCAAATTAGGTTCATGAATTAATAATTTTATGAAGTGCCATTATTTGAGATTATTAACTAAACATAGTTAATGTGTTTTTCAAGCAATGCTGCATTATAAATGTAACTCTTTCTCAAGATTTAAATTATTATGACCTTCTGGTGGTATTTGTCATTTTTAATAGAATTTGAGGTAGGTACTTTAATATATTTACATCAATTATTAAAAAAATATTCCGAAATAAAAAAAAAAACTGTTCCCAATTATTATGGCATAGAATTGGCAGGGGAAGGATGAAAGTAGACTGAATGCTGTAGAAATGAGGTCCCTAAGGCGTACGTGTGTTAAAACCATGTATGAACGTATGAGAAATGTGGAGATCCGCAAAAGGATGCTCAGATGGTTTGGTAGGTAGAGCAAATGAACGGAGAAACGAGTGTAAGATGAATATATGAAGCAAATGCAAATAGTGGAAAAAGTCGGGGACGCCCGAGGTAGACATGGCACAATCAAGTGAATCAGATACTGTAGTCGGGCCATCTCAAGAGTCAGGATAATAGAAGTATATGTATGAGACAATGTATGTATGTCAATGAGGCAAGGAGTGGGTGCCAAGAACGAATTGTTTGGCGGTCCGTCCTCTCTGCCTACCCCTGCGGGGATAGGCCGTGATGGTTAATTACTGTTCTCTAGAGCTAGGGCTCTTTTTCCGGCTCATTAAAAATAATATATACCTACAGAATGTACTCTACTCAATATCGCCCTGGTGAAAGACCATCATTCAGTTTTGAAAAGTTGTTTGATATGACTTTAGCCGTGTTTGGTGACCAGACCTGAACAGCATGGTACTTCCTTAACTTCTTCTTTCCCATCTCCTTCCCCTCCCACCTTCGGCCTCCTTTGCGGTGTAGAGAAATGAAAGTAATCAGAATATATTATTATTTTATAAACTTGCAAAAATTCATTCGGACCTTAATTTCTACTCAAATAATTTACCCAGTTTAATTTTATTTGATTTAATTGGCCTGATTGCATTTTTAAAAAATTGTCGATTTCCTCTTTGCAAACGATGCGAGTACGTAAGTACCCTTATTGTGTAAAATTGAATTGCAAAACAAACCTGTATATTAATATTAACTGGATATTTTAATCCTATTTCTAGAATGTCTAGATCATACAATGATCTTGCCAAATCATACATTTTCATAGATATTTTTGTAAATAATATAACTTGTTTCAAGAAGTATCTCCACAATTTGTGCACCTAAAAAAAAAAAAAAAAAAAATTTTGTTTGTTGATTTATTATTTTACAACTGTTTGTTGTTTTATTATTTTTTCATAAACATTTTCCTTTTGTTAGATTTTTTATTATTATAATTAAGTTTTTTAGAGTTTGTTGTTTAAAAGATTGTTTGTTGTTTTATTATTTTTTCTAAACATTTTCTTTTTGTTCGATTTTTTATTATTATAATTAAGTTTTTTAGAGTTAAGTTTAAAAATACTGGCATTGTTTTTCTTTGTGTTTGCTTATGAGTATATTAAAATATGATTACTGCAGACACATTAGTCTAGGGGTATTTATATTTGTATTTAATTTTGTTTTATATTACCAACATGAATGTTTTATAAATATCCTGTTTGTGTCTCAAATAAATAAATAAATAAATCAATTTATTTTTTTATTTGTGATGATATATTACAAGATTATAACATAATATTTATAATATATTATTCCAAATGAGTTTAATAAAACTCATTTCGGGAAGGACAACTTTATGCAATTCAAAGAAAATTATTTTTACACAAGAACACGATTTAAAGTGGAGTTCAATGAAAAGTACATAGATTTTAAAACAGACGCACTTGATAAAGATATACACGAATTACAAATAAAGATTGTTAAATATATCACTGGTGAATAAAACTGCTGAGAAAATGTTCTTTTAGAGCTTTTGTCAGTGTTTTTTTTTTAATGCGTTGTATTGCGTATGTGCGACGTATTGTAAGGAGTTAATTCCAAATTTAGTCGTGTGAGTAGATGACTTTGTATTTGATTTTATGATCGTGTTTTAAGTAGCGAATGAAAAAATCCACGCTTAAGAATTTTTTTGTACCCTTCATAATACAGTTTTCCTCATTTCAGCATGCTGCCTCTGAACATAGACATGTATCTTACTGCCTCGTTGTTCGATCGACCCATTCATAAAGTCTACTGACAGTTCCGTAGAAACTTTAAATATTAATCCAATAATAATTTTCAAATTGAAGTTTTTCAAGCTCGTGCTAAAAAAAGGGGGAATGACAGGAAAAAGTGAAAACAAAGTTATCGAAGAAATAACTTTCACACCCGCTACAGGAATAGGGACAGTGTACACACAGGCACTCTTAACTATATTATTTTCACAAGGCAACTTTTTCATCAATCACTTAAGACTTATCGAATAATGTGGCAAAGGTCTCAAAAATAGGCCCGAAAGTTTCCCTGGAAGTTTTGATCGTGGTACATTGTGTACTGATTCAATTTGTTACAGTCGGTTCACATCTCACATCCTCGGGAGCAATTCCTGGAACACGTATCGGGTTTCCCTCTCCCTTACAATGCGGTTACACGATTAGTCGAGGTTGGTCGCCGTTAATCCCCATCTGATAACTGATTGCCCACAGAACCTTATTGATATTGATTAATTAAACCATCATTCATCCTTATAGCTGGCCGGCTTACTTCTGTCTGGACTTATTGATATCAGATATCATTTCAAGTTTGTCGATTTTTAATCAAGGATGAACTATATTTCTCTGAAAAACCTGTATGACCGATAAAACCTCCTTATGATTACAAGAAATGCTGTATCCTGGTGGATGAAGAGAGTTGAGGCGCGAAAATGTCCCGTTTTCAGAAAGCGGGAAATCTCGCGACATTAAATTCAGAGCAAAGGATTATTTCACACATTAGATATCGTAAAAGAAAAGCGAATAGTGTTACAACGCAACTGACGCCGTTGCCAATAAGACTTTCGCCGATTCTTACGCCTGCGCACCAGGGAGAAAATGAAAGTTGCAAATCTGTTTAAGAAATACTTTTCATGTTTGTAAATGTTCGATTAATTTCACTCGCAGTTAAACATCAAAAGGAGGAATAAACGAAGGGTGATTTTGTATCTTTTGCGACAGCGTAACGTTAACGTTAAATCGGCCGTATACGACACATTTTGACAGTTTTCTTAAAAGCCGTATTCCGCATCGCACTAACAAGATACTGGGCATGTGTTAAGACACTAACTCTTAAAAGTAGTTACCCTAACGCCTAAGATGACGGCGCGTTACGACGAGCAATCTTCATTAAGAGATGTCAGTTTGGAGTTCGGGACTCGAATTTTATTACGTACAAACTTCAAAATATTACGACAAATTGATAGTCATTTATGAATGCCTATTGGACTTATATGTAAATAGTTTCAATAATTATTAATTCTTAATTAGTGATGTTAAGTAGGTAATAATTCATTCAACGCATAACAGACAATCGACCAGCGATTGAAAATTCACAGAAATTCGACAGCCGATAACGCACGACGGACTTCTTCCGATATCCGAAGGATTTTGTCTTTTTGTCTTAATTAACTCGTAACGCTGACTTCACACGAAAGATAACACAAGAAAACATAACCACCCTTCTCGTCAGCACAGATTTGGGATTAAGCGTGATAAGTGTGCTTCTAAAGCATTTTTTTCTAAAAACGCAAGGATTGTAAGTTATCCAGGTGTCTTAAGAGCGATTGACCAGCAGCTGAGAATAAAAGTTTAAAAATGCTTGCAACTGTACAGGGAGGTTCCAATGAGAAAGATCGATTAATCCCAGTATCTAAATTTTGAAAATAAAAATTTAATATCGATTTATTTCATTCAAAACTTGCTTTAATATGTACCTACATTCAAGTAAGCAATAAAAATGCTCGAAACGCACGATGATAAATTATTAATTACCGTGTACTTCTTGTAAATATTTTTTGATCATAAGTAGTAGGCGGCTAGGCGGTGGCAAAACGTAGAATTCCAAGTTGAAGATTCGCAAAAACATCATTCGAAGATATTGAGGTTTGAAGTTAAGAATTGATTCGTTATTACAAAAACATATCATTTCAAAAATTCAAATTTCAATATCTCCAAATGATGTTTTTGCGGATTCGTGACTTAGAATTCTTCGTTTTGCCACCGCTTAGCCGCCTCCTAATCATAAGTATTTATAATTTTTCAATAATGTCTAAACAAAATTTTAAAACTGCGTCTACCAGATAAAATAATAATTTTTCATATTATAATCAATTTATGTTTTTTGGTAAAAACGAATCAATACCTTCAGATTTTGATTTAAAAATGACTAATTTCTGGTATTCTCTGGTAATACCCTCTTATGTCGCGGCATTCCGCATTTCAATCGATTCATAACATATTTCTCTTGAACACGTTCAGTTTTTAAGTTTTATTAATATCTATAAATGCAACTTAAGCATAATATATTTCGATAAATTTTTGCTCTTTTATAAACGAGTCTTAGTTTATTCAATATTTTAACTATTTTCGGTTAATTGTAATCGTATTTACATCTCTTTTTTCTTTTAAAAACTTTTTGTTATCTCCCTTTCTTCTTCTTTTTGAACACTTGCTACCGGGCCTTATTGTATCGCTTACATTACGTACATTGTGCCAGTGTATCCTTACCTTTACGGGAGAGTTGTTTAAACAAAGCCAATAATATACCGGTTCAATTCGTTGGTATTTTATTTGAAAATAATTATTTAGGGTAATAACAATTTATCACCACGTAAACTAAAGCTTTCTAAAGTTTGAGAATGATAATCCTCCCAGGCTTGATATAAAAAGCAACTTTCCCAACACGGTCGTTAACAGTATTTATATAAAGTGAATATCCCTGTTCTCGGGTGAGGTTTTTTCAGGTTTTCATCCCATTTCCCGACCCTAATAAAAGTTTTTCACCAGTTTACAATTTCCCATTAGAACTGTAAAAAAAACTCTCCAGTTCAAACCAGTTCCAGTGATAATCCAAACAAAGTTGTATTTTCTAAATGAAATTTGGCAAATCACTATCGTAAAATAGATACACAAGAGACTTGAACTTTTTTATTCGTTTCTGTTGCTGTTTTTTTATACCCACCTGAATCTCCCTGCTTACGAAGATGAAATAATAATTCTGAGTGTTTTTTTAAAGATTTTCAGAAGACTAAGGATTATTTTATAAAACAAAGTTCGGCACCCTCGAGACGTAATGTTGCAAAAGATTGCCACAGTCGGCTGTACCAATCTCATATATAGTATCTCATAGTCGAGTGGTAAGACTCTCGACTCGAATCCGAAGGTCATGGGATCGAACCAGGCATGCGCAAATATTTTTTTTTTTTACATTAGCTTCACACAGGAGGCCCTGAGTAAAATAATTTCCCTCGGGCCTATGTCATCTTTGGGGATGCTGTGTGGAGGGTGTTTTTAAGGAAAGGAAGTTCTGGGAAGGAAAGGGGTATAAGGGTTGGGTAGGAATCTGGAGTTCAGTGTGTCCACATCATCCGCTGCCAAGACATAGACAAACCTCACCCCATAAACTCGGGCACCCCTGAACCACTTGGGGTGACCTATGGCAGAGGTGTTGGTTATCCAATAAATGGTTCCCGGGGTGGCGGTACCCATTCCCGCCTCCCAAATGAAACGTTGCTTGAAATAGCTTTAGCCGTGTTTGGTGACCAGATCTGAATAGCCAAGTACTTCCCCATCTTCCTCTTCCCCATCTCCTTCCTCTTCCCCATGTCCTTCCTCTTCCCCATGTCCTTCCTCTTCCATATCTCCTTCCTCTCCATATAACCTTCAGCCTCACAAAAAACCCTATTTAGGGATGCCATAGTCTCACTGGCTACAGACGGGAGCAGTTGGGACTATTGTACGGTGTTCTTATAAAAAATATATTTATCAAGAGGAAGCTGTCTGCCTAACAGGTTTTCAAAAATATTTTGGGAGAATACGAGTAATTTGTTTATTGGAAAATTCGTTGCTGGGGAAACTCACTGTCACTGAAAATGGAAGGCAGGAAAAATAGAGAAATGTCACCGATGCCTATATGCTGCTGGACTGATCAAGTCACGCAAGTTTCTAAAACTCGCAACACGGTTCGCGAGGAGGGAAGAAATCTGTTTTATCAGGAAAATTTATTTATTTATATGTAATTTTACAATCATAATAGTTTTGTAGAAAATCATGAAGTAAATTATGCAAATTACATTATACAGGGTGTTAAGGTACGTACTTGAGTTACTTTAACCAGTGATTCCTGACATTATTTGAAGTAAAAAATGTAAATGAAATTTTGGTCTCCGGTGACATTTTTGATGTTTTTTTTTTTGTTCTACAAAAACATAAATAATAGTAGGTGTTGGGTAGTTGGGGGGCGGGGTAAGTGGTGGGGCGGTAACTCGGCTGAGTGACCAATAAGGTCATGTGAAAGAATTTTTTTTTTGTTTGATTTTGAAGAAAAAATATTTTGAAAAAAAAAATTGACATAAAAAAAGTCACCGGAGACCAAAATTTCATTTCCATTTTTTACTCCAAATAATGTCAGGAATCACTGGTTAAAGTAACTCAAGTACGTACCTTAACACCCTGTATAGAACTAATGCAGAAGAACAGTAGGTATTATGCTAACATTGGTTAATTGAGGTATATTATTATAGGCTGTTTGTAACTATATTTTGTGCAGTTGAACACATCTACTATTTCTGAGAAAGTGTTGCCAACAGCATATAATCTTGGTACAAGCGAGTATCTAAATGACAGTCCTGATATTGTTGCAGCTTTTAAAAATAATTTTAGATCGAGTAATTTTGTGTATACGGAAAGTAATTAAGTTCAATAATTCCGGGCTCTCTATAATACCAACTGACGAGAAGGTTCACATTCTTCAGAAAATAAATAATTCAGGGCTGTCTATAATACCAACTGACGAGAAGGTTCACATTCTTCAGAAAATAAATAATTCAGGGCTGTCTATAATACCAACTGACGAGAAGGTTCACATTCTTCAGAAAATAAATAATTCAGAGCTGTCTATAATACCAACTGACGAGAAGGTTCACATTCTTCAGAAAATAAATAATTCAGGGCTGTCTATAATACCAACTGACGAGAAGGTTCACATTCTTCAGAAAATAAATAATTCAGAGCTGTCTATAATACCAACTGACGAGAAGGTTCACATTCTTCAGAAAATAAATAATTCAGGGCTGTCTATAATACCAACTGACGAGAAGGTTCACATTCTTCAGAAAATAAATAATTCAGAGCTGTCTATAATACCAACTGACGAGAAGGTTCACATTCTTCAGAAAATAAATAATTCAGAGCTGTCTATAATACCAACTGACGAGAAGGTTCACATTCTTCAGAAAATAAATAATTCAGGGCTGTCTATAATACCAACTGACGAGAAGGTTCACATTCTTCAGAAAATAAATAATTCAGGGCTGTCTATAATACCAACTGACGAGAAGGTTCACATTCTTCAGAAAATAAATAATTCAGAGCTGTCTATAATACCAACTGACGAGAAGGTTCACATTCTTCAGAAAATAAATAATTCAGGGCTGTCTATAATACCAACTGACGAGAAGGTTCACATTCTTCAGAAAATAAATAATTCAGAGCTGTCTATAATACCAACTGACGAGAAGGTTCACATTCTTCAGAAAATAAATAATTCAGGGCTGTCTATAATACCAACTGACGAGAAGGTTCACATTCTTCAGAAAATAAATAATTCAGGGCTGTCTATAATACCAACTGACGAGAAGGTTCACATTCTTCAGAAAATAAATAATTCAGAGCTGTCTATAATACCAACTGACGAGAAGGTTCACATTCTTCAGAAAATAAATAATTCAGGGCTGTCTATAATACCAACTGACGAGAAGGTTCACATTCTTCAGGAAATAAATAATTCAGGGCTGTCTATAATACCAACTGACGAGAAGGTTCACATTCTTCAGAAAATATATAATTCAGTGCTGTCTATAATACCAACTGACGAGAAGGTTCACATTTTTCAGGAAATAAATAATTCAGGGCTGTCTATAATACCAACTGACGAGAAGGTTCACATTCTTCAGGAAATAAATAATTCCGGGCTGTCTATAATACCAACTGACGAGAAGGTTCACATTCTTTAGAAAATAAATAATTCAGGGCTGTCTATAATACCAACTGACGAGAAGGTTCACATTCTTCAGAAAATAAATAATTCAGGGCTGTCTATAATACCAACTGACGAGAAGGTTCACATTCTTCAGAAAATAAATAATTCAGGGCTGTCTATAATACCAACTGACGAGATGGTTCACATTCTTCAGAAAATAAATAATTCAGGGCTGTCTATAATACCAACTGACGAGAAGGTTCACATTCTTCAGAAAATAAATAATTCAGGGCTGTCTATAATACCAACTGACGAGAAGGTTCACATTCTTCAGAAAATAAATAATTCAGAGCTGTCTATAATACCAACTGACGAGAAGGTTCACATTCTTCAGAAAATAAATAATTCAGGGCTGTCTATAATACCAACTGACGAGAAGGTTCACATTCTTCAGGAAATAAATAATTCAGGGCTGTCTATAATACCAACTGACGAGAAGGTTCACATTCTTCAGAAAATATATAATTCAGTGCTGTCTATAATACCAACTGACGAGAAGGTTCACATTTTTCAGGAAATAAATAATTCAGGGCTGTCTATAATACCAACTGACGAGAAGGTTCACATTCTTCAGGAAATAAATAATTCCGGGCTGTCTATAATACCAACTGACGAGAAGGTTCACATTCTTTAGAAAATAAATAATTCAGGGCTGTCTATAATACCAACTGACGAGAAGGTTCACATTCTTCAGAAAATAAATAATTCAGGGCTGTCTATAATACCAACTGACGAGAAGGTTCACATTCTTCAGAAAATAAATAATTCAGGGCTGTCTATAATACCAACTGACGAGATGGTTCACATTCTTCAGAAAATAAATAATTCAGGGCTGTCTATAATACCAACTGACGAGAAGGTTCACATTCTTCAGAAAATAAATAATTCAGGGCTGTCTATAATACCAACTGACGAGAAGGTTCACATTCTTCAGAAAATAAATAATTCAGGGCTGTCTATAATACCAACTGACGAGAAGGTTCACATTCTTCAGAAAATAAATAATTCAGGGCTGTCTATAATACCAACTGACGAGAAGGTTCACATTCTTCAGAAAATAAATAATTCAGGGCTGTCTATAATACCAACTGACGAGAAGGTTCACATTCTTCAGAAAATAAATAATTCAGGGCTGTCTATAATACCAACTGACGAGAAGGTTCACATTCTTCAGAAAATAAATAATTCAGGGCTGTCTATAATACCAACTGACGAGAAGGTTCACATTCTTCAGGAAATAAATAATTCAGGGCTGTCTATAATACCAACTGACTAGAAGGTTCACATTCTTCAAGAAATAAATAATTCAGGGCTGTCTATAATACCAACTGACGAGAAGGTTCACATTCTTCAGGAAATAAATAATTCAGGGATGTCTATAATACCATCTGACGAGAAGGTTCACATTCTTCAGGAAATAAATAATTCAGGGCTGTCTATAATACCAACTGACGAGAAGGTTCACATTCTTCAGGAAATAAATAATTCAGGGCTGTCTATAATACCAACTGACGAGAAGGTTCACATTCTTCAGGAAATAAATAATTCAAGGCTGTCTATAATACCAACTGACGAGAAGGTTCACATTCTTCAGGAAATAAATAATTCAGGGCTGTCTATAATACCAACTGACGAGAAGGTTCACATTCTTCAGAAAATATATAATTCAGTGCTGTCTATAATACCAACTGACGAGAAGGTTCACATTTTTCAGGAAATAAATAATTCAGGGCTGTCTATAATACCAACTGACGAGAAGGTTCACATTCTTCAGGAAATAAATAATTCCGGGCTGTCTATAATACCAACTGACGAGAAGGTTCACATTCTTCAGAAAATAAATAATTCAGGGCTGTCTATAATACCAACTGACGAGAAGGTTTACATTCTTCAGGAAATAAATAATTCAGGGCTGTCTATAATACCAACTGACGAGAAGGTTCACATTCTTCAGGAAATAAATAATTCAGGGCTGTCTATAATACCAACTGACGAGAAGGTTCACATTCTTCAGGAAATAAATAATTCCGGGCTGTCTATAATACCAACTGACGAGAAGGTTCACATTCTTCAGAAAATAAATAATTCAGGGCTGTCTATAATACCAACTGACGAGAAGGTTTACATTCTTCAGGAAATAAATAATTCAGGGCTGTCTATAATACCAACTGACGAGAAGGTTCACATTCTTCAGGAAATAAATAATTCAGGGCTGTCTATAATACCAACTGACGAGAAGGTTCACATTCTTCAGGAAATAAATAATTCAGGGCTGTCTATAATACCAACTGACGAGAAGGTTCACATTCTTCAAGAAATAAATAATTCAGGGCTGTCTATAATACCAACTGACGAGAAGGTTCACATTCTTCAAGAAATAAATAATTCAGGGCTGTCTATAATACCAACTGACGAGAAGGTTCACATTCTTCAGGAAATAAATAATTCAGGGCTGTCTATAATACCAACTGACGAGAAGGTTCACATTCTTCAAGAAATAAATAATTCAGGGCTGTCTATAATACCAACTGACGAGAAGGTTCACATTCTTCAAGAAATAAATAATTCAGGGCTGTCTATAATACCAACTGACGAGAAGGTTCACATTCTTCAAGAAATAAATAATTCAGGGCTGTCTATACTACCAACTGACGAGAAGGTTCACATTCTTCAGGAAATAAATAATTCCGGGCTGTCTATAATACCAACTGACGAGAAGGTTCACATTCTTCAGAAAATAAATAATTCAGGGCTGTCTATAATACCAACTGACGAGAAGGTTTACATTCTTCAGGAAATAAATAATTCAGGGCTGTCTATAATACCAACTGACGAGAAGGTTCACATTCTTCAGGAAATAAATAATTCAGGGCTGTCTATAATACCAACTGACGAGAAGGTTCACATTCTTCAGGAAATAAATAATTCCGGGCTGTCTATAATACCAACTGACGAGAAGGTTCACATTCTTCAGAAAATAAATAATTCAGGGCTGTCTATAATACCAACTGACGAGAAGGTTTACATTCTTCAGGAAATAAATAATTCAGGGCTGTCTATAATACCAACTGACGAGAAGGTTCACATTCTTCAGGAAATAAATAATTCAGGGCTGTCTATAATACCAACTGACGAGAAGGTTCACATTCTTCAGGAAATAAATAATTCAGGGCTGTCTATAATACCAACTGACGAGAAGGTTCACATTCTTCAAGAAATAAATAATTCAGGGCTGTCTATAATACCAACTGACGAGAAGGTTCACATTCTTCAAGAAATAAATAATTCAGGGCTGTCTATAATACCAACTGACGAGAAGGTTCACATTCTTCAGGAAATAAATAATTCAGGGCTGTCTATAATACCAACTGACGAGAAGGTTCACATTCTTCAAGAAATAAATAATTCAGGGCTGTCTATAATACCAACTGACGAGAAGGTTCACATTCTTCAAGAAATAAATAATTCAGGGCTGTCTATAATACCAACTGGCGAGAAGGTTCACATTCTTCAAGAAATAAATAAAGTGATTTATTATGTGAATACCTAACAAGAGTCCTTCCTGCTCCCGTCTGGAGCCAGTGAGCCTATGGCATCCCCAATTCGGGTATGTTGTGAGGTTGAAGGTAAGTGGAGATGGGAAGGAGATGGGGAAGAGGAAAGCGGAGAAGTACCTACCTAGCTATGCAGATCTAGGTCAGCATACACGTAAAAGCCATTTCAAGCAACTTTTCAATTCTGAATGGTGGCCTTACACCAGGGCGATACTGAGAGTATCTTCATCTATGAATAGCAATTCCAAAGTACCGGAGCTCCTAAAATTAACTCCTGGAATTAAATCATATAATCAAAGTCGATATTTTAGAATGAAGCTCGCGGTATTATATTCTTGGTTCTTCTAAGTAATGATTGTTTATACTGGAGTCAATCTGCAGACAGTGTTGTAAAGCAAACAATTAATAGCTTTGTTTATACTGTTAACTCTAAAATAATACTTGCCGAAACACACAACCAGAATCAATACAACATTGGTAAGTTACATAAGTTTCACATTATGAGTCTATTCCGCTTGCAAAAATTGTTATTAAAAATAACTATTTATATTAAAATCCCAAAATTTTATACGAAGCACATACAAAATACCTATCACTAGCTAGTATAACTTATTTTAACAACCTCCCATTATATCTAAAAATTATCGAAAATTTCAGAAATTTCATCTAAAATTAAAAATCTTACCTAAAACAGTTACCTAAAACTCATAAACTGTTAAAACTTAAATTTATTAAGTTAAACAGTTTGTTATTATTGTTTATTTTAAATCTTGAAATCTATTATTGATAAATCTTGCCTATTTCTTACTTATCGCTTTGTTTTTGCAATTTTTTATTATTTACTTTTTTTGTATTTCTACGGCATTAACTATGTAACAATTTCTAGACATTTTGTTTTTAAAAGCTCTATTTTTCTTTGTACATTTGTTAATTAAATTTTATATATCTGCTACCGGTTTCGACAAGTTTAGTTTTAAGTTTGCTAGTGAAGGGCACGGGTGTGTCGAAACCGGTAGCAGATATATAAAATTTAATTAACAAATGTACATAGAAAAATAAAACTTTTGAAAATAAGTAATTTTACACTTACTTACACGATTTTATATAATTGAGCTAGAATTCTCTCACCAAACACAAGAGCCTCGTCTCTTTATGGTGAAGAAAGGCCATTCTTATTTTTCTTTGTAACACTGTTCATGAAAAAATTGTATATTTATTGTAATACAACATCCAAATACTAAATAGATAAAAAAAATAATTTAAAAAAATGCAAAAATATTTTTTTTTTAATATGTATGTTAAGTTCTAATTTTTATTTCCCCTTTAAACTTTCTTTAAGGTAATGTTTTATTTATAATCTGAAACACTGTATTATTATGTTATTGTATAAACTTACCTTGTAAAAATTGATAAATAAGTAAGATTTTTTTTTAAAGTAATTAATGCTTTCTTGAAATTTCTTGAAAAATGCATACCCTTCAAAATCTCTAAATCTAAAAAGTCAAACTTGTCAAGATAACCTCAAAGAAATTTAAACAAAATAAATTCAGGACAAACGCACAGACAACTCAAATCAGTATGTTTGGTATTTATACTTTTTTTTATGGATTAAATCTTCATAATTTTCTTCCACTCTAATTCATGATGGAAATTCAATTTATATGCATTTTTTAAGTATTGAAACACCTTTGTAACTTTTTTATTAATGAAACAACCGGTTTCACCCTATGCCTTATGACGGGCATCTTCAGACTAAATCACGATAAATCTTCATACTTGTCAGATTAAATAAACCAGTCTGAAGATGCCTATCGTAAGATGAAACCGGTCTGGTCATTTTAAAAAAGGCGAAAAAGTTATAAAGGTGTTTTAATCCGTCATATAAAATTAAGTTCCACATATAAAATAGATAAATATACATAAAAAATATACATAAATAAAACCATTTCCAATTAGAGCTTTCTCTACAGAGGTCATGGCGAGACGTAGTTGTAAACAGAGTACTATTAAATTTAGCTAAGAACTTAATTGAATTTAAAGAATGGCTAAGTTTAAATTGGAGTAATTAGCATTTTAAATATTTACATTATGTGAGTTGCCTTGTTTTGAGAGATGATGTAAAATGTAAACAATATAAAGTTCGCTAATAGCCGCGATACACGCGTTCAGAACATACATTGAACAGAAAACTTCAGCGATGACTCACCTTCTTACATGGGTTTGGGTCTGTTATGTTAAGTAGAACTGTTCAACAAAGTAAATTAATTAAATTTCTTTGAAAAACAAACAACATTTACCAGGGCTTATTCTAATTAAGTCGAAGGCAAAACATTGTCAGCCTCTCATCATTTAACGGAAAAGATCGCGCTAACAAACACAGCGCTTGGTGCCCTGCTTCCTCAATACGTATTTCCCCGATCTCCGGTGTAATTAGTCACGATACTGACAAACAGGGCCCCTTACGCCCATTTCCCAAAACCGGGTAAAGCGTTTTTCCTCGTTCCCCCGGTGGCATCTGTCATGTCGCTAACCAACAGGGCTCCTGGTACCCATTTCCCTGTACCAGAAGAGCGTGTTTCTCGGTTCCCCGGTGTCACGTGTCATATTACTGACAAACAGGGCACCTCGTGCATCACTCTACCAATACTGGGGAAAGCGTATTTCCCCGTTCCCTAGGTGTCACGTGTCATGTGACTAACAAACAGAGCGCCTGGTGTCCGCCGTTCCCCGTTCCCCTGGTGTCACTTGTTATGTCACCAGAAAACAGTGCGCCTGGTGTTCACTTCTTAATACTGGAGAAAGCGTGTTTCCCTCTGTTTCCCCGGTGCCATGTGTTATTTCATTAACAAACAGGGCACCTGCTGCCCATTTCCCAATACTTCGAAAAGCGTGTTTTCCCGTTCCGCCGGTGTCACGTATCATCACTAACAAACATGGCATGTGGTGTCCCTCTTTCCCAATACTGGGAATAGCGTGTTTTCTCATTCCCCGGTGTCACGTGTCATATCACTAACAAACTGGGAATGTGGTGTCCCTCTTTTATAATACTGGGAAAAGCGTGTTTTCTCATTCCCCGGTGTCACGTGTCATATCACTAACAAACTGGGAATGTGGTGTCCCTCTTTTATAATACTGAGAAAAGCGTGTTTTCTCATTCCCCGGTGTCACGTGTCATATCACTAACAAACAGGGAATGTGGTGTCCCTCTTTCACAATACTAAGGGAAAGGTGTTTTCACGTTCCCTTCGTGTCAATTAATTGTCAAATCACTAACAAACAGGGCACGTAGTGTCTCACTTCCCTAACACGGGGGAAAGCGTGTTTTTTCCGTCCCCCGGTATCACGTGACATATCACAAACAAATGTGGTGTCTCTACTAAACGGGAAAAGCTTTTCCTAATACTATTCTTTTAAAAACTATTAAGGACGCCCAGGAAGAAATGATCGGTATGTAATAATGTGATTGAAGCAAGGAGTGAGTGTCATAACATAATGTTTGTGATTTCACTACTTCCACTTTCCATGATTTTGAATATTATTTATTAACCGACTAACAAGAATATACATAGATATGCTACTTCTGAAAATATCATCAAAGTACATAATCATTATATTTATTTTTTTAATAAAATAAGATCAGAGCATAAATAAATACCTATTTCAAATGACAGGAATCAAGTAAACGTAAACGGGTAGATTTTTTCCATGTTTCCAAATTGACAGAAAAGTTAGCTTTTTATTGGCATTTAGGAGCCCGAAAGTTATGAGCGCCGTTTATGCAGACAGATTTGTATGATTTAGCTCCGACGATCGTATCGCGCTCACCCACCCACTGTACCCCCTGTACCCCCTGTACCCCCTGTACCCCCTGAACCCCCTGTACCCCCTGAATATTGCTTGGGGGACTCTGACATTTGCAATATGACTGTTTGCTCAACAAAAGTAATGTTGACTGAAATAAATCTCTTTTCTTCATGATTCTTACGTATTTAAATAAATATATCTCACTTTGTTTGTCTCAACGTGATTTTATGTTGTTACTTCTTGTCTTGCACTGGAAGAGATTTAATTCGGATTCGGCTTAAAATTTCATGTTTCATTTCATTAAAACAATAATTTGCGTGCCCGATGTTCTGAAGCAATATTGAATATTCTCATGTTCAAAAATAATTAACTAATAAGCATACATACATACATGTTGTTGGTTTATTCTCACGGGTAGGTTTCATGTGCCTTTTCAACCCTGCCTCCCCCCCGCATATCTTATCAGATAGTCAGAATATTCCCGCTTTGCAATAAAATGCAAATAAATTAAATAATTGAATATTTCTGAGTGTATCCGAAAACTAAATACTGTTTTTGAAAGGTGATGAAATACGCTTTCAAATTGTATTATTAACCATGATTTTTTAAAGTATAATAATTTTGAATGCAAACATAAAAAGTTTTAAAATGGCTCACTAAACTTTTTTCTAACTAAAATTACTGATAACGAAAAAAATAAAACACACACCCATTTTATTAGACAAATGTATTTTAAATATTTATCATCACCTCAATTTTTTGTCATTTCACGTAAAAATAATTTAATAAAAAATCACAAACTTTGGTTTTTTATTTCAAACTAGCTGATACCAGGCAAGCGTAATTAGCATTACAACGCGTTGCAATGCTAATTAAATAAATAAATTGTTTTTCCCTTCGTGTAATTTTCCATTCGTCCCCGTTCCCCTTCCGACTCCTCTTCCCCTCCCGCGTCCCCTTCGCCTCCTGCGTTCCCTTTTCTCCTTCCCCTCTCTTGCTCTCCCCTATCTCGCGAACTCTCTCCCCTCCATTTGTTGCAAATGTCAGCTCTTCGAAGCGGAGCTTTGTGTTTATTTTTTATTATTTGTTATTCAAGTTTTTATTCCAGCACGACTGGGAGGATAGTGCAATACCAGTCTGCCATATTGCATAACAACTATAAAACAGAGTAAATTAAAATAATAAAAGAAAAGAAGAAATAAAATAAGTATAATAATAAATACAGTTTATTTTATTGTCCTGATGAAGATTGAGTCCAATCGAAACCGGTCGACAAATATAATAATAAATATAAAGTGGTTTAAAACTAAGTTATTTGTTTCATTTGGTATAATGTCAAGCCACAAAGTGTTTGCTTTCTTCGATAATTCGATAAATAAAATAAGATTACGTATTATGGTCCTGTACATTTTCATTGAAAAAAAATATATATATATAATAAAATAAAAAAATAAAAAAATAAATAAAAAAATAAAAAAAATACATGTACATTTACATTTTTGGGCTGCACCGCGCTGGTTGTTCAGATGCATTGTACATATAGTTTTGTATCGCTGATCAAAGAACCGGTGGATTTGCATCCATTGTTTTAGCCATAGGTTTTTTATATTTTCTAGTGTGTAGTTAGAAGTAAGATTGTAGAAATTATTGAAATTTGTACAGCGCCCTTGAGGTGATTTTTCACAAAAACGGCGCTATACAAGTCATCCAATTATTATTATTATTATTAGGTAGGTACCTAATTAAAAACATAAAATCAAAACAAATATAAACATAAATAAATAAGAATACCATAAATTAAACAAAATTAAAAAATATTAAATTAAATAATTTTTTTTTCAACATCTAGTTTTATTATAGAAACTTAAATAATTATTTTTATACTCAGTTGATAATGTTCTCTCTGGCAGTGAGTGGGAAGTTAGTGCACTCCCGGAACTGTGAAGTAAAGTGCAGTGTGGGACGATGAGGGGTGAGTTTGTCTGCAGCAGCTGGCGGACAAAGCATTCGAGAACTTCTCTTAACGCTAAAGCCAGTCGAGAGATTAATTCGCGCAGTGAAATTGAAAAGCACGGGACAATAAGCACATTCAATTTCTTATCACCCACAATTTTTAATATGACACGCAAAGTAACCTTTGTGTGTCATATTAACAATATTGTCAATAAGGCTCTTGAGACTCTTGGATTTGTTTTGAGAGCTTCAAAAGACTTCAATAATTTAGGCAGATTTATCATGTTGCACAAAACGTAGGAGTAGAGGAGCAGCGAGAGTGCCACCCGATGAGGGGTGACACCTGACCGACGATTTTAGCGAACAATGAAGAATTGAAATGAGCTGTTTCAACATTCACCGATTTTTAATTGGTTAAAAATTTAAAAATTGAATTAAATTAAGACAATATTAGTTTCGCTAATATTGTCTTCATTTAATTAAAATATTACAGAACTATTACTATCATAATATGGTAACTTGTAACTCAAGACTCTCATTGTATTACTTATTAAATTTAATTAATCGGATTTATTTGATTATTCGCACCGGGTGCCACCTGTGCTAGCTACGCCCTTGAGTATTACTCTACGTTATGGTCTCCCTTTTACAATATTTATTCCGACAGCATTGAAAAGATTCAACATAAGTCCCTGAATTTAAAAAATGCATATTCCTGTAGTAAACTGATTATAATTACTTACTGGATAAAATTTCCCTTTTTAAACTTTAAGAAAGAAGAATAAACACACATTAAAACTATTACATAAAATACTGCATTACGAAATTGACTATCCTGAATTGCTTCAAATTATCAACATCCACATAATTAAAAGATCTTACCGAAATTTACTACCCTTTTATTTTAACAACACTGGGACACTATCTTATCAAAATTCCCCGATTCCGAGACTTCAGTCTCGGAAATAAATATTCTGATCTATTCTGATACATTTCACTTTTAAAAAAATAGTATAGTATAAATTTTGTTTTTTTTTCAATTCATTTACATATCGAGACACAAATAGACGCATATAATTTGTGCTTTCTTTTTTCTCAATGTTTTATGTATTCTTTATTGTTTTAATTTTGAAGTGTTTAAAATAACTGATACTCAACTTATAAACTAGAGTGTAAACGCCCATTAGGGCGTGAAATAAATAAATAATTATTATTTCATTTTCATAAATGCTTAAGTCATCAATTTTTTATTGTAATTTGATCGGTGACGCGGCGGCAATCCCTTATTGACGGAGAAAGGGATGCGGGGAAGGCTATATGGGATGGAACCCCTTGACGTTGAATGCGAATATAAATCGACGAGTTTATCTGAAAATCTGATACGATCAAGTCGGGTGGGTGTAACATCTGAGGAGAATGGATGGCAATCAGCAGGTAGCCAACGTAACGACGCCTTTTGTGCGAAAGGAATCCAAACCTAAACTAGTTTAGAATTATCATATGCTTCATTCTCTAGTTTTCGCCTAACCTGCAGAAATTAGTTTAATATCTAAAGGGCTAATTCACAGTCTTGAAGAAAGATCAAACGTTTTTTAAACCTCTTATAAGATCCTATTATTACCTCAATGGTGGGTTTTTTTTTCTTCTTTTTTGTTTTAAATTACCTACAAGCTGGCATCCCTGGTATGATGCTGATAATTTGTTTTAAATATATTTATTTTAATTTCGATTTCGTTTGCTTGAAAAAATGAACGAATGAAATGCAAATGAAAAAAAAATGCAAATCTTGGAAGTGGCAATTAAGCCACTTTTCGACATCCGATCGAGGTGAAACTCGGCAGACAGACTCGTTGTTGATGACAATACATTCTGTCAACTTTTGTGACACTCTCAGACACACACTAATTTCCTTGAAATTGTAAGGCAAGGTCCGGAAATTGAAAATAGATGTATTATAGTAAAAAAACTTACGGTTGATTTTTTAAATATTGATTGTAGCTGTTTATAAATTGTAAATTGTGGTGTTGTGATATCTTGTAATATTGTGATGTGATAACTTGTAATATTGTGTTGTAAATTGCGATGTTGTGATATCTAGTCATACGTGTTGTAAATCGTGATGTTGTGGAATTTTTTTTTTTAAATTGTGTTGTAAATCACGATATACTATTTCCCTACAATTTACAATGTTTGTTTTTGAAAGGCAACGATCTTGAAGCAAATATATAAACACTTTAAGCTTCACAATTGATACATTTATAATATCCCTTGATTTTTCACTATAAAATATAATATAATTTAAAGTCTGCGCTAGTATTAAATAACCAGAGTGATTAAACTATTTTAAACAGTGATATTTACCTAGTAATAGCTAACAGACTTGGTAGTTTGACGGTCGCGCGCCCAGGTCTGTACTCTAGCCGGCCATGCGTAGCAGATACCTACCTAGCTATACCGCAGTGGACAGTGGCGTGTCCCGAAGCAGAGCGGCAGTGAATCAGCCTGCCTCCTTCCTCCTTCATGGGAGGGCAATCAAAGATGTTGCCTTTTTATGTTTGGGATCGTCCTTTTTTTTGGGGAGCGTTGCTTATTTTGTTATGGATCCCAAGTATACGGAGATATGATTTTCAGAATTGATTTATGTTTTGTTTTTAGACCTACATATTTTATAAATTGCATTGACACCACCATTTTACAAAAAGTTTAATATTTTGGTTTTCTAACCAACGAGTAATTTTATTAGCAGATTATTGTTGCTTAAAAACACACTCAGGATTCGCGTTGAATTTATTCTGAAATTTATTCACGATGTTTGGGTTCTTAAGATGATACCCGGTGGTGCAGAAATAGATTTTACTAAAATATTGCTGTCACTGTTGCTCTTACTCCACCGGATATTGATCGAAAGGGACAATGCACTGACACCTAACTAAAATGGAGGTTTTGTATTCCCCACTTTTCTCCTCCAAAAGTGGACTGATTTTCAATTTTTTTTAACAACTACATAAGAAAAAACTATTCTATGTCTGTACGTTTTGCTTTTTTTTAAAAAACATTGTCTGGTTTGTATACTGAACATCTTTTGACGGCGTTTAAACCAGTCAATTTTATTGATTTTTGGAAGGTCATAACTTCTATAAAAAGTAACTTATCAAAAAAAACAAAAAGTACCGACACGCTAGTAGTTAATATCTATTTTATGCAAAAACAATATTTTCTCTAGGGTTAAAATCCAGAGAGATAAATAGGGAATACG
Organism: Limnephilus auricula; assembly: GCA_951813805.1. Classification (NCBI taxonomy): domain Eukaryota; kingdom Metazoa; phylum Arthropoda; class Insecta; order Trichoptera; family Limnephilidae; genus Limnephilus; species Limnephilus auricula. The sequence continues at coordinate 46,767,369 of OX638388.1, read as the reverse complement.
TTTGTATGTAAAAATCACCGCCGGGTATCCTCTTAATAAGCGCCAAACTTTAAGCATAGAAGAGATTTTCGATTTCAACAAATGCATTGAATATTTAACTACACTCATATTCTGTAGTTCTTGTTAACTCCACAGAGGAGTTAATGCAAAACAAATTTAAAACAAATGTTAAAAGGACAACAACCCTGAGAAAAATAATTTCGATCATCTTTGAAGATGTTGTGTGGAGGATCTTTTCTAGGAGGGGAAGGGGTGAACATGGGTCTTGAAGAGACCCATGTTTTTGGAGGGAAGAAACACAGAGGCCGGCAAATCGTACTACACAGAGAAAAATGTTATTCTAATACGATCATTTTATTCGTAAAAACGGTTAAAAACGGGACTGAAGTTCTTACGAACAAATTAACAGTGTTTCAATGTTTATTGGCGGGAAAATGTAAGAATAATTGGTTGGTATACGTACAAAATTACGTATACCAACAAATTATTCTTACGTGTTCCCGCCAATAAACATTGAAACCCTGTTAATTTGTTCGTAAGAACTTCAGTCCCGTTTTTAACCGTTTTTACGGATAAAATGATCGTATTTTAGAATAACATTTTTCTCCGTGTACAGCCGAGCTGTTGAGCTCAAGAACGAGTCGTAGAGGCGACCCGTTCTCATGTGACAAAAAATGTCAACCATATAGGTACCGAAGGGATCAATAATGCTAGTTTCTCGGAACTTCTTCCATTGTAATACCGGTAGAACAAGGGACAAGAACAAGGTCAGCAGTTGTGTAGTATTAAAGCATCTGCGGGACCTATACATTACGCCCAGCTTCTGAGGGACCAAATTGGCTTTGGCATGGATGGAGCCCCTGTATCTGAGTTACACCAAGACGGTCAATGTAAGGCATTGTAAGACAATGTACAAGTTGGGAAGATTGCCACCTTTGAAGAAGACCGCATTGTCATCGCGATCCCTACTAGAAATAACTACTAGAAACAGAGCTAAAATAAATGTTTACACTTGACCCTACTAAATCTACTATTTCTGTAAAAAAATGTACCTAAAAACATAAGGCCGGCGCGGCGTAGACCGTGGTAAGGATTTGGACTCCAATTTCGAAGGTCGCGGGTTCGAACCTGGCGTGCGCAAATAAATTTTATTTGATTAATTTGTGTTATTTCACCTTATTTCACTTTCAGAATTGAAACGTTGTTTGAAATTGACTTAGCCATGTTTAGTGACTAGATCTGAATAGCCAGATACTTCACCACCTACCTCTTCCCCGTCTCCTTCCCTTCCCCACTTACCTTCAGCCTTAAAACATATCCCAATTGGGGATGTTATAGTCTCACTGGCTCCAGACGGGAGCAGTTGGGACTCTTGTGAGGTTATTCACTATAAAAAACTTATTATATAGATACCTTCTATTATATTACATTAACATTATATATATTCCAACGGTTTTAATATCATTCATTATAATCTTCAGATAAGGATGGATAAAGGAGGGTAAAAATCTGACCGCATAATTAATTTAAACAATTATCACCAGGAAGTTAATTAAGTGTGTACGAACAATGCTTTCAAATGTAATCTATATTTTCAACCATTTCAGCGGAATGCTGACATTGTTGACTGATACTAAAATGTCATTTGTTTTACAATCAGACTAAAAACAAAACATAAAGATACTTGTACTTTTTTTGCGTATTACACGGCAATTAAATCTACAATAACCTCCTACAAAACATCAAACACAAACATAACGATTTCATCAAATTAAAAACATCATTAAAATTTTATTGGAAAATAATTTTTTATCAGAATTAGGCCAAATATGTTATTAATAGTTTGCGTTAACTCGAAGATAAAATGTGTTTAAATTAATTCGTTATCCCTTATTTCTGTTTGCTTTATTTTTTATCTAAGTACTTCCACTTTCTACCTACTGTAATAAACATAACCATTTTTATATGGTTGGTAAGTTTTTTTTTTGACATTGAAGAGTTTTAAATTGTTAATAAGGTTTTTTTTTACTTTATCTCCACACAGGAGGCCCTGAGGAAAATAAATTCCCTCAGTGCCCGTATCATCTTTTGTGATGCTGTGTGAAGGGTCTTCTTAGGGAAAGGAAGGAGAGAAAGTTCTGGGAAGGAAAAAGGTATGAGGGGTTGGTAGGAATCTGCAGGTTAATGTGTTTAGGAGTGGACGTATAAATCCATCTCACCCACTGTCGTACAAAGGAATCGAAAGAGTTCGTTGGAGAGGTCAAAAGGTCTCTCTCGACCTCTGCCGATCCGGCTCGCCATGCAACAGGTGAGCAAAAGCATCCGCCGCCGAGACCTATACAAACCATACCCCTTAAACCCGGGCAACCCTGCTATGTCACCAATTGTAGCGAACCACTTGGGGTGACCTATGTTAGGGGTGTTGGTTATCCAACAAATGGTTCCCGGGGCGGCGCCGGCGTTATCCATACTAACCTACTTTATTGAAAATCCACTCTGAATCAGCAGGACTTGAGACTAGTTTGGACTAAGACTATTTCGACATCACATCTAGATAGATTCCCGTCTCTGCGCGTCGCGACGCGGTCTGACGGAAAAAATAAATTACAAGAACATGTAAGGTATCGACATGATATCGATCATATTTTCGATTAGTAAGACATCTCCAAATACTAAGTTTTGAGATAATGAGGAAAGCAATATTCGAATGCTCTCCATTATTCAAATATTATTTAATTAATTAATGAACAAAAAAACGGAAACCACAGATAATTTGATTTATTTAACTTAACCATGACTATGTACATAAAATATAAACCTGCGTACACGTTATTAAGTGCGTAAGCGAATCTAAATAAACCTTCTTTCTATACGGGACTCCAAGCATTCGAGCAGTAAATCGCATCTCAAGGGGGTCGTGTCTGGATTCCGTCGGATTTTTATAGATAGAACCCAGAAATCATCAACATATTGCTTTAATTCACTACAAGTTTTGCGCATTATAATTGATTTGGTGGGTTTTATGAGTAAAATGAGTATTGTACCAGATAGAGGGTACACTTTTAAATATATGTATCTAACTGCGTGTACAACATTTTTTGATTTTTCGGAGATGTCAGCCTATTCAACTGGACGATTGAGATATGTATTTGCTTGGCAGGCCCACTGTCCGCTTACTGGGGTCCTCGGACAGAAGTGTAGATGGAGAGCAGGTAGCGGGTGAGGCCCCCCGGGCAGAATTACTCCAGACCGCCGAACGTCTTAATTGCAGTAGGCCCGCCCCGGGATATTGACGGACCACGAACCACACATCCCACTCTCCTTCACACAGTACACACACACTGAACAGAGCCAATATGAAGTATTTTTTTATGGCGGACTTAATATTAAAAATATATTTTTTAAATTTAGTTTCTTATGCATACAAAAAAAATATTCATAAAAAAATAATTTCATATATTGCAAAAAAAAAACGCTTTTTTGTATGAATACCGCACCAGAGTCCTAACTGCTCCAATTTTGAGCCAGTGAGACTATGGCTTTAAATTTATATATTTTTATTGAAGCTTAATTAGGTGTTTTAACTAGAAGTTAAAATTATCTTTGGAGTCAAATGCTTATCCATGTATTTATTTCGTTTCTCAATAAAAGACTTTTCACTCGAATGTAATGTTCCAAGCTCAGGCAATGGAGTAGAAACTGTGGAATATTGGAACGGTTCACAGTTTTGCGAGCAAATATTTTCTATACACTTGCGTATTTAGAATTTCGATTAAAATTTATCATCTGGCAAAAGGAGTACTTTGTCACTTGACTGGATAAAAAGAACGTGATTTCCAAATATTATCGGGTTTGACGTAAAGCTCGGTTAACACGGAGTTTGAAAAGCCAAACAGATTATATTTTGCGGGTGGAAGCTGGAAGATTTTAAGACCTGGAATTTTTTTGAGTAAGAGAACATGTTAAAAAAATTATATGTTATCGTTTTTAATTTCAAATTATTTTGTTTTCTCGTTATTATTTGCGAGTTTTCGTATAACTTATTTAATAACACAGACTATCACTAACAGACCTGTTAAACAAGCGTTACGAGAAAACATTAAAACTCCATAAGACACCGTAAATACCAGGCAATAAAACCATTCAACAATCTCTTACTAGATACAAAAAAATTAAGAAAACCAAAATGAGTTCAGACACAAAATTGAAAGATTGATTAACGAACAAAAAAGCAATATTATAAAATAATTATTATATAAAATAATAAAACATACACACGTAACACACAATAATAACATTAAAAAATCCACACCATTATATACAATCGAAACTCATACTATTTACCTTTTTTATTTCATTTTTTTCATTACCAACTTTATATAAGTATTTTATTAAAATCTACGAGTTCGTCGTATTGAATTTTATATTGTAAAATAAGCTACCCAGTGATGCCAACATTATCAAAATATATTGTAAAATGATCATTATCGTATCAAAATTAATAAATGTTCATTGGGAGAATATATAAATTTATATGTTGTAGTACAAGCTGAAGTCCCGGTGTTGCCCTGGCTTTACGCAGAGTTTATCGAAACCTCATGTGTTTTGAATGCTTTGTGTGCAAAATTTGTCAGTATCGTAATAAAGCTGCAGATTTTAATAGAATAACCTTTCGTTGGATTTTTTAAAAACTACATAATCGTATTAATATTATAAACGCAAAAGTTTGTATGGATGTATATTTATTTGTTACTCTTTCACGCAAAAACTACTCAATGGATTTTAATGAAACTTTACAATAATATAGGTCATATTCAGAAAAACATATAGGCTATTGAGCTCTGGCATTATGAAATTATTTCCTATATATTATTCATCCGATTGCGAAAATGTGGCTTTGAGTTGTAGTGAACATGCCTGCAAAGACTTCTATATAGCGGGTTTCTATATTGGTGAGGTCTCAAGTGAGTTGTTTGAAAAATAAGTGTATTTTAAGGAGTATGGCGGCAGGGAAAATGGCGGGAGAGGAATCCGGGAGGAGCGGAGGGAAATTAAGGAGGGGGGGTTCGCGGGTGGGGTGACAAGGGAAGGGGAAGACGGAGAAGGTGGAAGGGGAATGCGTGAATGCGGGACGGGAGAGAGACGGAAAGGAAGGAGGGGAAGGAACGGGTCAAATGACAGAGGACACGCAGGGAGAAAAAAATCTTTATTTAAGTTGCGCAAAAAATTGCGTTCATCGCATGTCGGGAATCAGCTAGTATTTATTTAAGTACGAAACATTTGAAAATCTATATATTGATACAATTATGAATCTGTGTTCTTTTCACATTCATTTCTAAAAAATTTATCAATATATCGATGGTCCAGTTGATTAGACAGACATTTCCAAATTCTAAGTTTTGAGAAAATGATGAAATCAATATTAAAGCAATTAGCTTTTTTTGTTTTAATACTTTGTATTTCAGTATATAAACCTATAATTTTATTATTATTATTTAAATAACTATTCTAAACAAACAACGGTTGTCCTTATGTTTTAATTGGTTATTTTTATATAATTTCCTAACCGAACTATGAAGATGCAATGCATACACCAGATTGCTTTTAATGTTTGTATATTTTAATCCTCTGTTATCAAGTATATATTTAACGCACCAGACTTTTAGGTCCGGGTTTAGTTTTCCCCATAGGAAAAACTAATCCCTTTCACACACTTTTCCATAAAAATGATCATCTAGTAAATCCACGCTATGCAAGTGCACTATGTAATTATAATTAATACAAAACAATACAAGAACAACATGTTATTAACCTGCCAGACTATTAAATTGGAAAATAATTTACCGACTCCAGATATTTTCATTTCAGAAGGTTCGGCTCGGTGGGATTCCTAATTTGATCGATAAATCCTACTGATCCCTCGATATAAATATTTAAAAAATCTTTCATAATCCTACATGTATTTAAAATGACTGATTTCTGCATTTTTACATACAAATTCTTTGACAAATCTAATACGCCTAAATTTTTAATGAGAGAGCTAGGTATAATGCCAGTAGCTGAAATAACAAATGGTAATATTTTTATAGTCTGAGAATGCCAAAGTCTTTTAATTTCATTTTATAAATCTGTTTACTTTCTTATTTTTTCAGAAACAGATTTTTGAATATTACAGGAATTTGGAATAGCTACATTATTATTTTTCTATTACTTTTATTTCCTCCATTTCTTTTGGTTTTGTAATAACATGTTCTGTATATTTCATATATCATCTTAATTTGACTGCCGTAAAACGGAATTCCTCCTAGTTGGGCAGTCAAAACGCTTAAATAATGTATAATATAATGTATAATCTTTTACTAAATAAAAAAAAATATTCGAATGCTCACCATAAATTAAATATTATGTACACATGTCTGTGTTTTACATGTTAAATATGCTGTAAAATATCACCCGGAAGCATAAGGTCCAGTACATTAGTATGACATTTTGAAATATCCTACAAGTGACCCAGAAACGAGTGACGACCGTCCGTGGTCGAGTGGTAAGACACTTGACTCCCAATCGGAACGTTGCGGGTTCGAACCCGGCGTGCGCAAATAAATTTTTTTTGATTAATTTGTGTTATTTCACAATTAATTAATAAAAATAATATATACTGTATTTGCGGCACGTTCCAGAGTGGAAGATACTCTCAGTATCGCCCTGGTGTAAGACCACCATTCAGAATTGAAACGTTGCTTAATAATGGCTTTAGCCGTGTTTAGTGACTAGATCTGAATAGCCAGGTACTTTCCCACCTTCCTCTTTCCCATCTCCTTCCCTTCCCCACATACCTTCAGCCTCACAACATACTCCAATTGGGGATGCCATAGTCTCACTGGCTCCAGAAGGGAACAGTTGGGACTCTTGTGAGGTTTCTCTATAAAAAAATAAAAAAAAAGAAATCATCAATTCTTTGTTTATTTCACTGCAAGTTTTTCTGCATTATAATTAATTTGGTGGTGTTTATGCGTAATCTGAGTATTATACCAGATATAGGGTACACTTCTATATATATATATATATATATATATCTATATACTCAGCTCAAATTTCGATTGGTTGGAGATGTCTCTATGTACTCTATGTTCTGTTATACCATACCGTTTGACTAAATTAACATTAAAAACAGTAAATAATACTATTAGAAAACTGTGCCAATATCACATCCTATGTATATTCACAGTAACATTACAAGTACATGGATATTTTCTACGAAAGTATATTTATAGCATAATAATACAAAAAATCGAAATTGGAAACAGAGCCACGGGTACGGGAGTAAATTTAATTATTTACCTGATAACGAAACACTTAAACGAAAGGCGTCTTCAAAAGATTGCTCAACAATATTAAATTTAAATGTAATTTCAAAACAATATCATCGCCTGACTACCTACCCGCCTAGTGTAATTTCGTGGATAAATGAAAAATGTATTTTATATTCTTAAAATAAAAATAAAATAAACGTCCAATAAAAAATCTTATCTGTTATTATTAAAGGTGGGATAAAGAGATGAGGAAGAAAGCCGATTCAAAAAACGGAACAACCTTTCTTAATAAATAATTTTCTTTATTTTTATAATGGAATAACACTTGATGACTTATTGTAATATTTGATCATTGAAGACAATATTAATGATAATGACTCTCAAACAACAATGTGAAGCAGAAAAGACAGAAAACGATTTAGTCGCATCTGAAAATTGAACCCAGGACCACTGTTTTGTATGTTTCGTTAGGAAGTCATTAATATTTATTGTCTTCGATGAACCTTTTTTTTTGTTTTTTTTTATGAATACGGCACAAAAGTCCCAAACGCTCCCGTCTGAAGCCAGTGAGACTATGGCATCCCCATTTGGGGTATGTTGTGAGGCTGAAGGAGGAGGGAGGGGAAGGAGATGGGGAATAGGAAGGAGGGGAAGTACCTCGCTTTTCAGATCTGGTCACCAAAGACGGTTAAAGCCATTCTAAGCAACGTTTCAATTCGGAATGGTGGTCTTACACCAGGGCGATACTTAAAGTATCTTTCACTCTGATACGTACCGCAAATATATGACATTTTATTTTTAAATATTGTGAAACACAAATTAATCTAATTAAATTTATTTGTGCATGCCGAGTTCGAACCTTCCCCTAGCCGGCTAGCCTGACTGCCTAATCGCTATCACTGATAAGTAAAAATTAAATAATGATTTTGACAATTGGTATAGGTAGTACATTTACGACTTATTTTACTGGTAGTTATTTTTTCAAACGGTTTGTATGTGTAACGAGTTGCCAACATTAGTATTTCCTTCGTTGTTCAATGCGAGCGCCTTCTAGTGTATGTGTAATCTTTCGTAACTCAATAAAACAGAAGTTAAAAGAATGGAAATAATTCAGAACAGAGACATGAGATCTATATTGTGCTGTAGCAGATATACTGGGATAAAAACCTTGCAACGCCGACTCAATATTATTTATTTATTTTCTCATGTTCTCTTATACACCAATATATCATGGAGAAGATTATAAATTACAAAATACACAAGTGCACACTTTACTATTTTGTGACATGTGTTAAAAAATAGTTGCTGAACTGTCTGTAAGTGACATTGTAAATATCGATGGTCAGTGCAGAATCGTTAAGCAGTTGAGTCTGATAGGCAGAAGTCCTTGCTTTCGGAGCATAAAAAAGTGCATGGGATATCCCACGAGTATAATTGGTAGAGACATGAAAATTAACCTCTTTTAACATAGGCGGATTGAGTATGATACCAGAGATTAGCTTAAAAAAGTGTTTACCTAAAAATATTTTTCTGCGGGCTTCTAAGGTGTTGAAATCGAGCATCCCTGTTAAGAACAAGGATGGATACAGGAAAGGATAGTACGTATATTCCCTCATATACAGGTAATGCATAAACCTTATTTGTAAGTTTTCTATTTTTATTATAAGGTTTTGTTCAGAAGGCGCCCAAGTAATGGAGCTATATTCCAGGATGCTACGAACAAGTGCTTCATATGTTCCATTAGTAAATGATCTCGCATTACGAAGAACAAATCCAAGCATTTTGTTGGCGCGAGAGACAATGTCAGATATGTGGTATTTGATAGAGAGATTTGTTTAAAAAATCACACCAAGGTCTCGTATCTCATTTTTGCGTGTTAGTATATTTTTATTAATCTGGTAGGGGAATACGAATGTATCTTTGGATCTTGTAAATGTAACGAAATTGCACTTCTGGATGCTAAAGGGAAATTTTTCAGTTAGGACCATTTGACAAGAGAATCAAAATCATTCTGTAGAAGAATGGAATCGATGTAACTTTTAATAGCTCAAGTTTGATATCATCAGCGAAGAGGAGATATTTTGAGCGGTTAATGCTCTTGCCTATATCATTAATGAATAAAATAAAGAGGAGGGGTCCTAAATTCAATCCCTAGGGAATCCCGGTGTTGGTTTTGTATTCGTGAGAAAATTGGTGTCCGTAACTGACGTACTGATGACGATTGAGCAAGTAGCTAGCTACGAAAGCGAGAAAATTCTGAGAGAATCCGATGTCACTCAATTTTTTTAATAAAATATCATGGTCGACTTTGTCAAATGCTTTTTTGAAGTCTGTATAAATCACATCGACATGTACAAAAATTTCAAAAGATTTATTGATATATGTAGTGAGATTCATAAGGTTTGTTGAGGGCGATAGAGTAGGGCGAAATCCATGCTGATTATCGTTGAGTGTATGTTTTGTTTGATTATATATTTGTGAGTAAAATAATAATAAAGTATAATAATATCTTAAGTATGTAGCTACGACTAGTCTACAATACACTACTTTTTATTTATAAGTTAAAAAATAAAATTTTACAAGATTTTATGTTGAATAATGTTACTATAAATAGTACAGTTCCTTGCTATCCCACGAGAAACTGCAATGATCTTAGGCTTTCTAAAACAAATTTATCTGGAACACGTAACAATATTTATTACAAAGGTTTTAAAATGTTCAATAAACTCCCTATAAATGTTAAGAAAGCTAAAAGTCTTGCAGTTTTTCGTGGGTTATGGCTTGGTGTTGTGAAGTCCAAATTTTAGTTATTATACATTAGTAGCAGGTAATATAATATAATTATAGTAGTTTTAGAATAGATATACACTAAGATATAAATGGATATAAGATATAAGATGGAAAAAATATAGCTAAATAAAATATACTACATAATAAATTATCTTTCATCAGCCCCTTCCTGAACCCGCCTCACATTCTGACACACAGTCTGATCGAGTGGCGACGCGACGACGTCCTATAATAGGCGACGCGACGCCTATTATAGGACATCTTCGCGTCGCGTCGTAAGCAATGGTCCCCTGACTACACAATATCATCAGAGAATCGCTTTTGAAGTATCACATAATAAAACTGAAATTTAACTATTCAGGATACTGCTATTTCAATCATTACGTAAGTATCGAATATTTCAATATCATATTTAGTACCTAGACTGGTAAAAAAAGGTTTACAGGTTTGAACTCTAGCTTTTATTTTACGTTAGCTCACACGGGGGTCTGAGGAAAAGGCCCTGAGGAAAATAATTTCCCGCAGGGCCTATGTCATCTTTGGGGATGTTGTGTGGAGGTTATTTTTAAGGAAAGGAAGGAGAGGAAGATCTGGGAAGGAAAAAGGTCTGAGGGGTGAGTAGGAGTCTGGGGTTCAGTGTATCCAGGTCATCCGCTGCCATTTTTAATATAAAAAAGACCTAGACAAACCTCACCCTATGAACCCGGGCATCCTTCTTAAGTCACCAAAAGTAGCGAACCACTTGGGGTGATCTATGGCAGAGGTGTCGATTATCCATAAAATGGTTCCCAGGCGGCCTGGCATTTCTGCCTTCTAAATTGTGAATCTGGGTATTGCGTTACATCCTTTTTCTCCGGGAAATCTGTGTACGCGTGAAATTCATTATCCAATTATAATTATTTGACGTTTTATCGATATCTGTATTAAAGGCTTTTTCTAAAGCCATCGTTCCTTATTGAAGTGTGATTTATCGAGGCCCAAATAGATTTTCCTTACATTATTTTCAATAACAATAATGAATGTGCTAGAAGCATTATTTGTAGACGGCAGCTTTTATTGAAATGGATATTGAAAAGAATATTATGTTCCAAATTCTTCTTTTGTTCTGCCGTCTTTATGGAAAAAAAAACAACACTTGAAATAAACGACTGGTCTTCACACAAAAGAATCATAACTTTTCATTCACTTTTATTATTGGATTAACAATATTCGAATACTTACACATTAATCTGTCTCTCACCGAGGGACGAATCACATTTAACAAGATAAATATTCTAATCAAATTCTTGTACTTTTGTACCCTAAAATTATAAAATTTTGCTTTTGCTTTCCCAAACACGCTCAATAAAAAACATATTATGTATTTTTGTTAAAGTACATATCAGGATTAAATAATGGCATTTCCAATAACACGTGTTCCCAATTATATCACATCCCATGTAAGTATGGTCCTGTATATTTTCTGCCTGTACAGAGTGAGGGGGAAGGTGGAAGGGGAAATCGTGAGGGCGGGAAGGCGGGGAAGTTGGAGAGGAAACGCGGGAGGGTAATGAGACGCAGGATGGGAAAGGGAGGCGGAAGGGGAACGGGGATGAATGGGAAAGGACACGCAGGGAGAAATAATGTTTTTATTTAAATGCTATGCAACGCATACCGGGAACTCGCTAGTAATAAATAACTTTGCGATTCGACGGTAAATTTAATTTGGATAAAAATACTTTTAAAACGCAAATTTTTGTCAATTGATATTAAGGGGAACTTAAGGATAGGGATATTAAGGTTCTTTTTTCATATAAAACTTAAACTTAGGTATAGATTTGAGACCAAAATACTCAACCAAACTGGTAAACTATTTTTTAATCAAAAGGTATAGCAAATATATGCCTCTGTATTTAGTTGTGTTTTAAATTATAACATATAGGCCAAAGATTCAATTTTTCATAATTTTTAATGCAACTTTGGCAACTATTTGTGAGTTATATTATTTTTAAACAAAATTACTCTACTATGCATATATGGTGAAATAAAAGATAAAAAAATTTAATTATTAAAGCAAGTGTTTTGATGAGCGAAATGGGATATAGCGTATATAAAATGACATGCTCCAACATTATATGCAATTATTATGTTCACACTTATCCTACGAGAAGACGCAGAGATTTTAGGCTTCTCAAAAATAAACTTTCTTGCATATAAAACAACGTGTTTTACAAACGGAAAAAACTTTATAATAACCTACTTACCCTAAAGGAAACCTTAAGTCTAAGCACTTTTCGTAGGCCATGTGCTGTAAATGTAAAAAAAAATGAAAACGAACATAATCACCAATACCATTTTAGTCGCCTTCAACCAATTTATCTGTTTTTTACTGTATTTTTCAAACCCATTTGTAAATATAATTGAATTTTTTTTTTTTTAAATTTATTTATTATTTTGGATTTTTTATATTTTACCAACTAGATTTTTTTTAAATTGTCCTTGTATGTATGGCCGAGAGAGTCCGACCGGAGTCGAAACGTCAACCAGTCTCTCTCTTTCCGGCCTTCCACGCAGGAAGTGAGCCAGCGCACCTATCCCCAGATCTGGATAAACCCCACCTCATAAACCGTAGCGAATGATTTTGTTGCCGTTCCAATCCGATTGAAAGTAAAAATACGTGGACAATGTCTGAGTTTATTCTGAGAATGCCTGACTGGCAGATGAGTCATTATTTTTTTCTTTTTTTTTCTTTTTAAGTTCTTTTCATAATTAAATTAATTCTACAAGTTAAAATTTTATTAAGCCCGCGAAAATATCCGCTAAGCGTATAATACCATGCAGGAGAGTTCGTGACGTCATCTGGTCCCTTGTTTGTGTGAAATATAAGGTAAAATATTTAGAAAACCGTTTCACGCTTAATATGGAAGAAAAAATTAAATTTTAAAAAATGCAGTAGTTAGATATTAACTAGTACTAATCAATTCAGTTACCGGAATTTCGAAAAAAGTGCAAAGCGAAATGTAATTTTTAACCAAAAATTGCAACAGATCCTAATATAGGGGTCGGTGAAAAATGGCATTTCGTTTTTTTTAATTTAAAAAAATAACCATTAAACTGCACTTTTTTCCTGTAACTGAATTGGTTAGTACTAGTTAATATCTAACTACTACAACTTTTTAATATTTTTTTCGTCCTTATTAAGCGTGTATTGTAAATATTATCCCTTATTTTCCACACAAACATGAGACGACGGATGACATGAGACGACGTCACACACTCTCCCGTTTCTTACCGGCCGTTTTCGCGGGCTTTAATAAAATTCAAACTTTTAGATATAATTTAATTATGAAAACGAACTTTAAAAAAAACTGGTATTTAAGTTTGCATGTCATCTACATGAACATATTTTTTATAAGTCAAAATATTTTTCACTCAACTTCGCAATTGGCTCTACAAGCCAATGTTTGGAACTAAGGAAAAACTTAGAAATTAAATGGGTCTGCAAATTTGAAACTCGTTACGTAAAAAAATAATTTGCAACGAATGTTATAATTGGACTATTAATAATTTATTTTGCAGTTACGCTTTCGTTTTTCTTTCAGACACCTAAAAAAGCTTTAGAATAATATTTTTTATCGTTCTGTCAACGCCGTCTGGCGTTGACAGAACGTCTGAAAAGAGAGTCTGGCCCCCTACGTGCTTAAATAAGTACGTATATAAGTATCTTTTTCAGAGGAAAATCTCAGAAAATGGCCCTTTCATCGCATATTTTGACGTGTTCTCCTTTGATAAATTTGCTTAAGCTATCAATTGACTATATTGATTTATCCCTTTACAGAGGGAGCCTAGTTTGAATACAATGAAAGGCGACCATTTGAAAGGGGTCGCCATCCATAACGGGAACACAATCTGTCTATTGAAAGACGAGGAACTTGCACGGAACTTAACGGCCCTTTGATTTCCCATGGCTTTACAGGTATACCTGTACCACGTCACGTGACCACATGACAGCCACGTGCCTACCACATGGCGCTGGGTGGCCCGGAATCAGAATTCAGGGTTGGAATCGGGCGGATCTAATGGTCAGCATTTCAGCAAATGTACAACGACAAAGAACTTGATGGCATTGCATTATTTTCGCGCGCCTGGTGGGAATCTGATGCATTTGTACACCCGGCTACGCTGATATGTTTTAAAGGTTTTCGTTACTAAAAGATTTCCATCTAAGAAAATCCGCCCTGGTTGGAGTAAGACTAACCGAAGTAGATCGACATGGGGACGCCTAGAGGCGCTTTGTAAGCAAAAGAAGAAAGCAAACTTGAAGCACGTTTGAAGCAAACCCCCTGACCACGAAAAGGAAATCAAAATAATTCTGTATGCTATTATAAACACTACTGTAAAAAATACTTATATCGGTTGTGTGTCTCTCCTGCCTAACCCTGGTTTATTGAATTCAAATTTGCTTTGAACGTAAGTATCATTTTCAAATGTGGATATCGTTGTGTAATGTAAAGTATTCAGACAAGCGATAAAGTAATTACTACTAATTACCTAGATATAATACAAAAAAATTATTGTCTTTTTCAAAATTGGAATTATAATGTAACGCGATTGTTCATGGGTCTGCGCTAATAAATACATAAACTTCTAACCAAGTGGAATTGGATTGTGTAAATTCACTTTTGTATGGTTATTTGAGAAGGCCTGTTTTAACTCGACCATTCGACATTTCATTTGTTTGTAAATTTGTTTCTTACGTTCCGGTTCCGGTTTAAGATGGTGGCTGACTTATATATAGAGTTTTTATGATCTTAGTTCCTACTACGAGCTGTCAAAACGGAATAACCAATATTATGGTTCAGGTCGGTGGCGACCTGAAAAAAATTGATAAACGAATTGTCATGGAGATGGTGACATTTCTTTGAACAAATTGTACAATTCCTTATTGGAAATAATAAAAAAAATGCATCGTAAAATATTTATGGTTTATAATTAAGTACGCACTTACAAATCTTATGATTTCAGAGAAAATTTAATTTATGATTTATTGAGAAAAAGATAAATACTTTTTTGGACCCGAGGTCTACGTTGTTTACAGAACTAGCCATGCTTCATAAATTTATTTATTTTAATTTTAATTTAATTTAATTAAGTTCTGCAAGCATTATAGATTTTGCAGAACTTAATAATTACATTATTAAATTAAATTTAAAAAAAAATTAAATGGAGTTCTACGAATTAAACACAAAAACAATAAAAAATATATATTTTTTTAATATTTTAAAAAATGTTTCGTAAACATGAATGAAGATTTTATTACTAATTGTCTCAACAATAAAACACTTGTTTAAATGAATCCGAACCGGCAAATCTCAACTGTGAGTCATGAAATCTAAACAGCTTCATTTTGAAAAAAAAACATCAACGTAATTTTTCCCTCCAAAGTGAAAACAGAACCTGCTTTGTTTCGATGATAATAATCCTAATTAATGTTATAAATGTGAAAGTGTGTTTGTTTGTTTGTCCTTCTTTCACGTCGTAACGAAGCGACTGATCGACGTAATTTTTTGCGTTGTGGTAGTTGGAGGACTGAGAAGTGACGGTTCCATTTCTAATCGGACTATGAGATCTCAGCGTCTGAATTTCCATAGAAAATTTATTCAGACACGATACTTTCTCACATGATAATTCATCACATCATAACTCACATTAACCTAACCTAACTTTATCTAACCTAACCTAAGGTTAAAAACCCCAATTATCAGTTTTCGACGCTTCGAGACATGATGAATTATCATGTGAGGAATTAACATCCGATGAAAAGTTTGTACTCAATATTCATACAGTTAAAAAGTTTCCACTGAACATTCTGGTCACCGAGAAGTGGCATAGGCTACTTTTATCCTGAAAAAACATTATACTTTGGGAAATTTTTTTGTAAGTTTTCCCTAAACCGTGCGAGCGAAACCGCAAGTAAAAGCTAGTAAATAATTTCAAGTAATCTTTTTAAAACCAAATATGAACATCATGTACAAGTGTCCAAGTACTAATTCAAATATAGTTAGGTCAGGTGTAGCAGAGTGATAAATAACAGAGTCAGAGATAGATGAGGTTGAATACTGAGAGGGTGAGAGGGGGGGGGGGTGTAATGAAGTATTCTGAGTATGGGACTTGACGTGATGTTTTTTAATCATGTTAATTTAATCATTTTTGGGATCACTATTTTGGGGAAATCTCTACAAGGCCCTTTACGAAAATTCAAATGTTTCATCAATATAAATTTTAAAATAATTTAACCTAACGAATTTCTTTGGGTCATGTTATTTTTCGTTGTAACATTTTAGATTGTTTTACTTAGAAATTATTCTTTAATCCCTGATATCGATGCTTTCATTTTCGTGTTATTATTTTAGGATTTCTAGATATTGTGTATGTACATTCAGCGTACTGGTTGGTGACTGAGCGTAGCTTACTAGCTTGACCATTTTGCATTTTGAGTATCTGTAAATTTGTTCTTTTTCAAGAAGGTGGCCGTTTTAATGGTTCAGTAAAGATGCTCCATGTAAAATCGTCGAATTTATTTCGACTTAATTATTCGCATTTTTTTCAATTTTATGGTTTGAAAAACAAAATTGTTATTGAGATAATTACATTTCTTTTGACAAATTGTATAATTAATTATTTTAAATTAAAAAATATATTTCATAAAATATGTGATTTATAGTTAAGTACCTGCATACAAATTTTAAGATTTCAGAGGAAAATTTGGTTTTGATTTATTAAATATGTGAAAATGACGACCGTCCGTGGCCGAGTGGTAAGACACTTGATTCCCAATCGGAAGGTTGCGGGTTCGAACCTGCCGTGCGCAAATAAATTTTATTTGATTAATGTGTGTTATTTCACAATTAATTAATAAAAATAATATATACTATATTTGCGGCACGTTCCAGAGTGGAAGATACTCTCAGTATCGCCCTGGTGTAAGACCACCATTCAGAATTGAAACGTTGCTTAATAATGGCTTTAGCCGTGTTTAGTGACTAGATTAGGGATGCCATAGTCTCACTGGCTCCAGAAGGGAGCAGTTGGGACTCTTGTGAAGTTTCTCTATAAAAAAAATATTTAAAAAATTTACATATTTGTAATATCCACGAATCCCTGTTCTTGGGATTGAATTATTTTATAAATGGATTAATAAAATTTACGCTCTTTATATGTATACATAGTACTTTTGTTAACAATATTGCTCGATTCTACTTTCAAACATGTCACCTTTTTTACATATTTTTAATCTGTTTAAATTACCTAAGTGTTCTCTATTATTAAACATATAACACTTTAAGAGTTCTTCATATTATTTCATTTTCTTTTGGGTGCAGTAACCCTCATTATATAATTGTTGTTGTTTTTTTTATATTTAATAATATTAAATTTATAAAAACAGTTTATTTTTAACTATGTAATTATTATTACGCGTGACAGCTGTTTCGCCTTCTGAAGGCATTATCAAACTATCTGATAATGTCTTCAGAAGGCGAAGCAGCTCTCACGCTTAATAATAATTACATAGCTGAACTCGTTTAAAAATAAACTATATTTATAAATTAAATAATAATATTATTAAATACATAAAAAATATGGAGTTCTACAAATTAAAAATTCATAACAATTAAAACAAAAAAAAATAATAATTTTATCCTGTACCTAAATATTAGATTTAATCATACATACATCATACTTTGTTTTATATTAGGTCTTATATAAACCTAACATATTATTTTACTATACACGAGTACATATCTCTTTTCAATATTATCTCAATGTACTTCTAACAACAACTGTATCACTTCAGCGATATTATGTCTGAGTACTCAAACATTCTTATTTTGTTATAGTGTAAGAACAAAACTGTTTCCCTCCTGTGTACCACTGTTTACTTATAATATCACGTATCTCTTTCATATAAAAAGCCTTTTATGGCATTTAAATCAATAAACTTAAATATTTTTCATTTCAATACTCTGTAAATGTTCGAAAACAATAAATAAATTAAAATAATCTCACGTCAATACTCGTAGTTTGTAATCAATTAGTAAAGAAGTACTACAATCTATATTATTACCTTAGTTTTGCCAAAATCTGTGAGTCAGGTTTGTTGAAATGGAGATGTCGAGCATTTTGAATGGCGTTAATTATTTGGTGAATGATAATCTTATTATTCTAGTTTGTAATTTTCCCTGGTTTGTAAGCTTGTTAATATTATGATTTCATCGTTCGTAATCGCTGTGTTATTATAAATGTAGCATTCCTCCGGGACGACAGGGCTCTCCAGTTTCCAGTCTCCAAGGGTACTCTTCGGTGCTAAAGGTATCTTAGGTATCATCTCAGCCAGTATATCATAAAAGTAGGTATATCTCAGCTGTCAGTAATACAGAGATGTTTCCGAAGCCCAGAAGGCTCAGACCTTTGTATGAAATGTGTGCAATTTAACGAAACCACTGCACTTGGAGAAAATATGCCCATATGAAATGGCTTACTACTTCTTCTGTCATGCTGGTTCATGAATTGCGCTGCATTTATAGCGGAAATACTTGTATTGTTTTGTAGCAGTACTTTTTGTTCAGCGGCGTCGAAGAACGAAAGAGGTGATTACGGAATATTGATGTGGAGATGTTTATGCTTTGAGGATCGATTGATGACTGAAAGTGGGTAATAAGAAAATGACAGGTCTGTAGAAGGAGGTTAGGTTAGGAAATGTAACAATACTAACTACAAGTACAGCGGTTCATAATATATTGATGTATATAATAGTATAGACGTACGTACCGGTCAGTGGCTGAGTAGGCATCGCGTTTGGGTCCCATCCGGGGTCGCGTGTTCGATTCCTCGGCTGGCTAAATCCTGCATCTTAATACAAGCAACATCTTCCGCTTACTGTGGAGGTAGTAGGAGTTTTTCAAATAATGTCAGGTACCCAGCGATTCCTAAGCTTATTTGGAGTAAAAAAATCTTTATATCATTTTTCTGTACGGTGACATTTTTTTATTCAATTAAAAACCCTTTTTTAATGTTTTTCCACACACCGTCGCTGATCGCATATAAACCCCGCTCACCCCTCCCCCTATCCACCAGACAACGCCCCGCAGGTTGGCAGCGCGCTCCCTTGCTCTCCCCATCGTGCGTTCGCTCCCTTCCTCTTGGGTACACGCCACGTGCACGTGTCGACTCGTAACATTATCTCGCGACTATGCCAATCATAATTGCCAGTAGCGACGTGTGATTGAAAAACATTTTTTTTAAATAAAAAAATATATTATCGGACAGCAAAAGGACATGTACATTTCTTACACCAAATAACCCCAGAAATCGCTGGTTAAAATCTCTCGGGTACGTCCTGTTACACCCTGTATATATATATATATATATATATATATATATATATATATATGTGTATAGATAAGAGTAGCTGTATATTGTGTAAAGGCCCAACCCAAAGCAGTGTTATTTTTTCGGCCCGTTCAAACATGTATTAATTAAATAGCAATAAACGCATGTCCACTATCGCAATAACTCAACACCGTGAAAAGCAAGGCCGACGATTACAGGTCATTCAAGAGAACAAGTCAGAGCCGTTCATCAGTTTGCTGATGGCGGCGATTTTTGTTGATACTTGTTGCCATCTGACAACTTCGACTTAAAAATGCATACGCACACACTTATTCGTCTTACATTTACTTATTAAAGTAAAGCTAAATGCTACAATTTCATCCAAACATTTTACGAATGGGGGATTGAAAACGTATTAATTTGTCGAGCAGTCCTGTCTCCTGTCGGCTCTGGTCGCCATACATCAAATAGTAGTGCTGCTGCCTCAACAAGGAGGTAAGGAGTTTGTGTATGCTCACCTCGAGTACGTTGTACAGAAGTTAGCCGAATTCGATTAGCAGAGAATATGAGTCGGGTCCTCGAACAAATCTTCCCCCGCGAATCCTCGTCACATGGCAGGGAAGGATTTGTTGCTAAACAACCACATGTTCGGGACTAAAGCACTTATGATAGTTTTATTCCTAGTTACGGCGAGAACTTCAGAACCGCTGTGAAGGACGTCAACGTACTTAAAATATGTATAACAAAGTAATCTAAAATATAACATATTTACTAAGAACTCACTTTGTTTAATTTATAAGGTCCCATTCAATAAAAAAAACACTCTGGTTCAAAATAAGTTTCGCAATTTATTTACAAGTTCCTTTTAACCATTGATGTATATATATTTTTTAACATGCATTTTCATTTATTTAACGATACACTGCATTTGATCTAGACCGCTCCTCACCCATTCCTGGATGATTAGAGTAAAAAGAGACCAAATTGAAGCATCCCATTGTATTTAAATATGCTGGTAAATATGGTTTAATAGGCATTCCAGTAGAATTAGTTAATCTAGTACATTCTAGTACTTCTTTAGTAGAAAATACTTGTTCACAGAACACACTACACACTGCGCTGTATCGGGTGCGGGATGGTCGATTGAATATTTAACTCTGGTGGATATTTCGTGTTATCCAATTGAATAATACAGAACGCGAGTCCTTTTCCGCCACCGAAACCCATTTACCGGATTATGTTTCCCTTTACACCTGTTCCCAACAGTGATTAATGTTTCATCTCAAATCACAAACCAAAGCAGATTTACAACGCCAAAAAGAATATTCGAAATAACAGCAGTAGACAGCTGTCAAGCAGGACTCGCGGATATAAACAGCGATTCAAATATGCACAAGTTATTATGAGATGACTATCCCGTGATTTGTCACGGATCTGCGCTAGTAACATTCATAACTGCGATCACACAAGCACAGATGATGAACAAAACAATATTCTCCACTACGCCTTCGAAGGTCGCAGGCTCAAATCACGGGGTACGCGAGTAAATATTATTTTGTTTTGTTCCACAATAAATTAGTTAAAAATAATATATGGTATATTTGTGGCACTTTCAGAAAGGAAGATAGTCTCAGTCTTACCCTGGTGAAAGACCATTCAGAATTGAAACGTTGCTTGTCGTTTGGCGAAAAATCTGAACAGCCAGGACTCCACGTCTTATTTTTCGTCATCTCCATATTGAATTCCATAGTTAACCTTTTTGAAAAGCCGGTAATTGTTCGCACGATGTTTTTCTGTTACGCGAACAACCTGAGACGAACTTCTGAGTAGTAAATATTAAATTTATGTTTACATATTCTAAAATAATTTTTATATTTCATTTTATATAATTGTTTTTTTTTTAATGATATTTGTAGGTAATTAATCACCTCTCTTAAATATTGTTGTCTATTGTTCTTTTTGTCTATACCTACTTGTTTTTATCCTTTGTTAATTTTATTCAGATTTTTATCATATCTTTTTAATAATACAGAGTAAAGTTATAAAAAAAACTTTTTAACTATATACCAGTTACCCCCATTAAAAGAGTATACCAAGAAACTAACTTAATGAAAATCAGAAAACTGTTTGATTACAACATATGCTTATTAATCTACAAAATCCAAAATGACTTTATACACACAAATACTACATTTATGAAAACATCACAAGTACATGAACACCACACAAGACAACGTAATAAATTATACACAAATTCAACAAAGACAGAGTGTGGCAAAAGAAACATAGGCCATGAGGGTATAAACATATATAATCTCCTTCCTGATAACCAAAAATAAAATTAATAGTTTTAAAAAAAACTGTTTGCTCTCAAGATTAATAAGCAAAACCAAAATGTTCTTACTTAAAAAAATGTGTTACTTGGTGTTAGGTAGTAAACCATCATTATTCATATTTTTCTATCAATGTATATTTCTTTTAACTTAATAAATAAATAAATAATAATCCTGACGAAGAAACCATCGTTTTTGAAACATGTAGATATTAAAACATGTGATTATAGTGGTTTACGCAAAGTAATTTGTATCATTTAATTAAAATGATGCCACAAAGTAATTTTGCAAAGATTGAAAAAAAATGAACTTTGTTTACTCTTATAAATAGGTTAATTTGGGGCAAAATAAAAGTATGTCCACTTATCCAATTCTTTATGAAATTTTACCATTTTGGTACACAAAGAGCCATTTCTAAAGCATTAGTTATTTAGTATACCCAGTAGGTACCTCATTAAAATTAATATAATCATCGCTGCTGCAAATTCTGTCATTCATCTGATATCATTAATTTATGACCTGGACTGGTTCTACCTAAGCCTTCCAACTGTCCAATAGAACTTACTCATCAATCAAGTTGTACGAGTATGTAGGTAAGGTATGTGTAACGTATCGTAATAATCTATGATCTAGTATTCTAGTACATACTTTACCATAGTAGTCTATGGGTCTTAGGTTTTTAGCTCTTCAGATCAAAACAAGCTGTAGGAAGTAAAGATCGATGATTTTCAGCACTGCAAAATATTGCAATAGCCACACCATCTTCGTTCGGTTCGTCTTCGGTTCGTCTGCGCAAAGGCAAATCCACAGATCTACCAAATTATTATTAAGAGTGATTGACCAGCAGCTGAGAATAAAAGTTTAAAAGTGCTTGCAACTGTACAGGGAAGTACCAATGATTATTCCCCGTATCAAAATTATTAAAATAAAAATTTAATATCGATTTATTTCATTCAAAACTTGCTTTAATATATACCTACATTCAAGTAAGCAATAAAAATACTCAAAACGCACGATGATAAATTATTAAATATCGTGTACTTCTTGTGAGTATTTTTTGATCATAAGTATTTATGATTTTTCAATAATATAAGTGTGTAAAAAATTTTTTAAATATTTTAGTTTATAAAATCTTAAATAAATAGAAAAACTGAGGTATTTTTGTCAGAAAACACGTTCTCGGATTTATTTTTTAATGATTTTAATATAACTAAAATTAAAATTCTTAAATCTTTGTTGACTAGAAAATGTATTGCATTATTTTGTTGATTGATGAAATATGATTAATACTACGATTTGAAATTTGTGTTGTTTAATAGAATCTATCGTTTGAAAATTAAACAAATCTGCCAACGACCAACGGTATAACCTTAGTATATTAAATAATAAACTTAGTTTTTCAAAATTTTAAAACTGCGTGTACCAGATAAAATAACAATCTTTCAAAATCAACCTATTTTTTTTTGTAAAAAAGAGTCAATACGTCTAGAAATTAATTTAAAAATGACTAATTTTCGGTATTCTCTGGTAATGCCCTCTTAACATCCTTATTCCGTTCTCGAATCCCGGCTTGCTGACATCGTTCGTAACTTCCTTCATATTTAACCTCGTGTTGAAAACCCTTCTGATCTTATTTGGCCTGATTATTACAGTGATTAATATTTTTTTATTATCTTCACTCGATGTTTCATTTAAATTCTACCAACAAGTAAAATCTCTCAGCCGCATAATCATCTCCGCCAAAAAGCCTTCAGCCTTAAAGAACGTTTGTCCTCAGAAGTATTATTATAATTAAACAGGCACTGTGTTATTCAAGAATCTAAGTATTTTAATCAATCACCCTATATTTTACAAGGATACTTGTTTAATAAGCACCCGAGAATACCAGCAACAGTACTTACTATATGAAGATATTCTCTTTAAAAAATATAACGGATTTAACATTATATATTTTTAATTTTTGATTTTTACAAAAGAAAGACGAGCATTCCCTGGTTACGAATAACCTGACAATATTTGAAAATCTCCTATTACCATTACAGTAAGCGGAAAATGTTGCTTGTGTCATGGAGGACTTAGCTAGCCGAGGAATTGAACACAGGTCGCCTAGGTGTGACCGAAACGCGATGCCATCTCTGCCATTGACCAGTCAAAACCGGTGTATAGATTTATAATTTCCTATATCTGAATATGAACGATACAAGATATAATATATGTTCCAATTTTAATAAAATCCTGCAAACAAAACCACCTGATAGAACACTCAGGATTTTAAATTAAGTTGTTCGTCTGGCAAAATATTTTCTACTTTTCTTCTCGGCTGAATCTACAAACACGACCTTTTTTATTTTCCGTCGAAATGCGTAGTTCCCGATATTTTGGTGGATTTCATATTTTATATTAAAAAAACAAATTTTATGCAATAAGTGCGGTTATTAAAGTAAAAGTTTTGGCGAGATTTTGTAGGAGATTTAACCTGTGTACCTACCGGTGAAAGTTTTAAGAGATTTTTTACGTCATTATGCTAGGTTTTCATTTTAAAAAACACGGTCAAACAAAAGAAGTGTGGTATTACAAAGTAAAACATATTACAAAGGCATGCAGAATTTTTCCCCCGATGCAATATATAACATAGTTGGGCGTGTAAAACGTGAAAGAAACGTCTATTTTGCTCCCTTGACCACAGAAATGTTTCAGCATAACTTGTTTAAAATATTCATGAATCTCGGCTGGCAGATGCTCACCGCAGCCCTCAGTACCCAACAATCCAACAAGCCAGTATCCCAGTATCCCAACACCCCAAAACCCCAAACACCCCCCCGCCCGGCGCATGGCGCACTACATGGGCTACTCACCCGGAGATACTATTTCTAATACAGTTATGGATCTAGCCACAGACTTTCAACCAACAAACTTTCACTAAATATTTTATATACAAGTTCGTTTGTTGTTCCAAAAGAAAACTACCCTTTTAATATTCTCAGATTTATGAACCGAAACAACTTGAATTTCGTAAAAAGTGTGCCAACAAACCAAAGTAAGGATAGGCTAAAGTAAAACAATTTCAATAAGTTTTTAAAAATTATGACTGTCAGCATTATTCTGAAAAAGAAAAAATACTAAAATTGTTTTCCTTAGATGAACAAAATTAAAGCGGAATTGGGTTTTTTTCCTCTTCCAAGTCTCCACTTCATTAATTTATTCAATAAATTCAAATAAATGTATTTTCAAATAAGGTACATTTTTGTTGCGAGGAAATTAGTTTTTTTTTTTTTAATTTCGAATACAAATTAGTCGTCATAAAATAATAATAACATAATTGTATCGTGTCAAAACACTGCAAAACCTACTTGTATGTTTTATGCTAGTCAATCTTTTTTTGTAAGAAGGATGTAAACCTTATTTTCGTCGTTGTTACGGGCGGGTGCTTACGGGGCTAGAAGTTCTTCATTCAGTGGAGAGAGAGAAGTAGAATAGCGCTCAACTTCAATTACGCGACTGTGGTGAATTCATCAAAATAAACGAATTAAAAATAAGAATAAATTAATAATAAGAAATTGTCTTCGTTCCTTAAAAGCGAAAAAACATTGAAATTAAAATAAAACGCTGTAAATATGTAGGGCACTTGAAAACACAGACAGATAGTTAGAATCATTTTTGCAATGGTATTCAAGTTCCAATCTCGTAAGTAATCTCAAAAACTAACTAACCAACTAAAAATCACGCCGTTTCTCCTTGCACTCCTTCGTTAATTCGCTCTACATGCCCAGAACCATGCCCCAACTATATTAACGTCCCTTTCTTAATCTTACTCAACAGCCTTGCATTATTTGCGGATCTCCACATTTTCTCGCGATCATACATGGTTTTATCACACATTCGCCTAAGGGATCTCATTTGCACAGCACTCAGTGTACTTTTATCCTTCCTCTGCCAGTTCGTGTCTCACTGCCATACATCAGGGTAGGTACCAGAACTCCATTGCGGACTGCTAGCTTCGCTTCTTTGGACTTTTTTTTGTTAGCGCCGACGGCGTTCGGACCTCCATTAATGAAGTTACCTGCATTTACCCTTCTTTCAATATCTCTATCAGCCTTCCAATCTCTCGTAAATATACTTTCTAAATACAAAAACTCATCCCCTGCTCCAAGTATTCGTCATTCACAGCTATAATGCACACTGTTTTCGTATTCTCTCTTTCAAACAACATGACTTTAGATTTACATACATTCATCATTAACTCAATCTTCATACTTCGTTCACGACATGAGGGACTGTAGATTGTCCATACTCTTAACCACTACATCATCAGCATACAACAGGCAGAATACTTTCAGATTATTTTTCGATTTCGCGCTCAATCCCACCCCTTTTAATTCTTGCACCCATGAATAGATTGAATAACCACAGTGACATTACGCAGCTTAGCTTAACACCTTTTGGATGTCAAACCACCTAGTAAAAGGTAAAAGGCCTAGAGCACAACATTCAAGTGTATTTATAATATACCCACAATTATGCTGTCTCATTCATACACGGTCGTCTATTTCATGCATTTACATTCAAAACTATTTGTAAAAGGAATTGCTTCTTCTCGTACCGTGGCTTTTAAATTGACTGTCGTACCATCTCGTAAGTGGAGCTTCAATATGTCAAAAGGGTGGCAGGTAAAAATAATTAAAGTTAAAATATAGCATGAAATCAAAAGATGAAAGATACGACGTAACTGGACAACACTTTTTTTATAAAAAACAATAACAACATGATTTCAATTTCATTATCATTTTTTACTCCACATAATTTCAGACATCACTGGTACGTTCAGGTGGATCTCTTAACATCCTGTAGGTTTATATAGGGTATCCGGGGGTAAAAGGCACAAGAGTACAACTGCTCCCGTCTGGAGCCAGCGAGACTATGACAACCCCAAAATGGATATGTTGTGAGGCTAAAGGTAGTAGGGAGGGGGAGAAGATGAGAAAGAGTAAGGTAGGGAAGTACCCGGCTATTCAGACCTGGTCACAAAACATGACTAAAGCCATTTCAAGCAACATTTCAATTCTGAATGGTGGTGTTACACCAAGGCGATACTGAGAGTACCTTCCACTCTGGAACGTGCCGCAAATATACTATATATTATTTTTTAAATTAATTAACTGTGAAATCACTCAAACTAATCAAATAAAATTTACGCGACCTTCGGATTGTGAGTCTAAAGCCTTGCCCTAGACCACGCCAGTCGTCAAATTCTACATGATACTGTAAGTAAATAATACGAGTGTGCTTTAGACCACACGACTGAAGTAAATACTTCTTTAGTCATCTAATCTAATTTTCTTCCTGGCATCGAATAAAACCATTCCATTCATCAGTGTATAAGAATCTATATTGAAGATTCGTTTGGAATGTTACCAATCATCGTGACAAATCAGTCGTTTCGATGCACTGAGTTCGCACTCTCTAAACGAAAATTTGAATAATTTTATTATAGGAATTACGCTTAGGATGGGATTGTTGATTTAATTCTTACAAAGTTTAAAATAAAACTTTTTGATGCGGATTCTAGCTAGAGAGCGACGGTTATTCACATTTGCAGCAGGAAATTCAAAAAACTCCAATCGAAAAAGTGCTAGTTATTAGTTAGATTTAACGTTAAGAATGTAAGAAACAACATAACGACTATTGTCAGCATAAATGCCATGACCCATTCCAAACCTCATTACATTACACTCATTACTATGGATTTGAGCACTGTTGTTACGATTAGATTGAGGAATGAACCTCAAAATTAATTTTAATTTGTTATCGTTCGCCTCCGTAACATTCGGAACTCCCGATACTACGTCTCATGTAACGCTGTAATTTCCGTAACGCATTTGCCAGTTTACCCCTCAAGTCAAGCGTGCGTAAAGAAGTATTTAGGTACTTCAAAAAGATAAATAATTTTTTTAGAAATTCTAACTTTTTGATTTTCCAAAATTTGTCCTTACACTAAGGATTTTTAATAGGTAGGGAGGGCGTACATACTTTGCTTGGTAAATCAATTATAATATCCAAAATTTTAAAGTTAATTGAATTTATATGAAATGATTTTATTGAAAATCCGACTAATTTTATAGCGGTATTTTACTCGTTTGCTTTTTATCCTTTCTCCCTATCAAACAAAGTTCGAATAATAAAATCAAGTCCACGCTATTAGGGAATCCAATCCAGGCCTAATTTGCGATACTTGATTCTTTGAATCCGAGATTGATTGGCGAATTTTACAAAAAGATTTTTTTGACAACCCACGCAATAATTAAATGTCCCTGATTTTTTAATCTCTTTTTGTTTCCTCTCCCCGACAACCTTCGAAACCCATTTCAATTCAACCAAGGATGATGGAATTGTGCTCAAAGGACGCAATCAAAAAGGAGATCGTAGCCATAACCTAACACTTCGCTTTTCGGCCCATACAAAAAGGGCGCCCGGGAAAAAACACTTTTCTACGTCGAAAATCACACAAAAAAAAGTCTTTTTATATTGCCTTCAAAGGGGTTAAAGCTATGTCAGTATGTTTTTAAATTTTCGATGCGTTTCGTACACGTATAGTTTATCGAAAAATATTATCTAAGGAAAATGTGCTGCTAACTCAATTCTGATAAAGCATTACAAAATTATAAAAACATACCGACATAGCTTCTTCTTTCGAAAATATATATTTTTTTTAAAATTAGAATTTCGTGAAAGTTTGGGTAAGTATAGAAAAATGTTTTCTCCCGAAAATATGAGAGTTTACGGCAGTTGTCCCATTCCCACGTTTCGCATTCGCATAAATCTTAAGTGTGTGTTAGCTTATTTAGAACGGGACAGAATGACAGACTGTGAAATACCTAAATATTCCGCGTGTGGTGCAAAGTCTAGCCTCTTAACCTCTTTGACCAAGGTTTTATTTTTTTATTTTTATAACTTTTAATGACTTTTTAAATGAGTGATGAAGTTGTCCGGTTACTCTACCATTCATTTTTTTAAATTTAAAGTCTCGAAATAAAAACTCTCCCTTAGTCCCTCCCATGCCCTTCTATTAGTCTGACTCTTGAAATAGTCGACTCAAGGGTTTGGTTCACTTGATCGTGCAATGTCTTCCTTGGACATACCGACTTTTATTTTACATTTACATCCGCGTCATATATTCTCCTCACATTCCTTTATTCGTTCATTCGCTCTACATTTTACATGCCCAAACCATCTAAGCGACGCGTGGTTTTTGCATTATTACATCCGCGTCATATATTCTCCTTACATTCCTTTATTCGTTCATTCGCTCTACACTCTACATGCCCAAACCATCTAAGCGACGCGTGGTTTTTGCATTATTACATCCGCGTCATATATTCTCCTCACATTCCTTTATTCGTTCATTCGCTCTACACTCTACATGCCCAAACCATCTAAGCGACGCGTGGTTTTTGCATTATTACATCCGCGTCATATATTCTCCTCACATTCCTTTATTCGTTCATTCGCTCTACACTCTACATGCCCAAACCATCTAAGCGACGCGTGGTTTTTGCATTATTACATCCGCGTCATATATTCTCCTTACATTCCTTTATTCGTTCATTCGCTCTACACTCTACATGCCCAAACCATCTAAGCGACGCGTGGTTTTTGCATTATTACATCCGCGTCATATATTCTCCTTACATTCCTTTATTCGTTCATTCGCTCTACACTCTACATGCCCAAACCATCTAAGCGACGCGTGGTTTTTGCATTATTACATCCGCGTCATATATTCTCCTCACATTCCTTTATTCGTTCATTCGCTCTACACTCTACATGCCCAAACCATCTAAGCGACGCGTGGTTTTTGCATTATTACATCCGCGTCATATATTCTCCTCACATTCCTTTATTCGTTCATTCGCTCTACACTCTACATGCCCAAACCATCTAAGCGACGCGTGGTTTTTGCATTATTACATCCGCGTCATATATTCTCCTCACATTCCTTTATTCGTTCATTCGCTCTACACTCTACATGCCCAAACCATCTAAGCGACGCGTGGTTTTTGCATTATTTGTGAATCTCCACATTTTTTACCGGTCGGGATCTTATTGCTCCGTAAATTAGTCTACTTTTTGGTATCAGGACTCTATCGTGGTTATATTTGTATTTGGTGAACCATCTAATTATCTACTATTTGTTATTAATTATTAAATCATCAACGAAGAATGAATGTTCAATTTCATTTACGTATTTATAAACCTTAGTAAAGTATTCATTTTTTTATAAACTCTCGTTTTAACTTTTGAAGGTTATTCCCATCAACGTAATATAATATGGAAAAATAAAATCATTAGTCGAAGATAATTTTATTAATTATGAAATTTAAAATATTACTTTGACAATTACGGCGGCTTGATTCGACCATTATGTTTTATTATTTTTCTGAGTTTTGTTCATTTCATATTTTAATTTAGATTTGTATTGTTATCTTCTTTTTAGTTAAGTTCTTTAAGTAAATTTGTAAAATGATATGGGTACTTTCCAAACAAATTTTACTCCAGTCAAAATTTGTGCGCTTACTTATTCATTACTTCTGCTTTTATTTTGTACAATTCTTTAAAGTAAATTGTTAACGTAGTAAATATTGATATACATTTAAAATAAAACATTGTCATGACATTGTTTCGAAGAGTCGCACGTCAGCGTTGTGTAATGAAACTATGTAAATCTCGAATCTCATAAAAAAGCAAAACCTTTACAGGATTTCCTCGAAATTTGTGAATTCAATATTTAGCTTTAAAGAAAAACATTGACTCCGTCACTTTTTCCGAATCTGCAGTTTTCCAGATATTGTATTAAATAATGTTTTGTTGTTATTTTTGTTCTCTATTCAATGGTCAGACATCAAATTATTATAGACGTCAAATTATCTATTTTTTACATTAAATCCGCAGAGGAGGCCCTAACGAAAATAATTTTCCTCGGGGTCTGTGTCATCTTTGGGGATACTGTGTGGAGGGTCTTTTTGGGGAGAGGGAGAAGTGAACATGGGTCTTTAAGATACTTATGTTGTAGGAGGGAGGAAACACAGAGGCCGGCAAATCGTTCCACATCCGAGCTGTTGAACTTTAGATCGAGTCGTAGAAGCGATCCGTTCTTATACAATAAATGTCAACCGTGTACAGTGTACATATCTAACAGCTTCATATAATAGTTTGAAAGATCTAAATTGTCTTCTAATGCACGAATATAATAAATATTACTTCACATATATTTTCCATATTATATACAAATTATTTCGCTATGCATTCATGTAGTTATGAATGCAGTATATGTGTTCTGCGGGTATTTCAATGGAGGGGGCACCGAATAATAAGCCAAAGATACCAAATTTATGTCCAGTATTTGTATATCGCTGATATTCTTCTAAATGCGAACGAGTCGTTTTTATCTCATTTTAATGTTCAAAAGCTATCTCGCTTAAGGAACGATTTACCGACTTTTATAAGTCCTTTTCTTTTCCTTCTATATGGTATGGGTCTGTCCTTGGTTCGCACCGTCCGGCGTCCGCTCTATAAAAACACTCCACACGATTTTCCGCGAGGAGTGTACATACTTTTTTAAATCAATTTCACGATCACCAACCAGAATTTTAACGTTTTTATCTATATATGAATTTGGAGGCTTGTAGGTATACCATTTTTTTATTTATTTATGTTATGTTGACACGGCACAACATGTGCCATTAACATTAATAATATGTTTTACAAGCACGTTTCACATAATTATTTTTTAATTTTTAAATTTTATTATTTATTATACGTAAATTAGTAGATATACAGCATAGTTATAGCGTATGAATTAAGATACCCACCTAATTTATATCTTATATTCTAATTCTAATATAATTTCTCAACTGTGTTTTCATGTACCCTGTTTACATTGTTCTTGATTATATTATTATATTACATAAATTAATGCACAGCCTAGTAACAGCGAACAAATTGAGAAATCCACCTAATCTATATCTTGTATTGTAACTATAAATTGAATTTCTCCAATATGTTATGTACCCTGAGTACATGTAATATAATATGCATAATTGTTCCTTAATTATGCATATTATATTAGATGTACCTTGATAACATACATCATGTATTTTATAAAAACTCAGACTAATATTCGGGTGTATATATAAGAAAGTTTTTATTTTTCTGTTGTACAAGTATATAAATACTTTTTTATATATTGTTTTTAATTTACTATCATCAAATTTATTTATTTTTTAACTTGGAACTCTCGGTAGCTTTTTATTATTTTATTATTTCTCAAAACTTTTATTATATATATGTAAATGTAATTTATAATAAAACAAACGTGAACTAAACCGGGCAATTTGACTGTCCTAAAACGGGAAACTTTCCTAGTTGGACAGTCAAAGCTTCCTTACTACATGTATGTAAAAAAATTGTATCTAACAAATAAATAAATTAAATAAAAACATAATTAAATTTATATATGAATACTACAACAACATGAAGAATGTAACAGTAAAAAGTTACAAAGTAATAAGTCAAAAGAATTAAGTAAAAAGGTAAGAAACAAATAGGTTGAAGATGAAATGTATAAACTAACAAATATCTAAAAAGGGATAAAAACTCAAAATGTATAGAATATAAAAAGGTAAAGAATTAAGTAATGCTCTTTGTAGGAGACAAAAACTATAAATAATTTAGGTAAACTACCGAGAGAATCGTATAATATAATAATGATCAGTAGGTTTTATGAATTATGACTGTTGGACATGATAAATTTAATATTGTGCAAGAACTTTTTTAGTAGATAAAACATTTGTACAAATTTAGGATAGTCCCACAAAGCTATCATAATGTTTGTAGGTTCTACCAATTAAACATTCTTAATAAGATACATAAGGAAATATTTGTAAATACATTTATAGTTTTAAGGAAACATTAGAATAGATCACATAGAAACATAGAATAGATCACTTAGATAATTTAAATTACATCTATAAAATCTATAAAATATCTCAATATACCTGTAAAATAACAAGATATTTTTTAACATATTCAAAGTTACATGAAGTTTTCGTTAATTAACCACAGCTTTATCATTTTAGGGCATGGTCTATCATTTTTTCAAATGTTAAGATTTTATTGAAAATCACTGGTATTATGTAATCAAGAGTACGGCTTCCGTATTTATTTAATATTCGAAGAGTTTTTAGGCCCTTTCCTTCTTTAAATCTTGTGGTATGTTTGTGTAACTGATAGTTTATATTGTGGTTACTTGGTATTTTGGCAGAGAAATTTTGTTTTATGCATCTTTTATATCAGTAATAGATGGTGTATTTCGTTTGCGTTTAGAGAGTTGGTCCATTACTTAGCATATTTGTCGAGAAAAATGTTTTCTCTTTGTACTCCAAGTGGTCGAGGAAACAGGAAGAGGGAAGTGCAGAGGGACTAAATAGAAGGGAAGTGTCGGTTCGGCTTGCTGGAAAACGTTTCTCCTTGATTTAAAAGTGCTACAATCCCTCTAGGACAGAATACGGGAGTATGTACAATGTGTCCGGAAACTAGTGGTACAAGCTGGAAACTGGTGGACCTACACCACATTTGGAATCGATTTTGTATCATTGAACTTTCGTTTTCGAGTAATTGCAGTACATTTTTTGGGTGAAATTTCGAGGTGTTCTGTGGTTAGAAAACCATTATTACATTTGATATTACATACTTATTATATATTACTTACATTTGATCAGAGAACTGATCAACAACACTTCTCAGATGATCGGGAGTTTCAATGATACTCGGTTCGTCAGGTTACGATCGTGTTTATTTACGTCTTGTTTACAACCAATATCTAACTGGAGTAAGAGTTCGTTCTAATGGATGATCTGTTTTTAGCAGGAGAACAGTCATGTCTCACTCAGACGTCCCCGACTTCTTCTACCTACATTTGCGTTATATATTATTCTTACACTATTTTTTTCATTCATTCGCTCTACATTTCCAAACCATCTAAGGGTCCCTTTCTTAATCTTACTTATTACGCTTACATATCAGCCTTGCATTCTTTGCGGATCTCCACATTTCTCACATGATCATACATGGTTTTACCGCAGCCACGCCTCAGGGATATCATTTCAACAGCATTCAGTCTTATGTTCCATGCCAGTTCCATACCTCACTACTATACATCAGGGTAGGTACAAGCACTCCATTGTGGACTGCAAGCTTCGCTTCTTTGGACAGTTTTTTTTACTAAAATAAAAACTCAAAAATTTAAAAATCATTGGGTTCTCTGGCTCTATTTTCTATTATCCGCTTGAATGACTAGTTTCCGGGCACCGTGTATGTATTACATCTCTTTCTTCACACAGTCCCCACAGTCCCCACAGTCCCCCCACAGTTCCCCACAGTCCACAATAAGGTTTACGGGTTTAGTGCAGACTGCAACGCAAACCGTTTTCAACTTTACTCTATTCCCATCAAATCATGAATGGATGAATATGAATGAAAAATATGTTACATTTTGCTTTTGCAAAATATCCACTTTGAATGTTATGAAAGTAGACCAGTTTCAGAACTTTCGGTAGCTCTTATTTGTGTGGGTACTATTATATTATTTAGTTGTAGTCGGATAGTTGACGGTTTATTTTTTTTTTATTTTTATTTTTGGTTGTTTGGATGTTCATTGTTGAGATTGATGCATCTTCAAAAAATGGCTTTTAAATTGTCGCCAGTTATCCACTGGAGCGATTTGAAGACATTTATTTATATTGAGTATTACAGATGTTCTCACTTGCGTGAGAACCATCCAGTAATAAAAACTCAGTTATTAATATTTTTTTATGAACCCAAAAAATATGGGATAGATATTTAAATATAGGTGTCCTACAATCAGTTTACATGTCTCCATAATATTAAATTTCAGAGATATAATTTTTTTTAATGGGGGCGGGAAATTTCCAAATCGGACGATCCGAAATACCAGACGCCGGACGCAACGCTCGACAGGTTATACTATATTAAGGGGGTTTCTCACCATCCTCCCAATAGCTTATCTACACTAATAATGAATATTATTAAAAATAAGAATAAAATACTCGCAGTTGTTAGAAAACTCGGCCAACTTATCCAATATATAGCCACTATTCATAGGTTCGAGTACCGAATTTTAAACTCCAACTTAATAAATAAATAAACCGTAAATCGTAAATCTAAAATATTCGTTATTAGTGCAGATAAGCTATTGGGAGGATGGTGAGAAACCCCCTAAATACAGTTGAACTTGGTTATAACGATCATAGTTATAGTGAGGTCATGGTTATAATGAGCAATTACCAATTGATATTTTAGTTCAGACTTATTTCCATATAATTAATTGTTGACTGTTATAGCGAGGACGTTTTACTGATATAACGTGCAAATAATTTTGTCAACATAATTTCAGTTTGAAAAAGACAATAATTGGGAATTATTCTTTAAATAAGTAACAACAATAAAAGGTGGCGGCTTGGGGCAGTGGTCAGCTGACCGGCTGCAACGTCGGCCGCGGCGGCTGGCGGGAATTTCCCATCCCGTTAAGCTGGAATCCGACGATTCACTCGAGGGAAGGTTTCCGCCATGTTTTTTCGGCCTAATCGTCCATTTTGTTTCATTCCATGTTCACACGGCGCTATAGAAATAAGCGTTCACTCGTCCATTCCGACCACAGCGTCGCCGAGCGAGGTCAACCGCGCTGGAATTCGTTTGTTTTCCAGCGCGGTCCGGCCCCGAATTTTAAGGAAAAACATGTCAGATGCATCGATTTTTACGCAATTTTGTTGACACAATTAAATAAAAAAACAGTATTTTGTCGTCTTATAAACATTTTTATTTTTTATGGCATAATAACACAATTTGATTTCACTTTTTTTATTACGAACATTTTCCTACAAATTAATAATCTTACATATATTAAAAAACATATAAAATACATGGATAATAAGGGAGACCCAAAAATTTATATGAGAGGTGTTCCCAAAAGCAAAAAAATTAGCCGAACGAATATCATTTTGACGTTTTGCGTGCGATTTGATAGCGTCCTTTCATGGTCCTTCCCGTACAGGACGCGAGACAAACTGATTGAGAGTTCACTCGGTGTTCAGACGATTCACTTTGCTCTCTTCCGCGCGCATGCGCGCGCGAGTGAAGGATGTCGAAGGAAAATATCCAACATTGTTGGATCGGTTCACTTGAAGATTTCATTCGGCAGTGTTCGGCACTTTCGATTCATTTCATGTTCAGACGTGTCATTCCGAGTAAACTAGGCCGAATGAAATGCGGAAATGAGCGATTAGTGAAACGTCTGAATGGCGCTTTAGGGACAGATTCATATTTTATTGGCACTACCTGTGTAAGATTGCTATGTGAAACATTGCTACCTATAAGGCTCTTTTTAAAATTGTCATAAAATCTGCAAAAGCATCGTTTTAATGTATAAATATTTTTTTAACTAAATTAGAACATATCTGTGTGGTAAACAATAATCATCTTAGCAATTACTCACATTTTCAATAAGGTGTCGACAAGTACAAACACGTAATAATGTTTATGAACGAACATCGTCAAATCACAACCGAACAATGAATTTCTGGGGAATACACCCCCTCTCCCTCACCCCCTCCCGACAGACAGATTACATTCTCTCGACGGCAGTTGATTGCTCCCGTGATTATAATATCGGCTAATGAAATGACTGTATTATTGCTTTGGCAAGATCCCACCGGCAGTATAGTAGTACTAGTCTACTAGTAATGACAGTTAGCAGTTGACAGTTGAGGAATTCGATACCGTATGCCGCATCCCTCCAATATTGAAGTAGTGAAACTAATTGCTCACTAATTTTACAAACGAATTTGTACCGGCAGAATGTGAATTAGATTCAAGCCGATCGATCAACTGGCTTATCAGCTTAAACTACCCAGGATTTCTAGCACAGTGAAATCGATAATTTTACAATATCGGATCGTTAGGCGTAACTTCCTACGACTTCATATCGATATACCGAGCACGGTTTCACTGTTGACAGCCGAACCGATATTGACAAGTAATAATTAAAATTTATTTTCTTGTCTATTTGCCGTTGGTGTATTACCTAACTAACTAACTAACCATCACGCCGTTTCAGTTAGGCAGAGAGGCCGGACCGCCAAACAACTCAGTCTTGGAACACACTCCTTGCTTCATTCATATTCATAATCTTCTCATACTCATACTCTTCTATTATTCTTACTCTTGACAAGTATCTGATTCATTTGATCGAGCCACGTCTTCCTTGGACGTCTTCAACTTCTTCTACCATTCACATTCGCGTAATAAATTCTCTTTACACTCCTTTCTTCATTAATTCGCTCAACATGCCCACACCATCTAAGCGTCCCTTTCTTACTTATTACGCTCACATCAGCCTTGCATTCTTTTCGGATCACCACGTTCCTCACACGATCATAGATGGTTTTACCTAATCAAATTAATTAATAGATATTAATTATATTGATCCTCTACAAAAAGCCCAAAAAACGATAAATCGTGCAATCAACAAGCGACCGACAAGATACTCCTCCACTCGACTCTTCTCTGAATACAATGTCTTAAACATACGGCAACTCTATCTAAAATTTACACTAACTCCTTTCTTGTTTAAAATGTATATGAAAAAAACTCTCTTACATCACAATTACACCACCAGAACAATAACAAACCGAAACTACAATGTACCTACACTATATACCACGTCAGCTCGAAGACACTTCATGTACCTAGCTCCAAAAATATTTAACCTTCTCCCCGACAACTTAAAAACTGAAACCCAACCCCATATCTGTAAAAAACAATTATCTATATGGATCGTCACACTTAGGAACTATGATATATAATCTTTTTTTTTACTTAAATTGATACGCACAACTCTAATATCTATCGATATTATAATGAACCTATTATTATAAATTATTATTATTAAAATATTTAGAAACCTCGATGTATATTATTTGTAATTTAATTTAATTTAATTTGTATAATTTAGTAAATTATAATTCAATTTATCAACCATACTATGTAACTTATAATTAAATTATTATTTATCTGTAACCCACATTTCCATAAATTCATTGTTAAATTATCCGTAGACTACACTATCATCAATTATTATATTATCTGTAAACTTCGTTAACATAAATTCAATGTTATAATATCTGTAAACTTCATCTATCAATTATTATTTTATCTGTAAACTTCATCGTCATAAATTCCTTGTTATATTACCTGTAAACATCATTATCATCAATTACTATATTATATGTAAGTTTCATTATCATAAATTCATTGCTGCATTAACTGTAAACCTCATTATCATTGGATACGTTTTTAGATTTTCACGGCCATAAGCATTTTCATTGTTAGTTTTTGGGGTGT
The DNA here is from genome assembly GCA_951813805.1 of Limnephilus auricula. Lineage (NCBI taxonomy): Eukaryota > Metazoa > Arthropoda > Insecta > Trichoptera > Limnephilidae > Limnephilus > Limnephilus auricula. The sequence goes on along the minus strand of OX638388.1, from coordinate 46,729,091 downwards.
TATGCCGTGTTGCGCTACCTCCTTAATTATTATATTATCAGTAAACATACTTCATTACCTTAAATTATATAATCTGCAAAATTCACCCGCCATAAAACAGGGACATCCCTAGCATGGCGGACGAAATAACACTGTATAAAATTAATTAAAAATAACTATGTATAAAATTCTTTTAATAAATAAATAAATAATATAATACATACAAAAAAACCTTTACAATCTGATATTAAGCACCAAAATAACAAAAACTGATGTCATGTTTAGTTTCTTAGAACAAGCCCAGTGAGAAACTAATGTTGACTGGGCCATAATGTATTCGCGCCTGTATTGCAATTCAAAAAAGACAATCATCCCTACGAAGTCCTGCTTTAATTCAATCGTGTTGGATTCAAAATTATGGTACATAACTACCTGAAGAACGATTGTAAAAATAATGATCATTAATATGGTAACATTTCTTCGGGCAAATTGTACAATTCCTTATTAGAATTATTTTGAAATTTGTTACTTAATTAAAAAAAAAAATTAATCTAAAGAAATATATGATTTGTAATTAAGTTAGTCGGTTTTAATGTAACCATTTACAAATCTTATGATTTCAAAGGAAATCTTTGTTTTGATCTATTAAATAAAAGGATAGAAAATATATTTTTGGGTGCGTTGTCTACTATTCACAGAACTACTAGTTTTATGTTATGTCGAAAAACACTGAAAGAACCTCGAAAGAAAACTCTTTTCCGCGTGAAGAAACCTTTTAAGCAATTAGTAGCTTTTACGTTCCTATTATTGCGAAATAAATGTAGCTTTAGATGTGAGATTCACAATCATCTCATCCTGTTTCCTGGTGTGATTTGCATAAAGCTTTGATCTGTAATGTGTGATGTTTGATGTGTGATTACTCGGGTAGGTGCGGAGCTATGGAGCAATGGATGAGGCAAGATTAATGCCGCTGGGATTAACTCTAATTGCGTGTCGTCAATGAGGAGAGGATTTTACATTAAAACCGGAAAACCATGATATTGTGTTCACACAGCTCCGAGCTCGGCTGAAATTAAATAAATGTGCAAATACACGCGAAGGGCTGGGGGCGAGAGAGTGACTCGTTTTATTTGAAATAGAGTTGAATTTGGAAACATTTTATTACATAAGTATTCCATATATTATTGTAAATTTGGTAGGATTATTTACGTGGTTTCAACATCCTTCAACAATGTCGTTAGCATAGATAGTTTTATATGTAGTTTTGAGATGTCTCAACAGATGTCAGTTAAGTAGTACAGGAGTGGCGACTATCTTCGTTCGTGTCTAATGCACGAACGGTTACGGAAATAGCCAATGATACACGTTAGACAGCTGGGCTCCCTCAGTGCCGGGTTCTCTCTCTTCAAAATTATGCAGAGCATTCAATAGGACGGTCGTCTAATTCAGTTAAATATTGACCGTAAATATTACGATAATGTAAATAAAGAATCTTTAAACACATTTCAAGTAATCTCAATTATTGGGATTGAATAATATTCGTCACCAATCCCAATATTTTATATTTCATTTTTTGTAACATTTTGCAACAACTGATCGGAGTTTCCACTGTAATAAAAGTAGAGGCGACGAAACACGTCATCTGAGAGGCGAGAAGCAAATTCAAAAAAAAAATAGCTTTCCTAAAATATTGCCGATACGAAGAGTGTAATTAAAATTAAAGTGGTCTAAAACAAATTTATATATTTTATTGTAAAATAATAATGATTTAATTTAATGCTAGACAATCAAGGTCTTTTCAATTACGAAGTATATATTAGTTTCAGTGAAATGCAACGCTGTGTAACGGTTATTCGGAGTTTCCGTGACATTTAGTAGGCGGTCGATTCAACCCAAAACATAAACAAATTAAAACTACAAAACATCTTCGGTGCTGCGCCTGCGGTACGCCTCGCTCCTGCTCGACCGCACAAACACAAACATGAATAGATAATTGGCATCATAACTTTCCAGTCGTTACTACGAAATAGCGTATGGCTGCCAGTTGTTATTTCAGATGAAAATTTGCATATTTACCAGTACGTAAAATGCAAACGGTGGTACACGTTAAAGTTGCAATTTGGGAATTATGTGTGGGTGCCGCCGTCCCTGGAACCAATCATTGGATAACCAGCACCTCTGCTGTAGGTCACCCAAAAATATTTGCTACATTTGGTTACTGTACAGGGGTTACTGGGTTCATTGGGTGGGCTTTCTGAGGTATTGGCGGCGGATGTGTCTGCAATGAGGAGAGTCTGGTTGAGGGAGACCGTTTGACTCTTTAGCCGGGCTCTCTCGACCCAACTCTTTGCACTGCAGTTGGATGGATACGTTACTCCTGGACACATTTATCCCTAGATTCCTACCCACCCCTCATATCTTTTTTTCTTCCCAGAAGATTCTCTCTTTCGTTTCCTTTTAAAAAATCCTCAAAACAGCATTTCCATAGATCAGGGGCAGCCAACTTTATTAGACCCAAGATCTACTGTTTACTGACGGAAACCCGTCTGATCTACCAATTACATCAGGGGCAAGGAAGGAACCTTTTTGCCGTCAGGGGCCATTTGGATGTATGTGGTATCACCCGCGGGCCACACGTACATAGAAATTTAAGCGTCGGTGGGGGTAGTATTCTTTAAAAATCATCTACACAAATTCTAGAAATTTATCACTTCTCTCGGAAAGCGAGAATGATATTCCATGAATTTCGTCAGCGGAGGATTTCGCATCTCGAATTTTTACATTGTGTTTAGAACACAAGGCATATTTTAACTTAAGATTATTAATATATTATAATATTACGCGGAAGACCCCACAAACTTAAATAAGTTACTCATGGAACAGTTGATTTCTTAGAACTTGGCAGCATATGGTGTGCAATTCAAATGTAATCACTCGGTGCGTGAGAATGGCTTCTTTTGATCAATCGTCAACTTGTTATTTAATTTATCGTTATATTCTGAACACAAAACTGGTTTAAATTAAATCTATATGCGGGGAATTTAAACTACACTCAGAACACGAACATGGTTTTCGTCCGATTTTTTCACTTAGAACACATGGATGGTTTCCTTCGAAATGCATCAGCATATGAACACGCATCTGGAATTTGCAATAAAAACACATGCGATATGAGGTAGACCTGTCCACCAGCTTAAATTATATTGTACTCTATAAAAAAAATGAATAAGCATGAAAAATATGAGAAATGTAACTGAGAAAATATTAAACACTAAAATGAAGCGACTGTTTATGAAAGATATTTCACCACCTCTGGCCTCCAGAGGACCAACGAAAATGGTTTTCCTCGGATTTTTTCACTTGGAACACATGTATGGTCTCCTTCGAAATGCGTCAGCATTTGAATCCGCATCTGGAATTTTGTATTATGAGCACAAGTGATACGAGGTAGACAAGTCCACCACCTTAAATTATATTGTACTCAGAACACGTAATGTTTTTCCTACATTTTACAGCAAATTTATTGACTGCAATAAAAAATTTCTAATTTCATATTTATTAAACTATTTACAATAATTTAAACGGAATGATTTTTTTTATTTAACGTTATACTTAATAATAAGTAATGCTTTATATGTAAAGAAAGTGAATCATATTTGTATAACCTTGATTAGAGTTGTTATCAAGACTGAGATATTTTTTCAATATTAATTTCACTATCGTATATAACGAATTGAAATAAAACTAAAAAAAGATGTTGGTTCGCGTATTTGATTGTGTCTAATTGATTTCTAGTAACATAGGTGCATACACAAGCACATACCTGTCAGATGTGTTACAACTATCTCCAGTTGTGTAAATATCACTTAAAATGTATCTGAAACACCTCAAAAAAACCGTTCTCGCTTTTTCAGTGAAATGTGGTGCTTTCAGCAGGCCGCACCAAAAGTTCTCGCGGGCGGCACCAAAAGGCTCTTGTGCGGGTGCGGGTTCCATTGGGTTCGAGTCCTTGGCCGGACCCGTGCGTCCGATCGACTGGACTAATAGCCGCGATCAACCGGTCTTTGATTATACTGCAGCACAGGATTAGTCCGTTTTAATGCTGAGCATACATATGCGAGCTGAGCCACGAATTATGGAAAATGAACGAAACATGCCCAAATGAGCATGCTCACAGTGCTGTTGATTTATGAGCAAGCTCATTGATTCGCGGGTGGAAAGGGAAATGTGCATGCTACTAATGAGCATGTGTGCCGGTACCATAAAAAAAACAATACAGTTATCTCCACACAAAGCAGTCACAACGGTAAAGAGCCATTTATTCTGAAGTCTCGTACAAATCTCTACGAGCACTCGTTCGCCCGGCCAATTCCACAAAAGCCGGCAAAAATACCGCAGCTAACGAAGGATGCCAAATTTGCACGTTAACCCGGCTCGGTGTTTTTCTGACAGATCGCAGCGGGCGGCATATATCCCCGCCGACCATTTCCCGACAAGAGTGATGTCGGGAAATCATATTATGCATGTCAAAAGTCTCAGGGCACGAGGCACAGCGCCAGTCAGAGGGCAGAGGAAAATAACAATACGATGAGCAGACTGAACGCGAGCATTATTCATTCGAGACTTGCCGGTGCATTGTCTGATGTCTGCGCTCGCTGAGGAGGAAAAATGCATTTTACATATTGTCACGATACCTTTTTATTGCGCTGAATAAAGAAACTAAAATATGATGGATGCTGCGATTTTAAAATGAATCAACATTTTGTTATGTTGATTTAGTAACATTTAATGAATTCACATTCCCAACCTAATACACACATCCTGTTCTTCTTTTTTATACTGCACTAGAAAATAATAATGCATTATTTGTATTAGGTATATTTATTTTGAATTTAAATTGTCTTAGTTTAAAAAATATATCCAAAACCAGCGCAAACCCGTAAAAAACCACAAGAAATTATAATTGTATGATATGTTAAGCTGAAAATTTATAAAATATTTTCCTCAGGATTTAGGGTCCATGCATAAAGTGCATTTACTTCGGAAGTTGATTCTACATGACAGTATAAGTAAAAAAGATAAATAACATTTTTCGAAATTCCAATTTTTAGGGGTACTTTTTTGCTAAAAAGATAAAACTAGTCCGGCGTGTGCGGCCAGCACTATTACTTGTCGCTGTCACGATACGGGCCAATCCAACGTCGCCACAACCATGCTCGAAAGGCTCACAGCAAATTTATCGGGTAAGTTTGTACCTTACCTGAGGATTTTTAATGGTCTTTTCGTAAGGCAAAAAAGGTAAAATTTCGGAAAAAATTGTACTTTTTACTCCTACCATTGCATCGTGTAGAATCACCTCCCGAAGTTATGCACTTTACCCCCGGACACCCTGCTAAAATCATTGTAAATATATAATAATGAACATAATATAAACCGTTTAAGCTCCATTTCATGTTTATATTTTTGTTAAAAGACGAGTGACGATCAGAAATTTTAAAAAATTGAAAAATAATGTTTAGGTAAGACTGGAAAATGGATTAACCGCAGACTTGAAAATTCACCAAATCTTCTTTACTTGTCCGAGATATTTGTACCGTGTACATAACCACTCGAACGCTTTTTGCCACAATATGGCACTATTTCCAAAACCATGGATTGCTTCGTTGCCAAAAATGGCAAATATTCTTAAAGCGGTCTACACACCATGCTGCGAACAGCCCGACATATCGGGCTGTTAGCAGCTGGCTATTGTCTCCTGTCTCTTTTTCCCTCGTGCGAACCCGTAACATTCTGTTTCACGTTGTCTTTTGTCTCTTTTATTAACACAACAAATTCAATAACACCATCTCATTTCACTGCGGCGCATCGGTTGGTACTAGCGGCAGACGGTTTCTTCCAATTTGCAGTCAACGTGAAACAGAGTGTTACGGGTTCGCATGAGGAAAAAAGAGACAGGAGACCACCTCCAACCTTCGATTTTTAGCTAGCTTTAGACCGCTTTAGATTATTTAAAAAGTTTTGAAGTTAACGATTTTATAATTATTTTTTTTAAATCCTACGAATATGTGATAATAGACAAAATGTAGGTGAATTCATTGGCTATATAGAACTATAATCAGTTTGTATGTCTCTATATTCAAATTCGAAGGTATGAGTTTTGCGGAAAAAATTCTTTTAGCAATCCGAGAAAAAAGTTTTAAATTGCTCTGTCGCTCCAGTGTGCCAAATATAGGGAATGGTGATCGCTGTACTTACTTTTAACGATCACTATTCTATATGGGTTGATTGTAATTAAGAACTCCGATGTAACGTAACAACTTTAGATTTATTTAAAAATTTAAATATAAGGCGCTCCGCCCACTGAGGCAACTGAAAACCAACTAAAACCGGCTGTTTTCTCTGTCTTGATTGGTCAAAAAGCTTGTTTAACCATAGATGAAGAACAATCAGCTGACAGCTCGCAACTAGCAGGGCAATCAGCCGTGACAGTCGCAATATGGTCGCAAGTCACCGCTTGCGTTACCATTGACAACGGGGTTTTGTGTGATTGTGAAGTGTGCGGGCCATCACATTGTCATACAAAGACAGTTGGCAGTTGAGAGTTTTCAGTTGCCTGAGTGGGCGGAGGCGCTAAGTCACAATCAACTTAAATAATAATCAGAAGGATTTTGCGGGACGACTACGACGTCTGCTACGACGAGAGTGGCAAAAATTGGAATGACTTTTCGAAAGGTTACGCGGCGCTGGGGCACGAATCCTGTGTTGCAATCCGCTTTGGGTTGCCCGCGATTAAAATTAGCGTAACCTATTTCTGGCAGTACTTATAAAAAAGGTATTAATTTGTACAAATAAATAAATAAAAATTATAAAGTGAAAACTAAAAAAACAACAGATTAACGCTAAGAAAATCTAACAAAAAATACATACTCATTTAAAAAATATTATATTATACGTACTACTTTATCGCTTTTCCAAAATTTTCACAAATCAGTTGAAAATTTAAATATGACACTTAAATTCAAAGCTAATCCGAGTTCCCTGAATCAGAGTTACTTATTTTTGATAGTATGATATACTATAGAAATGCTCCATAACAATACTTTCGTAATATATTTTATGTTGCAGCATATGCTGCAAGGAACCGGTTACCATTTACGTCCGGAATCCAAAAAGTAAACATCGACAAAAGTAAACTTGGCATGGCAGCGGTGCGATTTTAGCAGAAAGCATCTGGTGAGAATTACAAATTGCCAAACCTCTCGCGTTATAAAAGTCTCGGCGTCAAAAATTATTTGACTTCATTCTGAATGGCGCTTAAAGGTCGGGAAAGCAAAGCCGGTGCCGTTTGCCGGTGGCAACAGAAAGTGCCTCTTTAGTTTAGTCTTGGAGGTGGCGTTTGAGAAGGCAACCGCATTTAAGTGAGCAGCTCGTTACAAAACTGAGGCTTGCCTTCTAGCGGAAAGTGTGAATGAGGCAGAATAATCGGCCACAATTTCAAGAGTACTTCCTTTCTATTTATTCTTTTGGAGCGGGTTCACAACACATAATAGCCCAGTCAATGAAGGTTTTATGTCGGAACTAATTCCCCGGAAGCTAAATTTTTCACAGATGATAGAACACCTTTAGACGTGTATTTAAAAAAAGTCCCCGGTTCTTACCCTTGTGCTTCCGTCCCCACCCCCTCATGAATATATTTTGCAAAGCCTTTCGTAATACGTTAATGTCTTCTTAACTGCTGTGTGAAATCAGACAATTTTTTTTAGGTGCTTATTAGTTATTCTGAAAATTGTTTCTTTTTAATTTTGCGGTAAAAGTCATTCATTCTGTATAATTTATTAATAAAGTAAAAATAAAAGACTAATAAACTGATTTCATTCAGCGGTTAAGGAGATATTATCATATTCCCAAAGGCTTTGAAAAATATATTCAGAAGGGGTGGGGAGGGAAGCACAAGGGGGAAAACCGGGGACTTTTTCGAGAAAAACCGATCATCTGTGAAAAATTCAGCTTTCGAGGAATTAGTTCCGACATTGGGTGTATTTTTCCCTTCGTTAAATGGGCTATAAGCTCAAAGATCTCAGCAGACCCAAGAAGGGAACTTTGTTTCACAGGTAATAAATACCCAATGGTTATGTTCTGTCTTCACATCCCCGCTCTACACTCCGAGTATATCGGATGTGATGAGTCAAATGTGTTGTTTGTTATTAATAGTTTGTTATCAAGTTCTCACATTTTTTCGATGACATTAATATTCTTCGATAAAATACGTATGTTCTATCTATAAGATAATAATATCATATCACACTGTCAATCCTTATCACGCATTACGCACACATTAATGACCTTTTGACAGGTGCACCAATTCATTGTTATGCTGATGACAGTAAAGTCCATTAAAGTTTTTGTTTGACATGCCCCCAAAGGGTGCACAGATTTCAATGGCTCGGAGGGCTTTGAAGCAAAGAATGGACAGTTACCACGGGAGTGTTTTCTATTGGGGTAAGGATAATCTCGTCGAATTTAATGTTTCAGAGACCCAATCATGTCTGATCACGATTGGGATCGAAATGACAATTTAGTCTCCTTCAACGGTAGCAATCAAGGGCGGATTCTGGCGGGGGGGGGGGGGGCACGTGCCCCCGTGCCCACTCCAGGCGGTATTTTTATGTACTCTGAAGATTCCATCACATAAAAGAAAACTGTCTTTATTAAACATTTATTTTTTCTATGCTGGTTAATGGGCCACGGTTGAATTTGGCAGTCACCTCTAGTTAGGAGCCCCAAAGTAGGTACCTGAAAAAACCCTCGACTCTGTGCAGAAACGGGCGGTTGATAGATTCTCCGATCTTTACAAACGGATCGCAATCTTTAGAGCACAGGCGTTGGGTAGGAATGCTATCCTTGTTCTACCGGTATTTCAATGGAAGATGCTCCGAGGAACTAGCGTCATTGATCCCCCCGGCACCGGTGCATAGTCTGGAAACACGCCAAACGCGCCCAACATATGTACACGGTTTACATTTATGACATGAAAACGGGTCGCTTTTACGACTCGTTCTTGAGTTAAACGGCTCGGCTGTGGAATGATTTGCCGGACTGTGTGTTTCCTCCTTCCTATAACATGGGTCTCTTCAAGACCCATGTTCACTCCTTCCTCTCCTCAAAAAGAACCTCCACACAGCATCTTCAAAGATGACATAGACCATGAGGGAAATTATTTTCCTCAAGGCCTCCTGTGTGGAGTTAATGTAAAAATAAATTCTCAAACGTGAGACTGATGCAATTAATTTAAATGGATTTTCGGCCTCATCAGACATTAAAAAAAATGCCCTTTGTTCAACTCCGTGAGGAGATAAGGATGATCACCCCTATTAAACATGTGGAAAAATTCATGTATAATTTTGCCAAATATATAGAGAGGTGACTGGTACAAGCAGTCACTCCTCGACCGATGGTAAGTACCTTCAGGAAAAGTAATACGTTGTTTAATTGACTATATTCCTACTGCTCCTGCGAAGCTCTTACTGCCTTTACAAGCTTAACAACTAAGGAATCGAGATGTCCATGTATTCCGGTGTCCTAATGAGTTTATAGTATTTGTCTGGGCTCCACTTGTCCTATACACGGAGGTAACTACTTTCAGAAAAGCAGGTAATTACGTAATTTTGGGTGTCACTTCCCGCTCCCCGCCCCACGAGCAATGGTGGCTACAGTGCGAAGTGCGTGGCGGATGGGTGGTAATTTACGAGTGCGTCATTGTCTATAAGGCGTGAAATATTTGTATCATTTCCGGCAGCGATGTTTCTTTTCATAATACGTACCTCCACGTAAAGAGTATAAATTACGTCTAGTATTATGTATTATTTATGGCGGGTATCTTTTTTCCCATTTGTAATACAGAATGTGTGTAAACAGTGAGCCATTCCTCGCATAATAACTTTAATAATTCACGGGAATTTTTCGTAGCGTGGCAATCCTTTCACGAACAGGAATGTTTGCAGAATATAAGGATGGAAGGTCAACAGTCATGGGTCACTTTCTATAGAGTTTTTAACGTATGTACTGTACAGCCTACAGGCTACCGGCTATAAATACGTCTGCTGTAGGCCGTAGGTAGGTAGGCCAGGGCCGCTTTAGATATCATCGCTTTAGGTCATACGAGTACTAGGTCTGGGCGCGATGCCTAAGGGCCACGAAAATCATCCGAAAAAACATTGTAAACTAACAAAAATATGGGTTTGAAAACCAAAAATGATCGTCCAAGATTCCAAGAACGAAGAAATCCCTAACGAATTCATCAATTATGACTTTTGTACTACAACACCGATCATAGAACCGGTCATAGTACTGTGTTATGGCGGGTGAATTTTACAGTTTGCGGAAATACATTAATTAGTATTGGTTGATAATTTTCATTAATTAATACTAGGCACACAATTCTTCTACAATAAAAAAGTTATATGTGGTTAGATTGGATTACAAGAATAAGATGAAGAAGTTAAAGAATTATTGTAAAAGAGAAATTTAAGGAATTATTAGTATATGTCACAGTAATCAAGCTAGAAAATAAAGATAAAGAATAAAAAATAAAGACCAAAGATAAATTATGTTTTGCCTGCTTTTAATACTGTGCATCCAATTCTTCTATAATACAAAAATTATGTATAGTTAGATTGGCTTAGAAGAAGAAGATGAAGAAGTTAGAGAATTATTAGAAAATGAAAAATTTGAGGGATTATTAGTATATAGATCACACTATTTAATCTTGTACATATTATACTGCTAAGATAGAAAATAAAGATATATTATGTTTTGTCTGAAAGGTGATTAAATTGATAGAGTGTAAAATGAATGGATATTGTAATTGTAATGTATTCCATGTGTAAGGATCCATCTCGTTATTTGTTTTTAAAGGAGTCGGGTTGGCTCACGGTTTTTAAGTTTTTAGGGATAAGGTTAAAGATTTTAGGAGCTAGGAAGAAAAATTGTCTTTGAGCTGACGTAGTATGTAGTGTAGGTACATTGTAGTGTCCGTTGGTTATTGTTCTGGTGGTGTAGTTGTGTTGTAAGAGAGTTATGTTTTTGTATTTGAACAGGAAATGTATCAGCGTAAATTTTAGATGGAGTTGCCGTATGTTTAAGACGTTATACTCGATCAGGAGTCGAGTCGAGTTGAATATATTACAGCAAATTAAAAAAATTAATGTTCGGAATTTCAGATCACGTGGCATTTCTTGTCTTCTTATTTATTATTTGACACAGATCTACCTCAATCATCACAAGTCACAATGTGCACCTTCTATCTTAGAATTAACAAAAATATAAAATTTTAACAAGTAAAAACAGATAACAATTTGGATAGAATGTAGAAAGAATATTCTGTTTCTTGTGCGAGTGCATTTTTTGTAATAAAGCCGGGCCTGCCCTAAAATACGCGGCTACTTTACAGACAATGGAATACAGAGTTAAGGTAGCGACATACTCGCAGCTCACATCAAAACGTTATTTATAACACAATAGCGCTCGCCATACAATCCCATGAGACCCGCCAGACGTAAAAAGATGATGCGCTGTGATCGCGGTTTGAATCTTCGCTAATCGGAATTATTTTTCGTATTCGATACAGTGGCGGTATCAGAAAAGTTATGCGACCCCCTCTCTACGGTAAACAGGAGAGGGGGTCATTTTTAATACACGGAGCATGCACGGAGCTGTCAAGTTAACATATCCAGTACAAAGAAATGATATTCTCTCGACCGCTTCCGATTTCAACTGACCCCTTCTCCTGCCGTAGGAAGGAATATTTTATAACGTAGTGTGTCGGTAGAAAAGATACTTATAACGCAGTATCTTTTTGATGTGAACTTCGCGTTTGTCGCCCGCTTTAATGTCAACCCTCACGCCTCAATTATATTAATTATTAACGAAATGTATACCTACACTATACACATTACAGCCCGCGGCCATTAATACTAAGCGCTATTACCTACCACATCCACATCCACGTTAACGCAACTGTCATTCCTAATGCGAGTTAATCATTCATGAGATCACATTGTTAACTTTTACGAGTGCAGTAATTTGAAAACTGGAAAACGGTTCATATTGGGCATCAAAAAGCTCCCGGTGTCTTTTTATAGCTAATGAAACACCCAAAATTGCCCGGATTTTATTATAAGCAATAATTATTAGCCTGAAACACTCATCAATATTGAAACCTCTCCCGAGAAAAGATATATGTCGCCGACGGGACTCGAACCCGCACCCCTCTGTTTGCCGGACAGGAGCTCTACCATTAAGCTACGGCGGGATACCTCCTACCCGCCAAATGACTCAATATATACCTAGTGTTTCATTCAACAATTATCGCTTATTATATTTTTTCACCTGCAAACAACCAACTTTATTTTTTATATGAGAAAGGCATGTAAGTGCTAACTCTCTCACTAGGTGGCGTCATTCGAATGTTCACTAGATTTTATTCTGCTTTAAGGATGAACCTGGGTTGGTCAAGTGTGCAAATTTCATCAACCTCGAAATAAAACTGGAATACAAAACAATTACAGAAACAGACACTCATTATATGTATGAATATAAGATTTCTGAAAACAAGTGGTACCTTTCTACAAGCGGTACAATAGTGAATCTACGTCACAAAGAGAAACATTTTCTTTTCGATCAACTATACGGTTGAAAAACTTTTGGAGAAGGGGCTACGCTTTGACACATTTTAAAAGACAATAGGCGGGTGATAGTAACACCGTAACGACAGATTTTATTTTAAATTTAACCGAAATAAATTAAACTTTAGACTCGATTTACTGGAATACGAAGCTCAAAATCAATAAAAAAGTTATTCCACAAAATCGACTCCAAATTATTTTTAGATTTACCAGTTTTCCGCTTATACCAAGAGTTTACAGACATCGTATAATAATAGCCAATGTCGCAGCCTGAAATGTGTGTAGCCAGTCGATAGTGTAGTTTTTACGGGAGATTATGTTGGCGGCTAGAAAAAGAGCTTTTTCATTTTGTTTGATAAAATTACCTCAATAGTTATAATTAACTTGTACCAATATTATATTAGTGTTTTGTGAGAAAAACTTGATTAAAGCAAGCAAAATTATAATTAAATGCAGTTGTGAATTTAGCATCCGCCCTGTGCCATGTGTATTTGTGTATATACCAAACCCTCCATTCTGCCATATTAAGATTTAATAATACATTTGACGATGTTCGCCATACCAGCCACAGGCGGCAACCGAGGACCGGCGCCGGCGCAGGGGCAATTTAAGACCCCCTAGCTATGTCTTGCGGCTTCTGTCTGTAAGTTTCTCAGTTTAACCGTTGTACGATTTTTAAGTTTCCGTGTTCCCTTTTCTGAATTAATGCGAAAAGAAAAATAAGCTTTTCAAAGGTTATTTTTTAAATGATCTCCGATCAATAATGCGGCAGCTTCGAATATCGTCACTTTCACTAAATTATATTTTGCGACAAATGCTCGGTGTTCAACGACAGAATTTGCACATTATATTGTCACAAACTTCTGTACAGGTACGCACTGAAATTTGTTGTAACTCCGGGTTTGTCGTGCAACTTTATAAATAAAACTCCAGGGTCAAAAAAACACTTTGGGCATTATTTGTGATATATAACAATTAGCTCTAATGGCTTCAATTAGCAGATGGTTGAAATCATTCTGGGCCCTGACCTTGAGGTTGCAACCGTATGTATTACAGTCTCAATCCCTGCATTATCGACAGTTACGTGCCATCTATGAGTAACTTTTTAAACTGCTATTCAGTACCATCTATGAGTAACCTCCAAAAACTACTATCCATGGCAGAGGTTCCCAACCCCGTGCCCGCGGGCACCATGGCGCCCGTGGAACGATTCGTATGTTCCCGCCACTATTCGACAGACAGAATTTTTTCATAAACATTAATTAAAAATGTACTTAAATTATTTTTATTTATTTGTTGAGTTGAGTTTTAATTTTTTTGAGTGCCTAGATTTATTAAATACGTTCGTGTGTTTGCGATGTTGTATGTATGAGTGTTTCCTAATGATTATACATATTTTCACTGTTTTAGTTGGTATCGAACAATTTTAAAGTTATAACTCTCTCTCTCTCTGGTTTCAATCCTGGGATTGGTTTGCAAGAACTTTAGAGAAGAAGTTTTAGAGAACTCTGAGAAATGCCTTCTGGTCTCAGGTTTGAGGAAAAAAAACCTGATCTATTTCCTTCTCGTGGTGGGGAGTGAGCAACGATCTCGTGTCGGCAAATATAGACAGGGACCGAGCGTTGGCCGGAATAAGCTGACCACCAACTTTCGCCCTACCAGGCGTCTGTTGTCTAGGGCCCCCTCTTGTCCTGGAGAAGTAAATAATCTCCAAAGGCGGAAGAACCTTCGAGGTCAACGGTATAGGATGTGGAAAGAAACGGGAAACTACCACATTAAAGATCCAAATGGCATCCCAAGAACCAGCAAAACATGACCCAAGTTATAACATCAAACCTTTATATGTTTTTGATGTGTAAAGCTAATTGACTCTTGCGTGTATTATGAACCGGCCCTGAGCAAGCAGCTACAGTTATATGGAACCATCTACAAGCTACATGATACATGCAATTACAGCGGGCAACTCATGTGAATATACAGTGTCTAATAAAGCAAAACGCAGGTTCTACCCTCCCGCTAACCTACCTACTTGCTACTTGTGTACTCCCTCGTGCCACGTGCGCGCAGATACTGAAATATGGCACATTGCGTAGGTACTTAGGCGAGGTGCTTACTGCTTACCTGGGCAACACGTAAACAGAAGGATTTTGGGAATAAATATGGGCTCATAAAAACTATAGTATTACTAGCTGACCCTCTCACGCGTTGCTGTGGCTAATAAAACACACTATTGGATGGTTACCTAACCGAGTGTTGTGTAAAAAAATTAACTCACACCGCCATCTGCCAAAAACTTATGGAACTTAGAAATAATTTCAAATCATTCTCCCATAACAAACATTTAATTCGCAATAATAAATATTGAGGCTAATAATCGAGATAAAAACTATCCTATCTCTCAAGTTGATTAAATATACTCATATATTAAAAATAAATTACACACAGTAAGCCAATTCATCAAAATCGATTAAATAGTTTCGGAGTTTATCATGGACGAACCAAGTGACGCGAGATTTTTATATATAAAAGGTTATCTAAAGGACTACATTTTTCGATTGTTGTAAAAAAAGTGGCGCCCTCTGTTATTTTCAAAAAGAACCGTTGAAGTTTCAAATAGTGACCAAGATGAGTCGAATTTCTCAGTTTCAAAAACTTTTATACAATTTTCCGGCCAGCTTCCCGAGCAATATTTTTCCAAATTTCCAATTGTTAATTAAAACTTGAAAAAGAAATGTTTTTATAAAAACTTTCCTACCGATTTTCAGATCAAATTTTCGTTTTTCCATTTTTCCCAAATGAATTTTTTTCAGAAATATTAAAATTGTACAAGTGTGGAAAATTGCCAACTTTAAAGCCAACCCGTATAAGATTCAATTGGTCTAAGAATGGAAACCAAATTATCAAAATTTACGTCCACTTTTGTCGTAACAATGTTGGAATGCTTTCTAAATCTAAACAACGTATTGTTTTCGAACGAAGCCCATTTTCACCTGTAGCGAACCACTTAAGACAATAGACTTCGCTTTTCGGCCCATACAAAAAAGACGCCCGGGAAAAAACACTTTTCTACATCGAAAATTGCACAAAATGAATATATTTTTTTATACTGCCTTCTAGAGGGTGAAAACTATGTCGGTATGTTTTCGAATTTTCGATGCGTTTCGTATTAACGTAAACATTCACTGTCAAACATGTACGATTTATCAAAAAATATTATTTAAAGAAAAAGTGCTGCTAACTCAACTCTCATAAAGAATTATAAAAAGCTACCGACGTAGCTTCTTCTTTCTAAAAAATATATATTTTTCAAAATTTCAATTTCGTGAAAGTTTCGGTGTAGAAAAGTGTATTCTCCATAAACCCCTTTTCGAGCGATTTCTGTAGGGAAATTTGAGCATTGTCTCATTCCCACATTTCGCATTCGCATGTATTGTAAGTGTGCGTGAGCTTATTGTGAGCGGGACAGAATGACAGACGCGGGTGTTCCGCGTGTCGTTCAAAGTCTAGCCTCTTAAGGTAACCTATGGCAGGGGTGTTGGTTATCCAATTAATGGTTCCCGAGCGGCAGTGCCCATACCCGCCTCCCAAATTGATTGTAACCGATAAGTATTGATAACAGTAACTTCTGGTTTGAAATCGGACTGAGGAATGATTTTTCGTGTCCACAATATCTAGAGTAAGTACCAGGGCGGTCCCTTCATACATACTGTGGATGCTGCGCATCCCTTCCTTTCAAGGCTTATAATAAATATAATAATAATTATTATTTATTTATTCCGAATTAAAAAGAGATTTGAGCTTATTTTTTTCTAGTCGTAAAGAGCAATAGATACCGCCCGTTCCAATGTCAGAGACTAACAACAACAAAAACGCTGCGCGCGGTGCGAGTCGAAATATTATACCTACATTATAACATTCTTAATGCTCGAATGTCGCCTAAACACACCAATACCAACAGGGAAATAGCAACAGTGAATTCTCTGCTTCGTTCCGTATCCACGAAGTTAGAAGAATTTTGATATTCGCGCATGCGCATTGAGTCCTGCGTGCCTGAGCTTGCTTGAAGCCGGATACGTTTTCGATAAGAGCATCCAACGCACAGAAAACGACTGTACAGAATAGCATAGCCGAAGCGTTTTTGACAGTTTGGCTTGAATAACTGAAACCGATTGATGCGTTGAATATCTTTCGAATACTTATTTAATTAATTTGATAGTGGAACTGTAATAATTGATGTAAAGCCAAAGCGTAAAGGATTTATAGAGCTAATTTTATATAGGTACTATTTTTATTAGTAATTGCATCTTATTTGTGGGTTAGTCTATAGATATTTATATTTGATAGTAGGTATATAATAGTTTTATACTTCAGCATCCCTTATACAAAAAGTCACCGACCGCCACTGGTGAGTACCTAATACCGACACCACCAACCGCAAAGTTAAGGTTGTTGATCTATAAAAATATTGCCGTGTTTCAAATATTAATATTGGCTCGGTTCATGGGTGAGGTTTGTCTAGGTCTTTTACGTTTACCTACCTACTGAGTGGCGGGCCGGATCGGGAGAGACTGGCATTCTACCTCTCCAGCCGGTCTCTCTCGTTTTGTACCGCAGTGGGAGGGATGGATTCACACGTCTGTCACTCCTGAACACATTGATCCTCCGATTCTTACCCACCCCTCATACACTTTTCCTTCCCAGAACTTCCTCTCCTTCCTTTTCCTTCTCCTTACTTCCTTGTTGTATATACATATAGACATAACTTTTTAGTGGAAAACGAAGTCTTATTGAGTAAAACCTCAATTGTAATATCTAATCATTGAATATAATGTAATATCTCAATCAAAAAATGTGAAACAGTTGCTAAAAACAACCTCCACATAGCATCCCCAAAGATGACATGGGCCCCGAGGGAAATTGTGCTCCTAAGGGTTCATGCGTAAAGCTAATGTAAAAAAAAAAATCGAGCCTCTGTTCGCGAACTTAGTTATCTATAGTTACCCTATTTCTTAGAAAATATTTATTTAACTCTGCATAAAGTTTACATTGGCACTAAAGGGAGGTGCCAGCAGGTTCACAAACAGTTATCTCGTCACTCTCATCAGCCGTGACTTGTGGCGTGTGACACGACTGTTTTAAATACATATGTAATATGATATTATGTGAACAGTGAACAAGTCAAAGGCCAGAGTGCAAGGGGCTCTGCTCGGTCATAATTCAAAATGAATCAATACCAAACAATCATAATAATTGTGTACCCAAAAACATTATTTATTATGAAGAACCGGTAGCACCCGCCCAAAAAGAAGAAGAAGGAGAGATACGACAATATAATTTTTGGGGAGAGTGTGCTAATATTAAAAACTATAAAATTCTATTAAAAACTGGAAAATGTTTAATAAAACACGACTCGTTTACAATAGAGCAAAAATCTCTCTTTAACACCTTAAGTAGCATTTAACGAAACACTGTGCATTTTTCCGTGCATATAACTTGTAAAATAACATAAACAAACGTGTAAATATCAATTTTTGGAGCATACAGCGATTTTTTTCTATCGAGGGAATTTTATGTAATTAACGTTTCGGCTCTACGAATCTTCAGATATTATCAAAAAATAACATACCTGTATTTTTTAAAGAACTTAGAAACTTAAGAGGCTAGACTTTGAACCACACGCGGAACACCCGCGTCTGTCATTCTGTCCCGCTCACAATAAGCTCACGCACACTTACAATACATGGGAATGGGAAATGTGCGAATGAGACAACGCTCAAATTTACCTACAGAAATCGCTCGAAAAGGGGTTTATGGAGAATACACTTTTCTACACCGAAACTTTCACGAAATTGAAATTTTAAAAAATATATTTTTTTTAGAAAGAAGAAGCTACGTCGCGTCGGTAGCTTTTTATAATTCTTTATGAGAGTTGAGTTAGCAGCACTTTTTCCTTAAATAATATTTTTTGATAAATCGTACATGTTTGATAGTGAATGTTTACGTTAATACGAAACGCATCGAAAATTCGAAAACATACCGACATAGTTTTCACCCTCTAGAAGGCAGTATAAAAAAAATATTCATTTTGTGCAATTTTCGATGTAGAAAAGTGTTTTTTCCCTGGCGTCCTTTTTGTATGGGCCGAAAAGCGAAGTCTATCATCTTAAAGTGTTCAAGGGACATAAGTTATAAATCGGTAGAAAATCGGAATTCCAGCCCTGAAATATCCCCTGTCGCCGATAGTCACAGGAAACCGATAGTCACAGACAGAAGGTGACTGGCATGTAAGTAGGTTTATAAATCCCTCTGCTTCAAATTTTACGGGAGAATGCGCCAACTTGCATTTTTTCGGTACAGGAAGGATTTCTAAGGCATTTGGTTAATTTTTTAAAAACTTTTGAATCATATTATTTGATAAAATAATTTTATGTAACACCGCAGCATTTGTTTTTTTAATATGTAGATATTACTTTTTAATACCTACAAAGCAAAGCACTTTTTATAAACCAGAAACGTGATTTTTTTACATTTTAACAGCCATATATTTGTTTTAAAGGCCACATGATACTTAGGTATTATATAGGGGGTTTCTCACCATCCTCCTAATAGCTTATAATAATGAATATTATTAAAAACTAGCTGATACAATAATAGTAGCAATGCTAATTAAATAAATAAATAATTGTTTCTCCCTTCGTGTCATTTCCCATTCGTCCCCGTTTCCCTTCCGACTCCTCTTCTCCTCCCGCGTCCCCTTCCCCTTCCGCTTTCCCTCTTTCCCCTTTCTCGCGAACCCCCCCCCCTCCCCCCCCATCTCCCCTCACGCATATCGCTTCCGCCTTCTACGCATTTCTCGTCCCCCCTCCCGCGAAGCCCCCCCCCTTAATTCCCAACCGACTCTCCCGCATACCCCTCCCCCAGCCTTTTTTCTCTGCCGCCTAACTCCATAAAATACGCCCATTTTTCAAACAACTCGCGTATCTATTTAATTTTTATGCAAATTTCATAATGTCCGAGCTCACCAGTGTAGATATAGAAGTATTCACGGGCATGTTATCAACAATTCAAAAAAAATAATAGCAATCGGATGAAATTTTAATCGCAATCGTATGAATAGTATAAGAAATAATTTCATAACGCCAGAGCTCATTATCCTATAACCATCCCGGGTATGCGCACATCATATTCCCAAAGTTTCATCGCAATCGGATGAACGGTATGGCCGCGCATAAGGTACGAACAAACATTAATTTTTATATTAAAAATTAAATACTCGCAATAGTTAGAAAAATCGGCCAACTAATCCAATATATAGCCACTATTCATAGGTTCGAGTACCGAATAATAAATAAATAAATAAATCGTAAATCGAAAATAAACTTTATAGTATGGATAAGCTATTGGGAGGATGGTGAGAAACCCCCCTACACACTTCACCCACTGGCTACTCAATGTCTTCTAGGCATAACGCCGTTCTTCCACGTAGCTATTCACAAGCGACGCTACCGCTACCTGTCAAACAAATTTGCTAGTGTAGCACCTAGCGGCGTTTTCAAACACTTATAATAGTATGGAAAACACAGACGAGCGGCGATCGCGTCGCTTGAAGGTAGCTCCATGGAAGAACGGCGTTACGCCGTTCTTCCACGTAGCTATTCACAAGCGACGCTACCGATACCTGTCAAACAAATTTGCTAGTGTAGCACCTAGCGGCGTTTTCAAACACTAATAATAGTATGGAAAACACAGACGAGCGGCGATGGCGGCGATCCATGGAAGAACGGCGTAAATGAACCAACACTCTTCTAGGGTTCCATGTCCATAGAATCAACTCAACTCAACAAGGCTATGATTTTTTTTTTTAAAGCCCATAACCTAACCTAACCCAACGTAACCTATTTAAACAATTTTTTTTATCACTTTAATAACTTTTCAAAAGTGGTGTTGAGTTGAATTCATTCTGAGTTATCCGGTCACCATCTTCTAGATCGTCTAGGTGTGAACTGTCAAAAGACGTAAATAACATCGTTTTTTATAAACGGGTCCATGCTTCGAATTTAAAATACATAAAACAGCTGATATTAACCAACTAGCAACCGATTTTTTTCAAATTTGACTTAAAAAAATGCAATTTTGGACTCAATTTACCCGAAAACGGAAGCTTAAATAAATAAAAGTTGATAATTGAGAAGTCATTATTCATTATACATAAAACATACTGAAAATGTTCAAAACTAAAACAAATTTCGGAAATTTTTTTTGCTAAATTTACTTTATTTGAGTATTTTTGTTGTCTGGGGGAAAATGAAAAATGTTTCAAAGTATTTGCCAAATTTAATAAGCCAATGATATGTGACGTTGCTTACGTATATGACCTTTAACCTTCTTCGGAATGAGGCACCAGAAATTAACAAAGACACACAGAGAAGTTTTATTTTTTATTTAAAATACACTTACATAATATTATATCTACATTAAAGATGTAAGTTAACAAATAAATAAATAAAAGTTTAACAACACCCTAAAGTTGTATTATTTAATCATTGAAGGCAATATTAGACTCTCAAACAAACATTTTAGATTCAAATTTTCAGTTTGAGAGTTGCTAATATTGTCTTCAATGATTAAATAATAAATAAATACTAAATATAGGGTCTTCCAATAGGGACGCTCGAACTTTGTTAGATTATAGCAGCCATGTTGTCAAAGTGAAATTTTTTATCAAATTTGTTGTCAATTGTTTAGTAGTGTACGGCAAATCATCATGGAAGGTTACAGCTTTGAACAACGTGTGCATATCAACAAATTTGAGATTTAATTAACAAAGACATGGTTATCTTAAACGAACTTAACACGACGTGAACGGCGTCTGCCACAGAGATTGTGCGATTTAACATCTTAAATCGCAGGTAATGAGAATAAACCGCAAACAATTGACGCCCTCAAAGTCATCATCACAAACGCCATCCAGAAAATTCAGCCAGATTTATGTGACAAAGTCATTGAAATTGGACCTCACGAATACGTGCCACTAAGCAAAGCCGCGGCGGACATTTGAACAACGTTATATTCTACACTTATTGCCAAAAAATATTTTTCAAATAAAAAAAATTGGTGCGTCTAACCTTTACGCGCGGTTGAAGTAAAACTTCTTTGACTGTAGTGACAGAAATTACTAAAATGGAACAATTGCTGCAATCTCTTTGTTTATATTTTTAAAGGGTTCTCGCCTTCGCTAGAATATTTTTAATATTTTCCTATGAAACTTAGATGAAAAATCAACTGATGAAAACTCAGTTTGGTCGCTTGTATAGAGAAATGCAATAAAAATTATAAACATAGATTCGCTCTTGATTTTTCATCCAAGTTTCGAAAAATAATAAAAATATTCTATCGAAGGCCAGAACCCTTTAAAAATAAAAACAAACACGGATGGCAGTAACTTTGTACATTGTACCGATATTAAGTTTAAAAACATTATTTCCTTCAGAAAAACATCGGAATTACTCGTCATATTGCGGCTAAAGAAGTTTTACTTCAAAAAATTTAGTGGATATCCTACACACAACTTATTTTATTTACATTTTAAAATCGAGCGTTTTTATTGAAAGACCCATGTAGTACATATCATAATATGTTACAGTAATCTTTGATAGAGTAATTTAGACCGCTTCACTGGGAGCGTCTGGCAGGCGACTGAGGTTGTTGTGTACGGGCAGTGTGAGGAAGGGCAGGATGCGAGTAATGCAGCCGGTGCCCACCGTCACGTTGTTCTCCCGGATGGTGAAGGGCTGAGCGTGGGACAGGATCATGCCCGACAGCAGCGTCAGGCGCACCGACGCGTGCTCCCCTGGAATCAGCATCTCTCTCTCGTCCACTAATTACAAAATTATTATTTTTAAATACAATATTATTCAATGTATTTGGCTTAATATGTCAACACCCTTGACCAGCAAATAAAGGTGATTTGTGCATTTTTCTTTATATATATTATGAATGAATATAATAAGCGTGAGAACTTATTGACAGACGCAATACTGGATTGAGTTAGAAGCATCGCTAATTAGATATAAGCGCATCCACAGAATGCTGCCAGCTCATTAACTAATAATAATTATAATCCGCATTGATCCTGAACTGAACTGAGAAACAGTTTAGAATCAACATTATCTCTGCTTGTATCCATGTGTTCCTGTATCCACTTTAAAAAAAAACAATGCTATTCTTCAATACGTTTTTAGATTTTCACGGCCAAAAGCATTTTCGTTGTTTGTTTTTGGGGTGTTATGCCGTGTTGTGCTACCTCCTTCTTTAGCCGACGTTTCGGACAGCGTTGCAGTGTCCATCATCAGGGCAGATCCGGCAGATCCGTCGATGTGAATTTGTTGTGTTAATAAGCACACACTTAACACAACAAATTCACATCGAGGGATCTGCCGGATCTGCCCTGATGATGGACACTGCAACGCTGTCCGAAACGTCGGCTAAAGAAGGAGGTAGCACAACACGGCATAACACCCCAAAAACAAACAACGAAAATGCTATTCTTCGTAGAAAAAAATCAGCTGAGGTGACTTAGACATGCGTTCCGGATGTCAGCAGACTACACCAAAAAATGCATGATCAGCACTTCAGATACAGGAACTTGTTCAGATTGTATATATGCCTCTATAATGGATGGAGGCCTCTGAAGTATCCTCAGAAGGGGGATCCAGGAATAAAAAGTAAAACAATAATATTTTAATTTAGGGTTTAACTCTTTAAGTTAAAAAGTTAAAATTAAAAATAAAATAAAAAAGTAAAACAATGATTATAAAAATGCTTACACAGATCAATTCTAGCGGCAATATCCCAAGTGGCGCTAAACATCTGCTGGATGTATCCCTTGGCCCTGATGGGTCGAGACCTGCCCCCCTCCCCCTTGGTCAGTAGGTAGAACTCAGCGATGAAGCTATTGCTGAGCTGCTCACTGCCGTATGCGCACAGAACCATTCCCCGCTCTATCTCCTTCATGCGCACTCCGCGGATTAAGATGCCTACATTGTCTCCCGCTGATGCCTGCAAAAAAACTTACTTTTTAAATCATTTGGATAATTTGGTAAGTAAATATAATTATTTGATGAGGCTACTATACTCTTGTTACGACTAAGAAAAATAGAAAAGCACTTATGTAAATCCTTTTACAATATATTATTCTCTGACTTAATGAAACTCCATAATTATCCACTAACTGTTAGCCTTTTGAATGCCAAATATGAGTATAGTACTAGGTACTTTTAGTTATACAAGTGTAGTTGTAGCATTTGTATTGTGATTGTCATTAAAACAAAATAATCTGGAACCACAAAAAAGCAATAGAATTAAAGATTGGCAACTCGTGATAAACACAAAAATTAAATTAAACAAAATATTCCCCTGTAATTGATACAATACATTTATTAATAAATAAAAACAAATTTAAACCTCGGCAATTTTCTTATAATTTTCAATACTACATAACTCTTACAACCTATACTAATATCTTATTAATTTCAATAAAAATTAAATAAAATTTTACCTTACTCAAAAATATTATTAACTAAATACGTGATAATCCTAGTCAGTGCAAATATCTTATAAATAAATAACAAATCCCACAATTTTCACTACCATGTCTCATGGTACACCAAAGTATGTTTGCCCTTGAGGTGATTTCTCACAAAAACGGCGCTCTACAAATTGTCCAATTATGTTTGTGTCTCTATATTTAGGTTCTTTATCAATAAATTTTGGGTCTGTATGATAAATTTATAAAGATAGTTTCTTCTCTGTAGGTGGAGTTTTATTTTAGTATATCAATAAGACATCCAGCATAGATTTTTCGAAGAGATTACCGAAAGGAGTATATTGGTATGTATACATCATACTGTACCCGTCCCAGAACAGACATCGTCCAGTGAGGCGGGTAACTTGCTTGTTTGTACATGATTATTTCATTTCAATAAACGGCCGGGTTGTCAGCAATTAAAATAATTAAAATTTTAAAAATATGTTGGATCCTGATTTTTGGCACCACTGAATTCTTGGCATTCAAAGGGTTAGACAGCAATTATCCAAGAAATTAAATAATTTCAATCTACTGCGAAAGATGTGAAGTTAATAAGTTAGTTCCTCGCGAGGTCAATTTAATAATTTAAAGAAGCATACCGTTTTTACACTCTGTCTGAATATTTGTATGTCGGATATGGATGTTTTAAAATTCACACCAAATCCCATCAGAGCGGCAGAGTCGTTTCTCTTGATCGTCCCCCTCTTGATAGTTCCGATTGCGATGGAGCCTCGCCCGGCAACCGTGAAGGCATTGTCAATGGGGATCAGGAAGGGGGACGTCACGTCTCTCACCGGGATGGAAAAGTGACTATCGAGAGCATCTAGTAATCTCCTTATGGATGGTTCGCCTGTAATCAATACACCCAATATGCTATTTACAAGCTTGGACAGATCAACAGACAAGAACAATATATACAGATAATATAGGGTCTTTCAATGAGGACGCTTGATTTCAAAATGTAAATAAAACAAGTTGTGTGCGAGATATCCGCTCAATTTTTTTATTTGTAAATATATTTTATGGCAATAAGTGTAAAATATAACATCGCTGAAATGTCCGCCGCGGCTTTGGCTGGTGGCACATACTCGGGAGGTCCACTTTGTCGCATAAATCTGGCTGAATTTGCTGGATGGTTGTGCGCTGCGAACCGTTACGTTACTTTAGCGAACATTTCTTTTCTGCACAGAATCTGGTTTTTCGATGTGCGCTCTTCGGTGGTCAAAGTACGAATAATGTCATAGTTTATTTAAGACATGCTCAAACCTTCCTGGTACCAAAAAGATTGTCAAGTGGTTTGTATGTATTCTGACTTCAGTGAAGATCACCAATAGTAGGTACACAATTATTAATCTTATTTGATACATTATGAAAAACTTACCAAATTCTGATGTATCACCATTCAGCGCTAAGAGAGCAGAGCCGCAAATAACTGGTGTAAGAAAACCATCAAACCCAAAACCTGATATCATTTCTCTCATTTCTATTTCCACTAATTCCAATACCTGCAAAAGCATTGTTATATATATATATATATATTTACAAAATAAAATCACATAGTTACACAATAGTTATATGTAGCATTGATATGTCTCAACAGAGGTCAGTAAAGTTGCACTATATAAGAGAGACAACTGTCGCCCGTTCGGTTTTAATACCAGACGATTATGAAGATAGACGATGATATCCAATCGACAGGTAGACACCTGTGTGGCCGGTTCCCGTGCCGCAGAACAAGACAGAGCATCCTTGAGAATGAACGATAAGTCCAGTCAAATATTCATTGTAAATAAGACGATAATAAACACGACTCAAAACCTGAAGAACCAAAGTATACTTGAAACTGCTGAACATCAGCCTACTTATTAACCTACCCCACAATTACTGTTACAGAATGCATCATACTTACTTCTGAATCAACTAAGTCAGCTTTATTAATAAATATAACCAGTTTGGTAATGCCGACTTGCTTGGCGAGCAGGAGGTGCTCCCGGGTCTGAGGCATCTGACCATCATCTGCACCAACTACCACGATGGCCCCGTCCATCTGTGAGGCGCCCGAGATCATATTCCTGATGAAGTCCGCATGACCCGGGCAGTCCGTGTGTGCATAATGTCTCTTCTCGGTACTGTAACCAATGTGGGCAGCGTTGATTGTGATTCCACGAGCTTTTTCTTCTGGGGCCTTGTCAATACTATCATAAGGAATATACTTTGCCAAGCCATCTTTCTCCAATACTTTTGTGATGGCAGCAGTCAGAGTAGTTTTACCATGATCAACATGGCCAATTGTTCCTACATTGCAGTTTACTCTTTCGTCTTCGGAATCATTTGGTTCATTTTTGGTAGAGTAATATCTCAGGGGTGATTCACAATTCAACCGGCGAATTGGTAGACGACAGAAAGATTTGTTGTTAGTTTTAATAGAATTAAAAATTTGTTTGTACAAAGATCGTTGAAAAAGAAAAATAAAATTGGAGGTAGCCATTTTCAAGTCACTGCCTTTTCATTTATATTCAACTCCACCCTCCGTACAGATCTTTGCGAAGTTTTCTTTTTGATGTTGTAAACACTTCCAAAATATAACCTATAAAAATTAAATCTATCTGACAGTCGACTCATAGATGATAATTTTAGAAAGAAAATTATTAGACGGGGCATTATATCAATCTGCAATATCTGCATTATCTGCAATCGTTGCAATCAAGTAAAACAGAACTAGAATATTTTAAACATTGCAATCAACCAAAATATCAAGAACATAAGAAGAACAAGTAAGAACACGGATAAGGGGATCTCGAAAGTTAATGATAATATAATTAAATCATTAAATTTGTATAGTGCTACTTTGGCGAAAAATCACCTCACGGGCGCTGTACTAGTATTAGCTGCTAGAATTTTTACTGGATTTTAATGAATTGTTACCGGAAATGTATGAAATCTAGGAATTGTATACAACTCCTAGGAAATGTATACAGTTCGGAAGCTATTTAGGAAATGTATAAAATATTGTTTTAAAGATTATTAAATATCCTGGGGAATTGTATATAATTCCAATATCGTATTAGGAAATGTATAAAAAGACTGCTTTCTGTAATAAAACACGTTGTTTTATTTATAGCTCTGTTTTTCATGAGTTGCACAAACCTCAAACCCTCACTCCAATGTGAATTATCATTGTCTTGCATCCACGTGGTCAACATATTTTCAATATCCTGATTTGCTCTTTCCACACTCCCCTGACTTTGCAAATGCCTGGGTTTACCCAACCTAACCTAACCTGACGGTTTACGCGGCACTAGCGTGATCGCCCGATCAGACGATGCAATACCCTCCCCTTGCCCCGCTGTCCCCGCGTACCCATTGATATCTTAATAATAATAATAATGTTTTATTCCAGGATGTGGGGGGGGGGGGTGAGAGTGCAATCCCACACGTCCCATAAAGTTATAAATACAGTTAAATTATAAATAAAGTATAACAATTATAAGAAGGTACAAAGTTATAAATAAGTAATGAATTTCTGCGCGGTCTTGAGTGAGCTCGGGCCCAGCGCTCACTCAGGAGTGGCGCTTGGTGCTGGAAGGCTACGTTCACCACCGTGTTGTCGGAATCCATTATCCATCCTGGCTCCAGTGACCCGGTGTCTCATCAGGCCGGCGAATCCATTCAGTCCTAGTTCCGTAAACATTGTTTATCTCCGGTATGAAAAAATATAATGCTGCAGGCGTTATTATATTGGATCCGGAGTCGTTCCATTGAACTGATTCGGTATTGACACCATGTTTCACATGTATAGGCTGGTACAAAATGCATTGAACAATGTCTTTTTAACATTATTGCTGCACTGGAAAAATCTTCGGGCAATCATATTCGACAGTATGCTGATACGAATGTTTTACATTTCCGATTGCTATTTCGGAAATGTATAGATTTCCTAGGAAATGTGTCTAACATAATTTATTTCACACATTTCCGGGCGATTTTAGGAACTACATACATTTCCTACGAATTGAATACAATGACGGATTACATACATTTCCGTTAAAATACATACAGTTGGGTCCATCATGTTCAATGTTTATAGAACACGATGAACACTTTTACAGCTTGGCATGCATTTGCAGTCAGTAATCGTCGCTGGTCACTTTTTTTTAAAATATAAACCACAGATCCAAAAATTGTGTATGTTTATTAACTTCTCCTTTTGACGCCTGCACAGTGAACTACAAAACTGGAATATTCAATCCAATTTTCTTTTTACGATAGGAATAGTCTTTCAACAACGTTTTGAAAATTCACATTTCAAGTTAGGACCAAAACGCCTTCTTTCGCGCGGTTTGGCTTTTGACGTCACTCCGCACCCCGTGACGGATGCCAATAGTCGAGCCTAATGTAATCCAGTAATCAATCTTCAGTTGATCAGTTGTTTGTTGAAGAAAATGCCCCTAAATACCGTTTATAAATACTATATACGTAGTACCAAAATGTACAAATATAACATCTTCAACACCAAACAGCTGCGGTGTGACGTCACAATGTCGCCGTTCAATGATGACTCGTTTTTGATCTTTGAATTTTCACGCAACTTTGAAAGTGAATTAATTATTTTTTTGGGGGGTTTTTAAGCAAGGGCGTCGCCAAGGGGGGGCAGGGAAGGGAAGCTGCCCCCCCCTAGAGATCCTAAAAAAGTTGCCAAATGCAACGCAACTTAAGTCCTAAGTTTTTGACTTGTCTAGCTTGAGCATTCATTACCGTACGTCGAAACTCGAATGAATTTACCAATTCTATTCCTAATATCTACGCGCAACTAATACGCTCCGCTCTATGTTATTGTTAAATCCCGACATGGAAAAAGCGTTGAAAATTTTGATCGCTCTTCCGTGCACAACGTGTACGGTAGAGCGATCGTTTAGCAGCATCATGAGCATTGAGATTGAGATTGGTTCATTTATGATTATGATCATGAGACTTAAAACTTGGCACAATGGGACAAAACGCCTCAATGGTCTGGCCATGATGTGTGTACACAGAAAACCTATTCATGGAAACTTTTTTCATAATGAAGTGGTCGAGAAGTTTACAAAAAACCCCCGAAAATTATGTTTTAATTAACCTAATCTTTGTCGGCCCTTATATTAAAATCTGGTAATTACGAAAAAAATACACTGTACACTTATTCAAAATCAAAGTCCCAAATTATTTTTATTGAATTTTTCTAATAAATGTAACACCTAACTTATTTACATGTTTTATTTATTGTACAGTCAAGAGCTTGTGTAGCTTTACATGTTGGACTCTGTATCGTTTATTACAATCGCCGTAGATGTATTACAAGTGAAAAGCTTCATGTGCTTTCGACTTTACCTACAATTCATACTTTTCTCATTCTCCATATCAACTTGCCCCCCCCTGGACTATCGGCTGGTGACGCCCTTGGTTTTAAGTACGGTATTCGAGTTTAGATAACTTTTTTTCATACATTAAATGCATTGAAAACACAATACACTGCATATACCCTATTCCACCTGCAATTTCCCTAAATACCCATAAATTTACGAAAATGTTTTCTTTTAAAATTATCCTTAGGGGGCATACATTGATTACGTGAGCTCGAAATGGGAGGGGAGGGGTCCAGTAAAATCTCATTTAAACTGAGGGGATGGGTCAATGAAAATCTCACGTCAACTTTAAAAGAATGTATATATTATTATTAAAGAGGAAAAAAAAAATTGTTATTATGAAAAGCATTTATTTCGAGAGTAAGAAAAAATCTCACGTGAAGGGAAGGGGGTTCCCACCAAATCTCACGAAGGGGGGGGAAGGAGTTTAAATTTAAAAAAAAACCTTACATAATTAATGTATACCTTAGATACCTACCTACAAACGTGTTTATAAATTGTTTTTTATAAATTAAATAAATAGAAATAAAAAACACAATTAACTTTGTTCAGGTGCACATGGGCAACTGTACTTGCAGGCAATAGTTGGGTCACTGTGGGTCGCTGCATCAAAATCCATTGCGGTGTATGGGGGTACTGAAAGTAAAATATCTTGTGTGCACATCTTGGTTATTATGGTTCCTTCCTACACAAAAAACGCTTAAAATGATCTTACATGTTTCACGTTCAGTACTAACCTGGCAGTTAATGAAAATCTTGATCATGGCATGAATGCACGGAATTTTTTAATTTCAGTCATTTACTTCCAGCAATAAGGAAGTTGAGTCCTTTTTTTATTTTTTTTTTATCAATGTTCACAGGCAAGCTTAAATACCAGTATTTTTTTTTTTTTTAAAGTTTGTTTTCATAATTAAATTAATTCTACAAGATTGAATTTTATTAAGCCCGCGAAAACGGCGGCGAGAGCATAATACCATGCGGCAGAGTTCGTGACGTAACCCGGTCCTTGCTTGTAATGAAATCTAAGGGAAAATATTTACAAAACCGGGACACGCTTCATATGGACGAAAAAAATAAATTATAAAAGTTGTAGTAGTTAGATATTTACTAGTACTAATCAATTCAGTTACCGGAATTTCGAAAAAAGTGCATTTTAATGGTTATTTTTTAAATTTAAAAACACGAAATGTCATTTTTCAACGAAACTTAATTTAACATAGCGGTCGACGAAAAATGACATTTCGTATTTTTAAATTTAACAAATAACAAGTAACAGAATTGATTAGTACTAGTTAATATCTAACTACTACAACATTTTTAATTTATTTTTTTTCGGCGTGTCCCGGTTTTGTAAATATTTTCCCTTATATTTCCACAAGCAAGGACCGGGTTACGTCACGTTATTATGCTCTTGCCGCCGTTTTAGCGGGCTTTAATAAAATTCAAACTTGTACAATTAATTTAATTATGAAAACAAACTTTAAAAAAAAAAAATACTGGTATGTTTGAATGTCATCTACATGAACATATTTTTTATAAGTCAAAATATTTTTCACTCAACTTCCCTATTAAATGCTAAAATGCAACAACTATTAAATGCTGTAGTAGTCTCAGAGAGAGATTGTACAAGGAAGATTTTTATGAACGACTTTTAGGATGATCGTCGATGACATATATACAATCTCTCCCTGGGACTAGTATAAAGTTCAGTTAGTAGAGAATTATTTTTGTAATTAAATATTTTTTCAAAAATTTTATAAAGTTCCTGTGACCTTTGTACATATACTTTACTTTGTTGTTTTTTCCCATCAACCTTATATAGTATTACCACCATTTCTTGCAGTGCACACTTTACTATTTGTTGTTGCTGACGTTACTTATTTGTGTACATTTTTTACAATTTCTCATATGCTGTACAGTTTGGTTTTGAAATGAGAATATGCTTAGTTCCTACCGGGGTGTCATTTATCCAGTACATGCCTCTCCCTAACCATCACCTTGCTGGAAAAGTATTTCAAATTTGGATCAATGGCAAGGAAAATGGTGAAAATTCGATTGCATTTGTTTTGAAAATTGAAGATTTGGAAGCATGTTGTTGGTGCTTTACGTGTACATAATCTCATTTTTAATAAAGAAGGAATTTGACCAACGTGGAAGTACATAATATCTTTTTGTACTCATTTGTTTTGTTGTGGCGATAGTTACCTCGATGTATCGCGGTGGAACTATATAATTATGTATTGTGGTTGTGTCGTGTGCTCCTTCATAGAGATACAGTGATAAGTAATTGGTTATCCCTTTTCCTTGCATACCTCATTTTTCCTACACATATTATCACCCTATTCCAGCAAACAGCATTTTGTCCCATTTCGTTTTTAGTATTTACAGTCCATTACAAGACCAAAGCATCTGAAGCTGTAAATTGTAAAAGTTTTGGATGCAACAAGTACCTCGATGTATTCAATATCTGTAATATATTGATGTATAACTAACTTTTTATGGGAGACTGAAAATAAATAAATAATTGAATTTTTGCTGACTTTATTATAAAAAGTTCAGATTAAATTTATTGTTATAATATACTTCAACAGAATGGTTTATTAGAATAAACTTTATTTTTGTTTTAGGTGTACAACAAATCACATCAAAATCTTAAATTAAAAATTAACTCACAGTTGAATAATAAAATGCAATACATCACACCATTACATTTTTATAAAGAGAATAATAACTCGCTCAGCTAATTCAATTCAGTCTTAAATGTTTATATGAAATTATATAATTTTTTTAATAACACAAAATATTTTCTATATATTTTGTTAATCTCGTAGGAAAAAAATAATTAAAGAACTACATATTTCAAAATAAAAAAATAATATCAATAAATGCATCATTTAAATAAAATATTAATAATATATTGTACTCTCAAAACTTATCCTAATATTAAGTTGTAAAATTGTAATAATTACAAATTAGTATAAACTGAGAGAAGTTAAGTAAATCAAGTGGTAACAAATTCTAATGCCCGGTTTTTCACCAACCCTGAAAGCACGGTATAAGTATGTAACGGATCGCCCGCAAGCTTAGCTCTTTTGACTTTTAACTGGAGGCAAACAGCAGCTGGACGGGAGGAACAGGTATTATTAGTACCGAAGTCAGAATCAGTACCATATTTCTGTTCCAGTTTAAACAACTCACTTATGTTGCCACTGCCCGTCTTTCATTTTCTTCTAATAGATATTTTTACTTTACTTTTTTTTATAATCATGATTATAAAAGTATGTATAAAATGATACTAACTTGTTTAATATCATAACCAGATAATATTATTTGTCACAAACAATATGACTTTAGAAGCAGAAATGAATTACATATTCAAACTTCGTCAAAGACAGTTTCAAAATTGGTCACATTAGTGATTAAGGTGGATTAAGCAGTAGTGTTAGTTCAAGTTTTAGGACTTATATTAACACGATGATGAAAACCCAGACTTAAATGAAGTAAATATCACATCCAGAATGACTAACTATTGATTATTACTCGTTAGTCTTTACATAAACTAAATTAAAGAGTTCATAATACATTATAAGTAACAAAATGAGATTTCATAAGATCGATTTACGTATCTAGGGTAGCAATAATTGCTTTAATTTCTTCGATTCACTTAGATTACAAGCACCATCATTACGCTTAGTGATAATTACGGGGCGGTCATTTTTCTTTTGAACCAACAGCGGTTCATGGGAGTCGTCGTGGCGGGCGTTGTGGGCATGATGAGCGCGGTTCTTACTTCCTGAATGATACTTCCCCGTGTCCACGTCCTGCTTTTCCATACTGACAATCCGTAAATCTCTGTTAACTAAACTTTTCTTTTTTGGCAATTTATCTTTTTTATCCGGTGCTGAACTTTTATCAGTCGTATTGTAAGACAAATGCGAATTCTGAGATTTTTTCAAAGCACTCAATTTACTCTTCTTAGTAATTTCTCCTTCGTACGAACTCAGGGTGTGTGTGGCTATGTCATGTGGATTTGCCTGTATTCCCACGTCGCAACTTCTTTTACTGTTTCGAGAATTGTTTTTCTCAACTGAAACGCCAGAAAATGAACTTTGAAGAGCGAGAGGTCCCAACTCGGAGCAATACGAGTCAAAGGACGAACCGAGGGAATTTTTGTAATTGTGCGAAACAGTTACATCGGAATTCAAGTGGGCATGTTTTCGTTTGAATGTACTTAATCTGATACCGTCTTCCTTGCTCTTGATGCTTTTTGGTCCTTTCACATGACGTTTACATTTAATTCTGCCGCTTTGCCTGGATGACCTGCGGCTGGACTTGCTCTTGGAGCTGCTTTTACTCCCTCGCACGTCCCGATACGTTTCTCTGCGCCCCGAGCCCCTCTCCGCACGGTACTCCCCACTGGAAATGGGATCCAGATGGTTACTTTGTTTTATGCGAGCCAGTTGTTTGTTATCAGCCTCCGTATCAGAATCTGTTTGATATTCCGTGATATTCAATCCATTGCCGCAATTTGACTCGGCTAGATCTGTACTCAAATTGAGTTCCTTTTTCCGAAGGACGATATTAACTTTACTGTCTCGTATTTTAAAGGAAGCCATCGATCCATTCTCTTCGTCGGAAGTTGTGGTCAGGCCCTGGTTTTGTAGGAAAGGCAAAATCATTTTACCATTAGCCAATAGCAGGTCAACCTGTTCCGGGCTCAGTCCGGCATTTCCCGTTCTCCGATTAATAACATTTCTTTCTTTAGTGGAAGACATAGCGCTCAATATGTGTGTCCCAATTTGACTTTCCACTGACGTGGTGCTCTCCTTGCGGGTGTAGACGGTGTTGTTTCTGGCGGGGCGGCGCCGGGACTTGGAGGAAGGTTTCATCCGACGTCGGCTGCCGACCTGCCGACTCTTCACTTCTGCTATTTTAACAGACAGCTGACTATCTAAAGAGTTTCTTCGAGATTCCACCGACACATGCCGAAGACTAAAGCTAATTTGTGAATCCTGAAATTAAAAAAATACTAATTATTTTTAACCCCTCAAGCTAATTTGTTCATTCGAACAGCTTACATAGTGAAATATGAAGGAGTGATGATTGTATCTTCCTTATTGTCATGGTGAGAAATATAATCTAAAAAGTTTCAGAAAGAGAAAACACCACGCTTTATACCAAATCTAGAAGATAACCATAAAAAAACACTTTGAAACCAAAGTTTCCAACCGCAATTTAAGAAAAAATATGAAACTTCGTTAATTTTTTTATGACAAATTATTTATGTAATGACAAAAAAATTTAGGCGATAATAACTTTATAATGCATTGGTCATTCATTATCAGTAGCAGGCGGCTAAGCGGTGGCAAAATGAAGAATTCCAAGTCACGAATCCGCAAAAACATCATTCGGAGATATTGAAATTTGAATTTTTGAAATGATATGTTTTTATCGAATCAATTCTAAACTTCAAACCTCAATATCTCCGAATGATGTTTTTGCGAATTTTCAACTTGGAATTCTTCATTTTGCCACCGCCTAGCCGCCTACTAATTATCAGTAATTTAATTTAGAAAAAACATAAGGCGAGCCATTGTTAAAACTTTTTTATGTTTGCATTCAAAATTTAATAAACTATATATTTATTTCTAATAATAACATTTGAAAGCCTATTTCATCACCTTTGAAAAATGTTTTTAGTTTTCGGATACATTCTAAAATATTCCATTTATTTGGATTTTATTGCAAAGTGGAAATTTTCTGACCTTCTTGAAAAATATGGCCAAGGCCTGTGGGGTTAAACTCCGCTTCGTCAAGGTGCATTCATGATATTATGAGAGGGCAAAAGGAGCTAAGTAATACCTGAGAATTCCTCCTGGGAGCGTTGTTGGAGGAATGGGAGTGCGAATAGTGTTGTCCGGTGAGAGCTCCGCGCCGTTTAACAAAGCGCGGTAAGTTGTTAGCCCATGTGGAACTGAAGTCATGACTTTCCACAGAGTTGAGCTCGAAATTCAGTCCGATGGGGTCAGTGTGCGTGTTGTGGAATGAGATGGACATCCGGCCCTGGTTGTGGAACTCCTTGCGACGAGCAAACGCTTGAGCTATCAGTTTGTGCTTTTGGAGTTTGACAGGCTCTTCGATTTCGCAGCCGCACTTCCTTCTGATGTATCTCTTCCAGGTGTCGATGGTGGCTCCGGTCCAGGCCCAGCTAGCCATGACGGCCGCGCTGCAGAACAGGCACAACAGCTGCAGCTGCAGCAGTGCCACACTGGGCCGCTGCCTCTGCACGCATTCGCTCTCCTCCCGGCCGCTGTGCATAGCCGTCAGGCGACATACCAGGAAATTTCGAAAGCTGTCATACCACTCGTTAGAATTGAGAAACTCATAAATGTGGTAGAAGTAGGTGGCGCCAATGAACACCAGAGTCATGATAGCCGTTACACCACATCTCATGATGGAGTTGCGGATCTTGCTGGAGGCACGCGCCG
This sequence comes from Limnephilus auricula, assembly GCA_951813805.1. Taxonomy (NCBI): domain Eukaryota; kingdom Metazoa; phylum Arthropoda; class Insecta; order Trichoptera; family Limnephilidae; genus Limnephilus; species Limnephilus auricula. Next base: position 46,692,952 of record OX638388.1, on the reverse strand, counting down.
ATATTATGTCTTTGCTTGAAGTCTGCACCGATATCAATGTCAGGAGACCTGTAAATATTACTTATTTTAAAATCAGTTTCTGTAACTAATATTCATTTCTATCACATCTTAATTTCATGCATAACGCATGTTTTAAATAGATGCATTGCTTGTATAACGCATGTTTCACACATACGCAAATAAAATCAGTAAGAAAAATAAATAGCTATCAGTGAATTATCATGGCAAAACTTGGAAGTGGCTTTTATTCGCAACGACAAACCATATCAATAACTTATGCCTGATTAAAATTTTAATTTCAATTAAAATTTCTGTTTGAAAGAACATGAAGAGAAAATATTAGTACAACTTCGTGATACTGAAAAATATCTTAACCAAGAGGTCAAATATTTTGTATTACCTCAGCCGTTCTGCATCTGGAATGCTATTGTTTGAAATTATATAAATGAATGTGTTTTTGAGGGAAGTTAATATGAACCCATCCTTTACTTGGAGATCTTATAAAGGTGAAACTATTCTACCAAAATCATAGGTAAATATTAATTTCACATTTTACAATAACCAATAATTACAGATTTACAAAAATTAGTAATTGTGAGAAAACACCTCAAGGGCGCTGTACCATATTTATTTTGTACACTATATTCTACAAATAACTCTTGTACTTACCAAACTGTTAATCCCATCGCAAGTAAAGCAAAAATAAATAAAATGTGTCAAATTAGTACAATATCAATGAAAATAACATTAAATTAAATACACAAATATTTAAGGTAGGGACAGACATGAAGCTCACATCAAAAGATACTGTGTTATAAATTATCTTTTCTACCGGCACACTACGTTATAAAAGATTTCTTCCTATGCAGGAGAGGGGGTCAGTTGAATTCGGAAGCGGCCGAGGGAATATAATTTCTTTGTACTGGATATGACAACTTGACAGCTGACAGCGGCTTGGCACAGCGCTCTGTGTATGCTCCTGTTTACAGCGGAGGGGGGGTTGCATAACTTTTCTGAATCGCGCCGCTAGCGGCTACGGAGAATAATAATAAATAGCGAAGACTCGAACCGCGCTTATAACACATCATCTTTTTACGGGGTCTGGCGGGTCTACATGGGATTGTATGGCACCTGACCCTTCAAACCTGGCCACCAAACACGGCTAATGTCATTTCAATACCGAATGGTGGTCTGTCCCCAGAGCGATACTATGTTAATCTTTGGTGTGTTGGAATAAAGTAAATACCATACCTCTGGAGAGGAAGTATCCGCCAATGAGCAACACGGCGGAGATGGGGCCAAGCAGGAAGGCGGCGCGGATGGCGTGGTTCAGGTATCCTACGAAGCAAATGCCCACCACGCTGCTGCCATCGATCTCCCCCAGAGCCATCACCGTGATGGTCAGCACCAGCGGTAGTGACCACGCCACCAGGTGGAAGTATGCCCCCTTTTTGTCTATGCGCTCCTGGATCTTGCCTGAGACACACCCTTACATTATACATCTTCAATTTTTTTTAAATATGTATATCCAATTCTGGATTTTGCCGTGGTAAGTAAATACATAGTAATTACCAAAATTAGTAAAAATAAGTTCAACGTGGGAAGTTAGTAATAAAAAAAAATAAAAAATATTTGTTAAAAAAAGATAAAGAATTGTAAAAAACAGTGTTTCTGTAAGTAAAAACACAGTGACTATGCTGAAAGTACTGCATTTATACTTATATTTACAAATTTGGAGTGTTTTTATCACCATTTGAAATACACTCTCCCGCCGCATCGTTTTTCACTCACAGCGGTGCATCCCATAGAAGCCCGATGCACAAATAAATTTTATAAAATGTTTATGTTGTGTAATTTTACATAATACATGTATTTAATAAAAATACACATTATATGGAAGGCCCAGTATTAAACGGAAACAAGCCTGAAAAACCATTAGATACTATATTCGTAACAAAATGTTATGCCGAAAGGGGCTCTTCCCAGTTTCAAACAGTAACAAAATGAATAAAAATGAACTGATTATCCAAATATTCAAATGTATCCAGTTTTACATAAACTATTTCAAATTGTTTCCATTTAAAACTGATGAGATGGTTAAGAGTTTGCGTTTGAGGTAATGTGGAAATTTAGTAATGTAAAAACTAAATTTTGATTATATAAAAACAAGAGATTTTGAGTTTTAGCTAACAGTTAACTGGGCCGTCAATATATGCGACACCTTCCAGAGTGGTAGATAGAGACGGAACAGTTGGGACCCTCATGCAGATCTTAATTAAATTAAACTGAATTTCTACCGCTTAAAAAACTCTTACCAAAAAGAGTCCCAACTGGTCCCAACCGTTTCGAGCCAGTGAAATATGGCAACCCGTCATCTGGCCGGATAGTAATAAAATGGTAAGATACCGGATAGTTACCAGATATTTGTTGCATCACAATCGTTACAATACATTTAGAGAAAGGTGATCCAAGTTTGGTAAAAGGTATATGAAATTTTGTTAGATTAGGAAGAAGAAAATGACATGAATGATATTCACCTAGTGCCTTGAAGCTCATGTGCCAAGCATATGTAAAGATCACGAACCAAACACATGCGGCCATCAAAAAGTAGTACACCTATAATACACAGAGAGATATCCATATTAGTTACATATCACACATCACTCGCATCTACTAATAGAGAAGACAGATACAGAGAGAATTCTAGAATGGAAGGATTGTCTATTTGATGAGTAAGAAATTAAAAGCCCGTGTTTTTCTTACCAAAACAAAGATGATGACACAAGACAGGTTCTCCCCAGCCGAAGGTTCTCCGCGCCGCATGGTTCTATCTTTGGAACAGACTATATCACCTCGAGAGTCAAACAGGAACTGAGCCAACCATCTAAAATAAAAGCACATAATATTCAGTAATGCCAATTGAAAATTTTATATATCGTCCAGAATCCACAGAGCATCATGCATGCATGCACCACATACATAAATTCATCTCCTAAAATCAATGTTTAAAATATTTAATGGCAACTCCATGTTATTGTGAAAAATTAGCAGAAACTTGGTAATATAACTACACAAATATTATGGAGACTTTGTTGTGTTTGAACATGGTGGCCTCCGACAACACGTAATGTTTCAACAGTAATTAGATTTTCCAGAGCAAGTTTATAAGTTATTGTGTGTAAATTCAGATTATAACAGGAAGTGCGAAAGTCATAACCGTTTCAGACTATGTTCTCAGTTATGCAAATGGCATTATATGTCATCATGACTTTGGCATTTGTGAAATAAACAGAAGCAGAATACACATTGGCAAACCATGAATCGCTGACTCCTCAGGAATGCGGAATAATTGAGTCAAACCAATTCTTTTTATTTACAAACAAAGTTACTGCCTCAGGAAATCGAGATTGAAATCATCTGTTATTATTTAGGTGTTCGTTAAGATTATGTTATTAAAATTAAATAAGTTTTAATGAAAATACTAAATAACTTTGTTTACACCGCTTTTATTAATACACAATCTACATGTTTCATGAACAATGTTCACATCTTCAGGATCAAATGTATACACCGCTTTTATTAATATACAATCTACATGTTTCATGAACAATGTTCACATCTTCAGGATCAAATGTATACACCGCTTTTATTAATAAAAACAATGTTCACATCTTCAGGATCAAATGTATACATTTAATCCTGAAGATGTGAACATTGTTCATGAAACATGTAGATTGTGTATTAATAAAAGCGGTGTAAACAAAGTTATTTAGTATTTTAATTAAAATAAATAATGACATCACAAAGTGAAAACCTTTCCGAAGAAGTTTTCTTGGAAAAAAAATTAAATAAGTGTGTAATTATTACCCGATTGATGAAATCATGTAGCAGACATTTATGTAAAATATGACCAGCGCCGGGTATTTAGAAGAGCTCCTCCAATCCACAAGAAAGGTGGCGGCAGTAAACAGGTTTAGAGCAAAGGCGATGGAAGCTCCCCACATGACGAGTCTCCGGATCTGCTGGTGCTCGTTCTCTGTGTAGAGCGGGTCACGGCACGGCAGCCCGCACCCTGACATTCCTTGGTAAAAGTGCAACGGCATGTCTGTGTGGACCAGAGGGGGCAGGCACAGTCCCGTAGTGTTAAACTTCATCTCTCTAACGTCATTGACACATGCAGTTGTGGGAAAGAGCGACGAGTTGCACTTCAAGAAGTCAGGGAAGATGGTGGTGTTGTAGACAAGCTTGCAGGGCTCCATGATCTTGTTGCACATCTCCAGGGAGGGCAGGTACACCATGTCCTGGCCTTTGATCACCTCACACTTGGGCATAAAGATGGCGCAGAGGAAGGGCTGTATGACGGCCCAGCAGTTGGGAATGTGCTTCAGAGCCGTGTACTGCTGCAGTTTCTCGTGAACCTCCTCTTGACTGTAGCTGTAGGTCAGGTGGAGACTGGTGTGTGAATAAGTCAACTTGGAGCCCAGGCAGTTGAAATTATTCTTCAGCGTTTCACACTTGGCTTTGCGGACACAATGTTCAAAGGTCGTCACTCGCCCATCGTGCCAGTAGTTCTCTTTGCTTTTTCTAGTCATCGTGAAGTCTTGAGTTCCGTTGATCGGAACAAGGATGGGTTCATCCGAGTCCGACGGTGAGATATGGTTTTCATTGTCTTTGTGTAAGCCCGATTGTACTCGGGATATGCAAACGCATTGCAGAAGCCACAAGATAAGGAACAATAACCATAACTTCTTCATCCTAGAACAAAGGTAAAAGCTTGGTGAGAATCACAATATGGGGAAGAATACATTCTACAATCCTACAGCGGAGGTTTGAATTGAAAGAACTTTATTTATTATTTTTATTATCTCCAAGGTTGTGTTTTATCTGTTGGGATTTCAGTAATACGGTCTGTCATTTCGAAGTGTTTTTTTATTCAAACATCGTACAGTACATTGAAATTAATAAGACGAAAAGATTATTTTAGATCTTCCTAACCGATAACATTATGAGAACTTTATTTATATTTATAAATGCGCAACATAAGGATGTTTTAAGGAATAAGGAGAAATTAAAATCCTTTATTGTTGTCGCAGAAACCTTTATTCAGAAAATATTGTATAAATTAATTACTATATAGGTAAATATAAATTCATAAATTTTACAAGGAAACTTTATTGTACAAATTGTGTTAATAGCAAACTAACATCTTACGAAAGAAATCAGGGCTTTCCTTTGTGACGATACAACGTTCTGGATCGGTGTTCTGGTCTGCGGCACTCGGCAATCTGCAGCGCAGCCTCTACATTCTGGCCCCGTCCCGTGTCAGACATCTTTACTTCATATCGGAGGCAATAATTCACCTCAAAAACAGAAGGAAAAACCATTTAGCACATTCTATCCATATTCAAAACATAATATCATATTATTTGTTGAAATGATATCTCACCTGCCATGTTAAGTATTGGCGGCGTGTCTCTCCAGCACAGGTCCAAATTGAAGCCCCATTTTTTAAGCTTACCCAACATAACAAACTAATTACAAGAATAAATTTCTTGCAGGAAACTCACCTTAACCAAAACAAATTATAAGAGTGCTATAATTTTAACTTATTTATTGTTTTTGTGTTTAATTCGAAGAACTCCATTTAATTTATTTTTTTAAATTCAATTTAAATTAAATTTAATAATGTTTATTATTAAGTTCTGCAAGTGTTATAGTTTTTATTATTGTGACAGCTGTTTCGGCTTACAAGGCCATTTTCAAACTGAGGTGTTTCATAATTAGACGTCCCAATACAAAAAAAATAATATAACAGCAGGACACAGAATATATCGAAATATTAATTTATTCAATGAAAAAATTGTATTATAGGATAAAAAATTGAAACATTTCGATATTTGGCAGAGCAATATTTATAATTCATAATATACCTACACAATGTATTGATTACATAATCTATGTGATGTGATGCTTGTGAATTTGTCCATATAAAACAAAAAATAGTCTGAACTCTTCAGATAATATTCACAATAATGTCAATTAAAAAAAAATTAAAAGAAGAAAAAAAAATTACTAAATTTATTCAGATGTTTTTTTTTTTTTGAGAACAAATAATATTTTATTCACTTTCAAAATGCACTCATGGAGTGCATTAGTGCAGTCCTTAAAAAATCAATGTTCCTTTTAAATCCAATTATGGAATAAAATGATTTAATATTGATTATTTCTAGCAGGCCTGCGGAAAGTTCTAGAATTGGAGGAGCGCCCCCGACTTCGTCCCCCTCTCCAGGGAGCTCCTCCACGGCCTCCGCGGTGCCCATTCACACCACCGCGTCCACTGTCCTCCCGCTGCTGGAAGCTCCAGTGGCCTCCTGCGCCGCCCCCGCGGGGACCCTCGTTCCTCGTCTGGAACCTGGAGTTGGAATCACCACGCATGCCGTTCATGTCATACCCTTGATCCTCTTCATCACCCATGGAAGAGTCTGGAGGCCGATTGCTGTAATCTGAGTTATTGAAGCTATTTTGGTCCGGTGGCCCTTGGAACATGGAGTTAGAACCTCTCCTCGATTCGTCGAAGTTCCTAAACTCTTGTTCATTGGTACCGCTGAAGGCTCTGTTGTTAGAATTGGGGTGATAGTTTCCCTCGGGGTCAAGCAGTGTCACTCTGTCAGGGTTTGAGAAATGGTTAGTGTTATTATTAAAAGGAATTCTATTATCGGTGTCAAAGCTCCTTTCTTGGTCAACCTGGAATCCTTGATAGTTAGGGTCCGCACCTCCCGTATTCTGATTCATCGAAGAGTTGTGCAAGTCTTGGAATTGCCGATTAGGCGGCGGAGGCTCGGCTGTGGGAGGGAGGAACCTCATATCTTGATCTTTTGTGTCGTCATTATTTGTTAAGACTTGTTGAGAATCAGAGTCTTCATCATCTTCATTGTCTTCATTGTGTGGCATCACATCGTGTAATTCTTCTATTTCACCAGATGCGATGAATTTTTTCAAAGCCACAGGTCCTTCGGCGATAGCTGCCTCTAATCTAGATCCCGGTTCCACGGGGACTAGCTTTCCATAAACAATGATGGCGGAAGGAGTAATTTGCTGAAGTGGAACAACTCCCGGAACGGACTCCACCAGGGCTTGTGCCAAGGCCTCGGAATCTTCCCCACCGGTGTGGTTCCACTGAGCCTGGAAGTGGCGAGGTATGGGTTTGCTGTAGGGTACCTTTTTTCCTTTTTTATCCGTGTCGTTGGGAATAACACTGGTGTCCAGATCCAAACCGGGAATAGCTTTATCCGTGGAGGGGAATATCTCCACCTTGTCCTCGGGACCCATGCCTGGAATCATTGCCGGTTCATCCAACTCTTGTTCGTCTTGGACCCCCGGTGGAAGAGTATTCAAATTGTATTTATCTCTCATCAAATCCCCCGGACGATTCCTCGTCCAGAACTTTGAAGTATGATCATTGGAACCTGAGCACAGAATGTGACCAAGCGGATGCCAAGCCAAAGTCCAAACTATGGATTCGTGAGCGTCTTCGATACAGCCCACTTCTTTGTCAGTTCCGACATTCCAGAACAAAATAGCACCATCTGATCCTCCGGAGCAGAAGAGCCCTTCATGGGTTGGATGCCAGGCCACGCTGGAAGCTTCTTTCTTATGCCCCCTGAAGATTTGTAATTCTGTTCCCATCTTACGAATATCAAATAATTTAAGCAAGTGATCGCGAGATGCAGTTATCAACCAATTGCCATTTTCATTCCACTTCAAGTCCATTACGGTTGATTTGTGAGCGTGTAATGTGGCGAGGGATTGCCCCGACTTAGGATCCCACAGTTTGATGGGCTGTTGGTTATCTTTACTTCCCGACACAATGAGGGATTTGGTGGGATGCCATTGAACACACTTCACATCGGCACCGTGGCCCCTCAATATCCTTTCTTCCTGGCACCGGTAAAAGTCAAATATCCTTAGTGTTCCGTCATCAGAACAAGTAACTATTTTAGAATCTGAAGGACTAAAACTGATTCCCCTTACAGCTTCCTTGTGGGCTTGGAACATTTTTACATTATTCATATTACTTTGCCAATACTTGACGTACCCAGAGTGGTCTCCTGTGACCATCCAGCCCTCTCCCCGGGACCAGACCATGGAACGCACCGGACTGTCGTGCGCTTGTAAAATGGTTTCAAAGTTAAATGTTAAACCATTCCAGAGAGTAAACTCGCCGGACGAGGCTCCAGTGACGAGTCTCCGGCCTTCGGGCGTCCAAGCGACTGCGAAGATTGGACAGCGCATCTTGTTGGTAGCCGTCTTCACGAAGCGGGTTGTGACAGCATTGATAGGATTGTCAGGATAAGAAGGAGGCGGCAGAAGATCTGGGGTGTACATAGCATCCGGCTGGAGAGCATACCTGTCCCGCCAATCTCGCTGCCAAACCCGACACTCCAAAGCCTTTATAATAGCAGCATTATAATCTACAGTTTTTCTCATTACCGATTTCCTGAGTCTCTTGCCGTCGAAATCATCCTGCGTCATAGGGCCCTGCATCATGCCTCGCATGGGATGCCCGTAGGGCCTGAAGCTGTGGCGAACGACGCCGCGGATGCCCTGACCCATGCCGCCCATCGCTCCCATTCCTCCCGTCCCTCCTATGCCGCCCGGGACACCCGGACCCATCGGGTTGCCCATGCCCCCCATGCCGGGAGGTGGGAGGCTCATATTCGGAGGAGGATGTGAAAATTCCATCTCGATTTCGTCAGTTACCTATATTATAAACGAAATATGCAACTGAAGTAAGCTAATCGGTAACATGACATCGACCTGTAGCATAATGAGCCATTCTTACCTTCAATAGTTATCCCTCACGGCAAACTCAACGTCAAATAACACTACTAAACATGAAGTTACAATTTTCCTACGTATTTCTTAATTCGATATGTCGCAGCATATTAATTTTATAAGTCGCTTATTTTGAAACAACACAATACAAAACATGAACAACCAATTGCCATAACCTGCCCATTTTGATGTACAAACCATAAACAATTTATAGTATTGTCATAAACAATTCGAGCGTCGCCTAGCGATGGACACAATCGATGAATAATCGATTATTTACTCGATCTTTTTTACCATCGAATGATTTCGATTCATTTCCATAGAAAAATCGATTCTCGCTTCTCGATGTCAAATTCATTCGAATGCACAGTCCGAGAGAATCGGTTTGAAACGTCATCGAACTTGGAATCGATTCTCGCTTCTCGATGTCAAAATTCTTTCGAATGCACGGCCGAGACAATCGGTTTGAAACGTCATCGAACTTGAAATCGATTCTCGCTTCTCGATGTCAGAATCCATTCGAATGCACAGTCCGAGACAATCGGTTTTAAACGTCATCGAACTTGGAATCGATTCTCGCTTCTCGATGTCAGAATTCGAATGCATAGTCTTGAAACGTCATCGAAAGTGATTTTGCTTGTCAAACGAAATATTTTATAGGTACATGTTATAATCAACCTGATGTGTGAATTTTATATTATGAATGAATACTTTTAGGTAACGATTTACGTTTTCACTATAGTTTATACGTAAAAGATTGCGATGGTGATAGCTTTCAACAATTTAAAAATGTTTAGTATGAGGTTATGTATCATCTATTTGGGTATTGTATATTTAATTTAAAATAAAACAATAACTTAGTATATACCATTTTTATATTTAATGCCGACGTTTCGCTAAAACCGTAGTTTCTTCAGGGCAGTAAATAATACTCTACTAAAATCAGCAAGTAGGTAATATGTTTTCATATCTGCTTTATATGACCAAATATATTTAATTTATTTGAAATTAACAGGTGTTTCTTAGTTTGTAATAAAAATGAAACGATTTCTATAGTAAGAAAACTTTATTTAGTGATAAACTACAAATATAAAAATATAAATACAAATAATTGCATACGAAAAGGTGTCCATAACCTACATGTTATTTAGAGGTTATTTTTTTAACAAAAACGACATAAAATTATTATCTTCGTATTAAACACAGACACACTGTCAATATTATTAATGGGAATTTGTACCAACCGGCTAAACTAAATATCTTATTAGTAATTTTATTGTTGTGAGATGCCCACATATTTGAAATTCGTGGAAAATGGAATAACACTAATGTTGCCATCAAACAAAAAGGAATTTGCCATTGCCAGGAAATAAAAACGGTGATTGAATTATTGTTGCAGTACTTACTTACTAATGTTGCGTTATTTAAACATGTTATTTAGAGATTGTTTTTGATCAAAAATGTCATATAATTATAATTATTTTCATATTATTAAACATACATAAATATTTTTAATGGAAATTTTTACCAATGGGCTAAACTAAGTAGCTTAACAATAATTGTTATGTTGTGAAATGCATACCAAAAAACAACAAATAAAATTACAACAAACAATAAGCGTTGCCATACATGATGCACCATAATAATTTTCGACTTCCTACCACCCCCCCCCCCCCCCCCGTCACAGACAAAAAACCTGCCCCTGACCGTAGCTATTGCTCCCGAACTCCGAGCAAAAAATCGATTAATCATTCGATTATTGTGATGTCTCGATTAAAAAAAATCGATTATATAAAAGTTTCGATCATTCCCATCGCTAGCGTCGCCGGAAATTTTTTTTGTACTTATCTGTGCAAAACTTGCTGATTTTAAAATGTGTTTTTTATGAAAATAATTATTATCAAACATAATAAATGGGCTATTACTAAATCCAATAAAAAATCTGTACATAGCTATTATCGATAATCCCAATAACAAAAAAAAAATAGTTTTATTTTCACTTGATACTATCAGTTATTTTTGTGAATATAAAAATATATATTTGACACAAAAAATCTCAATAGGTCTGAGCATCAAATTTATGACATAATTCTTTGCTATCGAAAGGCCAAACAATAATACGGTTTTGAAACTTCCTAATAACATAAGTAAAATAAAAAAATGATTTAAAAAAAAAATATATTTCTCTCATTATTGTTCTTCATTCAAAAATTTTAAATGAAGTACAATTTTTAGATTTTTTTTTTAAATAATGAGGCTATAATTAATTTGCAGTTAGAACGTAAGGCGCTGTTGTGTTTCAATTTTTTTATAGAATTTAAAACACTTGTAATCTATAGATACACAAATAACGTCATTTACCGCATGATTTTAATAATATAACGACATGATAACGACCAACCCTTTTCTTCGAAAAGCATTTAATTTATTATATTTTCAACCACCTTAAAATAATTAAAAACAAATCACGGCAATACCAATTTGTATTTTGTATTGACAGAAAAATAATGAGTGCGACATATGTCAAACTCTGTGTAAAATAATTATTGTAATGCCCGTGAGTTTAATCTTGATTCTTATCCTACTTCCTCTTCCCACGCTCCTGTATTTTGCGATATTAATTAACTGTTTAATCTCTTATGTGTTTAATGTACCCCAATTTTACGGTTCATTTTTCTTTGACCTGTTAACCATTTATATTTATTTTTCTGTATATTCAACGCCGTTATATATTATTCCATGCCCGCATATTTATTTCTTATCTGCAATTACTTCTACCGACAGTTGTTTTGTATTACTTGAAATAACACCTGCTTCTTCATATGTATGTAAATTAGGTTTGGCTAACATTACTTTTAAACCCAAAACTTTGTTTATTCTTATCGATTTATTTTGTGCTGTTGCAGATTTTTTAGGCAGAATGAATTATATAAAATATAAGGATATCATATTTGCATCGTTTCTTAATATTCTTTTGATATTAAAATGTTGCGATGCACAATATGAAGACCTGTGGAGCGATGGCTACAACCGCTGTCCCCGACTTCATCCAAGGAATTTCTTAGGATACGCTCCCAGAGGTATTTTAGTGGTTCAAATAATTCATATGCTTATATCTAATCAGGTTCTTAAACCATTTTTTTTGAGTCTATAACAAACATGTTGAATTTATCTTCAGGAAACATGACTGCGGGTAATTACACAGAGAAGCCGAAGTTTAAGGGACTAAAGCAATGCGTAATGGGATGTTGCGTGCTGGAGACATGCAACGTGGTATTCATGCACGATACAACATGCTACCATATTGAGTGTGCCAGCAATGAGCTGTGCCTGCCGTTGTTTCGCTCGGAGAACACTCATCTCGGGACACACGTCACTATGGTTCTGGTCAGCCCTGTATTAGATGATGGTGAGATTTTTTAACAGGCTTATTATATTATAATATCAACTTTACATGTTCTATCATGCCTACAATAACTGCCAGGAAGTATTATGCGCTTGTAAAATCTCACTCACTTCACAACAGCTCACTTCAACTTTCTCCATGCTGGGAAAAAGTCATCAATTAGTACATCAAATTTTCCATTAAATTGATAATTATTTTGGTTTTAACCTTTTATTGATTTTACAGAAAATTGGCAGGATATTTTGGAGCAAGCAAATTATGGAAGCTATCAAGATATCCCCAACCTTTCTTTAGAAGATGAAATAATGGACAATCTGGCGGCTGCCAATCACCGCGGCAGTCTGCAGTCGGAGAGCGCTCTCGATGTCCTCAAATACAACAAACAGCAGTTCTCTCCCGACGGAGAGTCTGAGCTGCTATCCCATTTCAGCGACAACATAGCTAAAGAAAACTTCCTCAGTCGACCTAATAACTTGAAAAACTTCATGGATAAAAGCAATCAGCAAATGATCATGGATGCGTCGGAAGATTTTACCGAGAAGTTAGTCACTTGCGAATATGGTGTCATAACCGACTGTCCTTTGAATGAAGAATGTGTTCGTCTTCTTAGCAAATCTAGATCTGGATTGTGCAAATGTAGCGATGGATTTGTCAGGAATATAACGGGTGTGTGTACTCTCCCGAGGCCGCTGCTCCTGACGCCGTATTCCAAGTCCATGGAGGCCGCTGAGAAGATGGCTGATGTCGGCAACCCCAAGGGTGCGGATTTGAGTAAAGTGGACAAAGCCGACCCCAACTCCAAAGACGTCACCGAGACTTCGTCTAAACCAAACGTTAATAAGCTTACCGTATCGGCTCTCTCTAAAGAGGTTTGTTATTGTTTTATGAACAATGTGAATACGTATTTCTACTGTTAACGGAAAGGAAGCGGGTTTAAATGTTTTTTTGATGATTTGGTATCATACTTTTGTAAACATAATATTATAAATTTGTTTCTCTTTCAGGTAAGACTTCCAGAAAACGAAGTAACGCTCTCGGCTTATACAATACCTGATGAGAAAACTAGCAATGACCATTACAGTTACGTCTGGAAATTGGTAGACCAACCCAAAAGTGGGTTCACAGGTAACATTCTCCATTCAATATGTTGATGTATTACGGGTCGATTCTGTTATTATATCTTTATATATAAAAATCTCGTGTCACAATGTTCGTCCGAGGTAAACTCCGAAACTACTTAACCGATTTTGATGAAATTTGGCTTACTGTGTGTAATTTTTTCTAACTTAAAAGATAGGATAGTTTTTATCTCGATTATTGAACACATATCTGTCTCTCTGAATATTTTATGCCGTTATTTTGTAGTTACTTAAAAGTTATTCCTCTTTATGTTTTTCCATGTGCCTTTGTATTGTTATTATATCATAAGTTATTCTTCTGTACTTATTTTGCAAATTATGGTTTCTTGTAATATGTGTACTTAATCATTATATTATAATTATTGTTAAATTGACCTGCTGACAAACTGCTTTGGCAGTTTAGCGGGTGTTCAAATGAAGAATAAAAAAAAAAAAAAAATAAAAAAAAAAAAAAAAAAAAAAAAAAAAAAACCGGGTATCAGATATATAATATAAAAAGAAGATAACTACAAGTCAAAGCATGATGTGTGAAACGGGTTTTATTTATTTTTATATATATATGTATAAAAAAGATATTTGGAAAAGGCATTTGTTAATTATTTTTTTTAGCTTTATTATTTGATTGATGCAATTTTGCACACTTGACCTTCAAAATAAATGGAACGTCATTATCTAAGTCTGATTTTGAAAAACTCTGTGCGACGCCCGAGCAACAGACAACTTACTTTCAGATCATTCAATTTCGCGCCCAATCCCGCCTCTTTCAATTCTTGCATACAATTGTCCATGTATAGATTGAATAACCACGGTGACATTAAGGAGCCTTGTTTAACCCCTTTTATGATGTCAAACCACCCCGTAAAACCACCGTTTACCCTAGCGCATGCAACGTTTCCCTCATACAGAGACGCGATTGCCTGTATGAGATTTGTATTCACTCCATACTTGGACAACACCTTCCATAGCTTTTTCCTGTTGATGCGGTCGTATTTATAAATAAAAGGCAATGTTCATGTGCCCTATCATATGTATACTCAAAAACCGCTTGAACGATTTTGCTGAAAATTTCTAAGTTTGTTCTTATTAGTACCTGGCCCCCTAGCACACTCGATCAATAAGGATTGATAAGATAACTATTGTTAACTTCTCATCGTTCCCTAGGACAACTGCAGATCGATAACGTACAAACAACAGTTGGAAGTCGAATATATTAAGGACACTTACGGCCGCTGTTTCTAACTTTTAAATCGATTCATCTGAGGCCTCGATCAGCCCAGCATTTTGTAGGGTAGCGCTTGATTTATGTTGTCCCCAAACATCTTATGTTATCTGGCCTCGCTCACTTTCATAGACAATAAAGTAACATCAAAGTAAGAACTTTCGAAGTTAAATTAATATTATAGAGTTAATTGTTGTATTTATTATTAATACACGTAATTTATTTAAAATATTATTATCCATAAACTGACATTTTATATTTTTTAAACAAACGTATATAAAATCAAGTGTCAGCTTGACCGTAGGTACTGGACTTGACACTTGGCTTGGCGAATATTCGAAAACGACATAGTTTTTCGCATAAATTAACCGTTTTTCATCTCTGTTCCGCACGCATCTGAACTTCTCAATCCATATTAATCAAAATGATAATTAATAAACGCAATACAACAGAAGTGAAATGAGCGCAAAACTGTGTCTTCTGTCAAAGTGATATTTCATCGACCATTGTTTTCCACTAGTCCGGCTTCCTTAGGTTAAGATAAATGCTTAAGCGATACTTGTGTGTTGGAAAAGGCGTAGTTTTGCACTAATCAATTACTAAGCCAAAATTTTGGCTTAGTAATTGATTAGTAGGATTGGGAACAGCGGGCATTAGTCATTGTGAACTGCCACTTATTCTTTGGCGATTGGCAGTCAAGGTAGGGAACGATAAGAAGTTACCGAAAGTTATCCTATCAATCCTTATCGAGTGTGCTAGAGGGCCAGGAGTGTTTAGAGAGTGGTTGAAGACTCAAAACTTTACTCCAAAACATTATTTATATCCCCGAGCAACCCAGTGTACATATCGCTATATATAAAGAAGAGTGTCCCGGTGTGGGTTTATTTTTTTTACAAATCTACAGTTTTAGTAAGATATTGATTGAATATTGCACACTTGACCTTCCAAACAGGACGAAGGTCCTGAAAAACCACCCCCACCCCGTTTTACCACGGTTGAAGCACAATTTTGATACTTCTTGATGGAATTTTGGTCAGTTGACATTCAAAATAAGAGGAAATTGTGTACATTAGATTTTGAAAAAACTCTTTAAAGCCTGGGTAACTCAGGGTACTTCAGCTATTAATTTTATAATTCTAAAGCATGACAGAAAACAACTTGCTCTTGGTGTACCTTCTTCCGTCTGTTATCTCAAAGGAAACTCTCTTACGAAAAAAAAACTTGTAAGTAATATATTGAATGTGCCAAAAATTTTTAAAAATCAGTCCATAATTGATCTGTTTTTTCGTTTTTCGAATGTTTAGGGTATGTTTGGTTCGAAAAAATTTAGGCACTTATGCCTAGTTCATACGAGAACAATACAATATTTTATTGTCCTAGCTCTGGACCCATTGTCCTAGTGTGAACAGAAGTTTGGAGGAAAGGACAATGAACCAAAACATTGTCCTAGAGATAGACAGGCAGGCTATCTCCTTAGGACAATGTCTTATTCCCACCACCTGCCCGGCCATATTGTCCGCGTGTAAACATGCACGGACAAGACAGTACGACAATATGCAGTCGCTCCGCGCGAACGTATCGCGGTGAACGTGTATCCATTTTCGCAGCGTTCTGCGTTTGAACTATTCAAATTGTTGTGTTGTCCCATTGTCCTCCTGCACGATCGAGGCTGTTCATTTAGCTGGGACAATTCAATATAGTATTGTCTTCTGTGTTGTCCTCATGTGATCAGACAATTAAAATAAACTCTTTTATTAGTTCAAAACCGAAACGCAACAATTGACAAAATTATTTTGTTTTCCAAAGCATGTGTCAGTTTCATTTGTCGAATTTAGTTTAAAAAAGAAAGCCTTACCTTTCACACTACTACACTCTGTATGTTATAAAGTATTAGTGCTTCCTCATCTGATGTAAACAAATATTTAATATTCAGGCAACATGAAAGAGCAAAATGGAGGCACTGTAACTCTGTCCCAACTAACGGAAGGGAACTACCGTTTCAAAGTGACGGTGACGGGAAGCGTGACCACCTCTTACGGAGAGGCATTTGCCAACGTCACGGTGCTGCCGCCAAACCGCATGAACAAAGCCCCTGTTGTGGTCATCACCCCGCCCTCGCAGAACGTCAAACTGCCCAACACAGGGGCTGTGCTCGATGGAAGTGACAGCAAGGTCAGACTTTGTTTTTATATGCAAATCTCCCTGGTATATTATATTATAATATTATATTACACTGGCATGTGAGATATAAATTAAATCAATATTGCAATCATTTTACTCTATTTACCTTATTGTATAACATGTGATAAACATACATTATATTTATGTATTTATGCACACACATAAGTACACCTTAGTTGTGTGCATAAATACATTTGATATTATTGATGACATGAGATTAACTCTTCGTAAATACAGTGCTCTCTTAGTATCTCTGCTCAATAATAATAATAATAATTTTTAAAAAAAAATTAGAGAATCAAATAAAATTTTTCTGAATCAAATTTAGAGAAAATGATTAAGGTAGTTAAAAATTTTTCAGATGATTTTAAAATGACTTTTGGTTAAAATAAATGTAGAACGATCCATAGATTAAGGTAGTTAAAAAATTTTCAGATGATTTTAAAATGACTTTTGGTTTAAATAAATGTAGAACGATCCATATAGAGAAAGGCAAAATTGTATATGGAGAAGAGGATATATTTAAAAATTTCAAAATTAAAAGTATGAAAGGGGATGAGCTTTATAAATACTTAGGATACCCGCAATCGAATAGATTAGATCATACTAGTATTAAAAATGATATTAGGATTAAATTTAAAACTAGGATCAGAAAATTTTAAAAATGCAATCTATGTGCTAAGAATTTAGTAAAAGCCATAAATTGTTGGGCAATACCTCTATTAACGTACTCATTTGGTATAATTAAATGGTCCAATACAGATTTAGATAGCTTAGAACGATTAATTAGAACTACGTTAACAAAGTTTAATTGTCATCATCCAAATTCAGAGGTAGAGGTTTAGTCAAAATAACTTCTTTGAAACACAATCAGGTAGAAATATTAAGAAATTTTTTCCATAGGAAAGCTAATATCTCAGAAATGCACAAAATAATTTGCAAGGCAGACAAAAACATTACACCTTTAAATTTATACGACGAGAATGCCAACACTTTTATAAATACCAACCACGAATTATTAGATTCATGG
This sequence comes from Limnephilus auricula, assembly GCA_951813805.1. Classification (NCBI taxonomy): domain Eukaryota; kingdom Metazoa; phylum Arthropoda; class Insecta; order Trichoptera; family Limnephilidae; genus Limnephilus; species Limnephilus auricula. The sequence goes on along the minus strand of OX638388.1, from coordinate 46,675,142 downwards.
TCGAATAAAATTATTCACGCAAAACACTTCAATTATCTCAACCAAACATATGTTGATAAACTTTCGTCAAACAAATGGTTGAGTATTGGAGAGTTGAGCGCAGTAATAGAAGGATTTATGCTTGCTATTCAAGATAGTTATTAATACTAAAAATTATAGGAAGCATATAATCAAAGATACAAATCAAATTGATGATTTATGTAGAAAATGTATGGCTTTTCCGGAAACTATAGCACATATTATATCGGGATGTTCTATATTAGCGCCGTCCGAGTATACATTTAGGCACAATCAGGTTTTAAAAATAATTCACCAAAGTTTGATAATTAAACATAACTTGATTGACTGTCATAATATAGTACCACAAAGATACCATATTATGAATACGAACCAAATTCATTTTTAGAAAATAATTTCTTTAAAATATACTATGATAAAACTTTACTAACAGGCATACCAATTAGTCATAATAGACCCGATATAGTTTTACATGACAAAATTTAAAAAAAAACTTCCTTCCTTCCAAATTCCTGTAATAATGAAAAATCTGTTTCTGAAAAAATAAGAAAGTATACAGATTTAGGAAATGAAATTAAAAGAATTTGGCATTCTCAGACTATAAAAATATTACCATTTGTTATTTCGGCTACTGGCATTATACCTAGCTCTCTCATTAAAAATTTAGGCATATTAGATTTGTCAAAGAATTTGTATATAAAAATGCAAAAATCAGTAATTTTAAGTACTTGTAGGATTACGAAAGATTTTTTAAATATTTTTATTGAGGGATCAGTAGGATTTATCGGTCAAATTAGGAGTTCCACCGAGCCGAACCCTCTGATATGAACATAACTTGAGTCAGTGAATTATTTTCCCATTTAATAGTCTGGTAGGTTAACATGTTGTTCTTGTATTGTTTTGTATTAATTATACTTGTATAATACACTTGCATAGCGTTGATTTACTAGATGATCATTTTTGTGGAAAAGTGTGTGAAAGGGTTTAGTTTTTCCTATGGGGAAAATTAAACCCGGACCTAAAAGTCTAGTGCCTAGTAATAAAAATTAAATAACAACAAAAAAAATTCTTACACAATTACAAATTTTAATTTATTTCATGTAAGAAATAATGTCCTATAAATATATTACAAAAAATAGTTTACAAATATTTATATGTAAAAGAAATTTCAACGAATGTAGCAATTTCAAAAAAATATATGTAAAATCGCAGGCAGTGGTGATGATTTCGTCAATGTAGAGAGACTCTTTCAAGAATCGAAAGAATTTCTCTTTTGAATCTTTCTTACCGACGCCAAATATATCAATCTCGGAGGAGATTTGGTTCAGGAGCAATATACTCCTCAATACACAATATTATCCGACAACTGTTTTGACACTATGTTTTGACATATCGCTAATTCTATTAGTAAAAATTAATTCATTTCTTTCCAACCAATCTATAGCTACGAGTGGTGTACCACAAGGGTCTCATTTAGGCCCAATTTATTTGAACTATTTCGACCCTTTGGAATAACAAGGTTCCATCTGTTGCGGAAACGTTACGCGGTTATGGGATCTATGGTAAGCTACCTTAGAGTTCATTATCGCACGACGTCATGCCGCGTAACGTTTCCGCAACAGATGGAACCTTGTTATTCCAAAGGGTCGATTTGTAAATGATATTTTTAATATATTTGATACATTTACAATTACTTGATAAAATAATTAAATTTATTAAAACTCTTAGATTGAAGAATTACATCTGACTTAATATTTATGTTCAAAATTGTAAATGGTGTTTTAGACAGCCCTGATTTATTTAACCTCATTGAATTTCATTTTCCTACAAGAGCTACTCGTTTCAAATTCATCTTTAAATGTAACAATACCAGCAATGAGCATTTTAAACACTTGCTTGTATCTAGATACTTAAAGACAGTTAGTTATACCTAGAAGTTATTAATAGATAAACAGACGTGGCTTTAATTTCTTGATATTTGCACTCTAAACTGCCACTTTCACACTAATGAGAGAAATGAGGAGAGATAGGAGTGACGGATTAATGAGAGAGAACTGTATCTTTAAATACATCCTTTATAAGTCATTTGGATAAGGTATCGGTGAGGTGCTAATGGTAATGTTTATATGTTAGGATGATGACGCCATAATCTCGTGGCACTGGGAGCTGACGATGGGCCCTCTGGGCTACCAGCCGCCTCTTCATGACGGACCTACGCTGCAGCTCACCGACCTCAAGCTGCCCGGCAACTACTCCTTCCGTCTCACCGTGGAGGACTCGGACCACGTCACCAACTCCACCACGGCCAACATCACTGTGCTCAACCACACTGACTATCCGCCCGAAGCCAATGCCGGTGAATATTCTATTTATACCATTATATCGCCAATATTATTATGATAACATGAAGAAAATGAGTTAAGTTACTTAAAAAAAGAGATAAATAAACAACTGAGCTGGTAAAATCTCAACCATTGATGACAGTACTTTGGTGGCGCAAATAGTCATCCATATAAAACTTGAAGCACACCGCAACGGCGGCGACAGGGAATTTATCGATACCTTGTTCGACCACTCGCTTCCGGACATATTAGGCGCTACTTGGAGATCACGTAGTGACGAACATCATTGAGGTTAGCCGGTAGGTACTTGGAGATTCCTGTGGTGCAGCTCGCCACAAGAATAATTGAGATAGCTGATCTACTTCCTTTATTCGGATGCGAAGGAACATCTCCTCAATGTCAGCGGCAATTTCTCTCATGAAAACACACACACAAACCCGAACACACAGGGCGAAGGGGAGTGGGTTGGGGGCAGGCGAGATTCTAAGGGTTTAAGGTTTCCCTCGCTCCTCGTATCATCCTTTAATAATCTGGGCCAGAGGGAAAATAGAAAAAGAAGGCGATCGTAGCCATAACATGCTCGTCTTAAATTTCCTCGACAAATATATCCCTTTTCGCTTACCTAAAATTATTCATACAAAATTTTCAGAATTTTAAGGTTCTTATTTTAATAACTCAGGTGCGGGGCATACGTCATTCCTATGTCCACCTACGTTAAATTGTTGTGAAAACAAGCTTATGTGCCCAAGCGGTTAATAAATTCTTTTTTCTTTTTTTCTAGGCCAAGACATAATAATTTATTTACCCACCAACAATCTCACCTTGAATGGAAGTTTATCCACCGATGACCACGAAATCTCCACCTGGGAGTGGACCAAATCTTCACAAGACCAAGACAAGGCAGTCGACATGCAAAATACTCATTCACCCTTTCTTCAGGTTACTTTTTTGACATCTTCTTATATATATAAAAATCATTGTTTGTTTGTTTATTTGTATTTTATCCGCTGCCATACCATTCATCCGATTGCAATAAAACTTTGGGGATTTGATATGCGCGTGCCCGCAATGGTTATAGGATAGTGAGCTCTGGCGTTATGAAATTATTTCCTGTACTGTTTATCCGATTTAGATACATTTTTTTAGAATTGTTAAGAACATGCCCGCAAAGGTTTCTACGTGTGAGCTCTGATGTTATGAAATTTGCATAAAAAATTTGGAATAGGTCACCCGCGAGTTGTTCGAAAATTGTGTGTATTTCATGGAGCTTAGCGGAGGGGGGGTGGAGGGGAATTAAAGAGAGGGGGTTTGAGGGAGGAGGTATGAGGGAGGGGGGAAGGCAGAGAAGGTGGAAGGGGAGGGGGTTCGCGAGAAGTGGGAGAGGGAAGGGGGAACGCGTGGAAGGTGATTGGGGAATGCGGGAGGGGAAGAGGAGGCAGAAGGGGAACGGGGACAAATGGGAAGGAACACGTAGGGAGAGACATTTATTTATTTGAGTGGCATTGCTACGCATGCCGGGTATCAGCTAGTATTCAATAAATTGTAATAAATTTGTTTTTACCTCACTTGACTAGTATTATATATTTGTTGTTTCAGCTGTCCAACTTGTCGGAGGGAATGTACACATTTGTATTAAAAGTGACCGACTCCTCTGGACAATTTTCAACGGCCGATGTTCATGTATTTGTGAAGCCTCCGACTAACACTCCGCCCACAGCTAAAGCAGGAAAGCACCAGGTAATAAACTTTATTATAATAAAAATGGGGTAGGTACTTTCTACTTACATTTTTCTTATTATTTTAATATGTTCCATTTCACGAGAAGTGCCATAAAAATTTTAATGGAAACAATTGTTTCATTTAGTCCAACCGCCCGGCGTTCCGTCTCACTTACACTTGCCTAAAATCGTAGATCTCCATCCCATTTGAATTTAGAAAACACAGTTTTGTACTGAATTACAAGCCCAAATTGGGCCTGTATTTGGATCACGAAACGCGCCCACAAGGAACTTCTTGTGTTATTCGTTATTCTATGAAAAATACCTCGCTATTCAAATCTGGTCACCAAAATGGCTAAGCCATTTCAAGCAATGTTTCAATTCTGAATGATGTCTTACAACAGTGTCCACTCTGGACCGTGCCGCAAATATACTACATATTATTTTTAATGACTAAGTTGTAAAATAACACAAATTAATCAAATACAATTTACTTGTGTATGCCGGGATATGCACCCGTGACCTCCAGATTGCTAATCGAAAGCATTGGCCCTCGACCACGGAGGCTGCGGTTAATTGTTGTTTTAAATTAACCCTGGGGTCCGGACCCCTGCATTTGTAGTGTTAAGAATTTTGACTGCACGGTATGAAGCACTGCAACTGCAGGGACTATCTACCTTGTGCATTCATTTTACCTTCAGATAATATTTCTACTAGGTTGGTTAAAGTCAATTATAAAAATGTCACCTTATCAAGTTTGGTATTATCTAATTTTGACTTTAACAAAAATATATTTTTATTTATTGAATAAGTCGATTGAATAATACGGGATAAAAGAATTATAGCTTTGTTTTTCCGCGTGTAGCTTTATTTAACAGTTACTGAGATTCCTTATCTAATAATACGCAATTAATTAATTAGCCACTGAAATGTAATTATTTTATTTTCCTCAAGTTAAAAAGCATCGAGCTTCCTTTTTAGAATCGGTATTATATAAATTTAATTATATGTATGCATATACCTATGATATGTTTGTTGATTGTTGGTGTATAATATATTTTGCATGCTTTGTTTGTAACAATGAATATTGGATTGTTTAATTTTAGTGTTTGCCTTATCCACAGACAGTAAGTAATTGTGTTGGGTGGGGCTCTTCAAGAATAATAAATAGGTCCTAGTTACAAACTGCTTTAACAAATATTCCTTTTTTATTTTATTTTTTTTATCAACTCTACACAGGAGGCCCTGAGGAAAATAATTTCCCTCAGGGCCTATGTCATCTTTGAAGATGCTGGGTGGAGGGTCTTTTTGAGGAGAGGAAGGAGTGAACATGGGTCTTGAAGAGACCCATATTGTAGGAAGAAGGAAACACAGAGGCCGGCAAATCGTTCCACAGCCGAGCTGTTGAACTCAAGAACGAGTCGTAGAAGCGACCCGTTCTTATGTGACAAATATCAACCGTGTTTATATGTTGGGCTCGTTTGGTGTGTTTCCTGACTATGCACCGAGGGGATCAATGAAGCTAGTTCCTTAGAGCATCTTCCATTAAAATACCGGTAGAACAAGAATAGCATTCCCACCCGACGCCTGTGCTCTAAAGATTGCAATCCGTTTGTTAAGAAGGGAGAATCTATCATACGGACCGCCCGTTTCTGCACAGGATCAAGAGTCAAAATTTACAGTATTTATACTTTTAAGTCTCACTACCGACTATAACCGTCTAGGAATTGAATCTGAGAGCTCGAGCTGTCGTTGACCAGGTGAATCTATTCTAACTGCCCGTACATTTAGTACTTACACTTAACTTTTTATTAATATTCAATTTATCAATCAAATAATTCAAACGGTCAATTACAATTAGTAATTGACATAATTGTTCATTTTTATTTTTTTATTTATTCATAATTAAACCCGCTAAACTACTTGATGTAGTTTGTCAGCAGGGACACAGAGACAACATTTTATACAATTACATGATACAATTTAAACGGTATATGATGATACATAATTATGTACATAGATTGGTTAAATTACAGAAAAGTATACATAAATAGCAGCATAAGCCTTATATAATAAGCAAGTAAAAATAAATGTATGAACAAATTACACAAACAATAAGTACATCAATAGTTAATCACACAAACAATAAGTACATCAATAGTAAATGTATCTTTTTCTCCATCCACATTCTTCCTTTTTTTATTATTAATCATCCAATGTTTAATTCTTATCAGTTTCATCATAATTAATTAAGTTTTAAAACCCATTCATATCTCAGACGAAATTACCTAATGACATTCTATGGACTTATGCAATAGGTACTATAACCATATAATTTATTTAACATAACTTACAATTTGCATTATAATGTACTGTGTATGTCTTAATAAACAAATAAATAAATCTAATTTATTTGAATAATGAATTTATTTGATTCCGACTGTGTGCATTTCTGGTTTAGTATATTTCTCTTCCTCTGACCTGGGTGATGTTGAATGGCACGGAATCATCAGACGACCACCGGATCGTGGCGTACACATGGAAGGTGGTGGACGGACCCACTAACGCCAGCCTGACACACTTCAACGAGTCCATCACTAACCTGACCAAGCTCACCAAGGGGGAGTATCAGATACAGCTCACCGTCTTGGACGACAATGGCAACTCCGCTACTGATAATGTTAATATTACTGTCACCCAGAGTAAGTTCAATATGTATTGCTTTTTGTTATATCATCTTTCTAAAAAGTCACTACTCATTGAAAGAAAAGATTCGTCTTTCTTTTTTCGGTCCCTTTTCAATCATAATTTTTTAACAGTTTAAAATAATTATTGTAGGCATTGTTAAACTTCTAACCGAGTGATTCTCTCGCTGTGAGAGCAGCGGCCTGTCGCTATGCGATTGCTTTTTCCAGAACCGGTCTTACTAAGTCAACCGTCCGGGACCTTGTGTAAGGCACTTTGCTTCCTTGCCGCTGGCTAGCTCAGAACATACTATGGACAATCTCCAGGGGGCGAATTCGGCTACTATCCCTTACGAATCATTTCAGACTTTATTACAATAAAACACATACTGAGTGAACACATCCTAAGGTTTGAATAGACATTCTAGGAAGTTAAGGGCTCTGAATCTTAACCCGTTTAATCACAGGAGACCATATTTGTCCCAGCTCACATAAGTCTCACAGAAATCGTTGTTTCTACCTTACTATCATAGTCAGAAATGTGATCTAAACGGTATTGGAAAGAGAATACAACAAACTATATATTCAAATCTAAAAGAAAACCACAAAAAATAAATTTACCCCTTTCTGAAACCAAAGTTTCCGATAACAATTTGAAAAAAAATTATGGAACTTTGTGAATTTTTTAAGATTTTTTTTTACATGAAACAGTATGGTTTATAATTCATTTATCTAATGAAATAAAAGTATGTGTTTTATTTTTTTTTCATTATCAGTAATTTTAGTTAGAAAAAAAAGTAAAGTGAGCCATTTTGTACACTTTTTAAAGTTTTCGCAAAAAAAAAAATTTATTTAAAAAAATACATAGTAATTTTTAATATAGAAATTTGAAAGCCTATTTCATCACCTTTCGAAAACAGTTTTTAGTTTTCGAATACGTTAACAAATGTTCCATTTATTTGGATTTTATTGCAAAGCGGGAATATTTTTAGCCTCTGACAAAATATGCCAATTTTTTTAAGGGTTAAGGCTCATGCCAACTCATTTTTTTAATACGAGTGAAGGAGAGGCAAGAAATTGATTACCTTTTTACATCTCCCTCACTCGTATAAAAGAAGTGAGATGCCGCGAGCTGTTACCGTTGCCGTGCCGTTTCCGTGGGTCGCTACGGTAATAATAAAAGCGCTCATTAGTTCTCTAACACTACAAGCAGTTTATATGTCTCCATATTAAAATTCAGAGAAATGATATTTTTGAAAGGAAGCAGGAAATTTTCAAACTGAACGCTTTCAAATTTCCGAGCGCTCAAGCCTGAAATTGATATAGTGGAACACTCCAGTGGTTATAAGAGAATAATATAAGAGAGTTGCAGTGCATTTATAAAATAACTTCTTTAGTAGTTAGATCTATTATCATGTAAAAGTGTACAATGTAAAATAAAGTGAAGAGTGAGTAAAAAAAAAATTGTATGAATGTTGCTGTAAAAGTAATAATAGCTAAAGTGATTTGCTAGATGATGGACACATTTGTAGTTACTTACGTACATTGAAATAACCTCATTTTTACTAAAATCTGTCAATATATGTAATAAAATCTGTCTCTCTCTCTCGACCCATCCCCTCGCACTGCAGTGGGAGGGATGGATTTGTAAGTCCGTCACTCTTAGACACATTGACCCCCAGAAACCTATCCACCCCTTATACCCTTTTCCTTCTCAGAACTTCCTTCTTCTTGGCCTAAAAAGACCCTCCACACAGCATCCCCAAAGATGACACAGGCCCTGAGGGAATTTTTTTTCCTCGGGGTCCCTCCTGTGTGAAATAAATGTTAAAAAATTCTAACAAAATGAATACATATATATTTTGTGTACATTGTTATAATGAATAATGTTGGTCCTTTGTTGCAGATAAGAATGCGGCTCCTGTGGCCAATGCGGGTGGAGACCAGACCGTGGTATTGCCGGTGAGCGTGGTGATGATCAACGGCAGCCAGTCGCGGGACGACCTGCGAGTGGCCAAATGGCAGTGGTCGCGCCAGCCCACCGGACTCGCGGCTGCCAACGTGGTCGGCGACACCCACAGCCAGCCTGTTCTGCTGGTTATTACTTTACTTCCTTTATTCATCACCATCAATTGTAACGGCAATTTACTGTTCTTATCGACCTTGCATCTATCGAAAGACAGTTTACAATTTTATTATTGTTTAAGGGGGGGGTAAGGTATAATTTTTTTTATTGTATCATAAATATGATTGTACAACATCTTAAGATTATTGTGTCAAAACTTTAAACAAATCGGAGCAAAACTAAAGTCCGAACTCCAGCTTCAACAAAACGCCTTCCACATGTTGAGAACATTTTTTGTTTTTTCCAATTGTCGTCTCCTGCGTTTGTTTGTACATTGGAGCGTGAGATTTGTTCCTCTAATTAATGGTTTTATCTAACTAAAATTACTGTTAATGAAAAAAAAAAAACACGTAAGTACTTACATATTTTATTAGAAAAATGTATTAAAAAGGATATTGTCAGCTCAGTTTTAGTCGTTTGATGTAAAAATAATGAATAAAAAAATCTCAAAGATTCATAATTGATTTTCAAATTGCGGCCGGAAACTTTGGCTTCATAAATATGAACATATTAATTACTTTGCGGTTAACTATTAAACTTCAAAATAAAGCGTGATATTTTCTCTTTCTAACACCGCTTAGATCATACTTCTAACCATAATAGTAAGGGAGACACAACGATTTCTATGAGTCCTAATAAATGACACATAACCTTAAGAACTCATGCCATTAAGAATTAATAATAATTCCTATTCTAATATATGTATAATAATAAGAATTCCAAGTCGCTAATCCGCAAAAAAATCATTCGGAGATATTGAGGTTTGAAATTTGGAATTGATATGTAATTAGTAGAAGGAGGATGGCGGTGGCAAAATGAAGAAATTCCAGAACCGCTCATTATTAAAGGCAAATCAATTAAATTATCGTTATTTAACGGGTTAAATACGTTCTAGACACAGTGTAGTTTTCGCAGCTGTCTGGTATAAACCACGAGGGATCTAGTATGAACTAATATTCAATTTTTATAACGAAATTAGTTTTCATACAAAGAATACATGGAACACTTTTTTGTGCATAAACATATATTGGCGTTTCAGTCTTAAGGTTGCGTAATATCAATTGTCCTTTTTATGAAATATAATATCAAGTATAAAAGAATTCACCAAAGTAAAATTTAAAAATATATTAAAAACGATGTAACAGTACCATAGGCGGGAGGTCTATACAGTGCAGGTGTTCATTCCTAGTGCGATGTTAATGTCTGCAGTGATAAAACTGTGACTTTTATAAGTGGAGATTTTTCGAAGAGACTAAATCAATCTCACTAAAAAAGTCTTGTTTCGTATACTTTTCTTCACCCTTTCTGCGCTAAAAATACTTAAATCTGTTTGCTAGCTACGGATCACTCGCTGGAATATGAAATATGATACGCTCTTTATCGGATTATTTAGAAATGATAATGATGTTATTTGCGTCTCTCTCTCGTCATTAGAAAACATATTGAAAAGAAAGAGACTTTATCAAGATGTCTTATGTGAAAACAATCCTTTTAAAAGTACAGGGGGAAATTGAAATTTTGGTTGGAATTAGGATTGCCAATTAATTATTGTAATATTTTTAAAAAGAAATACACTTTTGTCATCTTAGCTAGCAATATGGTGGTCGCGGGTTCATATTCTGGCAAGTAAATTTTATTTGTGTTATTTTCACAAATTAATTTAAACAATAAAAATAATATGTAGTATACAGTGAAACCCTCTTAAGAAGTTCTCGCTTAAGATGTTTTCCTGCTTAAGAAGTTTGGTTTTTTCGGTCCCTTGAAGACCAAATGGCCCAATTTTTCCCACTTATAAGGTTTTCCCGCCTAAGAAGTTTTTTTTTTCCGGTCCCTTAGAAAACTTCTTATGAGGGTTTCACTTTGCGGCACGTTCCATAGTGGAAGGTACTCTCAGTATCGCCCCGGTGTACCTAATACCACCATTCAGAATTGAAACGTTATATGAAATGACTTTAGCCGTGTTAGGTGATCAGGTCTGAATAGCCAGGTACTTCCCCATCTCCTTCCCCTCCCCACTACATTCAGTCTCACAACGGTTCTGGCTCCATGCGGTTGGAAGCAATTGGGACTCTTGTACGGTATTAACATAAAAAACTTATTTTTTTTTAATAAATTAACTCCACACGGAAGGCCCTGAGGAAAATATTTATTCCATAGACCCTATGTCATTTCTGGGAATGCTGCTTAAACAGTTTTTCGAGAAAGGGAAGGAGTGAACATGGGTCTTGAAGAGATCAAGTATTAGAAGAGAGGAAACATAGAAGCCGGCAAATCATTCCACAGCTGAGCTGATGAACTTAAGAACGAGCCGTAGAAACGACCCGTTCTCATGCGACACAAATGTCAAGCGTGTACAAGTTTCCCAATTATACAACCATACCGAAGGGATCACAAATGCTAGATTGTCGGAGCATCTTCCATTGACATACCGGTAGAAAACAGATATCATAACGAGTCGTAAGAACGACCCGTTCTCATGTGACAAATGTCAACTGTGTGCCAATGTTAGGCGCGCGTTTGGTGTAAATTTTAGAATAATATGTAGCATACTCGTATTTGCGGTGCATTCTGGAGTGGAAGACACTCTCAATATTAGCCCGCTGTAGGACCACCATTCAGAAATTAAACGTTGCTTGAAATGACTTTAGCCGTGTTTGGTGACTAGATCTGAATGAGCAGATAATTATCCTCCTTCCTCTTCCCCATCTCATTCCCCGCATCACTACCTTCAGCCTCTCAACACACCCCATGTAGCCTCACTGGCTAATTGGGACTGTTTTGCGGTATTCACATTTAAAAAATGTTTTTAAATGTATTTATTTTTACATTCAGTTCACACATAAGACCCCGAGGAAAATAATGTTCCCTCATAGCCTAAGTTATCTCTGGGGATACTGTGTAAATGGTTTCTGGAGAAGAAGAATGAGTAAATATGGGTCATGAAGCAATTCATGTTGCAGAAGGGAGGAAACACAGAAGCCGGCAAATCGTCCCATAGCCAGCTGTTGAACTCAAGAACAAGCCGCAGAATGTCAACAGTGTAGGTACAAATGTTGAGCGCGCGTTTGGCGTGCTTCCCAATTATTATACGGTGCCGAAGGGACGTACGCTAGATCCTCTGAGCATTTTCTATTAAAATACCGATAGAACACGGACAGCATTCCCACCTGACGCCTGTGCTCTAAAGATTGCAATCCAGTTGTAATTGGGGAAGCTATCAAACAGACCGCACGTTTCTGTTCAGAGTCAAGGATTTTTTAAAAGTATTTTAGGGCTCTGGACCAGAGGTAGCTGTCAAATTTAACAGTGGGGCGCACATGTGATTTGTACTAGGGTCAGCAGTTGAAGGACATCCCCAATATACATGTATATTAAACGTATATATCACGTCATTTATACTAAGTAAATATTTAATGTTAACAACATTCTTAACTTCACGCATGCTAAAACCGGGAAGCGGTTTAAAAATAAGTGTTTAATATGTACCTATGTGTTTTTTGTGTGATTAAACATGATGAAGTTGTTTTTCCCTTGAGTACGGCACTGTAATAGCCACCGCGCGGATGCCTACTAGTAATAATGTATCAATTCTAAACTACAAACCTGAATCTCCGAATGATGTTTTTGCAGATTCGCGACTTGGAATTCTTCATTTTGCCACCGCCTAGCTGCTTACTAGGCCCATTATTCTCCTAAGTCATGTGCGCACCGTGCGGCTGTAATCAAATTATGAACAATGCCCCTCCCCTGCCTTCCCCACTTCACCCGGTATTGTGTTTTCGTGTTTTCCATCGAATAACAAGAACATTGAATATGTGTTTAAGGTTATGCCCCTATTGACGATGTTGTAAGTCATTTGTTGTAAGAATGTTTTCGCAGGAAACGATAATACTGAAGGAAGAGACCCAGCGTAACTAAGATATAGAACTTGTATGAACAAATTTTCATGTTTAGTATTGGATTTTCTGGTATACAAAATTCATTTCAGGTTCACGACAAGGTCATTTTTGAAGCCAGTGAACAGTTTAACTTGTTGAAAGCCAGCATACAAAATTTTTTTTTTTTCAATACGATGCAAAATATTTGACAGTTCTCACCTTTCTTACGAATTCAATTTTTATAACATTTCTTTTGCGATGTATTACAAAAATTACATCAAAATATTATAGATAAAACGAACTTCCTAATAATCACTCAAATCTATGCTTTCCACGATGTCGAGAACGAGAATGGCCCGAGCGATTCTGACCTTGTTCCTCATACAATTTCTTTATACATAAGGGGCAAAATCGCTTCAAAAATCCGGACCCGCCTGGGGGACTGCGGCCTCCGAGAGGTTAAATCAAAATCTACTTTTTTTAATTTTTTAAAAATATTATCATTAAATTTAATAATGTTATTATTAAGTTCTGCAAGTATTTTAGATTTGTATTTTTGTTACAGCTGTTTCGGCTTACAAGGCCATTTTCTAACCGTGGCTGAAACCATGTTGAGACGACTTATATACGTTTTAAATGTCAATTTTGAATGTGCATAAATTGATTTATTACTTATCTCTTATACAGAAACTGTACAAGGACAAGGTCAGAATTGATTGCGCCAATATCATTCCAGACTTTGCTTTTTATTAGGGCACTCTTGCTCCTCGGAATGCTCTGATATTAATTTTCTATGAAATACAGCCTTAACCTCTAACTATCATCCGACATTCAAGAGGTTAAGGTATAATAAGGTTGTCTCCTACAATGAAATTTCATGTTATTTACAAATGTAGCATACTAATTTACAGCATGGTGAGGACTAAACCTTTAGAATTTTTGATAAAATACTGAATAGTACTAAAGATATAAGCTCTCTAAATGTTAATTGAATCGGTTTCTTTTTTCTCATAAATTCTCAATCCCCTAACTTCAAAAAGTTAAGAACCACTGCTCCACACCATCCAGTCATGTAATTTAGGCCTCCTAAAACTCCTCTGTCCTGCCAGCTTATTTTCAAGAAGTCTTTAGATTTGTCGCCTCCCTTCCATCCTTGCTATACTCACCAAGCATTCATGCCCAGGAAACCATCCCAGTTTGTAAATCTTCCTATTTTCGGCTCTTCAAATATTTTTCACAGCTCAAGCTACCCAACTTTTGTATGGCAAATTTCCATTCAAATTGAAAATGTGCTGTAAATGGTTTGTTTCAGCTAACCGACGTAGTCCCGGGCAGATACGTGTTCAGCCTGACGGTGTGGGATGACCAGGGCCTGTCAGACACGGACACGGTGAGCATCAACGTGAAGCCCAACCCCAACGTACGCAGCCTGGTGCAGCTCACCCTGAACGCGCCCGCCAGCGCGCTTACCTTCGGGCAGATCACCTCGCTGCAGCAGAAGATGGGGCTGCTGCTGGGAGAGGCCTACTCCATCAATATGACGGACGTGCGTGCCGATCAGCTCACCACCAAGGCTCAGCTTATATTCTATGTTATAGATAAGGTGAGCCAATTTTCATGTTTGGTCTTGTTAGTTTGTTATTACTAATTTACGTTTGTGAGAGTATTATTAATCAAGTGTGTATTTATTAATATTGATCACTTCTTCAATAATTGCAAAATTATTTTGTGGAGTCATTTTAAATTAAATGAAAATAACCAATAATCGTGATTTATTTTTGGGGTATTATGCCGTGTTGCGCTACCTCCTTCGTTAGACAACGTTTCCAACAGCGTTACAGTGTCCATCAGAATTATCATATGCGTTTATATGGACCGTTCGTCCGTTTGATAGATTCTCCTGTCTTAACGGATTGCAATCTTTAGAGCAAAAGCGTCGGGTGGGAATGCTGTCCTTGTTCTACCGGTATTTCAATATATCGCATTATTGATCCCCTCAGCACCTGTGAGTCGGGAAACACGCACGGAAGACGCACGCTCAACATATGTACATGGTTGACATTTGTCACATGAGGGTCATTTCTATGAATCATTCTTAAGTTCAACAGTTCTTCTGTGGAAAGATTTGCCAGCCCCTGTGTTTCCTCCCTCCTAAAATATGTGGTCTCTTCAAGACCCATGTTCACTCCTTCCTCTCCTCAAAAAACCCTCCACAGAGCATCTTCGTAGACAATGTAGGCCCTGAGGGAAATTATTTTCCTAAGGGGCTCCTTAATCTCTTGAATGTCGGATGACATTTGCCCACATATGGCCGTATTTCATAGAAAATTAATACATATCAGAGCATTCCGAGAGGCTAGAGTGCTCAAATAATGCTCAAAAGTAACGTCTGGAATGATATTGGCGCAAGCGATTCTGATCTTGTCCTTGCACAGTTTCTTTATACTTAAGGGTTAAAATCGCATTTTATTTTCTAACCTCTCAGCTGTCACCCGCCCGCCGGCGGGCTTACGACAAATGAGAGGTTGATGTAAAAAAAAACAAATAATGTGTGTATAACTCTCCCCCAGAAAAAGCCGACAGAGTTCCTGGGGGGCCCCGAAGTGGTGGCGCGCCTGAAGAGCAAGCTGCGGCGAGATGCGGGGCTGCTGGAGCTCAACGTGGCCAACATCGACACGGTGGTCTGCCAGAACAACTGCTCGGACCATGGGGCCTGCAACGAGCCCACCCGCCAGTGCCACTGCGAAGCCTTCTGGATGGAGAACATATTCACTTCCTTTGTAGATGACATGGAACCCAATTGTGGTGAGAAACTATACACATATTTTATCTGCCTCTCTGTGAAAGATAAGAAGAATATTTTATCTCTGTGAAAGAATAAAAAATCATCAACTTGGGAGGCGGATATGTGTACCAGGAACCATTTATTGGAAACCAACAACCCTGCCATAGTATTGCCTTATTCTTAATTGTCCAAATGACCATTAGCAAATTTTACAGGAGGAGTAGGTTTTCTTTAATTATTTCAGTGAATGACAGTTAAGAACTAAGGCGACGACTTGTTAATTACAGTGGGAACTGGCATCTATTGGTCTAGGACAGGAGTCGGTACACTTTCTAATGAGATGAGCCAAATATTAAGTAAAAAGATTCTCAAAATTTTCGTAGAGCTGCAGCATGAATTTTCACTGTAAATTTTAAATAACTCTTTTGATGAGACTGCGAAGTGGAGTTGAAGAAAGGCAAATTCCTATGAAAAGATTCACAAATTGCTCGCGGACAAACCACTATTCTAGAAGCACATTCAGGGGCTATTTTTCCTGGTTTCATTATGGTTCCAATTAGCAATTAGTGTCACTTACATTTTTTTGCATTTCTTCACCTTTATTACCAAAATTATTTATGCTGTGTAAATGTTTCGAGTCTTTCTAGACATCAAATGCAAAATCAGAATTGCAAAAAATTGCTTTGCTCTCCTCTCTCCTTGCTTTTTTAAAATATATTTTT
Source organism: Limnephilus auricula (assembly GCA_951813805.1). Classification (NCBI taxonomy): domain Eukaryota; kingdom Metazoa; phylum Arthropoda; class Insecta; order Trichoptera; family Limnephilidae; genus Limnephilus; species Limnephilus auricula. The sequence continues at coordinate 46,658,870 of OX638388.1, read as the reverse complement.
TTAATGTTTAAATACCGCACAAGAGTCCGAACTGCTCCCGTCTGAAGCCACTGAGACCATGGCATCCCCAATTGGGTATGTTGTGAGGCTGAAGGTAGTAGGGAGGGGAAAGAGATGTGAAAGAGGAAGGTGGGGAAGTACCTGGCTTTTCAGATCTGGTCACCAAACACGGCTAAAGCCATTTAAAGCAACGTTTCAATTCTGAATGGTGGTCGTACACCAGGGCGATGCTGACAGTATCTTTCTCTCTGAAACATGCCACAAATATACTACATATTATTATTTAATTAATTAATTATGAAATAACGGAAACTAATAAAGTATTTGTTTGTGTTTGTTTTAGACTGGTCCATTCTATATGTTGTCATCGGGGCACTCCTGATATTCCTTTCAATAGTTGGCATCATCTGGGGATTCTGTTGCCTCATCCAAAAACTATGTTCTCCCAAAAACTCAGTACATCGCAGAATCGCCCGCTACACCTTGCTGGGGGGTGGAGATGAGGAGGAAACTACCAGATGTGAGTATTTCTGATATTGTTATGAGTATTCATTATTATTTATGTACCTACTAATAATATTGTGTTATCTATCTTCAGTTGCCGCTACTAAGATATCTGTATCTGATTCGGATACAGATTCAGATGTACTTTTTGAATCACGAAAGAATACCTCCCTGGCTAGTCGCTTTGGAAATGGAGAGTTACCTAGAAATGGTCATTTACCCAAAAATGGTACACGGAATGGACAGGTGAAGTCTGGACGACGCGTGAAAACATAAAATAGAAGAGGAATATACGTGAGGCCAAATGTTGTACATTCCATTTCAAGAGTTGCGGCTCTTGAGAGCTAATCTGGAGACGCTAATCGCTTGGAATCAAATACTGGAGAAATCCCCACTTGACTTCTTCCAATCTGGTGTTTTGGAGATTTTATAAGAAATGTTAAATGTATTACATATATGAAAAACATAGGAATGTATATTATCCTAAATGAATTTGCATTGCGAATATTTGTGTCAAATGGCCTTGGTGAATCAAAATGAAAGGGTGTTATGAAGGTGTATAAATAAAGGTGTGTGATGAGTACATGTTTGTCTATTCCTTTAATGATGTGTTACAAATCCAGAATGTCTTTGTAACACATACTATGATGAATAGTTTAAATATTAATTATAAATTAATTTATTTTTTTATGTTCTGTTAGGCCTGGTTTTTCATCACAAGCTTTATCCTAGATTGAGACTTAACTAGAATTAGACGTCATTTTATATATTTTTAAATCAACTAAGTTACTGAACTTTTGTAAATTTAAACCATGTAAGTTAAATAACAAACTTCTATTGTAAAACAGAAACATTTCTACCACATGAGCCAAAATGGTTGATATTTTGAAGTGTAGCAGTTGTAATAATGTAATATCATGTAAGTATGTATGTTTAAATGTTTGACTGCGCTTTATATTGGTTGCAATAACCACTCGAGCGATAGCGTTTAAAAAAAAACATGAATGTTCCAAATATTAATTTGGAAACATAAAAATTGCTTACTGTGGTTTAACGAGTCATCTGTCGTAAGCCCGCCGGCGGGTGGGTGACAGCTGAAAGGTTAAAAAATAAAATGCGATTTTAACCCTTATGTGTACAGAAACTGTACAAAGACAAGGTCAGAATCGCTTGCGCCAATATCATTCCAAACTTTGTTTTTTATTAGAGCACTCTAGCTCCTCGGAATTCTCTGATATTAATTTTCTATGAAATACGGCCTTAAACTCTTAACTGTCGTCCGACATTCAAGAGGTTAAAACCAATAAATCCACCTTTATTTCACCGCCAATATATTAAAGGTTTTATAAAAAAAAATCATAACATTTATAAACATGTGAATTCTGTGTGTTAGTTACCAAAATTGCCCTACTTTGTACTTGTTTGGGGCAATCTGAATATTACTATTTCTGTAAGTTGTCTATGGTCTACTAGATATGTCTATAGTCACAGTTATTTAAAGAATGCAATTTTAAAGTGTATACGATTAAAAAGTGTGTACTTGCGGACTACACAATACAAAACATTATCTAGAATCTTACTACATAATAGTATAAACGCGAAAGTTTGTATGGATTTATGTATGTTTGTAACTCTTTCACGCAAAAACTGCTAATATTCTAAACATATTAGACAGCCGGAAGTTCAAAATAATTAATTTTTAGTTATATATAATTATTTAGATGGGCAACCTTTTAATTAATAATTAAAAGGTTGCCCATTAGCTGACCACTGTAAGGAGCTTGTTAAAACCAGTCAGTTAGAATGTCAACACAGTTGTTAATTCCTCTCTGAAATAACATAATATGGAGAACATTCATGTAGGTAGCTTAATGATGAAAAACCAGGTATTAATTATTCATCACCATCAATAATAATTTACTATTCTTATAAACTAAGTTAACGTTTCTAACCTTATTGGGGGATGAAATATTTCTTATCTTTTTATGCATTCCGAGAGTTTTATCTATTAATTATATACGTATACATAATATTATGAAATAATTTTATTTTGAATGTTCTTAATTTCTTGAATTGAATTGTACATCTTTGCAGTGTGTTCATGTTGTTACGATTGACTAATCGGTATTATTATTCATTTTTGTACATCCAATCAGTCCGGGAGTAGTGAGATGTTAATTCTGTACTTAATTAACTTGTGTAATGAACCTGAGCTATAGTTTTCAATTCATGCGAGCCAAACAAGCCTAGTCAATCTCTATCTTAAGGAAATACATAGTATTTATATTTACACCACTAAACCATTTTTAAATTTTCTTTTAAAGAAAGGCTTATAATGTTGTTTTTCTATAAAATGATATACCTATTTTGATTGTGATTACTTAGTTAGTAAGGATATTATGTATTATGATAATTTGTGCTGTCTGGTGTATCTAGTTCTTATTGTGTGTGTGTTGATTTCTGCTAGTATTAAATTTAGCAATTATTAATTTTATTCTTAATAAATCTGCACAGCGCTCGTTGAATGGATTTATTTACTGCATAATAAATAAGGGGCGGTGAAAGGCCAATGGCAAATTTCATAAACGCACTTTAGCTTTGGGTAAAATTTCTGAACAATAACATTTTCAAAAAATGGCAGCATAAAATTAAATACATATTTAGTTTAAGCAAGTCGACATTATGTAAAAGTACAGGGTGGGGCAGAGCAACTTGCTTATTTGAATTTGGCGCTCTGAAGCGATGGTTGCTAAGAGGAAGCTGGGGTTAGTCACATTCGAGAGGGCGGAGTGTAAAGTTGTAGCTCCGCTGGGTTTAGTTAACATCATGGAGTGGACGAAGGCGGAGCTCCGTTCGCTGTCGAGGCGTACTTTTCGAGGTCACTCAATCATCACCACACAATGTGCATTCCGTACCCATTTCAATATTGCGCCCCGTGGTCGTGTTCCTGGCCGGCAGTCGATTTCGCAGTTTTTTTTAAATATGCCTACTCGGTGAACAGATTATACTTTTGCAGTACAATAAGTCGTCAAAGGAAAGTTTTTACCAATGGTCTTTCACATTCAAGTCATGAAAAGCCTTTGACAGTGCAACGAATTGGTACCTACTACATAATAAATCGTTTGTTTGGGTTGTCTATTAAAATATACAGCTTTTAAACCTATAAAGGCGTAATCAATTACATAACACAAATTTTGATTATGTGAAATAATTTGTTTTACGAGCAATATAATTTATTTGATAATAAATATTTTACGACAACGGCAATCCGTTATTAATATGGAAAACACATAATAACCCTTTTGTTTTGTACTATTTATTACTTAAGTTTTTTTTGTCAACTGTATTGTTGGTTGCCCAAAGCAAATATATTACATAATATTATAATATATGGTTTTTTAAAATCTAAGAACCAACATTGGGCAGAGTATTGGCACATTGCTAGTCAATCCAAGGGAGCCTGCTATGCCTCAATACAAAGGACTATCTCATCAAAACTGTGGTTTCAACAATACCCCCATATTCCAAAGAAGAAATTTCCTCACTTATTCAAATGAGAATTGGACATTGTTCCGTTCCTTCTCACCTTTTTAAAATTGAAGTCCTTAACTCCCCTGACTGTACATTTTGTGGTCAAGAAGTGGGAATTTTAGATCACATATTTTTAGTTTGTCCCTCTCTAAACAAATATTCTCTCTTCTATCAAACCTTATCTAAATTGCCTACATTCAACATCTCATTTCTTCAGTCTCTACTCTATTCTTCTGTATAATTTTTAATTTTCCCTTTTAAATATAATGAATACATAAAATCACCTTTCCTCTCCATGATTTGAAATATTGGCCTAGAACACCTTGAAGGATGAAAGCCAGAACATTGAAAAAAAAGAACCAACGTATTGCCAATTTTTATATATCTTCAGTTTTGTAAATAATTAATGTATTTATTTAACTGTCGCCTGTCATGAACAATGTTTTTAAAATCTGTATTGGTAAATTTCTTCAGTTTTGTATAAATTCACTTAAGATTGTAAAATTACTTTATTTTTTTTATGTTTAAAGTTCCTACTATGGATATTAAGTATAGGAGTGTTTTTAAGTCCTAAATGAATTGTGCTGCAGTATTGTGTTGTGGCACACCGGTTGCACAAATGATTGCATTACCAGAATTAGGTTTTCACCTTGAAATGGTGTGTAAAATTGCTAAATTGTCCTCATCAGATAAATTTGAAATTATTGAATTAATATTAAAACAATAAGAATTAGAAAAAAGTACAGAATGGTGATTTTGTACCTTTTGTGTTATCTTTTGCATTAAGTCAGCGTTACAAGACAATTAAGACAAAAAGACAAAATCAGTAAGCGTCCGTCGTGCGTTATCTTCTGTCAAATTTCTGTGATTTTCTATGGCTTTCAGTAGCTTAATTACCTACTTAAAAACATGAATTACTGTTTATTAGTTATTAAAACTACTTACATATAAGCCTAATAGGAGTTCGTAAATGACTATCCCTCTGTCCTATTATTTGGATGTTTGTATGTGATTACATTCAATTCGCAAATTTTCCCACCACTGACATCTCTTAACGAGGATTATGCGGCAATCACGCCATCATCTCTGGCGTTAGGGTAGCTACTTTTAAGAGTTAATGTCTTAACAAAAGCGCTGTGTGTAGCTCGTTAGCGCGATATATATGGAATATCGCATTTAAGAAACCTGTCAAAATATGTCGTTTACGGCCGATTTAACATGCGTTGCGCTGTTGCAAAATATACAGAATCATCCTTCAGAATAGAAAAGACTAGTATGTACAACAAAATATACAGAATCATCCTTCAGAATAGAAAAGACTAGTATGTACAACAAAATATACAGAATCATCCTTCAGAATAGAAAAGACTAGTATGTACAACAAAATATACAGAATCATCCTTCAGAATAGAAAAGACTAGTATGTACAACAAAATATACAGAATCATCCTTCAGAATAGAAAAGACTAGTATGTACAACAAAATATACAGAATCATCCTTCAGAATAGAAAAGACTAGTATGTACAACAAAATATACAGAATCATCCTTCAGAATAGAAAAGACTAGTATGTACAACAAAATATACAGAATCATCCTTCAGAATAGAAAAGACTAGTATGTACAACAAAATATACAGAATCATCCTTCAGAATAGAAAAGACTAGTATGAACAACAAAATATACAGAATCATCCTTCAGAATAGAAAAGACTAGTATGTACAACAAAATATACAGAATCATCCTTCAGAATAGAAAAGACTAGTATGTACAACAAAATATACAGAATCATCCTTCAGAATAGAAAAGACTAGTATGTACAACAAAATATACAGAATCATCCTTCAGAATAGAAAAGACTAGTATGTACAACAAAATATACAGAATCATCCTTCAGAATAGAAAAGACTAGTATGTACAACAAAATATACAGAATCATCCTTCAGAATAGAAAAGACTAGTATGTACAACAAAATATACAGAATCATCCTTCAGAATAGAAAAGACTAGTATGTACAACAAAATATACAGAATCATCCTTCAGAATAGAAAAGACTAGTATGTACAACAAAATATTTTGTCTTGTCAGTTTGTTTTTCTAATTCATATGGCTTAAATAGTTTTTCAATAATAATTAATATCATATTGGAGTATAAAGCTCAAAAAAAATTACAAACTAGTATGTATTATAATATATTTTTATTTAATTTTGATATTTGACAGTTTCCAAGGATATGAGGTTTTGGAAAAAATTAAGTATTTAAATGATGAGGCTAATGTTTGCTGTGTTTTAGAATTATGTATTATTGATAGCACAAACAAAATTATTCAGCTTAATTATTATATTGTAATCAATAAAAAAATGTTGTCTTTTATGAAGATATTACAAGACATATAAATTTTTTTTAAATGTTTATTTTATTATATATTTTTTCTGGCTATGTTACCATGTTTTTACAAAAAAAAATTACTTCACACCTAAAAAAAAGTTACATTAAAATTTAAAATACAAAAGATACAAAGGTAGAAATGGAAGAAATAGTTTTTAAGAAGGAACTCTTGATGATTAATTGATTTTATACTGTGTTTTTGCATATCTTTTATTTTATTTTAAACAAATTAAGTGGTTTAAAACTAAGTATTTGTTTCATTTGGTATAATGTCAAGCCAAAAAATGTTTGCTTTCTTCAATAATTTAAATAAATTACTTTATGCTGCACACTTTTGTAAATTTTGTTTATGATTAATGATTACCAACAATAAATCTGTGTTTTACAAAAACTCTTTTCTAGTGTCATTTATGTTATGTTTGCCTTATCCACAGACAGACATAGTAATGGTGTTGGGGCTCTTCAAGAATAATAGGTCCTTATTACAAACTGGTTTATTACTAATATTTACAATATATCTTGCTCTCACGACCGACTATAACTGCCTATGAATTGAATCTGAGAGTTGGAGCTGTCGTCGACAGGGAGTACTGCCCGGGTTAATCTACCCTAACTGCTCGACATCTGTCGGAACTTGACATAAGTTCTAAGCCTAATGACATCTGTCAAGAACAACTGACATTCAACAGGTACATAAATCCTAAACAGTTGTTATTTATTATAAGACGAGAGGATGCTGTGAAACTGTATAAAGTCTTCATTTTTTTCATCTTTGCGACACGGTGAGATAAGACGTCCTCAAATCCTTGACAGTTGAATGTGCTACTATCCCGTCTTCTATAAACTATAGAACTTGAAGTATGAGAGCGTGACAGAGATGAATCCTTATATCCAATATTCTTTATCTTCACACTGTTCCTTCAAATCAGCACCATTGATAACAGAAACCCATGATGTGAACCTTTTAGGTTGGGACTAATCTCAATCAATTAATCGACAAATAAATAAATAAATGCAATGCTTAATTTTTTCTTATAATTTATGGCCAGCCTGAGGGGGGACAACCAGGGACAACAGACAACCCTGTGCAAGTGCAATTGGAACAGTTCACTCCGGGCGTCGACTTGCCAAGGCGTTGGATATTACCTAACACCTACCATAACGCCCTTGAGGTTTTTACTAGCGCCGTTTGGCTCAGAGCTAGCCCTGGACACAACAAAATGTTTATTTATAACAGAAATAAAATTTGATGATTCTCAAAATTTGGGGAATTTCTGGGTAAATTTAGCTTCTTTTCCTGGAAATATTGTTCTCAACCAATATTTCAATTCTGAATAATGGTGCTCCACTCACACTTTATTTAATTCCCTAGGAGCCGGAGCCCTGCAATTGCAATGATGAATAACGCCAATGCATGTTGCGAAGCACTGCATTTGCAGTGTCGACCTTATATATTGATTTTGTCTTCGGATATTACTTGTACTGGGTTAGTTGAAGATAAAAATAAAAGTGTCACTTTATCAAGTATGGTATTGTCTTTGTGTTGGCTTTAACAACCAAAATCTTTTTATTTATTGAAATTTCTTGACTTTCCCTATGGGTTAATGAGTGCAACTTTATATCACTATTTACGGTTACATATTTTTATCCAAGTACCAATTTATAACCTTTGTGATCTGGTTTGCAAAAACAGTTTTATCCCCTCTTAGTATAAGTAGATTTAGTTTAAAAATAATTCAACGTGTCAATGATGCCGTTTAAATGAAAAGAGGAACATTTAACTGAAACATTTATTAGCAAAAAACAGTGCAGTTTACAGAAAAGTAAGTCACTTTTTATTGCAAGTACTTGTACATTATAACATGATCGTCTCTTCTCCTGTGGTACCGACTCTGGTTCTTATTAGCTTCACGCCTGCCATTGTAAGTTTGGCAAAGGTGAAAAATTTAGAACAGTGCATACCTTGTTGAACAAGGACAATAACTGGGCCATAAAATCATATAATTTGAAATTGTGACAGGATAATAAAATAAACTGGGATGTTTTTTGGGCCATGGTGCGTATATTTAATTTTTGTTTGGGGCTCGGCAGGTTTGAAGCTAATAGGTACCCTAAAACCCGACCAATGACCACAAAGCTATAACAGAATGCATAATTTTGTAGACTTTATCAAAATATTTAACAACAACTTCTATTCTTAATTATATTGTGGGTCTATGTATACTTTACTGATAATTCATGAGACAGGAGAGTTCACCAGCTACGGTATTGTTATTCATCATGGTATTGTAGTTAACTAGTAGCTATATGCCATACCAACAGATCAAATACCAAGCCGAGTACTCACCTATAACTTGGCTTAATTCTTACCTTCTAGCGATTGTAAGCTAGCAATTGTCACAATTTCGTTTGTGCGCTCCATTGAATCACATGTCGGAATAATTAATGCATTTAAAATGCTTAAATAATTTGCATACTGCAGTAGTTGCGGTTGTTTACCATTATCGACACTTTTTCATGTTGCAATTTGCAGTCAAAACAATAATTGTTCCTTCATAAGTATTCAATTCCTAACGGGTGTGCAAGAACATCTACAAGTATAAACCTTAAATGTACAAGATGTTTTGAGGAGTTACAGAAGTGCTAAATAGTTTGTGGACAGTCAATAGTTACATATATTTTATAAATAGCAAAGAAGCACAAACAAATAATATACACTAAAATGTGTAAATAAATAAGCAACCTTCTCTTTAGATTGGTTGTTTCTAAACTTATTAACGGCCGCTGTTCCCAATCCTACTAATCAATTACTAAGCCAAAATTTTGCCTTAGTATTTGATTAGTGCACAACTACGCTTTTTCCAACACACAAGTATCGCTTAAGCATTTATCTTAACCTAAGGAAGCCGGACTAGTGGATTAAACTCGTTCCGGCCGCCTCAGTTTTGGACTAGTTCTTAAAAGTGTCAACAGAGTAGAAAAAATACCGTGAACACAATATATGGTCAATGAAATATCACTTTGACAGAAGACACAGTTTCGCGCTCATTTCACTTCTGTTGTATTGCGTTTATCAATTATCATTTATCATTTTAATTAATATGGATTGAGAAGTTCGGATGCGTGCGGAGCAGAGACGAAAAACGGTTAGTTTATGCGAAAAACTATGTCGTTTTCGAATATTCGCCAAGCCAAGTGTCAAGTCCAGTATCTACGTTCAAGCTGACACTTTATTTTATATACGTTTGTTTAAAAAATATAAAATGTCAGTTTATGGATAAAAATATTTTAAATTAATTACGTGTATTAATAGTAAATACAACAATTAACTCTATAATATTAATTTAACTTCGAAAGTTCTTACTTTGATGTCATTTTATTGTCTATGAGAGCGGGCGAGGCCAGATAACATAAGATGTTTGGGGACAACATAAATCGAGCGCTACCCTACAAAATGCTTGGCTGATCGCAGCCTCAGATGAATCGATTTAAAAGTTAGGAACAGCAGCCGTTAATGTATTAGATTAAAAGAATGACTAACGCCGTTCTTCCATGGAGCTACGTTAAAGCGACGCGATCGCCGCTCGTCTGTATTTCCTATACTATTATTAGTGTTTGAAAACGCCGCAAGGCGCTACACTAACAAAATAGTATGATGGGTAGCGGTAGCGTCGCTTGTAAGTAGCTACGTGGAAGAACGGCGTAAGGGGTTATTTTTCACAAAAATGCCTTTGGGGTTATTTTTCACAAAAATGGCACTATACAAATCATCCAAATATTATATATTAGAAGGATTAACACACATACAACATATCAGGAATGCTTTTGGTAAATGCATGATTTCTTGTTTTATAGACAAACCAGTTTTGGTATCCAGAATTTTTTTTCCGTCCAATCTTATCCTTGTAATATCCAACCTAAATATATTATGTTATACATAAAGACAATAGAAAAGCATAGTTTTCCATTTGTGAGTTATTAGTGGGACAGACAAATACATAATATTCAAAGAAAAGGGAGATTTAAGTATGGATTGTATAATTTAAGAACGACAATTTAACATTACGAACAGTTGAAAAGTAAAAATGAACACAGTATTATTTTTTTTTTTTTTTGTCAGCGGATAATCTGTACAATATGACTAATTTGTGATAAACATTAAACAAACTGCGCTGAAGAACAGTTCTCAATAGATGATAATATACATACACTTATTTACCTTTTGCTTAAGTGCTTTCTCTATCAAACATTATTGCAATAACCAAATAACTTGTAATATATCTGTTTTACTTCCATAGTCTCAACTTTAAGGACGGACCAGTTAAGATAAGATGTTAATGACCTAGATAGAGCTAGTAACCAATATAGCTTTTAGATTGGCATAGTTACATATTGTTAAAATATGTAATTTATTTCCTAAACTGGAAGTGCATAATATTATAATATACTCATAAGCTTAAATCTAAGTACAAATCTAGCAACTTGAAGAAGTAACTGTACTCTGATTAGTGATTTGAAGCATGACCCTGAATGAATATTAAATACCAAAGAACTTGGTAACAGTTGATAAGGCAATCTGCGGCTGTCAGATGCAGCGCCGTAAACAGCTGAATCACAATACAATGCTTATTAACAAACATTGTGTTAAAACACATCTTGCAATATCATCTAGGTACTTATTACGACATTGAAAAGTCCAGAGTTCAGCTTCTAAAGGTTGAACATTTTTCAGATACATACATAAAATGTACCTTGAAAATGACTTCTAGCAGTTAAACTGTTTTGTCTTATTGTGTGCATTGATTTTTTAATGAAGCTGAATTTTAATAATATAATACTATTTTAATCATACGTACATGCTTAATGGCCTCTGAGGGATGTTATTTTCTCAGTATGTTTATTTTTCCCAGAGAATGTAATGAAGCAAAGTGCGGGGAAATTTTCCGCTGCCTTTTCACAGGGGATATGATGTTTAACTTCTTGTATGAATGAATTAATAAATATATACAGTAGTACATGGGGCCCGAGTAAGGGTTCCAGCTGCCCTAGACGAGCCCCCCATCAATTTGACATCCCCAATGTGGTGTGGTGAACCGAGTGGAATATGAATTTTTACATTAAAAAAGTTATGGAATAAGTGCCTAATAAATTTTTCTACGTAATGCTATCGATTTTTATTTTTCGGAAAGTCAGTATCCTTACAATATTTAGACAGCATTATTTTTGAAATTATTGTAAGGCCTAAGGCCGATCACCCGAAATGTGCCCCTTAAGAATCTTACACCCCAGGCTTCAGCCTAATGAGCCTAAGGGTTAATCGGGCCCTGGTAGTACATTCATAGTTCTAAAATCATAACAAAAATACAAACACAATAAAAATGTATAAAATTCTAACAGTCTAGAGAAGTAAATAATTGTACATTTCACACTTAGTTGGACTTTTTCTTTCCCGTTCTCTTCAGCTGGGATATTTGCTTGGCCCAAATCTTATTGTTCAGGAACTCTCCAGTGAGGTAGAGAACTATTCCAAAGCCGAGGCTTCCCAGGTAGAAGACGAACTTCATGGGCCAGCTCAGCACCTGCAGCACGGGGTACACCCAGAAGCCGGAGTAGTAGAAGATGACGTGCACCCAGATGAGATACACAACCAGAAAGGCTGTGAGCGTAGTGAGGCCGCGCTTCACCGAAGGGTACTGGCGGAAGGTCAGGAACATCTCCAGCACGATGAACACCACAATGTTGGTGTGCATCACGTGGTTGAGCCACGTGGGGAAGTACGCATCCAGCACCTTGGGAAACACGAGCTCGCGGTCAACGGCCATCAGGCCCCAGAAGGATACGCCCACATACATGGCGATGGGGAAAGCCAGCGCGCTGAACACAAAGTCCTTGATGCGGCGGATTGCCGGCACCTTACTCGGCACATTCTCATTGGATCCAATAAAGTCATTCAGCAGCGCAATGGAGAAGTACACGGTCTGCAAGATCTGGAACAAGTTACATTTTATTATTATCATTGTTCTGCTTTACTAGTTTAATTAATCGGGAGCCATTCATTGGATAACAAACACCTCTGCCATAAGTCACCCCAAGTCATACACTGTGTTTGGTGACTTGGCAGGAGTGCCCAGGTTTTTACCAGGTCTTGACGGCGGATGCCCGCCCACCAACTGCATGACGGGCCGGATCAGGAGAGGCCGATTGAGGTAGACCCTTTGACCTCTCCAGCAGAAGTCTCTCGGCCCATCACCTTGCACCATAGTAGGAAAGATGAATTCATACATCTAACAAAAACTAACCCAAGATTCCCACTGTACTGTTAGATTATTTTTAAAATTTATTCAAACTTGTTAAGGAAACTCAAAACACTAAAGTCAAAGTGCGAGAAAGTAATAAAAAAATATAATTTAAACATTCACATAAAAAGTAATAAAAATCTGCAATGAAAACAATAAAGTAAGTGGAATGCCTTATCATTATTGTTAATAACCTAACCAATTTGTAAATATTAATATAATCATCTAATAATTATTATTATTTCAGTAAATGTGTAGTACTCTGCTTACTTTTGTATGGATTTGATATTTGCGAAATTTAGTTTCAATCTAAATGTGCATGAATTACTTAGTTTACCAAAACTGAGAACCTAATAACCTATTTTGTGCAGATAAATAGTTGTTTATTGTAGTAATTGTTAAAATGAAATGTAAAAGGCCTCTTCACTTGGCCAAATATGGCGTCCGTGAAGTAAAAAAATCTTATACAAAATGCATATTTTTTCGTCTCCCCCAACATAAATACTCACTTTTCGTAATAATAATCTGACTGCTTGAATAAAAAATATTCCGTATTAACCAGTAGGCAGAGTACGACACTATTATATTATTTCTATTCTACGATCACACTTCATAGACATGGAGAATTTTGCTAGTAATTGTTAATAATTATATTGATAAGAACTTTTTTTTTTATAATTTTGAAAGTCAAAACAAAGTGCATTATCCTTGGCATATTTTGTAATAATATTGGCCTACCTACATTTAAAAGTGAATTCATTTTCACACAATCATTTATGATTCTATCATATAAATATGTTATGTTATGGTAATAAGGCTAAAAGCACAAATATTATGAAATATAGAAGAAAATAATAGATTTACCGCATCCCAAAATGTCAAATACTTCAGTTTGTTTCCGAAAGTTTTTCCGAAGGCGTTAACCGATGTGGGAATATTCACATAGTTCCAGTCGAAATAGCAACTGTAGCCGAAATGCACGGCGGCTATCAAGTGCATTATCGTCCTCATCGCTTTAAAAACAGCCATCTCGTACGAGTTGACATTGAGGGATTTATCTTTGCGCATTTTAACAAAGAAAACTATATTTTGACAGATCCTTTTGAAAATAGAACACACAAATGAGTTCTCCGCGTAATAGCTTCACTAACGAACCCAAGCCAAGGGGGATATTTTAATTTTAGCAGAATATTAACTTCCAAGTTATCGCGAATTGCAATAATTATTGCAGTTCAGTGGTTTGAGTTGACATTTTGACAGGCGCTTACCATAGATAATTTACTTTTAACATTTTATCTATGATTGGTTTATGGTTCCTGTTATCTATGGACAGGGCTAAGGCTGCGTATACATGCATGTAACAAATCGCGAACCACGAATTATCGGAAAGGAATGCAGCCACAGCAAACGGCGCGCAACGTCTTGTCATCGCTTGCAGTTACTTCGTTCCTTTACCATAATTCATGGTTCGTTTCGCTTTTTGTTTCATGCATATATACGCAGCCTAACAAGGTTAGCTCATCAAAGGGGTAGACGGTGAGTGGTTAGAAAGTTGTGACGTAGCTTGAAGTCCATTTGCCACCCGGAGATTTGAATTTGCTGAAATACAACTAATGGCGGCCAGCGACTCTGAATGCATCTACAAATGATGTAATCGTCAATAAAACTAGTATTCGGTTTGAAGGGGAAATAGTCCCTAGATTATTTCACGTGATACTTCCGCATTGTTGATGTAGATTCGAGAACGCCTTATGCAATGATGAATTTCAATATATTTGTTGTCTCACAAAATATGGCAATTTTCCTAATCGAAAGTCACTGTTATCAAACCATTATAAATCGAGAATTAAACTGGCAAAGTCTTGAGAATAATCGAATAATAATAAACGGCTCGTTCAGGAAGGAAATAATCAGAAACGACAAAAAAAAAACAAATCGGGCGCGGTATACCATAAATAAACCAGGTATTTTGCTTAAGCTGGAATCAGACGATTCACTCGAGGGAAGGTTTCCGCCATGTTTTTTCGGCCTAATCGTCCATTTTGTTTCATTCCATGTTCACACGGCGCTATAGAAATAAGCGTTCACTCGTCCATTCCGACCACAGCGTCGCCGAGCGAGGTCAACCGCGCTGGAATTCGTTTGTTTTCCAGCGCGGTCCGGCCCCGAATTTTAAGGAAAAACATGTCAGATGCATCGATTTTTACGCAATTTTGTTGACACAATTAAATAAAAATAAATAAAAAAACAGTATTTTGTCGTCTTATAAACCTTTTTATTTTTTATGGCATAATAACACAATTTGATTTCACTTTTTTTATTACGAACATTTTCCTACAAATTAATAATCTTACATATATTAAAAAACATATAAAATATATGGATAATAAGGGAGACCCAAAAATTTATATGAGAGGTGTTCCCAAAAGCAAACAAATTAGCCGAACGAATACCATTTTGACGTTTTGCGTGCGATTTGATAGCGTCCTTTCATGGTCCTTCCCGTACAGGACGCGAGACAAACTGATTGAGAGTTCACTCGGTGTTCAGACGATTCACTTTGCTCTCTTCCGCGCGCATGCGCGCGCGAGTGAAGGATGCCGAAGGAAAATATCCAACATTGTTGGATCGGTTCACTTGAAGATTTCATTCGGCAGTGTTCGGCACTTTCGATTCATTTCATGTTCAGACGTGTCATTACGAGTAAACTAGGCCGAATGAAATGCGGAAATGAGCGATTAGTGAAACGTCTGAATGGCGCTTTAAGGTAGAGATGGTTGATATTCCTGTCCTGTATTCATGGAACCGGCCTTTACTATCAATTGAACCGTAGACATTTTTCTCATGGAACCGGTTCTTCGTGAAATATTTACATAAAATTGAAAATATTAAAAAAACAAAAAATCAATCAAAAAAAATTATTAGGAACCAATTTTCCACCGAAATACTCTAGTCATCCTCAGATGTTTTTCTTTTCTTTTGATGAACTGGTTCTTGTTATGTTGTTGTGTACAGTTGTACAGGTTCCTATTTTTGGGAACCTATACAACTTCCGTCTCTACAATGTTATGATCACTCTTAATACTGAATACCAACTTTGTATTTTACGACAACCTGTATAACCATCTGACTAATTATATAACCGTCTTCACTATTTTTCTATATTTGTCAAATCTGTATGCATTTGTTCTTGCTATGTTGTTGTGTACAGTTGTACGGGTTCATATTTTTGGGAACCTGTACAACTTCCTTGTCTTCTCTCAATTTTCTATGTAACTAATGTAATGTAACTAATTTTAAGATATGGCCAAGATCCCTTGATGGGTGAAAGCCAAATAAATAAAAATAAATAAAGAAAGAACTGGTTCCAAAAGCAAATTATTAAAACACCTGTTCCACGTCATCGCAATGGCAACCTCTTTCAGGTACCAACCATCTCTAGTTTCGAAAAAAATATGAAAATCAATAGTAATCGGAAAATTCCAGTTTACCGCGGCTACCTCAACATGCGCAAGATCGCATGCCCCTTTTAACCTAGCCTAGCCTAACCTAATAGTTGTTAAAAAAAATGTTGTGTAGTGCGCACCCACGAACAGGGGACTGTCTAGAATTCTAGAACATGCATGCCTAACCTGCTGCGGTCCAATTGAAGATTTTTTGCAGCCTAAAATGAAGTTTTCAGTTTGATTTTGGTATTCTTACAAAAAAAATCGTTCTCGATATATAATATTTTGTAATAAAGTCCTATATTGTTATTAGACCTCGGACTCTCGATGGGGGCTATGATTTATTGGTTGAAAAGTGCCAGGCGCGTGGCCGCACTAGGAATTTATTTTCGCATGATCGAATGCAACCAACCTAATTTTAATAAGTGGAGGGTGAGTGCAAAGGTCACACACATATGCGCGCGTTTAGTGGAGAGCAGGAGAGATAGCACGTGGTTAACACGTGCAATTTTTTATTATTTATAACGCGCCAAGGGCAAACTACGTGTTTGAAATACCTAATGGTAGTTCGTCTCCTTCATTATAATGATTGTTTTATTACCATTTCGTGAACTTTCAACGATAAAAATATGGTTACTCACGGTTATATGAAATGATTAAGTTTTCTTCAATAAAGGTTAGATATAGGTACTTTGAATTAGCGTTCGCTCAGATTGATTGTCGTTCAATCGTGGGCACCCCGTGTATCATCACAACACATGATATTAATAACAATAAAAGTCCTCTATTATATAAACATTTAATTAAAAAATAAAAATATAATACAATAAGAAATAAATAATATAACGAAAGAGAAAATTACCAATAAACCAATTTTTAGTAATTTGTCAATGGGCGCTTTTAATGTCGAAAAAATTTATGAAATATGATGATTATTGATGTTGCTAAAGTAATATTTTTTATTTAGTTAATTTTTAGATTATGAACACGGACTTTATAAAATCTTGACATTATACTTTACGATAAATGATGCTTAGGCTGGAATCAGCCGGTTCACTAATCGTTCATTTCTGTATTTCATTCCACCTATTTCACTCGGAATGACACGTCTGAACAAGAAATTAAACAAAAGTGAAACGAAGATGGGAACATTCGTTTGAGTAACCATAGAGTAAACCTTCACTCGAGTGAGCCGTCTGATTCCAGCCTTATTGGCAAGTAACCCACTTGCTCAAACCCAGATTTCGGTTCAAAGAGGATGTCTGCAGCATTACCCATCTTCGTTTCACTTTTGTTTCATTTCATGTTCAGACGTGTCATTCTGAGTAAAATAGGCCGAATGAAATACAGAAATGAACGATTAGTGAACTGTCTGATTCCGTCTTTAGGGCGCAACGGATTTTGTAGAATCACGTGATCACTGATCAAATCAGTGCCATCTTGTTGTTAATACTCGTTGTTATTGCTGATTGTTGGGTTATTTCACCGCAAGCTTTGACTATTGATTTGACTATTTTATTCATGAACTAAAAGACAATTTTTTTAAACTTCTTATAAAAGTATGTTTTTTTTTTTTTTTTGGCATTTTCGTATTCTCTTTAGAAAATTTATACGATTTTTTTTATAAGTTCGTACGTTGAAAATGCATGCAAAAGGTACGAAAGAAAGTAAGAAAAATGTTACATAAAAGATTTTTCTGAAATCAGGTACAAAGTAGATATAAGGACGTAGTGATGTGCAAGTTTCACAATTTATTTTTATTTTTTTTATTTATTTTATATTAATAGTTTTTTTTTTACAATAAATCCATAATTTTTACATTTTATACAGTGATAAAATAGTAGATAAGAATAGCTTTTCCTCACCATAAAGAGACGAGGCTCTTGTGTTTGGTGAGGGAATTTTAGTTCAATTATATAATATCATGTGTAATAAAAGTAAATAATACAATATGGCAAAAACAAGGGATAATTAAGAAAATGCAAGATTTATCAATAAAGGATTTAAAAGAAATAATAATAATAGTGAGTTATGGACTCTTATAGTAGTTTTAGGTAAATGGGATCAAATAACAAATGGAATCCGGGGTTAAATATTTTAATTCGCTAAAAAGTAAGTAATAAAATCAAACAACTAACCTTGACAGAAAAACGTGAATTTGGATGGGACGCCTTTTATACCTTAATTAATCTAATTTACTAATAATCTCCAAAATGAGAAGATATCACATTATTGTATTTGACAAAATATAGAGACATGTAACATATGCTAGCAGTTGGGTATATGGTAGAAATGCTAGCAGTTAGGTAGTAATATGGTAAGTACTGGGCGTGTAAAGTTGACACTGTCTCTCACTAAGAAAGTTGTGATAAAATTTTGGGGAAGGCTTGTCCTAGGGTGGAGCGGTCAAGTATGTAGTTTTTTCTTATTTTTTAATTCGATCCCTGAGGCGTATGTGTGGTAAAACCATGTATGATCGTGTGAGAAATGTGGAGATCCGAAAAAAATGCAAGGCTGATGCGATGTGAGCGTATTTAGTAAGATTAAGAAATGGACGCTTAGATGGTTTGGGCATGTGGAGCGAATGAATGAAGAAAGGAGTGTAAAGAGAATATATGACGAAAATGTGATTGGTAAAAGAAGTCGAGGACGTCCGAGGAAGACATGGCATGATCAAGTGAATCAGATACTTGAATCGGGTCATGTCAAGAGTAAATTTAACTGAATCTGTTCCTTTGTGCTGTTTACTACAGCATCCGAAAAGTTAGAAAAATGTACTTCATATGCAATTGCTCAAAAAACAATACCAAATGAAGTATAACTAAAAATATAAAAACATTAAAAACGTCAGAAAATGCTTATATAAATTACTTTATATGAAATGGCTTCATATGCAATTGCTCACGAAGCAATACCAAGTGAAACAAAAAAATATAAAAAACAAGGTTAGAATCAGGAAAAAATATACCCATTTTTACACCAAAATACAGTACCGTTCGTAGCAACTTCGAAGAATTTTAGGAAAAATTATTATCGACAAGTATTTTTCTCAATATTTGTTCTATTCTATCAGTTTATATATTTATTACCTGTAAAATAAATAGTAAAATACAATGTGTGTATTATTTTACATTCATGGGCCATAAATACTTAAAACAAATAGAGCTTCTGCGGGAGTTCAAGAATACAAAATATCAAAATGAAAACTATAAAGTTGTAAAAATAATTATTAATGTAGTGCATATTTTCCAACTATGCCGATTTCGAAATTCTAATAAAAACAATCCACTTTAAATTGTCCATCGTCCAAAGCCAGATATTTGAAGAAGAAGAGGACAAGCATTATTATTAAGAAAAAAATACGAACTATGTTCCAATATGTCAAAAATTTCGTCCGCCCTCCTGGAGCATCTGTGATGGTGTTTTGTAGAATTTCAGGTATTATGTTTATGAACACGAAATCATAAACTATAGCAAATAAAAACTGTGATATTGCGAGCACATAAACACAGCTACCGCAGTTAACCATGGTGTATTTAGTCACGGGGTGAGAATTCGACTGGTGAAAATCCTCGTTATTTGAGCCAACGAGGGGATCGGTACTTAGGTACTTTTTATTGGATTACAGAATCGATAGTTCAGGCGCGAACTTCATCTTATCGTATACATATTTTTTACGTTTTATCTCCAACGGTGAGGAATTCACCCTGTTTCTATGTCCGTACCCGTATAAGTATTTAATCGCGGTTTTCCTGAAAGCCTTTCATTTGAAAACAATTCAATCATAAAGTCTCGCACGGTAGCTTATCGGTGCGGTTATCTCCATACAATACATAATTATTTCACTGATTAGATAGTTTCCCACCCGTTTACCACCTGTAACACCCCTTTCTGACGTGTTCTTTTCCAGGTTTGTGTAAAGTATAACTTTTAAATACTCGACTTTTGGGAGTGCATAAAACTTTTGTAAAACCCTTTTTTAAATGGAGGGTGGTAATTAATAATAAAAAATATCTAAAATAACGTATTTTATTTTAAGGCAAAAAAATCCGTTACCTAAGCAAATAAGTACTTATGAGAATTTTCAACGGTTTGTAAGTAGTACCTACTCATAAACATTAGTTTTTGTCTATGCAAGAGCATACAAAATGATGAATCGCAATTATTTTAAAGGTAATTTTAAGGCGCTCCGCCCACTGAGGCAACTGAAAACCAACTAAAACCGGCTGTTTTCTCTATCTTGATTGGTCAAAAAGCTTGTTTAATCATAGACGAAGAACAATCAGCTGACAGCTGGCAACTATCAATGGCCGACCAGGGCAACCAGCAGAGCAAGTCGCAAGTCACCGCTTGCGTTACCACTGACAACGGGGTTTTGTGTGATTGTGAAGTATACGGGCCATCACATTGTCATACAAAGACAGTTGGCAGTTGAGAGTTTTAGTTGCCTCAGTGGGCGGAGGCGCTTTGGCGGTGACGAGCGACTTGCACTGCTGGTTGCGATGGTCGGCCATTTCTAGTTGCCAGCTGTCAGCTGATTATTCTTCGTCTATGGTTAAACAAGCTTTTTCACCAATCAAGACATAGAAACCAGCCAGTTTTAGTTTGTTTTCAGTTGCCTCGTCAGCGGAGCGTCTAACAGGTAGCGGGTATCGGCGATTTAGTCGCTTGATGGTTTCTCGTAAGTAGCTGCGTGAACGAAGGGCGTTAATTTAAAAAAAATAAGGCACTACAGGTACTATTATTTCAAAGAAACATCACTATAACAATTCTTTTTTCAAACTTTCTTCAGGCAGAGAAGATCAAAATATTTTTAATGCGAATTTATTTTTAATGCGAAGTCCAAGACGATTTCATTCACTTGATAAATTATTCTTTACTGAACCATTAAAACGGCCACCATCTTGAAATGGAAACGGAATGCACAATCATTTTCACACACGTAACAATTACAAAACGGTCGAGTTAAAACAGGACATTTTCTTTGTAGTTTTGTAAAGCCGTTGTGATGTGATATTTCATAAAAAATGTGTAATAAATATATAATAATTAGCCCACTGTTATTATCAGAACCTATTTTTATTAGGGTGCTTTAATTAAACCGTTTTATTGTGATTAATTTTAGGGTTATCATGCCGTATCGGAATTCCCCTTCTTTAGCCAACTTTTCGGACAGCGGTTACAGTGTCCATCATCGGGGTAGATGAAATATCAACATTACACTTGTAGCCCAAAAAATATTCACCATTATACTTTAGGATGTAAAAATCTCAAATCATATATAAAACGTTTTTAGTGTAGATGTTATTATGATAAAAAATAAAGCCATTTTTACAGTAAATAAATACATGCTTTTTATGTTTCGGGAGTTTGCCAAGACACGATTATGATCATCTATTTTAAAAAGTTTTCTGGAATGATTTTACAAAATTTTAAATATTTTATTTAACTTACTGCCCTTTCAAGGAAACGGTGTGATGGTTAGTTATTTTATATACGCCACTATTTTATTATTAAAACATTAAAGGCCTGCTCTGCGCCTAAAGATTTCTTCGCTGGAAAATTCGTATAATGATATGTAAAACTGGGGCGATAATATGTCAAATGCCTGTCAAAATAGATTAGAAAATATAAAAAGTTGTACTATAAAATTTTAGGCTAGCAACACCAATTTAACTGTCAAATATGGATAAATATTTTCCGATGGAATTTTGTTTAGAGTTAGAGCACCGGTTTTCAAGTGATATTGTATTTAAATTGGCATTATTTTCGAGTTTCAACTAAAATCTATCATCAACATGAATAATACAATAAAAGTGGCTCTAGGCAGGTAATTTTTAACGTTTTTCTGCATCGTTTGGACATTACGTATAACGGACATTTATAGGCGAACTTCTGAGTTGAACAGTATTTAGTGAAGTTTAATTAATTTATTTTTTAATTCTGTAGCACTCTGAAATGATAAGAACACATTTTGTTGACAAGTATGGCCCGAAAAAACTTTTTATTTAAGGTTATGTTTACATTCCGTTTGACAGATCGATCAAAGCGCAATGACACTGTTTATGTAGAATACTGTAAGTGGCATTTAAAAAAATATTTTTTAAATATAAATATCTTCAGATATATTTTAATAATAACACTTTTAACGCGTTTCATATAAATATTTTCAAACACGGATATATGTTTTAAGTATGATTTTATTTTATTTAGATATACAAAATAGTTGTATTAAATAAATATGAACAAATTCTAAACTGCTTTTAATTTTACTACATTCTTGCGCAAAATTGCAAAGGTATATGTAGAAACTTTACATACATATATGCAATTCTAATTTTGAGATCAGTGAGTATCTATATTGCAATGAAAAAATATTTTTCCCACTTTTAAGTGTTTTTTTTTTAATAGGTTACACAGCTTTACATTTCCACTGTGTGTGTTATAATTTTAGTATTGCCATTTGAAGAACAGTGGCGCCCTCCTATGTTTTCTACTCTATTTTGACAGACCCATACTTTGGGACAATTGGTCCGATATATCAGCCAGTCCGTATTCTCGCTATGTACGACATTCCTTGCTCAAATTAAAGCGGGCTAGATCTTCCACTCAAGCTTTGATAAAGCGTAGAATAGTTCCTATTTTAGACGGCGAGGCGCACTGAGGCGCTAGCAGTCGTATGCCAAATCTGAAATTTTTCGTAAATACATAATATTAAATACTACCCACCGAAATTTACGTAAATTGCCTAATTTTATAAGTATGGACTAATTAATTGATGAGGAATGATGATACATTAATTGATAATCAATCTAAAATAGTCTGATATGTTTCAACGACAGGACAATTTGTTTTCAGCAGTTAATTTCCTTAATAGTGCACGACGGGCAAACAAATACTATTTAAAATTAGTGTCTTCGCACATAGCACCATGCTAATCTAATTGAAGTGGAAAACTGCATCAAAAATGAATCCACCTAAAAGTATTTTAGGTTCGTAGAATAAACTGTTGCCGTAAACAATTTCAAGGATCGCATTCGCCCGATGATGATAGATATAGCACTCATGTAGAATGTAGAATGTAGACAGTAGTTTGGTTTTTAGAAGAAAAAGTAACACGTTAATCTATTAAAATCATAGTCAATCCGTTTAATACTGGTAAGATCCAGACTTGCGACCTATGCACGGAATATGTCACAAGTCGCGCTATGCTTGACATTCCAAAAAATCAGTCAATAAACACGGACCTTAACATTTAGATACATTATTATTATTATGTATACCTATTTGAGACATGAATTAAACGCTTTTATAAAATATATTTACATATTTTTAATCGTATTACCAATCTCACTAGGTATGAAAAACCCGAGTTGAGATGCAAATTTTCTGTATGATTTCAAATATATATATATACAGAAATGTTCCTTAAGATAGGTTTATGTATTATTATACATATTATATGAAAAAAAACAGATTACAATTTACCAATAATTATTTTTTGAGGTTAAGGTTTAAATATTTTGAATTAGTTGAACAAGTTAGACAAAAGGCAAAACGTAAACGATTCAGACAAATATAAATGTCAAATAATGTGCAAATATAAAAATATATACATTAAAAATACACAAATAACTACACGAAAATACACATATCATTGAAGAAGAAGTTAACAATAATAATCTAATTTTAAAAAAAGGAACAAGACACAGAAAAATAATAAAAGATAATGGTCGCAACTGAGACACGAACCCATAACCTCACGTCTAACTGGGACATACGCTTTATCCAATTCAGCCAATGCGATCTGTTATGAGAATATTTATTATCTATGATATCTATTATCTATTATTAACAATTACATATCTCTAGAGCGCTAAAATCTGGTTACCCTGTAAATCATATTCCATAAAATAAAACTCACGCTACAGGGTGTAAGACAGTCAACTCACCATATTCCAAGTGGTGAGAAATTTCCAGCACCCCATACATAGGGCGATTAGGAAGCCATCAGCCTCCACCTTCATAGTCGGTACTTCGGGAAATATAACAAACACCGCATACAAGAAGGCCGTCCACTTGTACACCGCCAACACACCGTGAAATAAACGTAACATTGCTTTAACAATGACTTAAAAAAAAAGGTTTATTGTTTTTCACTCCGCACTATGTAACTCACTTTATGGTATACTCGTGAAGTCACCACAGCACTGAAATTTAAAGCCACTGTATAAATATTATATTAACAATATACATTACAATATGCTTTAGTACCTACTGTTAGAAATACCGGTGAAAAATTAGCAAAACCGCATTATTCTCGAACTTCATATTTCATATGCCTTGGACTTTAGACTGCTCAACGCTGAATAGAATACTGACGGATAATAGTATTTTTGTAACTTTTAATCGCCTTTGAAAATAATAATATATATTCATTGGATACAGATTTTTTGTCTGAGTTTTTGCTGAAAATAATAGCGAAAATCCATCACCATATTTCGCAACTAAATATTACCAGTACCTATAAATTATAATATACCAATATCTTCACTTCTGAGCGGTTCAGAGTGTCACATCACTATTATTATGTGTTGCACATCACTAGTTAGTGATGAACTAATTGACATCTTTGGTCACTCTCTAAAAGATGTCAATAGGGTCGTCTAGATGAATAAAGTCGGTAACATAAAATATTAAAAAGTGTTTCTACAAGTCATCTAAAATAAAAATATAACGAAACACTGAGATTAGCTTTTAATTCTATGGATCAACAAGCGCTGTTCACATTCAACTGTTTGGGTTTTCTCTGTTGTTTGTGTGAACTCATCTCCGGCGCTCCCACTCTATTTCGTATCTACTTACCGCTAATGGCGTTTATATTATGATCTACTTTTAAACCAGACGGCAGAGTGAGGTCAGAGTTATATAAACTATATTTTTCTAGGAATTAAACACCGCATAACAGGAATGGGCGAACGCTAACTGAAGTAACTAAATTTCTAAATAAAATCATTTTAACTTTCATCCCTTCTAATGCTATGTGTTTTGCCTATCCAAAGGGCGCACATATCGAAAACTTTCAGTAGTAGACAACTGTTTTGTTTTGTTTTAATTTCTGAAAATGCGTATCTAAGGAAAGAAGTTTTAACGATTGTCAGGTTTATCAACATTTGGCTTGCCGGTTGGAGGTTAACGAGGTATTTATGAAAAATTTGTTTTTGAATTATCAAGACTTATTTTCATACCATCCAAGTTTTATTTTTATAATAGCTCCACACAGGAGAGAAAATAATTCCCCTGGTCCTCCTATCACATCTTTGTGGATGCAGTGTAGAGGGTCTTTTAAGGAAAGTAAGGAGAGGAAGTTCTGGGAAGGAAAAATATATGAGGGATTTGTAGGAATCTGGGGGTTAGTGTGTCCAAGAGTGACGGAAGTACTAATCTCTCCCTCCCACTGCGGTCCAACGCGATTTTCCGATAGAGTCCTGCTAGAGAGGTCAAAAGGTCTCCATTAACCAGTCTCTCTCGAGCTGATCTGCACGCAGTTAGTGACCAAACCTCACCCCATGAACCCGGGCAGTCTGCCAAGTCACCAAAGGCAGCGAACATCTTAGGGTGATCTATGCAGAGGTGCCGGTAATCCAACAAAATGTTCCCGGGGAGGCGGTACCTATATCGACCTCCAAAATTAAAAGGAAATAATATACTAATAAGTATTTAATATTTAATAAAATTAAAGAAAGACAAATATTCTTGGGTTACGAATAATCTGAAAAAAATTGAATATCTCCTACTACCACCACAGTAAGCGGCAATTAGAATAAATGGAGTGGAGATTATTTTTCTAACTTTTCTTTTTCACAATATGTTAATCTAAGGAGTTAGTGGGTAATCTGATCTTGGTAAAAAAACATTGTCACATAATCTAAAAATTATATCTTTTCAAAATTTTCATGTGGTGTCCAGGTGTCCCTATAAAACGTATCTTCTTTGATTCATTGCTCAGTTGTTCCACAGAGAAAGTACCATTCTTACTTGACAATAAATTACTACAATTTCTCAATATATGTTTATGGAATTTTAGCAGCCCTGCGATCAATGTATCAAAATATATCTATGAAGGTGAAATACGCAATACCTCTTTACAGATAGGCAAGCCTTTTCTAATGAGAATCAATACGTCATACTCACTGGCAATCAAGAATGATGTCAGGGAAAACTAAACACTAACGTAAAAGAGATTAAATAAAAATACTAATTTCGGTCGTGCCCTCTCTCTGTAACTCCGGTTCAATGATCTCCAGAACTTTTGTTTTAAATTTCGGTTTCATTTTCAAAAAATTTCAAAATAAAGTACTTATCTGCCTTTAATATAATGTATTTTAGAGAAAATTATTTTAATTGTCTTTTTAAAAATTGGTATGATTTGTGGAGAATTCAGATATTACCTGTTTCACAGAATTTGAACCAAACAACCAATTTCAAAGTTAAAATTCAAATCTGCGAAAGTCCTATTCAAGTTCTTTTATTATCAAGTACTGCGAAACAACTGACCCACGAAGAAATAATGACAGAACATGAGTAGAACTTTAACTTCACACAACTCTAATTTTTACTTTAAAAATTGGTGAATTGTTCTTACAAAGGGTTGTTTCACAAAATTCGAAGGTAAAATTTCAAATTCTGTGACAGCGCTGTTCAAATTATGTTATCCAAGTATACTGAGAAACAAAAATAATAACAGAACTAAAAGAATTTCAGGAAACTAGAATTTTAACTTTGAAATTAGATGAATTGTTTAAATTTTGTGACATGACCCGTCCGCAGAAAACTTTGGAGACTCCTGAATGACCTTGAAATACTACTATGACTTCTTTAATGACTTAAAAATTATGAATGCCGCTTCCGCGATGGCGGAATGACGTTCATTAAATTTTTTCTCTGCTCTGTGGAATGAAGCAAAGGGCATTTCACTTAAATTGAGATTTTTCTATGACATCACATTTAAGCACACCAGAACCGTAACAAGGGTGACAATCATCATACTGGCCTTAGACGTGATTACCATAAAATGATTATGAAAAAGGAGTTTTTTCCGCTTTTTTCATTCGCATGGTAAATAGCTTAAGTTATAAAAATAAATTAGGGAGAAATTAGTGTACAAAGACGTTTCCCATGGGAATGAAATGTATTTCCGAAATAAAAAGTAGCCTATGCCAATTCTCAGTTCTCCAACTATTCCCTGTACAAAAAATCACGCTCGTCGGTTGTTTCGTTGCGACGTAGAAGAAACACAAACAAACAAAGAAACAGACTTTCACATTTATCAGATTGGTTAGGATAATCGAAGAACCCTTATACAGATATATAATGCGTCCATGACAGTTGATCCGCCGATAGTTGCCCCCCGGCATACTTATCTACAAAATACAGTAGGTGTAGGGAAATACGGTATACCTATTTACACCAAAAAGTGTCCTCGAAGGGGCATGCAGAGAGATTACTTATTATTTATGGTTTTTTTAAGTCAATTTTATGTTTAAAATTGTTAAAAAATACTACTTACACAAAATATAAGTAAGTGTCCCCGAAGGGGTGCGCAAAGAGATGTACCGCCGAATAACAAGAGTATCAAATGCATCAAGGAAAAAACCCACTGTACATATTAGCGTAAAGAGCGAATTGGTTGTCGCGCGAAGATAAAATACCAGCAACGCTTAAACTTAAAAAAAATCAACTCATAGAAAAGTTTTTCCGTTCTAGTTAAAAACAACGAGGGAACCTTTTTTGATTTTTGTGTCAATTACATAATTTTATTTATTTCATAAAAGAAAGTTTTTTTGAAAAATAGTCATCTCATTGTAAGGTGTAGGGCCGCGTTTTAATGGACTTCGGGCCTTAAAATGCCCCGCTCCGGCTCTGAAACGCGTCAATGATTATAATAATTATGGGAATTGTTCTGAAATTGTTACAGTGGGCACGAAAATTAATATGATGGTTTTATGTTTCATATCACTTTCAGCACGCGATATCAATCTCTCGGTTATACACCAGAAAGTCAAATTAATTATTTTATTTGTTATCGAGCAGTCAATAGTGCTGATCTGTCGGTAAGTCAGTGTTTCTCTTATAGTGTTTCAAGTTAAGAAGAAGATTAGAAACTATTGCAAATATTTTTTTAATGTAATATAGATATTGACCACCAGCGTGTCGGTACGATTTGATTTTTTTCTCTCTCCAAAAATCGTTAAAATTGCCTGGTTTTAACGCCATCGTCGTGTAACATTTGGCTTAAGGCTTCCTCTTAGCAACACGTCGTGTAACATTTGGCTATTCAGTAATGAGTGGACATTTGAGGGGAGAGGTCGCGCGCTCGCATTGCAGTTCCGTCAAGCAATTAATGGGGAAATGGGTGTTATACAAGCAAAGTAGAAGTTAAATAATTAATTATTTTATCGTATAAAAATGAATGTTTCTTTGTTTGTTCCTCGTGCGGAACCTAAAGCATTTATCCGATAGCGATTTGTCGTGTATGAAATTATTTCCTATCTAGCGTTATGAAATTATTTCCTATACCATTTATCTGATTGTGATGAAACTCTGGTGAGTTGTTATGTGCACACCCGCCAATGTTTCTATAAATAATAGTGAGCTCTGGCGTCATGAAATTTGTTAAAAAATACATAAAAAATTAATGTTTCTTTGTTTGTCCCTTATTCGGTACCTAAAGCATTCACCTGAGTGCGATGAAACTTTGGCGGATTTTTCGTGTACGTGTACATGCCCTTGAAGGTTTCTATATATATTATAGTGCAAGTGAGCTCTAGCGTTATGAATTTATTTCCTGTACTATTTATCCGATTGTGATGAAACTTTTGTAAGTTGTTAAATGCACACCTTCGTAATTCCTTATACGGTACCTAAAGCATTACTCCGATTGCAAAGAAACTTTAATGATTTGTTGTGCACATACCTTTAATGGTTTCTATATGTAGTGCTGAGCTCTGGCGTTATAAAAAATTTCCTATACCATTCATTCGATTGCGCTGAAACAATAGGTGATTTGTTGTGCACACGCCCGCGAAGGATTCTATATACATATAGTAGTGAGCAGTGACGTCATGAGATTTGTGGAAATAATTACAATATTTCCTTCTCATCCCCATTCACCTTCAGCCACACAACATACCCCAATTGGGGATGCCATAGTCTCACTGACTCCAGACGGGAGCAGGTGGGACGTTTGTAAGGTATTCATATAAAAAAGGAGTGGCGGACGTATGAATCCATCTCTCCCACAGCGGGGCAAGGCGATGAGTCGAGAGAGTCAAATAAATTTTGGGTAATTTTGTACACGAGCTGCCAATAAGAAGGAACAGCCTCAGGAGCACACGTGCTTCAAGAATTATTCAGGGTCGTCTACCGCGATGGAATCCTTGTTCTACCGTTATTTCAGACATGGAAGATGCTTCAGAGAGGAATTAGCGTCATTGATCCCTTCAGCACCGGTGCAAAGTCGGGAAACACGCCAAACGCGCGCCCAACATATATACACGGTCGAAATTTCTCACATGAGAACGGGTCGCTTCTACCACTCGTTCTTGAGTTCAACAGCTCAGCTGTGAAACGATTTGCCGGCCTCTGTGTTTCCTCCTTCATACAATATGGGTCTCTTAAAGACAATTTTTCTCCGGGCCTCCTGTGCGAAGTTATATATAAAAATAAAAAAAATATTCTACTATTATTGTTGAGAGGTTTAAAAATTCCGTACGACTAACACTGTTTAACACAAGTACTAAAGATAAAATTAATATCATTCTAAAATCCACAAGTCTTGGCAATTTTTGTAGGATATTATGCTGAATATTTGCATACCAAGTTTACATTTAGTTGATTTTATATCAATTTGTATTCAATTTTGTGATTTTTCGTTTATGTGCGTCATTCTACTTTTTGTTTATCTGATCTAATATTTTGAAATATATTCGTACGAAAAAATTTGTCGAAATAAACTTTCAAAAACAAAACCACCTTTTGTCATTTCTATTGCACGTACTTAAAAATATTTGTCCCAACTTTATTTTATGATCTCCCTTTATTCACACCCATTATTTTCCGGTAATATTATAAATACAGTTATTACCATTTTATAAACCATACAATCTACGTCAAAACACCATTAGATTCAAAGTCTCATTGAGTAAAAAACGGAGACGTCAAAAAAGGTTCAGGGCGTAAAAGATGTTTCTATCTATCCATTCCATTGCTAATATGATTTTTTTTCTGTCTAGCTGTATCCATTATCTAGTAAACAAATTTAAATTTTATAGAGCAAGTGTATTTTTTATTTCGTACTTTATCAAAATGCTAAATGGTTTACCAATTTGGTGTCAATCTTACCCGAGTCTGCCCCATAGACGGCTAAAATTGTAGTTCGCTAGCGGGCCGTACAAGTACCAAAAATACCTAACTGCAGTCAAGCCGAGTTTTGATACCCCCCCCTTAAAGCTTCCTCTTGGCAACACGTCTTGTAACATTTGGCTTAAGGCTTCCTCTTAGCAAAACGTCGTGTAACATTTGGCTTAAAGCTTCCTCTTGGCAACACGTCTTGTAACATTTGGCTTAAGGCTTCCTCTTAGCAAAACGTCGTGTAACATTTGGAAGTTCTTAATTTTCCACATTATAGAATAATACCATTACCTAAAAGTAGTAGGTAAGTGGGTGATTTTGAACTTTAAAGCAGTTTTTACAGGTCTGATACTTATTTTGGGGGCTTATAAAAAGATTTATCAAAAAAAGGCCAAGATGTGTTCCAAGATTTATTTAACGCATCTAAACTATTTCTCTGCGATCAAATTTTCGAATCGAAAACACATGATTTTGGATTACTTCGTAGTGCTTCACCTTAATTACTGAAAATTACATTAATATTATAACATAACGAAACCGTATTAACGTATGTGGTAAAATACTAAGTTATCTTTTTAAAAACATCTATTTGAGACCTCTTTGTTGTGAAAGAATTAGTGCAAATCTTGAAGTGGAAATTAACCCACTTCTCGACACCCAATCGAGCAGATAGGCAGATAGACTCGTTTTCGATTAAAATGCATTCTACCAACTTTTGGTATTCTAGCAACTCGGTCGTGCCGTTCGCGCATCGGACCGTGGTGGAGAGTCGAAACTGTTTCACTACATAACGAAAATTGATGTGTTATAAAAAAATAAATGAGTTGATTTTTTCTTAGCTTCTTTCTTAGGCGAGTTTCTCTCAGTGACAATATGCCCTATATAGTGCACCCAAAATGGTTTCAAAAATAGAATCAATTTCGATGAGACTTAATAGGATAGGTACCTGTTTTTTTTTAAGCACGACTGACGCAATTATCTTTACGAATACTGAATATTGTGATTTTTTTACGAGTCGACATACATCAAGATCAATTTTCTCTGGCACCGTCCATTATCCAATTGATTATTCAGACATCAACTCAGACTCCAAAAAATCGAAACTTTTAGTTGAGTATACGGTTATATGTAAAAATGTACCCTATATCTGGTACAATAAACAGATTACTCATAAATACCACCAAATCATTCCAGCATTCATAAGCGTAACTAAATTTCCCACTTTTTGATTTCACACTATGGGAAATAAATACTTTGGTGATGTTGACATATTATTTAATATCAACTTTTCGAGTTTTGTGGATCATGTAAAATATTTATTCCAATGCTATTAGCTAGATCTTGTATTTTTGTATACCTATCTAATCGCTGTATTTTCAGTTTTTATTATTGTATTTCTATGACGTGTAATTTATACTTCCAACAAAATGTACCTAATTTTTTTACTACCAACAAAATGTAACAAGTGTACCGTTCTAACATGTAAAAGCCCTCTGGGCGTTAAATAAATGAAAAATAAATCTCTTCAAACTTCGCAAAATCACTTTGTGGCATCAAAATAAATCAATTATAATGCACAATAACTTGTAGTGAATTAAAAAAAGTCTTATATTGCTTTCCTAATTAGCTCAAAACATGGTATTGGGAGATGTCTGACTAATAAATTTTAAATTGGCTTAAGATAAATTGATTTTCATTATTACATGGCATATATTATATATTAATGATGTCACATTGGTTTAAAATTTAAAGCTAAATATTTTATCGTCAAAATAAGTGTGACATGTGTGATTAGGGAATAATCTAAGCGAGCTTCGAATTATGTTTTGGCTGCTTAAATCTCTCCAAGCATTTTTAAAGATTTTTTATAACACAGTAAAACTACCATTAGAGGCGTGATATAATATCTATACATTAAAAGTATATTGAAAACATGTCGAATAAGGAAAACTTCGTAGAAAAATTCTGTTACGTGAACAAAAGGTCAAGGTTTTCATATCTGATTTAGGATAGGTATTCATTCAAGATCTGTTGTATCTACACGTGAATGCTTAAGAGGTTTAGTTAGGGTTCATAATCTGCTCTTTCATAGACGTGGATGGTGTAGATTGCGCTAAGTTAATTATTTTAAGAAAAAAACACTTTTTGCGAATTGTGCCTTAAAATATTAAGGTGATTGTCAAAAGAATTCATATTCTATACTCTTTCATGGACGGCGTACGTATAATTGTTTTACGTGTAAAGGCTTTTACACGTAAAACACACAAGTTATGCTTTGAAATATTAAAAAAATAATTGTTTGCGCACAATTACACAAGTAAGATGAATATGAATAAATTGTTTTGTCAATTAAAAAACCCAAATCTTTTAAGAAAGGTTTACAAATACAATATCGGATTAAATCACCGATATAATAGTGTATTCTTTAAAATAATTGAGTTTGTTTATGGACAAAATTTATGTTCATACTAGCGAATACCCGACATGCGTTGCAATGCCGATAAATAAAGAAATGGTTTCTCCCTGCGTGTCCTTTCCCTTTCCGTTTCCCTCTCGCGTCCCCTTTTCCTCCGCGGTCCCATTCCACATTCCCCGTCTTCCACCTTCCCACGTCCCCCCGTCCCTTGAACCCCCCTCGCCTCCCAAGTTTCCCTTCTGCGTTCCTCTTCCACCTTCCCTGAATTCCCTCTCCCTCAACAAATCGCGCGTCATCTATTGTATTTTTTTATACAAAGTTCATAACTCCAGAGTTTTCCAGTACATATATATATAAAACTTCACGCACAACTCAACAAAGTTTCATCGCAATCGGATGAATAGTACAGGAAATAATATCATAACGCCAGAGCTTACTATTATCATGCGCCCCATCAAATCACCAAAGTTTCATCGCAATTGGATGATTGGTTTAGGAACCCATTAGGGACAAACAAACAAACATTCATTTTTAAATATGTACGAGTATTAAGATTAAACAATTAAAGCATAACTTGATAATTAAACTATATATATATACTAGCTGACCCGGCAAACTTCGTACCGCCTCAGAAATCAATAAATGTTGCGTTTAATTTATTAGCTGTTTGAATTGATTCAAATTATGTCGACCAACGCACATTATTTGAAAAGATGTTCCACACAAAATATATGAAAAAAATTATTTTTTTCATAATTATTTTTCCTGTGATTTTTTCTGGTGTTTTATTAGTTATTCTGTTAATCGGAACGGAGACAAATCCAACAAATCAAATATCATGGAAATCGGACCAGTCGTTCTTGAGTTATAAATGGTGTAACTAACCCGACTTTGTTTTATATATTAAGATGAAAGCGCACATTATGAATTCAGTTAAGTTTCACCTTAATGAACATTTTCGCAATATTTATATGAAATACTGATTGCTTTATTGGCGACGTTATTACTATTGATCGTTTGCTTATTATTTTTCATAAATTCTTTTTAATTTCATTCATTTCATTACTAAAGAAAATACTTTACGTGCATTTAAAAGTCATGGAAATATAATTAATGAACATTATATAATATTTAGAACATGGCAGTTGTTTTGTTTTGACAGAAGATGACGCAAAATATAAAACAGCGTGGAATCACACCCATATTTTGTTTGGTTCCACTACACTCACCATATTCCACGTGGTCAGGAATTT
Source organism: Limnephilus auricula (assembly GCA_951813805.1). Taxonomy (NCBI): domain Eukaryota; kingdom Metazoa; phylum Arthropoda; class Insecta; order Trichoptera; family Limnephilidae; genus Limnephilus; species Limnephilus auricula. The sequence goes on along the minus strand of OX638388.1, from coordinate 46,624,623 downwards.
CCCTCCCCCCAAAAACAGGGCGTCTAGGAAGTTGTCATGAACCACGTTTAAACTGGGCGGGTGGATAAATATACAAATCACGTAGAAGAAGTACAGATACATGTACACCACCAGGGAAACGTGAAATACTCGCGACATCATCGTCCTAATCAATTTAATTTATAACGATAATTTTGTTATATTAATTCACTCTTCACTCACAGTCGTAGCCAAGTACCGACTGTATTTTACGATCTATCAACACTGAGCGTCATAGACACTATGACTATGGAATGAATTATATTATTGGCTGTGTGAATTTGTTGAATATCATTAACGGGAACACGTTCTACTAATCGGATAGTGATAATGAAGAATATCAGTTAGATGTAGATATTCACAAAGCAACAGTCGAACTAAACATGCGATGTACTTTGGTCGTTTGCAACTGGTCACTGAAGGAATATTAATGTACCTAATAGTTCTTAGCTCGTCATTTTAAAACGTGAACAGCGCAGCGTTTGTGTGAGTTATATTCAATTAAAATGAATCGGCATTGGACGGACCGCAATTGAAGGAGTAAATGGTGTGCAATTGTAGCATTCTCAGACCGGCGTAAAAATCGATAGTTCTTACAAACAACCTTACAATACCGCGGATGTAAGAGACGTTGCTTGTCTGCTAAGCTTTTCCAAACTGCGTAAAGTGATTTGATAAGATTTGTCAGGCTTTTTTCACAATATGTAGGCTTTATATAAATATAGCCCTTATATTATAACACCATTTAGCGTATTTCACCACTACTTATAACAGCTTATCGTATATACACCACAAGGGACTGTGCTTGCTTGATTAGCTTTTCAATACTTCGTGAAGTGATTTGTCAAGATTTTTCAGGCTCTTTTTCACAATGTGTAGGCTTTATTTAAATATATTCCTTATATTATAACACCATATAATGCGATATTTCACCACAACTTATAATAATAGCTTACTGTACACCGATTATACGACACATGTAATATATATACGACAATGTTATTTTCAAGGGTGTTTTTATGTAAAGTTATGGTGGTGGCTGCTCTGTTTTCGTATACTATTAAAAGCATAGAAAGCCTAAAACAAGAAATGACTTTATGGGCGTGTTTCGTGATCCAAATGTTTGGCCAATCGGTCCTTAAATTTTCAGATACAAATCTGCTTTACTATGTTTCATAAAATTTAAATAGCATGGAGATCTATGATGTGAAGCGAGTGTATCAGACAGAATGCTGCTAATTGTTTTTCTTAAGTTTTTATTCTAGAAACAAAAAAATACATTGTCACTTATTTGACTAGAAATATCCAAACTAAATACATTTTATATTACAATTATAATACAATATTATTCTGTATCATTATTTTCTTTATTAAGAATAAAAAAATATAACTTATCCTTTTATCATTTTTAATGTCGTCTGGTAGGCAATTATATAAGTTGCCCCCTCGTAACCAATGGACTGCTTACCATAGTTAGTGTGGATGGTGTTTAAATGTATGTTACCGTGTTGTCGAGTAAAGTTTTTGTGTACTTGGGATGTTTTAATGAATTCTGTGTTTGTATGTTGAAGGTTATTGTTTATTTTGTATATAAGGAGACATGTATTGTATTCATATAGTTTTCTTAATTTTAATAGTTTTGTTTCCATATATATATTTTTTGTGAATGTTAGGTTAAATGGAACATTTTTTCCATTAAAATTTGTATGAAGGGAACTTCTAGTTTTAGGTTAAGTTATTACATCTAATTCAAATTACAAATAATTTAATACAAACCGAGCAGATGAATTTATGATTTGTGGTCGATATCGTAAACATTGGGAAATAAAATAAAAATATATTTCTGTACAATGGTTTTAGCTTCAGGGTTGCCAGGTTCTTTGACGAATTCAAGATATACATTATGATATACAATTGCATAAAATTAGATACGTCTCAAGTGCAACAGATCTTAATTACGATAAAAAATGTTGCTATAGTGAATACAAACACAAAGTGATAATGTTTTTTATAAAATTTATATTACCTCTTAGTTTTTTCAACATAATATAATATTATAGTAGAAAGCAATCACTTTGTGGTTTGAAATATTTAATAAAAATAAAACACTTATTTTCTGTAAAACCACGAGTTTTAATTAATTTATTTCACCGATCGGTTTCGTTCTGCTCAAGTATCATCAGTGTACTAATTATAAGTGATTTATTAATTAATTTAGATAGTATCGCAGATGATATCACAAGAAAATACCACAAACATTAATATACCTACAGTAAATAATTATTTATTAGATTAATTTATATTCAATCATTTACATTTTATTTAAAATAAATTATACTTTTATATCCATTTTAAGTTGGTTGGTTATGGGAAAAAAATGTCACCAAGAAATAAAATAATATATCGAAAACCTCCGCGAAATAATTAATTTTAAACAGGTTTTTAAAATCAGATGATCAAATGATGTCAGGTGACCAAATAATCATATTTTTGTGCACATTGATTTTGTATCTAATCAAAGATTTATTCATAATAATCATTAAGTTACTAAAATAGACGTTGGTCGGCCTGAGCCTGAGAGATGATCCTGATAGTAATGTTAATAAATCAAAACTGTTATTACATATTTTATCTAAAACAATCTGCAGATAATAATTCATTACCTAATTATTTAAACCGATGGAAATACAGTAACCTCTATGATATCGTGTTTCGAATCAAAATACTGCAACTATCAGATAACATTTAATGGGTCTGTGTTTTAAAGATAATATTTTATTTGTGTGCTTTCAATGTTACTATTATTAGACACTTTATAATGTATATCTTTTGTAACAATTCCCCTTTAATTCAATTGTTTAACAAAACTGCTAACCTTTTACAAATTTCAATTGCGCCCCGCGGTTGAATTTGGCAGCCACCTCTGGACTGGAGCCCCAAAATACTTGAAAATACTCTCTACTTTGAGCAGAAAAGTGTGGTTTGTTTGATAGATTCTCCTATCTTAACAGACGGTTTGCAATCTTTAGAGCTGTCCTTCTTTTACCGAAGGTGGGGATGCTGTCCTTCTTCTACCGGTATTCTAATGGAAGATGCTTCGAGGAACCGGCGTCATTAATCCCATCGGAACCGGTGCATTGCCGTAAATAACAACATATGTTCATGGTTGTCATTTGTCACATGAGAATGGGTCGTATCTACGACTCGCTCCTGATTTCAAAGTGAAAGTTTTATCAAGGATAGCAACATTTTTATAATTTCATCATCTCAAGATAATTACGTACCTTAAAATTTGGTACAGCCGTTAGGCAAGCAAAGCAAATACAAATCTAAACCTTGTGCACACACTTGGGCTAAACTATCAACAAACTAAAAAGTATGGGCGGTAGAGTAACCGAGTGCTAAAATTAGGAAACTAATGTAAACATTTCTAAATCAGCTGCGAACTTACACGAAAATTTTCATCAGAATTACGGCAGAAAATATGTGAAGGTATTGGAAATTATATAAAATGCTTGAAGAATATCTTCAAGTTTTGAAGTCTGCCATTCCAATCTTCACCGGTGTAATGGAATGTTTTTCGCAAGATGAGGATGGGCAAAGTCTATCTGTGACTTTAATAAGATGCAGAGTAATTAAATTGCTATTATGTTATTAAACAGGACAGGTTTTCATTTATTATTTTTCTACTACTTTTAGACGAGATAATGACAAGACTTCATGCAAGAATTCACTTCATTCAACATCGGCCATGGTAGATATCTATTCGAGAAAAGACATAATCGTGTATATTTGAGGCGTGTTGAAACAACGAAGCCAATCTCCACTATTGGCTCTATATTTCATGGTACGGCAAAAGAACTAAAAAGACATTTTTTGCGAATTACTTTCATAATGAAAATAATTTTAGATTGCCGTCTTTGTTTTCAACACGCCTTATTTATTCACATTATGTAAAATGTTACCAGGTGAACGAATGAGCAAATGTAAAAATCTATCATCATATATACACCGGTTTTTACATTTATTATAAGATACAATCGTTGTTATCTGTTTATTGCGTTATCATTGAAACTAATAACGTTACGTTGACTTTAGATGCGTTGCTGTGATTTTTTTATATAATAGATACACTAAAACCACGTGATTTTCTGTGATTTTTTAATAAAAGAGGCTTTTTGTCTTTTTTCGGGAAAAGTATTTTACTTGTTGCTTTGTGTGCACTGCACTTGTATTACACAACTTCTGAAATAAAAATAATATACATAGGCATATCCCAAAGATCAACTTCAATTTAAAAAAAATTAAGTTAGTTTTTAATGTGAAATGAAAGCAATGGTGTCATTAGTATATAATATATCTTATACAATAAAGAATACTGTCCAGAGCCGATACTCAATGGCTTAAGCTGTGTTTGGTGACCAAATCTGAATTGCCAGGTACTTCCCCACCTTCCTCCTTCTCATCTCATTCCCCTCCCCACTAAATTCAGTCTCACAAAATACTCCAACCGGGGATTCTATAGTCTTACTGGCTCCAGACGAGAGCAGTTGGGACTGTTGTGGGGTATTCATATAAAAAAGCAATTCTGATAGGTGATCTTTCACCAGGGTAATACTGAGAGTATCTTCCACTCTGGAACGTGCCTCAAACATACTGTACAAATATATTATTTTTAATCAATTAATAGATAATCGTAAAACATCACAATGTTATTAATTATAATTTACTTACGCGCGCCAGTATTAGAACCCGCGCCCCCGGAATACCAGTCAAATTGCTGTTAAATACTCGTACATGACATTCATTTATATGTTTGCTTTGAAAATGATTTCTCTTATGTAATACTCATATTCATCAAATCCACATTTCTGGACAGAGTAATTTATTTTGACAATAAAAAAATACTCCCTTAACATAGAAAAACAAATAAATAGATAGTTCATGTGTTCAGTTTTTTAATGTGACTTGCAACAGCAAATTAAAGAAGAGGGCGTGGGTCAAAAGCGTAGGTAAGTAATAAATGCTTCAAGCAAAGCCTAAAAATAAGGTCAATGCCATAACACTCAGTCATAACAGTTTTAGTGCCCGTGCTCGCCTCGCATGTGCCAATCCGTTTAAGTTACCTGTTACTTCAAACACAACAGTACCTAATTGAGTTTATCGCTCCTAAAAATAAATAACCCACCAGAAATTATATTGTTTGAGTTTGAAGCCATTGCGTTTATCAAAAACGCAAATATGGCATTTATCGTGCTTGCAATAATTGTAATACATAAAATATACAATCGGTTTATTATGTTTGTAATTATTCCCTTAACCGCCGCAGTTTTAGGCGTAGAATATATGGAAATTACACATCACTTCAACAATTACTACAAGAAACAACTATTTACGTGCACAAAATTATTAGGTTCTTAGCTTGAGTTAACCATACGCATATTTAGATAGAAAAATAAACTTCTCAAATGTTAATCCATACAAAATAATAATCAAAATGGTTTTAGAAAGCATCTTTTACCATCTATCCAAATGTAAATATTTGTTTCTTGTAGATTATGTTGAAACGTAGTCTAATTTTCAAAATCTGTAGCTAATAAAAGTGTGTCGGTTAGTGGAATACTTACCATCATTGTTTACTCGAATACAGGTCTCCAGTGACAGGTTAATAATCAATGTAAACTTTGATACGTGGACTTGTTTGTTATATTTCCAAGAAAAAAAGTATCAACACGGTTGACCTTTGATTTAATGCTTTGTTTTTTATACGAAAATCCGGCTCACCATGTCCCAAAACGTCAAGAACTTCAAGCGGCCTTTGAGCGGTACGATGGTCCCAATCATGTGAAAACTCTCCGGGAACTCGAGGTGGTTTAGGTCATAGTAGATCCCGAAGGCGAAGTGGGCGAAGGCGAACAGGTGCAGGGCTTTAATTGCAGACATCTTCTTGCACTGAGACTTCAACGGGAAACAAGCAATCAGCAACCGGGCTGCGGAACAACTAACGTATAACTAGCTACAACAACTGCGAACAGCGACAGTCAGAACCCGAAGCGGATTCGCGGTCGAACTACGTGGACACGATAACGAAACAATCGTAAACTCAACTCCGGTTCTGTCTAGATAACAGAAAACAAAGTTGAGTGAGGTTAGGAGGTCTCAACTTAACTCACCGATAAAGAACAATTAATAACAAATCATTTTTAATATTATTTTTATGGTGAGGTAGGTTAAGTTGATAGTAAAAAAAATCTATTGTTTTTTAAGTGCAAGTTTAAATTAATCTGACTGAACATTGCCTCATGCACTTGTATCATAGTATTATTATTTCAATAATGTTGTTAAATTCTGCGTTTGTCCTCTGGGGAGGAAGATTAAATTGTTATTGTTTTTGTAAACGTTTTTTTAAAAAACAATATTCAAAGGTTTTAAATAACTTAAATTCAATTTAATAATATGTTTGGTCCAACTTTTGTGAAATCTCCTCCAAAGGTTACGAAATTAGAAAATAACTTTAAGGTGATTGTCAAAAGGATTCATATTTCTAGTCTTTCATAGATGGGGCGCGTTTAATTATTTTACACACTGACTTCCTAGAAAAAATCTTAAAAATAAAAGTATTTAGGGAAAATATATCTCAGTAAGACGTGAACGTAAGTACCTCTATAGGGAGCCTAAACGCTGTGTACCTACCTATTCATAAAACAAGTTATAGTAAAATAAATTTCAGTTCACTCCTAGTGCGCAACTTAACTTTTGAAGGGCACAGGGGAAAAACATGCAATATCACTAAGACAATGAACTGAGAAATTGATAAATTAATATTGTAAACCTTGAAAGAAGGTTCATTAAAACTTGAAATAATGCAAAAATATGTAATTTAAAAGGAATGTACATTTGTTTTGTGTGTGTAGTACAAAAAACTTCTTGCTTGTATTTATTGAATTAGTTGAAAAAAAGTTAACGAAATCATAATTTTATTATACATACAGTGTGCAAGTTAACGTTTATTCCACCCCTAGTGAGCAACTTAACATACATTACATATCTAGTGGGTGCCTAAGTTAAAATTTATTCCACCCCTAGTTGGCAATTTAACATTATTACACAACTAGTGTGTAAGTTAACATTTATTCTACCCCTAGTGAGCAACCTAACATTTATTACACATCTAGTGAGTAAGTTAACATTTATTTAACCTCTGGTGAGCAACTTAATATTTATTACACGTCTAGTGTGTTAGTTAACATTTATTCCACCCCTTGTGGAAAACTTAATATTTATTACAACTCTACCATCATAGTATTCAGGGGATCTCTGCTTAGTAATAAACTCACAGTGGTGTCTACACGTCTTATAATAATATGACATTTAACATACATCTACGTAAGTAAATATCACTTACATAACGACGAATAATAATAAAAATTATAATAATGTATACTTCAACCGAACAGAGAGGTGTATGTAGTAAGTACTCTGTCTGCCACTGAAAAAATTATAAATACGAGTATCTTGTATGAAGAAAAAAAATAACACATATAATATATATTTTGAAATATAACAAGCCGACATAGGGGGTTTCTCACCATCCTCTCCATAGCTTATCCGTGGGATAAAGTTTATTTTCGATCTACGGTTTATTTCTTTATTAAGTCGGAGTTTATTATTCGGTGCTCGAACCTATATATATGAATAGTGGCTATATATTGGATAAATTGGTTGAATTTTCTAGCTATTAGATAATATATAAATAACTATTACGATTATTTATTTTTTATTTTTAATAATATTCGTTATAGTATGGATAATCTATTAGGAGGATGGTGAGAAACCCCCATAAAATAGTAAAACATATCAATAACATAACAGTAAGAACGGTTGATTACACATTAGTCATATTACATACATAAACATCACTACTGAAGTAATTTGAAGTAAGAAGATCATCTCTGCGCAGATTATCTAACAAAAAGCATGCATAGCGCATTTGAAATGAATACCACAAAATTATGCAGATCAAAATACCCTAAAATATCATACAATAATCTCTCAACGATCAATCTCAAATTATAAAAAACTACAACCACCTGAAAATAATGTTCAGTGCCATCTGTGGGCGACGTGTGAAACTATAATATAAATTTTCCTCTTAGACAAGAAGGTTAAAAATACTATCTATCATTTTAGTTACATAGAATTAGACATTATCATGTAGACTCGCATTTTCATCCATGGAATTAGAAGTGAGGTAATTTGTTTTTTATTTTATTTTCGTTTAATTTTTATTTTCAATTGACGTGTATAATAATGTTGGCGTATATTTTTAAGGAATTAATTATAATAAACTATTTTCACACAAAAATCAGTAAAACATGATTTAGGCGAAGTACAGATAAATTTTTAAAAGAGTGAGTCCGCCCTAAGACGTTGTCGCAACTAACCGATTACTTGGCAGCCACCTCTGGTCTGGAATAAAACTAAAATAATGGAAAAAAACCATTAACGTGCAGAAACGGCCGGTGCGTTTGATAAATTCTAGATATTATATAGATAGATCCTATCATAATAAACGGATTGCAATCTTTAGAGCAATGGCGTTGGGTGCGAATGCTGTCCTAGTTATACTGGTACTTCAATGGAAGATGCTCCGAGGGACCAGCGTCATTGAATCCTTCGACACCAGGAAAAACTTGTACACGGTTGACATTTGACGTATGAGAACGGGTCGCTCCTGTGATTTGTTCTTCAGTTCAACAGCTCGGCTATGGAACGATTTGCCGGCCTCTGTGTTCCCTCTTTTTTATTTTTTTATTTATTTATTTATTTATTTATTGGCTCGCCAACAGAATATTATTTTATTATTTTATTTTATTATTAACTTAAGAATGGTACATATTAATTCATACTGGTCTTCCATTAAAAGCATTTGCTTGTGGATGGAAGAAGAGTTTACATTTCATATATGTTAAATTAATACAATCACGTGTTTCACATACTCGTATGTACAGTTAATACAGTAACTAAAATATATAAACATCTCTTTATTCATCAAAAAGAAAAACAAGTATATTTATTATAAGTGAGACTTTCATGTGTAAATAGAGGAAGCAGTCTTCCTGTTGGTGGTTTCTTTAAAATATTTTTTGATAGAGTTCAACAGTTGTACTTTGTTATTAATGTTTCTGATTTCTATTGGTAGTTTATTAAAGAAGTATTTTCCTTGGTGTGTATAATGGTGTTGGGCAAAAGAAGTGTTTAGTTTGGGGCATAAAAATACATGTTTAAGTCTAGTACGATTTTCAGTTATGAATGGGTATTTATCTTTTTCTTTTATAATTTGTATGATTGAATTTTTGACAAATAAGTTACATACATCACATAATTTTTACAGTAATTTACATATTATACATGGTTGTAATGATGTTTCTAATTATAGGTGAGCACAACATTTATCTCAATATTATTTATGTAATTAATGATTGGTTAGTTACAAGAGTGATAAATTTAATTTCAAATATGTATATAAAAATTAGGAGGATCGAAATCAGTTATTAGGAAGAAAAATGCATACATACTTATAAATATAATATACATATATATATATACATACACACACATACATACACACACAAATATACTCACATAATTATATATGCATACATGTACTTACACTTGGACATACAAATACATTTCTTGTGGAGCCAATGCACAAGTAGTAATTGTTAGAAATTAAAAAAATAAAATGGCTTAAGTAAGGAGATCATCTGGTAAAAGTATGTGTAAGTTCCTTCTGAAGGTATTAATTGAGTTTGAAAATATATCTAAGTCTTGAAGATTGCAGTACCTATTATACAATCGAGTCATTCTTGATGTTGGTTTGAAAAAACTTGTATTACTACGACAAGTGTCGATCCAAAAGGTTACCGGATTTCTTGTGGATTTCGGCCTTATATTAAAATTAATTTGATTAATTAAAGATGAATCATACACATTGTTAATGATTTAAAACAGAGAGATTATATCTGATACGTTTCTTCTTTTGGCGAGTGAGACTTCTCTAAAGTGAGTAAGTCTTTCAGTATAGTTACCGAGATTGCGATGTACTCCAGATTTGTAAGCTAGAATTCTTACGTATTTTTTTTGAACGGACTCCACTTTGTTGCTATGAATTGCATAGTGTGGTGACCAAACCACAGAGCCGTACTCTAAGATGCTTCTTACATATGAGTAGTACAAGATTCTGAAGCTACTGATGTTCTTGAACGATTTGGTGATTCTAGTGATGAAACCGAGCATTCTATTAGCTTGATTTACAATGTGTTGATAATGCTTTATGAATGTTAGCTTCGAGTCGAGTAAAATTCCCAGATCTCTAATGTAATCTACTCGTTTTAGGACTTCATCACAGATCGTGTAAGGGAAATCAATTTTATGGATATTTCTCGTGAATGAGATGATAGAACATTTGCTAATATTTAATTCCATGGCATTATCTATGCACCATTGAGACAACGTGAGTAGGTCTTTTTGCAAAGTTTTGCAGTCTTCTTGTGAATTCACGGGATGAAAGATTTTTAAATCGTCCGCATATAATAAACATTTACAAAATAGTTGTGCTGTTAGATCATTTATGTATATAATAAAGAGAAGTGGCCCTAAATGGGATCCTTGAGGAACACCAGATGTGACTAGTTTGGGAGAGGACTCATAACTATTAACTTGTACATATTGACTCCTGTGCGAAATATAAGATATAATCCATCTCAAGAGATTGCCGTGGAAACCAGTTCTTTTTAGTTTTTGGATCAGACGAGGATGACTGACCTGATCGAATGCCTTTCGAAAATCAGTATAGACTGCATCTATTTGAGTTCTTTTGTCAAAATTAGTACTTAAAAAATCGACTTATTCAATTAAATTTGTGGTAGTGGATCTATTGCATACGAATCCATGCTGAACAGAACTTAAAATATGTTTAAAATGTGTAAAAATGCTTTTATACATTAAGGATTCGAAAATTTTCCCAAAACATGAGAGTATACTGATTGGACGATAATTAGAGATGTCGCTTTTATTCCCAGATTTGAAGATAGGAGTGATACGTGCTCCTGCAACATGTCTTCAAGACCCAGATTCACTACTTCCTTTCCACAAAGATCCTCCTCACAGCATCTCCAAAGATGAGGGAAATTATTTTTCTCAGGGAAAAAAACATTTCATACTTCACCAGTTTTCTTTCACATTCGCCTCAAAGAAACTCTGATGTACTGGATTTGGATGGTTCACGGTTCACAAAATGCCTAATCGTTTGATTGTTTGACCAAATTAGGTACCTACCTACCTACGGATAATTAGTGACCCTCGTGCCCAGTTTAGCGTATGAAGCCTCACATAATATTGCCCACCGAAATGAAAATAAACCCTAATAGGGGGCCGGTGTATCAGTTGTTTTTATGCTCGCCATGTCGGAAATTTACGTCCTCCAAGTTGCTCTCTGGTAGAAGCCCTGGCAAGATAAGTCTAGTGATACCATTATTAAAAAATCGTTATACTTAGGCTAGTTTCCGTTACCCTAAACTTCATATCTACAGGGTGACAGATGACAGGGATAATTTAAAAAGCAAAGAAAAATTTCCAATATTTTATTTTTAATGAATTCCCCCTACAAGCGCTAGTTAACTAAAATACTGTTAAAATATTAGAAAAAAATATATTAGCACGATAACAGATAGTTATTTTTCACTTAAAATTTTTAATTTATAGTTTAAAAAAAATATTGTTATGGTGTTTAATTTTTTTTTATAAAATTTAATAGTGTTATTACTAATTTATCCAAGAATTCTTGCAAATATACATTTCTCAATTTGGGCGGCGGGTATGGATACCACCGCCCCGGGAACTATTTAATGTTATTGGATAACTACCAACTCCCCTGCTAGAGGGGTGCCCGGGTTCATGAGGTGAGGTTTGTCTAGATATTAGCGGCGAATGCGTTTGCCCACCTACTACGTGGTGGGCCCGGATCGGGAAAGACTGATTGAGGGAGATCTAACCTAAACCTCTCCAGCTGGATTCTTTCGACCCATCGCTTTGCACCGCAGTGGGAGGGGTGGATTCATACGTCCGTCACTCCTGGACACATTGACCCCCAGGTTCCTAACCACCCCTCATCCCCTTTTCCATCATTTTCCTCCACATGGCATCCCCAAAGATGACACAGGGGATTTCTTTCCTTCTGTGTGGAGCAAATGTAAAAAAATGCGGTTTGATTTTGAATATTGTGCTACTTTAGAAGGGGAGGGTAGGAGGGTTACCATATTTTTTGTTACAGAAAAAATACCTATACTATAATTTAGATATGATATTATTTTGTCAAGGCCCGAGAGCTTAAAATATCTCTGATGATACCTGTAGACAAATATGGTGACACCATTGAGGTGTAAAATATCATTTAAAACAAACACTATATTTTTCTTCTCCTTCAAAAGTCTTCTGGCATCCTTGGACATTATCCCTCTTCAATTCCATCCAGTTTTCCCGAATCTTTTCAGGTCGTCAGCCAACCTCATTTGTGGGGGACCTTTATTTCCCAACCAAGGACGCCATCCGACTATATTGGAATTCGAACGGTCACCTGTTAGCCGGGTTACGTGCTCAGCATAGCTCCACTTGATTGTGGAGATTGTGACGGTACCTAATGTCGGCTACCAATGTCTTGTTTCCAATGCTCTCAATTGTCTCTTTGACTCTTCCCTAAGCTCTTTGGGTGAGTGTCATTTTTGTCACCGGGTGTAGGTGGGGGTCCAGGATTGCGCTCTGAGAGTGAATACTGGTATGATGCACAATCATGCACACTTGCCACTTTCCCGGACCGTTTTAACGATGGGTCCCTTGATCTGTTTGCTCGTCAATACTACTTTTCTAAAAGACTGTTCCTTTACGGCACAGCATAAATCAATACACACCAAAAATATTTAATTGTTCTCATCCAAAGGAGTTTATTCTTGTTTTTGAAGCTTGTGGAGAGACAACATTTATAATGAGGAACATACATAAAAAAATAATGATACAAATTAAAAACTATAGCAGTGTACCCACACAAGAGAAGCAAATTTCTGGTAAGCCACATGTGGTCCCGACGAGAGACAGCGAGCAATGGGAAGGAAATTGGGTCCTTCACACATAACACCATCTCCGGTAACGTATAATATAACAATACTGCACAACGAGTAACTTTTCTCATTTTTCACTAACGTACCTAGCGTGTAACATAAAGAGCGGTTCTACTGAGCTCTCATCAGCAATATTAGCACATATTCAGAAAAAACTCATTCTTGTTTTTGAGGATATCACTAAGTTTGCTAAACCTATGTAAAGTACCATCGTTAAAACTAGAAGAGCTGGTATCGGTAGTCTCGGTCATGCTCCAAGCCATCCTGGAAGCTGTTCTCCGTCCCGCGTCGTAAGCACGTCTTATAATTATTAATTAGAGCCCGGCGAACAGTTAATGAACTTTTTGCTTTTTTGCCATCAAAGTCAAGCACCCGAATTGGTAAAAACAAACTAAAATTTAGAAACACCAGCTCTTGTCTGTACTTGGTGCCCGGATACTTTATTCGTAATAAAGACAGTGCTGAGTTCATTGAGATGGGAGGTGGAGTGGTGATTAATTGGGTCAATTGTCAGTCTATCCAGCCATAATGTTTCTAGCATGGATGATCGCTGCTTTAAAACTTTCTCCGCTTCTTCGCTTGACCAGGCCGCAGTGGGATAGTCAGTCTATTTGTTCGCAAGCAATTTTATGAATGACATATGACTTTGATGCCGACACGTTTTAATAACTTTCCATAGGACAACTGCAGATCGCAAACGTACAAACAACAGTTGATATCGAATATATTAAGGACACGCGCATAGGTGACAGTTCACAGTCATTGTGAACTGTCACCTATTCGTTTGCGATCTGTAGCTGTCCTAGGGAACGATGAGAAGTTACCGACAATTATCCTACCGATCCTTATCGACCGACCATGCTAGCACGACAGATTTTTACCGATTTTTCGGTTTCAGTTTTTCGATAAAGAGTTTCGAAAGTATTTTTCTTAATTTCCGGCTGAAAGTTGTGTTTTTGGTAGTTTTGTTAACATATATCATAATCTCGGGTTTATTGTTCAACCTTTTGAGGTATTTTAAAAAAACCTCTAAAAAAGTATTTTCAGTGTGATTCTATTGTCATAAATGTAGAGCAAAAGTATCTATTCAGCTATGAGTATTTAAATGAAGCTTTTTTTTCGAATATTCAATTTGATGTTTTACATGAGGTATTTGAAGATTTTGTCTGTTTGCTCACGACATGACCTACTGTAGCTTGACAACGCCGTGCGCAGGGCCGGCACTGGAATCGGCCTTATATTTCGGCCCTTACGGGTAAGGCCCTCGACTTTCAATCCGAAGGTCTCGGGTTCGAGCCCGGCGTGCGCAAATAGTTTGATTAATTTGTGTTATTTCACAATTAATTTATTAAAAATAACGTGTAGTGTATTTGCGACACGTACCAGAGTGGAAGATACTCTCAGTATCGAGCTGACCTTTGGTGACCAGATCTGAATAGACAGGTACCTCCCCACCTTCCTCTTCCTCATCTCCTTCCCCTGCCCACTACCTTCATCCTCACAACATACCCCAATTGGGGATGCTATAGTCTCTCTGGCTCCAGGCAAGAGCAGTTGGGACTCTTGTGCGATATTCATATTTAAAAGAAATGTATTTGACTTGTTTACATTAATTAGTGATTGAAACGTTAAATATGTCAATCATCATCATCATCATTACTCTTGGCTCCACAACCCCTGGTGGATCTTGGCCTGCTCAAGAGTCTTCCTCCACTCATCTCGGTTTTGTGTCAGCTCTCCAGTTTAGAAGCTCCAGGATAGATAGTGTCGCTCCATCTTAAGCTTGGCCTTCCTAGGCACCTTCGCCCTATCGAATATGTCAATAACATCCTTATAATTATTACCTAAATTCTGCATACGACGAACGGGAATGTGCAATTGTGAAGATATAATTTCAACATTATTATAAATTATTGTAACTTTATTTTAAATTTAGTTTTTGACCAAAGTATACATCCCCCATAATCTTTTGTTAATAAAAAAACGAACTCAACAAGTTAGATACCCTCCTATTTTGGGTGGATGGGAATGCACCACCCTTCAATATCGCATTCCGAAATAAATAATTGGTTCATTATGTCCTAAAATTATGGCACCTCCATTAACTCGGTGACTTGGAGGTCTAGCATGGATAACCCTATATCAATACGATATTTAACGGTAAACATGGTAAAAAATTGGTAAGATATATTGCGACCGTTGTCGGAGAAATTTTATTCCGGCATCCCAGTATCAAATACGTTTTGGTTAATGTCAATATACACATTTCTTTGGATAATGTCGTTCATTGTACAAATTTACTGGCTTATTAGTGAACGGAGTTCAATTAACGAAGCTCTTAGAAATTAAAGAAGTCGTATACGCGATCGATAGACTTATATCCACAGACAATAATTCAACTAAGACGCGACCAAATAATTATTCCTTTCGATCTATGAGAAACGAAAGTGGTTGAAATATGCATTAACTAATCAACTCCCGTTTAGCGTCAAAAAGTAAATGCGGACTGCCAACGCATATCTAGTTTAGGGGGTTTTTCACCATCCTCCCAATAGTTAATCTACACTAATAACGAATATTATTAAAAATAAAATACTCGCAGTGGTTAGAAAACTCTGCCAACTTATCCAATATATGGCCACTATTCATAGGTTCGATTACCGAATTATAAACTCCAACATAATAAATAAATAAACCGAAAATCGAAAATATTCGTTATTAGTGTAGATAAGCTATTGGTAGGATAGTGAGAAACCCCCTTAGTATTTCAAATCAGTAATGCCAACTTATTAATATTTTAAATGTATTGTGTACCAATGTTACCAGATTATATTGATTTCTTGTTTATTCCCTGTCAATATCGGTTCGGCTACCAACACTGAAACCGTGCTCGGGATATCGATATAAAATCATCGGACATAACGTCTATCGATCCGATATTGTAAAGTTATCGAGTGTGCTAGAGTTCCTGACACACGCCGGCTCTGCATATGCATGGCAACATACAACACAGGGACTAGATTGTGATGAGATTATGTATACTTATAAAATAAAATGCAATCAATCACGATCCAAATCACTCTTGATGGTTCATGGTAATAATATCATCGTGTCAATCCGTTAAATCCGATGACGATGCGCTTTCTAGCCGTGGCAGTCATCAGTCCTGGTACAGTCGGGGCCCAAGACCATTTCACTCTCTTATCTCAGCCATCCATCGCAATCATTACGTATAATCAATAGTCAGATTACGGGAGCAAAGTGTGGGCTCTATTTACCATATCGATACCTCCAATCAATCGATTTATTAGCGGTTAAGTGCTTTCATCGTACTTAGATTTATAATGTTACGTAGATAGTAGATTAAAGAGTTTATCTTCTTTGCTATCAGGCTGCCAGGAATCCATTACTACCAGGAACAGAACTTTAGGAACTAAATTAATTATTAAATATTAGCTATTTTGTCTATTATAATCCTTTGTTTTTAAGTAGATAAAACTTTTATTTATATTTTATTTTATTTTTTTATTATTACTTAAATAATTTTGCTAAACAAACAACGGTTATCTTCATATTTTAATTGGTTATTTGTTTAATTTTATTCTGTCTCTTCTCTTTTTGTTTTCTTCTTCTTATTTTATCCAACACATTTAAATAGGACTTTTTATCATTATTTTTATATTATTTAAATATTTGTGTTCCATATATCATCCTAATTTGACTGCCCTAAAACATTCAATAAATAATGTATAAAAAAGGTAAATAAATAAATATCAAGCATGTACCGCTCGCATTCACCGGAAAACTTACGTTTGGTTGGGGAAGATATACTTAGTCACTGAAGACAACCTCTGAAAGGACTGGCCTAAGAGACTCTTTGTAAACCGTCAACTTCGGAGTTCAGCTAACTCAAAGGTAGAAAATACTTTTGAAAAAAAGAAGAAAAACTCTTTTGGTAAAACGAAGGGTAAGGGAACAATTAGGTTTCCGATACTCAATCGAAAATTTGAAACAGAAAAATCAGAAAAAGATATGGCCACATCTAGTAATTGAACCCAGGACCTTAGCCTTACTGGTGCGATGCTCCACCACTGAGCTAATGAGACCCTATCAAGTTCGGTCATATTTAACTGTATCATCACTTCGACTAAGAACTACCAAAATTATCTTCATTTTCTTAACCCATATTTTCATTTTTTTTTTTTTCATTGTTTTTATTTCTTGCTAGAGCAATCCCGATGAGTTACATAACTCATTTTAGGACAGGAGGAACTTACAATTCATAGGTAGGAGGTAGTAGTTACAATTTTACAAAGGTATTTTGATATCATAATATAAGTTTTACATTCAGTACAGCATAAAAATAAAAATAAAGACAGGTTAAGTAGAACTAACAACAAGAGAAAACAAGTAAAGAGAGGGAAAAACTGATACGAGTATATAAGATAGAACAAAAAATGACAAGACGATTACATATTTTCATTTTTAAATGTAGTTAAAAAATATTCTTTTAAAGCATTGCTTTGCAATTTTTTATTATTCTGGATGTTTTTGCACATATCTGGAAGCGAATTATATAGTGTATAGGCAATATAGTTCAGAGATTTTATCCCATATTTTGTAGTGTGTGTTTGAGGAATGCGGATTTTATTGTTATTTCGAGTATTGTGGTTGTGGATGTCTTGATTGTAAATTGGCTTGGTGTTAGTATGAGTTGATTGTTGGGTAATTTGTAGGATGGTGCTAGTGATTTCATGTTTAGGAAGGTTTAGGTTTTAATTTGCTTCTATCTGTATGTATGATTGTAAGATTCGTCTCGAACAAAATGTTACCTAGATAGTGATTTAATTAAATTTATCAATTTTTATTTAGAATGCTACGCCTCTTGACTTCTTTTCAGGATGAATATATTTTTTTATTTTTAACTTAATGAGTAAAATAATTTAATCAATTTATATAATTTATCTTTTTATAATTTTTCGATTACAAATATTCGATTGCGAGTCGCTAATATTGTCTTCAGTTATTAAATATTGCAATTTGTGGTTTAACTCCTTGAGTTAAAATTAAAAATAAAAATGTACGTATTTCGTCACCGCCTAATTTTCCTATATCGGTTGAAATAAAAAGAGATTTTTCTGATGTCAATGATTCTATGACGATAACAGTATCGCAACAAATAATGCGTGAAATCGCAGTCCACTTCAGCAGTGGTCCGACGGTTTTCATTAGTTTTAACTAGCTGGCAGTTAATAGATCCTTTAATTTAGTGGTTTTCCGGTTAAAAATGAGATAAATAATAATGTTAAATTGGCCCGGCTCCGCAGAGGTCCTGGGTTCGAGTCCCAGATGTATCCGTATCTTTTTCTGATTTTTCTGTTTCGGATTTTCGATTGACTTTCGCTAATATTATCTACATTAATTAAAATATCATAATTTGAGGTTTAACTCTTTAAGTTAAAAAGTTAAAAATAAAAACAAAAATAATGTTTTCAATTAATTTTGATGAAGGCAATACGTTTTTTGCCCTCAACTAGATTTTTTTTTACTTTAGCTCCAAGGGCCTATGTCATCTTTGGGGATGCTGTGTGGTGGGTATTTTTAGGAAAGGTAGGAGAGGAAATTCTGGAAAGGAAAAAAGTATGAGGGCTGCTTAGGAATCTGGAAGTCAGTGTATTCAGGAGTAGCAAACGTATAGATTGATTCCTCCCACTGTGGGGCAAGGCGATGTTCCGAGAGAGTCTTGCTGGAGAGGGCAAAATGTCTAGAAAACCTCTTGTCTTACCTGGACAAAAGCCTTACGTCGTTTTAGTCGATCTCATATTTCAAATTCAGAATTAACAATATTATCTTCGACTAATTTTTCCGATATTTTGGGCTGCTACCTTTTTAAATAATCACAAGAATTGGTTTGTAACCTAGTTAGTGTGTCAGATAAACATATAAGATTTTATTTATATGAGACACCTATTGACGTTTTCTAAAAGTCACAATGAATATACGATTTTTATTGGAATAACTCTTGTAATGATAACTTTGGACTGTTACACCCATCAATGTAATTTATCATTGAAGAAGAAGATAACACCTATAAATCTATATGAAAAAAAACAAGACACTCAAACCCAGGACCATTCAAAGGTTATTAGTTATTACAATAAAAATTGGAAATCATTTTTCCTAAAGAACTTATTCAATGAGTAATAAACACGGAATACCTACTTATAAATTAAACGAATTTCCAGGCCCCATTATCCCTGTGGTGACTCATCTCCTCAACACAACGAACTGAAACATTCTCTTGGAAAAGGTACTTGATGTTCGATTGACAAAGAATCATAATGACAATGACTCAACAATACAAAACAATGACAAGTACAAGATCGAGCAGTGAGAAAAAGAAAACTCTACTGCCTAAACCCTTTATTATTTTTTAAGTGATAAACTAATGTTTAAGACAATATTTTTATGCATAGCATAAAGGGTAACAATTATTATAAGCAAAAATTATTATCCTGAAACACTCATCGACATTGAAAAATCTCCCGAGAAAAGATACATGATACCAACGGGACTCGAACCAGTGTCCTTCTGATTTCCGGTCAAATGCTCTACCACTAAGCTACGTCGGCTGATCTCTTACCCGCCAAATAATTCAATATATACTATTGTTTCATTCAACAATTACTGCTTATTACATTTTTTTACCTGTAAACGTCCAACTTTATTTTTGTATGAGAAAGGCATTGTTAAGTGCTAAATCTCCCATTAGGTGGCGTCGAGACATATGATGTCTACATTTTTTTTGGTGAAATACTTTAACTCGTCAAATATTAATTTTTTTTTTATTGATTAACTAATGTCTAAGACAAGATTTGTATGCACAGCACAAAGGGTAACAATTATTATATGCAATAATTATTAACCTGAAACACTCATCGACATTGAAAAAATCCCCCGAGAAAAAATCTCGTCGGCGTCATGTATCCTTTCTCGGGAGATTTTTTCAATGTGGATTAGTGTGTTTCAGGTAACTAAACCCTTTATTATGTATAAAATATAAATTTTAGTGTGATAAAGCGAGTCACCAATAAATCTATGAATAGCGGACAGTTAGTATATAGTACATACCAAACATTAAGACTGGCCAAAAGTAGTAGCAATCGTTGATCAAAAATCTTCGCAATTGACGAGTTTAAATTTTAAAAAAGTAACTTGCCCCCTTTCGACCGATTATACTTGGTCGATGTTGCCATCCCCCCTTGCCCACGCCTTTCTCTGTCGCACTTTTTTTTTTTTAATATTTCTCTTTCGCTGAAATCAGTACCTAGCTGCGCGAAAATGAATCGGGTCATGTTCAAGATTTGCGTGTACTATAAGCTTAAATTACCTTTACAACAGAACAAAGACATGGGTGTAAAAATGAAGAAAATAAACGTTTTTAAAGCACTCCGGGTAGCAGTAATGATTATGCTAGGTATATCGCCGTTCTAATCAAATCGGCGATCCCCGCTCATTACCGCAGTAACTAGCTGTTCTAAGCCGAGGCGATGGCTGTGATTCGTCATGCAGTTCTCCGCTAAACTTGTTTTTCTACCGTTATTTGTGTTTTATTATTCGATGCAGGCCACTGCCGAGTTCTGTCAGCCGTGTGGGCAGCTGGCAGCTGGTACCTATTAGCGGTCACTCCTGGACAACTGACCCTCAGATTTCTACCCACCCCTCATACCTTTTTGCCTCCCAGAACATCCTCTCCTTACTTTCCTAAAAAGAACCCTACACACTGCTTCCCCAAAAATTATATAGGCGCCGAGGAGCTGTGTCCTGTGACCAGTTTCATATATTTAATCTGGTGAAACCACTGGTAAACACACTAGGATTGAAGAAGAAAATAATTTTAACAAGGGTGGAGAAGTAACTGCCTATATATTAAGATCTGGTCACCAAACACATTTCAAGCGTGGCTTGCACACCAAACACACCATGGCGATACAGATAGTATCTACAACCCTGTAACGTGCCGCAAATGTGAATAAAATTGTTAAATAAAACAAATAAAATTTATTTGCGCACGTCGGGAAACCCGAGTCGTCCGGATTGATGATCGAAAGCCCTGTCCCTCGACCAACTAACGTATTCCATAGTATCTAGTACCTACTCATAATATAATTTCCTTCGCCTGAACTGAAGTTTCGGAACTTTTTAACGCTTCTCCCAGTTTTAATAGTTTGTACATTTGGCAATTTTACATGTCTTATTTAATGTGTATATCGTTTAGTTCTGGAAGGTTATGTACCTACTCTAAATAAATATACACCTAGCACAACTCCTGTTTGAATGTGTACGTTTACCACACTAAAAATCTTAAAATATTGGCAATAATGTAACAAATAAGTATTACTTTATGTGGGTTATAAAGTATCTATTTATATTTCAGTTGTGTTGTTTGATGTTACTCACAGTATCACTATTAGTGAATCACTATATCACTATCAGTAGTGATTCACTAATAATGTCACAAAACCTAGACAGGAATGCGGCACAATCAGTAAAAAATAAAAATAAAACCCTCCAAACATGTAAGCAACCGACAGTAAAGGTAACCGGGACAGCCGGGTTCAAATCTATCCGCCTGTTTTGTAAAATGAGCGAGCTTTGGGCTCGTAGATACTATAAAACCGCCCATAAACTTTTCAGAGTAGATTTTAAAATAGGATCCATTCTCTAGTGGATTCAAATAAGAATCTATTTGGAACATTTTGTTTTATTTTGCGTATTATTTGTAGTAAATTGTCCTACCGGCTGCGCCAATGAGTAACTTGGTTCATGAACAATTCTTTAAAAATTATTATAACATTCTGTTCTTCTCTTATATGTAGTTGATTGGATTAGTACACCAAATTATATAATGATAGTCCGGTGTAAAAAGAAGCTGGGAAAGATCGCTCTACTCTGTGTAAAAACTCATTTATTGTTATCTCATCCTCTTAGAAAAAAACCTAACCCTATACACATGGCAGATGATTCCAGAGCGCATTTGGATAATACCTATCCTCAATCCCGCGGGATTTCAGCAACATTTCTTCCAGCGGATTTGCAAATTTTTTCGGAATTGCGGGAGTAAACAAAATACTAAATTTATACCAAAAACGTGCAGTTTATAATGAGGGGTGGACAACCTTTGACAATGAAAGAGGAACTGAACTTGATGTTAGTGATGTAGTTTAGAACCGTATCTCAAGCTCAAACTCAAGACCTGCAATTGATTTTGAAGAAAGTGATGGCCCTTTTTGAGAATGGGGGTATCGGAGCGTGATAGACGCGTGTGGGTGAGAAACGACGAAAAATTATGTTTGTGAAAAAGTGCTTTAAATCACTATCAAATTATACAAAAATATGTTTATGAAATATTGGCATTATTTCAACTTAAAGCCCATTAACCAGCGGCCGAAAATTCAAATTTTGACTTGCGATCGTGCCCTTGCAACTGTACAGGGCGGTTTCTATGAGAAAGATTGATTATTCTCCGTACCCAAAGGTTTAACTAATAACTCAATATCGATTATTTTTTAAATTGATTAACTAATGTTTAAGACAAGATTTTTTATGAATAGCACAAATTAATAATATAATAAGCAAAACAATAAGCAAAACAAAAAATATAATAAGCGATAATTGTTGAATGAAACACATTTGGCGGGTAGGAGGTAACCCGCCGTAGCTTAATGGTAGAGCTCCTGTCCGGCAAACAGAGGGGTGCGGGTTCGAGTCCCGTCGGCGCATGTATCTCTTCTCGGGAGAGTTTTTCAATATTGATGAGTGTTTCAGGCTAATAATTAATGCTTATAATAATTGTAACTCAATATCGACTTTATTTCATTCAAAAATTTGCTTTAATATCTATATACCCACATTCAAGTACGCAATAAAAATGCTTAAACGCATGATGATACATTTTTTAATATCGTGTACTTCTTGTAAGTATTTTTTGATCATAAGAATTTATAATTTTTCAATAATGTCTAAGTAATATAAGTGTGTAAAAAAACTGATATACCTATTTTAGTTTGTAAGACCGTAAATAAATAGTCAAACTGAAGTATGTTCGTCACAAAACGCGTACTCGGATTTTTTTTTTTAATGATTTTATTTGAACTAAAATAAAAATTCTGAAAGGTGGCTTTACTAGATAATGTATTGTTTTATTTGACTGAATGATTATATAGTTTGAAATGTGTGTTGAATAATACAATATTTCGTTTGAACTTTAACAAACCTGCCAACGACCAACGGTATACTTACTATATAAAAAATAAACTTATTTTTTCAATATTAAAAATTTGCGCTATTCTCTTGTTTATACCCTCTTAATACCCCTTAATAAAAATCCTGCGAATCAGGCGGGATCCCGCGGGATTTATAAATTCTTTCCGTATCTAATAAAAAGGTGCCCGATTTGCAAACTCTACGCAGTACCCACATCAACATCAAGATTAGCAGACACCTGCCCTGATAATGAGATGAAGATGAACCGGTAATGTGGAATGTTAAAACATTTCTAAAACCTGTTGTGCAGCGATGAAATACATAATTTCCAGTGATTTGTCATCCCTTACATAATGATATATGCATCATGGAGGCGGTGATTGTCTCTGCCTCCCGTGGCAAGTGGCCCTGACCGGAGAGATGAAATGGCAGGAGAGGACAGAAGCAGGCTCCTAACGATGGTATGAAAAAGGGTATTGGGCGCAGTAAGGAGTTGGGAGTGGTACCAGCTTCACTCTTGGCCGCAGTCACCAGTTACCGACCGCGGCCCTTCAGGCTTCAATCAACCTTTCAAAGGAGTGCCGCGTGGCGGTAATGCGTTTCCCTTGTTAATATCACATATTCAATCTATAACCATTCTTAGCGACTAAACATCAACCGAACAACATCATTTGAATAACTTATCTCGAGTATTTTTTTATTATTACGTACATCTGTAAAAATATATTCATCCAGTTGAATATCATCGTGTGGATGTCAAGAATGCAATATTTAAAATTTAGAAAAAATGGTTCCATGACAGTTGATCCCCCGACAGTTGGCCTTTGGCATACTTACATACAATATGCAGTCGGTTTAGGGAAAATACGGTATACCTACTACCTACGTGCACAAAATATAACTAAGTGTCGTCGAAGAGATGTGCAGAGAGAATGTACCGCCGAATAACAAAAGTATACAACACATTTTTCATTTCAATGCATCAAGGAAAAAACTAGTTGTCTTATAATTTACTGTATATACCAGCGTACAAAAAACTGATCCCGTAAATACATTTGTTTAAAATCCATACCAATTAATTACTAAAGGTATTTTTAAAGTCGATTTTAGGTTTAAAGTTGGTAAATGATGCTAAAAAACTATAATTTTATAAATATTATAATTTCATGGGGTCAATTGTCGGGAGATCAACCGTCGCACGTCGGGACACCATAAAATAATGGAGGGAGGTACAGATAAAACTTTAACGACCAATTATCTAATTGATAAAATCGAACATTTCCTTGAAAATCATTTGATTGACTTATATGCTGATAAACAATCAACATTTAAAGAGCTCGGCGTTTTATTTTAAATTTAATTGGTTTTTCTGTCATTTTGTCACCACCTTAATCTGGGGTTTTCATGTTTGTTAGTTGAGAGACCAGCAATTAACTATTACCACCGCGCGGCGCGGTCTCGGCAGAAATAAAAATAATTAAATTCACTTTCCTTTTCGTTGTTTGTTTTTGGGGTGTTATGCCGTGTTGTGCTACCTCCTTCTTTAGCCGACGTTTCGGACAGCGTTGCAGTGTCCATCATCAGGGCAGATCAGACACTGCAACGCTGTCCGAAACGTCGGCTAAAGAAGGAGGTAGCACAACACGGCATAACACCCCAAAAACAAACAACGAAAATGCTTTTGGCCGTGAAAATCTAAAAACGTATCTAATTAAATTCACGTCAGGAATAACTGGGCACATACCTACAACATTTATAATTGGAATTCAAATGCTACTTAATTCGGATATCTGTCTGTTCCCACGAAATCTGGTTCAATGAATTCAAATATGCTTTGAACTTAACTGACATTTTCAAAATTGGAACTAATATAATATTTTGACAAGAAAATATTTTAAGGTTTTTCTTCAAAACTGCTATTATAATATCCCATGAATTTTCACGGATATCCGCTACTAGATACTAATACTATTAAAAAATTGTACATGTTGTAAAATATGTAACAATGGAAATATATCTACGCGTTTAAGTTTAGTTTATTTTATGTAAGTCTTCTTCTTCCTTGCACTGTCCCAACTCATTAACCAACTAAGCTGTTGGGGTCGGCTTTTCTCGTTCTCAGGTTATAACTTCTTCGGTTCTGGGTATCGTTTTCATCCAGGACGTTTCTCTGTTGTATTTTGGAGCATTGAGTCATCCAGAAATTCTTTGGTCTTCCTCTGGATGCCTGACGATGAAGCTCCATAGGCATTGCCTGTGTGATCTGGTGGTCTCCGTCTTATGTGCCCATACCATCTTCTTCCAGCTTACTGTCTTTTTTATCCATGACACCCAAGCTAACAAGAATGCGTGAACTTTTAATCTTATCTTTTACTGATACTCCTGCCGACCATCTAAGCATTCGTATTTCTGCCGTTTCGAGTTGCCTAGAGTAGGAGTTGTACATAGTCTAGCACTCGGAGCCATAT
Organism: Limnephilus auricula; assembly: GCA_951813805.1. NCBI lineage: Eukaryota > Metazoa > Arthropoda > Insecta > Trichoptera > Limnephilidae > Limnephilus > Limnephilus auricula. Next base: position 46,598,696 of record OX638388.1, on the reverse strand, counting down.
ATTTAAGAGTAATAACTACTTTAATATGAAATTTATCAATAATTAGCTAAGTTAAAGTTATACAAAAGTTAGCAACAGAACTTGTGCATGTTATAAATCCGAATATTATTTTCAAACGCACGGTTAAATCCTAAACTCATAAAATTTTCGACGCGTAAACTGAAAGCCATGTTTTGGCTACAACTTTTCTCTTAATCACAGAACGCCCTGGCTACCTTAATAACAATACGTAGGTAAATAGGTAATATGTAATAATTTAAGAATTTCTCTAAGATTAGTTTTGACGATAAACAAATACGTAAATAATACAAAGTACCTATCCTAATTGGCCATCCAGGGGAAGATTGATCGAATTCTTGGATGACAAAGAACGATAAGGGGTGGCCCCTTATCGTTTTGACTTCGACCTTATTATATTATTCAGCTGAGTTGTTCCTGATGACGGTACACAGATTGTCTTGAAGGCATCTGTTCCCGCTGGTTTAAAAATAAGTGTATTTATTAAATCAGATACTAACTTACTAACTAACCATCACGCCGTTTCTCCACAGAGGTATATAAGGACACACGGAGAAAAATATTATTCTAAAATACGATCATTTTATTCGTCTGACGACCGTCCGTGGTTGAGTGGTAAGACACTTGACTCCCATTAGGAAGGTCGCGGGTTCGAACCCGGCATGCGTTAATTATATGTTATATTTGCGGCACGTTCCAGAGTGGAAGATACTCTCAGTATCGCCCTGGTGTAAGACCACCATTCAGAATTGAAACGTTGCTTAATAATGGCTTTAGCCGTGCTTAGTGACTAGATCTGAATAGCCAGGTACTTTCCCACCTTCCTCTTGCCCATCTCCTTCCCTTTCCCACTTACCTTCAGCCTCACAAACATACTCCAATTGGGGATGCCATAGTCTCACTGGCTCCAGAAGGGAGCAGTTGGGACTCTTGTGAGGTATTTCAAAAAAAAAAAAACAGTTAAAAACGGAACTGAAGTTCTTACGAACAAATTAACAGGGTTTCAATTCTATTTTCCCGCCAATAAACATTTAAACACTGTTAATTTGTCGTAAGAACTTCAGTCCCGTTTTTAACCGTTTTGACGAATTTTATTCGTAAAAACTCTCAATACATTTATGTCTTGGTACCAGCTCACGGTCAAGAAGAAGTTAGTATTGTCTTTTTCAAAATTTCATTGTCAAAGAAATCTTTCATAGAAATTGACAGGTCAACGACTTACGATTAGATTGTTATTATGTTAGCTGTTACTGTTATTAGTTACTTGAAACAAATACTCGGTATTTATTTGTCATTTCACCACATAATTGCGTTAATGCGAAATTTCAGAAGAATTGCACTTCGTGATTGTTTAATTATTCAGGCAAACAATCGCTCTTCATAATGACTCGCGGCTCGAGACAACACAATGTCTACCTACCCTTTGTCAAGAAAGGTAGAAATTTAATTAATTCCGTGAAGTCATAGCTGTCGACAGTTCCTTCACCAGACGCCTAGAGAAATGAACCTAACAAAATGAACAAAATGAACTGAAATTTCAACGATAGAATAATGTGTTGAATAAATACATGTTGTTTGTTTGTAGCTTTCACCTCTGTTTCATTTAAAATGTTATAGTGTTTGCTGTCTGTAAAACAACAACAATTTTTGTTTACTATTTGTATCACCCTTTCAGATTTGATTTGAATCGATTTTTGTTGGTAATTGATTAGGTCATTAAAAATTAAAAAAAGACCGGTCCTTTTCACGGACATACGTATTATCACCACCTTTTAATATTGTGATCAAAGGGAAGATTTCTTTCACACATAATACATGTATTGCTTTTAAAGGTCGATATACCTTCTACATAAAATTACTATATTACGTAGGTAACTACCTCTATTTGGTGTTTCGCAAAAAATTGTCTAAACATCCAGAACTACATATATGGTAGATACATCATTGACCATATTATTATAAATATATTTATAAATAAAAATAACAATATTTGAACGATTGTATAGCGCATTTTTCTGAAAAATCACCCCAGGTTCGCTTTACAAGCACCTATTATTTATTCCATTTCTAAAAGCTGTAAATTACCATAGACTATAGATAAACTAGTACCTCTACAACTTATGAGTTAACAAAATAAATAAGACAAAATAACAATTTAAAATATTTTCTATTTTAAATGATTTAACGAATTTTGATTCTAGAGGATTCAAAGGCTTGGCATATGAAAACTTGAATATCCTTTCAACATTTTAACCCCTTTGATGTTCATATAAAATTCAAAACTAGATTCTTATTGAATGACCTTCTTAATTCAGTCATGCCACTGCATTTATCTCCTTTTCACGACCTTCTTTCTGTTCTAGTTAATGTTTCTATGGCGTTACGATTTACTATATAATTATCAATTTGTCATAGGTACTTATTGTAAATAAAGTCTAATGGCATATTTCCTTTCGTAGTTTGTTCACTCAAGGATCTCATAATTAGATCGGCAAGTTTTCCAGTCGTTGTACTTGAAAATAAAAATAATACGTTTTACGCAACATTTACACCTTTCACCTGCTATAATACAATGCTTTCAATCTCTTGTTTTTTATAAAATTCTCTCCGTCTTTTTCATTTTTGACAAATTATGTGCCAACAATTCTTCTCCACGACAACTTGGGAACATTACAATAATAATACTTGTTTACCAATAATAAAGTACATTGAAGATAACAAGTTACATTTCTGGATTTGTAAAATATACTCGAGGCAAAAATAATCCAAGGATTCATATTATAATGAACAAGTTCTCGAACATAATTGAACTTACACTAGGAAATAAAATAAAAACTCAATTGAATAAATTCAGCATTTTGTTAGCTTCTTTTATCATTTGAATTGTAAAATGTTTCCGTTTCACTGAACAGAGAACAAGTCCTACTACCTACTTCTAAAAGAGGAAACCCGGTCGCTGAGAAATTGAAACAATAGTTATTTTACCAACTGTCACTGTCGCTCCTACTACCCCGAATACGGAGCGAAAGGGACAACTGCACCTCATACCTACATAAAATCATCAAAAAATGATGTTTTTCCCCATGTTTCTCCTCCAAAACTGGACAGATTTGAAAGATTTTTTATATCAATCGCATTAGAAAAAAATACTCTATGTCTGTACGTTTTGCTTTTTTGAGAAATACATTGTCTGGTTTTTATACTGAACGTCTGTTGATGGCGTTCGAACCAGGCAATTTTAACGATATTTGGAGGGTCCCAACTGCTATAAGAAGTAACTTATTGGAGAATTGGAGAATCGGACAAAAAGCCGCCCGGTTTCATCAACGGGGAAAGATTAGTAACTAAACCAACTTAACGTGGTGTATTTTTTGACGAGTCATTGACTTGGTTATCGGCCCTTCCCTGACACTTCAGTGAACGTTAAATTTTAACAAGAAAAATAGAATACTTGCAATATGTTTTTATCAACTTAAGTCCTTATCATAATAATGTATTATTTGTTAGAAGGCAAGTGTTGCAATAACATAATACGTGATAAGAAATCAAAGACTATCAACAGAATTCATCGAACAAGCAGACGTTTTTTCGTAAATTATCACAATGTTTACTGAATATTATGAAGTGTTGAACAAATATATCGATATTGTTGTCAGAAATAATTAATCACTGCAGGAATGAGGTTATCTACATCAGCAATATGAGGTTTTGCCTGAACTGCATTCACTAGAAATTAAAATCAATTATCATTTTAATTTTATGAAAATAACCATTTAAATCTTTGAATTTGATAATAAATAAATTACCTACTCTTAAAATGGCTGTCAAATGAAATATATTCCCCTTTTACACGTTGTACCGCAAAGTAGAAGGGAAGACAATGAATTCTATTTTTTCGATATAGGTACAAGTGAATAATTGGAAAATATCAACTTTATCAGTCATTTATGCCTAGATTCAAAATGATTATAGTTTTAAACTCTGAAATTTATTTTTAAGTACCTATACTTTTATCTCGTCATGCAATTGCAGTGAGATTCTGATTGTTGAATTAATGTTTTGAATATCGGGGAGAGTGTAATGCAGATATAATAATTTAACCAATTAATTTTAATTGCCGGCAACCCCGGAATAATGAATAAAAATTAGAAAAGCGTTAAAAAATGCACAAAAATTATTGGTAAATACATCATTTTATATTTCAAAAATTGATAAGTATTTTAAAAATACAGCAGGTACACATCTGAATCTAACATTTAAAATGCCGACAAAATGATCTAAATAAATTTACGTAAAAGCATGAACAGTATGAAAAACAAAGACATAAATCTCTATATAATATGTAAATGAAACATAAATAGGGTATGAAACAAACGAGAAAAATATGTGTACATTTTATGAGAATTAGCGATTAACAATAAAGTAACTTGGTGATAAATGTCATTTTTGTGTAGTAACCATTTAATTGAATTTTTTGTATATAACCATTTTAGGTTATTTTAGTAATATAATAATTGTTTTTTTTTTGTTATTTGTTTTTGGGATGTTATGCCGTAATAATACGGCATAACACCTCAAAAACGAATAACAAAAATACTTTTGGCCGTGAAAATGTAAAATCATATGTAATAGAAAATAGTAATTGGTTTATTTTTAGAAGATGTTGAAAACGAGAGGTGCAAGGTAGGATACTTGCTTTTTGGCCAAAGTTGATTTAATTTTTGGTACTTGAAGTTGATTATGCGGTTTTGCTCCTGTGTTTTGTATACGATACATCTAGTGGGTGTGGAATAATGTATTTAATTAAGATAATTTCTTTGATTCGCTGGATTCTATCTACTTTACCTGACTGTGGCCACAGAGCAGAACCAGATATCCGGATAGTGAAACATTTAACATACCCGAACCGCACATTATTACCTAACTTATAATGTTAATATTGTAACACATGGGTAGTTGAAGTTAGTTGGAGGCAGGTGGTTCATTACATGTTTGAAGGTTGCTGATATTTGAGAGCTGCTGACTCAAACCGCTCACCGCAAAAACTTCGCAGACATATTATATACCAGCGTCCCGCTACAAAATGCTAGTGACTCATGCCACACTGTTCCTTTTCTATGTACGAGTACTTCAATTCATCAAAACAATTTAAAACCATTTTTATATAATTACACATTAGATACATACAACACGTTAGTAGTTAAATTTAAAACGCGAAGGACGTGGTATGTTTGAGTCCAACTATTCGACAACAATTACAATCACGTTCTGAATAGTTATGACTTCATGCTCGAGAGTTAAAAACGACTAAAGTACGCTTTGGCACTTTCAAATTTTTCCAAGGAGTCTAATTTGGTGTCTAGTATGTAATGGTTTACCACTCATGGATCTCATTTCTACAGCATTCGCTTTGCTTCTTTGGACAGCTTTTTGTTGGCTGAGGCGTATGTGTGGTAAAACCATGTAGGTATGATCGTGTGAGGAATGTGGAGATCCGAAAAGAATGCAAGGCTGATGTGAGCTAATAAGCAAGATTTAGAAAGGAACGCTTAGATGGTTTGGGAATGTAGAGCCAATGATTGAAGAAAGAAATGTAAAGATAATATTTGACACAAATGTGATGGCAGAAGAAGTCGAGGACGCCCGAGGAAGTTATGGCATGATCAAGTGAATCATATACTTGAGTCGGGCCATGTCAAGAGTCAGAATAATAGAAGAGTAGGTATGTATGAGAAATTGGATTAATGTGTATGAGGCAAGAAGTGTATGCTAAGACCGAGTTGTTTGGCGGTCCGTTCTCTCTGCCTACCCCTGCGGGAAACGGCGTGATGGTTGTTAGTTTTTTTGTATGGAATATGACACATGCTTTCTTCTCAGTTCCTTGCTTTATGCTGTCAGTGTCTTTTGTTTTTCTTGTCTAACCAGTATGCTTTAAGGTGACTTGGAGCCATCTTGGTTCCTTTAGGAACCCCTGATTTCGGTTGATTTTACTTTTAAGCGTGTTTAATTACAGAGGCTAATATTGTCTGTTTCATAAGTCATAAATGTATTCATCACACATTCTAGTAATAACTTCATCAAAATTTTACTTTAGTTTTAAAGATTCCAAAACACTCCGCTCCGCTCCAGCCATAGAGTGAGATCTTCTAAGATTCTAGCTTTTCTTTTCAATTTATGATGTAGGTACCTACTTATGATGTCCAATTTATGATGTTGTTACCTAAGTTACCCAATTTATGATTAATGTATCTGTGTTGTCCAATTCACGATGAAGGGACCTGTTGACCAATTTATGATGTAGGTACCTACGAGTACACGGAGAAATTTTTTATTCTAAAATACGATCATTTTATTCGTAAAAACGGTTAAAAACGGGACTGAAGTTCTTACAAACAAATTAACTGGGTTTCAATGTTTGTTGGCGGGAACATGTAAAAATAATTTGTTGGTATACGTAATTTCGTACGTATACCAAGAAATTATTCTTTCATTTTCAGTTAATTTGTTCGTAAGAACTTCAGTCCCGTTTTTAACCGTTTTTACGAATAAAATTATCGTATTTTAGAATATCATTTTTCTCCGTGTACGTTGTCCAATTTGTAAAACGGTACCCATGTTGTTTAATTTATGATATAGGTACCTATGTTCTCCAATTTATAATTTAGGTACCTATGTTGTCCAATTTATGATATAGGTACCTATGTTGTCCAATTTGTGATGTAAGTACCTCCACCCTCACTATGGATGAAGCATTAAGTTATCACGTCTATTTCAACACCGACTTATCATTTCGACCTACTTAGCGTCAAAAACGCAACTTCATTACATTCGTTAATATTCTAATTCATATTAGCCACTTGCTAGATGCGTGATCCCTTAATCTTATGTAATTAAACAATGCATGTTTATTAAAATTATCTCTTCTTACCTTCTCTTGAAATTTTCTAATCAAATAACTACACATTTCCATTTATGTCACCTGCGTGCAAAACTGTGTATTTCTCTAATAAACAATTAACAGTGTTAAACTCATGTGACTTCCCAGGTATGTATGGTCGTGTATATTTTCTGCCTGTACAGAGTATAAATAAAACAATGTAATATGTACATTTTAACGCCAGCATCACGTTCAATGGTCAAATGCATTGTACACCATAGTTTTGTATTAGTAATCGACGAACTGGTAGATGCGATCTGTTAGCCATAAGTTGTTATAATAGTTTGTCTAGTCCGTAGTTAGAAGTAAGATGGAGCATTGTAGAAATATATTATAAGTTTGTACAGCACCATTGAGGTGATATTACATATATTACATAAACGGCGCTATACAAATCATACAAATATTATTATTATTAAAACAGATTCAATGACGACTCACGTTATTCACGGACGCATGCAATAGATTTATCTACTTGCAAGTTTAGAATCATACATAAATAATACATGTACCAAGACCTAACGTGATATCTAATTATAATTTCCTCCTGAAAACCATGTCAACTTGCATTTTGCACATATTTACAATGACATTTTTATTGCATTATTTGTAAGCGTACACCTATTAGAAATGCGTTCCTCTATTATATGATAGCTTAACTCAAACTGGGTATTACACGTCGGCGTCGTTGATAAGACAGGTACAATGAACTTTATAGCGGTATTCAACAATTTGAAATAACGTTTTGTTGCATTCAAAACTGTTGCATTGTAATAGACTGTAAATACTAAAAATGAAATGATGTTAATATTATTGATTAATTAGGCTGGAATTGGGTGAGAGAGTAGGAAAAATTAAAAAAAAAGGTGTGCAAGGAAAAGGATCACGTAGTACTTAACTTCCAAGGTGGTTCCAACTCTTCTTCTGTTTTCCAAAAACATATGCACTAGAATGTGCACTATCGTACACGGATAGAGAACAAGAGATAGGAAGTAAGAGAGTGTTCATTGTTTATTTTTTTGTAAATTAGTGTGTATATGTAAATATATATACTTACGTATGTGTATATGTGTGTGCATACACATAATATGTGCATGTGTATGTGTATAGTTATATGTTTTCGTGGATGTATCTATGTGTATATGTAATCACACACGCATGCATACATACATATAAAAAAAGAAAAGAAAAATGTGTTAAATCTATATTACCAACCTTTATCTTTTATATTTTATTCTTTTTATCTTATTTCTTTTGTATTACTTATATACTTTCTGTTACAGTTATTCCAATCTTATTATAAAATTTTCTACTACAACTTTTCCAATTTTCAGCATGTTTATATACTTAATCCATATATGTTTACACTAGCTTTAATAAAGTAACCGTATTCCATTGGTCACCGTGAAACAGGCAGCTGCCTAGTATGGTGATTTAATAATATGTCATTTATATGTAAATGTTTTAATGTATTTCATGTATTTTATAAATAAAAATAAATAAATAAATAAGAATTAGCACTATGTACCTTGCATTGTTCCAAATTTCAAATTCTCTTCAAGTAAGTTGATGGTTAGCAACTGGATAGATAGGAACTGGATAATTTATTTCATTATTATTTCAAAACCAACATTTTTTTTTTTTTAAATATTAATTTCGTTTTTTAACATAGACTGATTGATATCAGTTTGTCAACGGGTTCTTTTAACAATTAATTTTTTTAAATTTAGACAGGTACCTACATAAAATGTATGCATTATTAATTATTACATTATATAGGTATACATACTTACATATATTTTTACATACATTTTTTTAAAAAGTTGTTTATAAGATTCATGGGAAAAACATTAAAAACAAGAAGAAGAAAAACAGTGGATGGTACGAAAAAAATATTTCATAAAATATAACCATTTTTTAGCATATATTTCCTTTTGAAAGTCAATTCACAGCTTTTTATTAAATTGGGTAACGTGTTGTAAATTATTGGAACAAGGTATTCTAGAGTTCTTTGACCGTATTTATTTAGGTATCATGGGAATTACAAGTTCATCGTTTGCAGTTATTCTTATATTATGAACATGTAACACTTTTTTATCTGAAAGTAATTTGAGGTAAGTAGGCCTTGTAGTACAAGAATCCTTTCAATTCTGTCGCGGACATATCTGATATCCACTCTAATAGCCTTGCTACACTGGTAGATGCTATAGTGGTTAGGTAAGTCCATGTAGCTAAATACCCTGTGCGTAGTTCGCCACCCGAGCCCGAACCATACAAGCGCAGCGCAGCCATCAAGGTGCGGGTGCACGGGGGACCTAAATGGACCTGATAGTGCTATCGACTTCTTGGGAAAAAACACTGGAAAGGCATTTGAACGTACAAAAAACGGCTTATATGCACATATCACTTGCTATCAATAGAATGCTTGGTACAAAGTATCTATTATCGGTGAGTGTTTACTGCTCAGTAGGTGATTTTCAAAAGAATTCATATTCTAGTCTTTCATAGATGTCGCACGTTTAATTATTTTACCTAAAAACGCTTTTTGCAAGTTATGCTTTAGAATATTAAGTTATATTAATTATTTGCGCTCGTACATACGCAATATAAATGTAAATAAGAAGTTTTGTCCATAAAAAAACTAAAATCTTTCAAGAAAGGCTAACAAAAACAATATTGCATCGATGATTCGATCTTATAATGCATTTGTTAGCCTTTCTTGAAAGATTTTAGTTTTTTTATGGACTAAACTATTTATTCATTTTTGTATTGTGTTTGTACGGGCTCAAATATTAATTCATCTTAGTGTTTTAAATAATGACTTGTAAAAAGTTTTTTCCCTAAAATAATTAAACGCGCACCATCTATGAAAGACTAGAATATGAATTCTTTTGACAATCACTTTAATGTATTTTAGTTACTAGATATTCCAAAACACATACATAGTACCTAATTATGAGTATGTTGACTTTTGATAATGTATTAAATGTATTAGGTACCTATGTATAATCCACAAATTTTTAGGCAGAGGTGTGGCTGAGTATTCTTGACTTTTTAATGTACTTGATGAGTTATTATCGTGAGTATTATGCAGTGTTACGCTTCTTTCTTTTTTAGCCAATGTTTCCGACAGTATTGCAGTAGCCATTATCAGGGCAGATATGCTGAAATATGACGCAAATCTCTAATCGTATCTAAGTTCTTGAGAAATGATTTTTAATTTTAATATCTTCTTTATGCAATTATTAAGTCCATTTGTTTCACAGAACTCAGAACAGTTTATAAAGTTTCTAAGTTCTATTCAAGTTTTGTTTTTATTCCATTATGGGCCAGTTGTTTCGCTGAACTTGAACTAAGTTGATATCCTCATTTCTAGTTTCATTGCAGATTTTTGTTCTTATCACATAACACACCATTATATAAGTTTACGAAGTTTATCGTAAATCAGACACTTTCAATACACACTACATACAATCTGACATTTATAACTCTGCATCACAAGTGTACATACACCCCCCCCCCCCCCTCACATACTGCCTCCACCCTATTCCCACTTAAACAATTTGTTATGTAATCTTTCTTAATTATCATCTTTCAAATCACTCAATTCACTTAAATATTGTAATACCCGAGTGAAAACCTTTAAATTATACAGTGAATGTGACTTAGATATTATTATATATGCTTTAATTTTAATGTAAACTATTGGGATCCCGAATAAAATAAAATAAAATATCCAGAACTATCTCAGCTGAGCCCAAAACACAAGAAGCAATAATCCAAAGCCCATCCCATTTAAGTTGTATCGATGTTCGTTAGAGGCAAGAGGGCCATACCATATGGACTTATGAAGTACTGGCAGAGTTCCTGCGTACTCAGTATGCAGCCGGAACAATGCGACAATAAACAGAGTTAGCGGAAGTGACTCGCCCTGATTGGTTATCCACTTCCGATGAGCGCGCATTGTGATCGCGTGCCGTGACTTGGGTCACACACAGACACAACAACAACTCAGCAACAGACCAACACCATTATCTCAGCAACACGGCCAATACGGCAACGTGCAAAGGGAGCCAATCAAATAGGGATTTCAATCCGGTGTCATTTGCAATCCGACCGAATCCGGCCGAATTGATAGGATCGTTTTCGTTTCAAAATGGACTGTTTATGAGATAATCGAGTGAATGTATCTTAATTTCCGATGTTTTAATTAGACAACGAGCAAACAATTAAAAATCTGGTACAGTGTATGTAACTAGTTAAATTTTAATCTAACGGATGGTTCAGGCCTAGATTTCAATTTCAGATAGATCAATTTTAGTATCTAGCTTTTATTTTTAACTATTCAGAGATCACAATTGTTAGGTATTTGATCATGCTAATAAGTCTCATTCTTGTATTTATGACAGACATCATGATGAATCTGTCTAATGAATGGCACAACTATTTCAACAACTCCTTAGTTTAAAAATCAATTTTGGTTTTGGAAAAATGATCGTGGAAAACAAATAGTGTTAATTATGTCATCTGCCAATCGACTTCTAATGGAGCTACATAGCCAGCAACCGAAAAGGCCCTTTCAGCTTCTAAACTTATCGGCTTAAAGTACTTACAACGCTATTATTTTGCCAAAAATTGGAATCACCGGATCTGGTATATTGGTACCGTTTAGTGATGCCGGATCCGCCGGAAAACCGGATCCGATTTTCCGGATTCAATCCCTACAATCAAAGCTCAGAACTATCACACTCGTCCTCACATTGTTTTATCGACCCAATTTATCATGCTTGTTTAAATAAAACAATGATTTGATTTGATGAGATCATACATTTTTATCATCGGTTATTAGCTAACATAATGGCTGTGGAGTGCTTATTCATGTGTACGACTTTCCATGATAGTGTAACTATATAAATACTCGTATTGTACCCACTTATATCTTTCATACTTTTTTCTTCGCTGTATTAATTTAGCTATGTTCTGTAAAACATCCAATCGGGAGTAATAAATGTTTTCTAATCACAAACATGTTTTACAACAAACTATTCATGTTTATAATAATATGGACAAAGTTGCTACACTACCTTCATAGTACCATACTTCTTTTTTACTCATAATATACATACATTTATTGAATTCCTCTGTATAACTTTACTTAATGGTTAAACTAAATTCTTACTTGTATTGTACTTACTTAAATCTTTCATATTCTGTTAATTAAGTTTTGTAATAGGTATTCACATGTTATCATACCCCTGAACAACTTATTTAGTTAGTTATTATTGATTCGCTACGTTTGATGACTTAACAGGGATGCCCGTGTTCATGGATCAAATTACAATTTGTCCACGTCTTAGCTATGGATATTCCTGTCCACCAGCTGCGTGGTGGGCCTGATTAAGGGAGACCGGCTGAGGGAGGCCCTGTCACCTCTCCAGTCGGACTCTCACTACTCTTCGCCTTGCACCGCAATAGGAGGCCTGGATTCATACGTCCGTTACTTCTGGTCACACTCTCTTACCTGATTCCTTCCCATAACTTCTTCTCCTTCCTTTTATCGAAAACAGAACACAACATCTCCAAAAATGACGTAGTCCTAGTGGGAAATTATTTCCCTTAGGGCCTCCTGCGTGGTTTTATTGTTTAAAACAAAACATAAAAAGGCATATTGGTGAAGTATGATAAAATGTTTAGTTCACTGTATGTTAGCAATTAAAAAAAAACATAAATAAGAAACAATAAAGAACAAATTAAATTTACGTGATGGATTGCATGGTATTTTCAGCAGCCGAGAGATCTCTCATCTCATTGCAAGGTTTTTGTTAAATCTATTGTTGAATACCTTTTGCGTAGTTTTTAGTTGGGGCTCTAGTATATTATATAGAGTCTTTCAATTTCGTTCGATTTTGAAATATTAATTTGTCCGAGATATGCAGTCAATTTTTTTTTTGAAAAGATATTTTATGGCAATAAGTGTCGAATATAACGTCGTTCAAATATACGCCACTTCTTTGCTTAGTGGCACATATTCGGAAGGTACAATTTTCAATGAATTCATTGTCGTAAATCTGAAGACTTTGAGGGCGTCAATTGTTTGACTTAGACATCCCAAAAGGAAGAAGTTTTAGAAGGCTGTTCACTCGCTGAGAGGCGATGCCTTTTTTGATCATATCTCAAATTTGATGATTTGAACACGTTGTTCAACACTGTAACCTTCCATGGTAATTTGTCAAGAAATTTGACGGACATCACTTTAACAACATGGCTGCTATAACTTAACAAAGTTCGATCGTCCCTATTGAAACACCATAATACGAAGGGACCAAGGAACCAAAGTATGGTATTGATATAAGATATACTACATAAGTATTTATTTATTTGTTATAATAAAAATACATTTACATTTTATTGACATTTTGAATGTCCAACTAGGTAGGTCTCGCGTTCCAGGACAGTCAAATTGACAGGTATCGTACATAGTAGGTAGGTAGGTAGGTGCATGATGATGTATATAAATATTAAACAATTTCCAATCAATTAAGTATCTAATATACAATCAAATCAATTTATTATCTAATGTACAAGAAAAAGTGTATTTGAAGTGAATATACAGAAAACAATAAAAGAAAAGTAAATAAAAAATTTGCTAACAAATTAAATATATAAGGCGCTCGTAATACATAATTATCAGATAGCATTTTTAATAATGTTTCTGACTCTGTCTTGCCTAAAATTAGTAACCATTTTGTTGTTTTTTAGGATACAAGAAAAACAGTATACAAGAAAAGTAGTAAAAAAAAGAAAAAAAAAATTTGGAACAAAAGAAATATATATGACGATCGTAGTAGGTACGTAATTATCAGATAGCATTTTTAATAATATTTCAATTTTTGAATACAAGAAAAACAGTATTCAAGAAAAACAGTAAAAGAAAAAGAAAAGAAAAATTTTGGAACAAAAGAAATATATAAGGCGCTTTCTGACTCTGTCCCGCCGAAAATTGTAACCATTTTGTTATTTTTGGATACAAGAAAAACGGTATACAAGAAAAACAGTGAAAGAAAAACAGTGAAAGAAAAAGAAAATAAAAATTTTGAAACAAAAGAAATATGTAAGGCGCTCGTAGTATATAATTATCCAATAGCTTTTTTTAATAATATTAGTAGTTACACACCTAAGGACCTAATTTTCCGGATCACTTCCTGTGGTCATATCGGGAGCCACTCCTTAAAATATAATAATGTGCTCACCGGTATGAATCAGGATAAAGGGCTGCCATTTATGAAGATCTACTGAATGACGAAACGTAACTAAACTAACTGACAACTAACCACACGTTATTAATTTCCTCGCAGAGAAAACAGGGAGGATAGAACGCTAAGCAAATATGTCCTGCTCTTCATCTTCTGACTCAAGCGTTTCACTAGATCGGGCCATGTCTTATTGGAAAGATCTCCATCTTATATCTTATAACAACCATAAAAAATAGTCAATAATCCTGTTTTGAATATTTTCCCACATAACCATTATTCCCTTTCTAACGATCATGTCAATCCCTATTTAACACTCCTACCCCTTCATCAATTATTCCTCTACCGATTTGAGTTCGCCTAGCTTTGTTAGCTTTATTAAATTTTTCAACTTTATTAACTTTATCGACTTTAACGACTTTATCGACTTTATTGACTTTATCGACTTTAGTACAAGATTCATCGCGCTGAAGTGAACATTGTTCTGAAAACATGTAGATTTTGCATCTAAAGGCTGATCTCCTGCAACAAAATGTTTTACAAAACATCGGATAAAAACCAAAAGATTGGGGCACGGCAACAATGTTTTTTGTTTTCTTTTCGACACGGAAAAAATAAACATTATAGCCCCTAATATAACCTAACCACAAAATGTTTGTGGAACGGCCAATATAACGCGGTGTAAACAAAGTACCTAATTGAATTTCTCACGTTTTCTAAATTTTAAAATGGGTATTCCAGCAATTATATTGAACTACAACACTCTTTTTAATGATATAAATATGCTTAAATTGTCAGACATAGGGATGTTCAATGGTATTTCTAAATACATTTTTTAATGATGTTGTTGATAATCCAGAATTGCCTGCATATGATAAGCTTTCGGCTTTCACCGCTTAATACTAAAAGTCGGGATTTATTTAAGTGCAGAAATTTTGGGATTAACTACCATATGTCTGGTCGATCAGTGGCTGAGTGGGCATCGCGTTTGGGTCCCACCCGGGCGTCACGTGTTCTATTCCTCAGCTGGCTAAGTCCTCCAACACAACACAAACAACATCTTCCGCTTTCTGTGGTGGTAGTAGGAGATTTTCAAATATTGTCAGGTTATTCATAACTTGGGAATGTTTGTCTTTCTTTTAAAAAAAAATGTATTGTTCTTTGACCAGAATACTAATGAGGGAAATATTTTTTCCAAGTCAAGTAAATCTTCATTTTAAGCATGCCAGCGAAGGTTTCTATATAATAACGGTGAGCTCTGGCGTTATGAAATTATTTCCTATACCATTCATCCGATTACGATGAAACTTTGGTGAGTTGTTGTGCGCACGCACACGAAGGTTTTTATATATATGGTCAGCTTTGGCGTTATGAAGTTTGAAAAATGTGTTTATTCATATAGTTTAGCGGCAGAGAGGGAAGGAGGGAGGGGGAGGAGAATCCGGTAGGGGTAGGAATAAGGGGGGTTCGCGGTATGGGGGGACGCGGGAGGGGAATGGGGACTCGTGGGAAAGGACACATAGAGAGAAACAATTTATTTCTTCTTGTAACATTGATTCGCATGCTAAGTAATTGCTAGTAAATAAATACATATTTTTTATTTTGTTTCCCGTAATTATCAACTGGTTTTTGGAGAGGTTTATTGTTTTAGCTGCAGGCATGGATTATATTTATTCGCTGTGACGAGTAGATAAAAAGCATTAATCAGTACTGAAATTGATTTCGACAAGGCCGATAAGCATCCTTATAGAGTGCACTCTGCGCAGTGTATACGAACAGTATAAGCAACGAAAACCCAATACCGGGTACAATGAAGGATTGTTCCACCTAAAAAGTAGAAAACCGTGATCTCAATTTCAATAAATTATACGAATTCCGTCTAGACCTTGATTTTGATTTGATACTATCCGTGAAAGGTCTCCGGCCTCCTGCAACCTGCCACCTGCAGCCCGGTTACTGGCTAGACTAATTATCATCAAAAAATACTCATTTCGGTTACATGTCTGCCTGTCTGTGGAACTCAAGTTCTATGAACTCGAATTTGCTTTGAACTTACTAAGTGTCATTTACAAAAATGGACCTGATTATGTGAGAATTCAGTCAAGCGATAAAGTACCTATATAAAATAATTCGTTTTCGTGGATATTTTTTTTCTTTTGCAGCAATTATCACTTTAATAACGCGTGATTTGTACAGGTCTGCGCCACTTTAAAGGACAAATAAGAATACCGAATACCGAGTCCCAGTTGCTCCCAACCGTCAGGAGCCAGTGAGTCTATGGCATCCCCAATTGGGGTATGTTGTAAGGCTGAAGATACTGGGGAGGGGAAGGAGATAGGGAAGAGGAAGGTGGGGAGGTACATGGCTATTCAGATATTTTCATCAAACACGACTAAATCCATTTCAAGCAACGTTTCAATTCTGAATGATGATCTTACAATAGGGCGATACTGAGAGTACCTTCCATTCTGGAATGTGCCGCAAATATACTATATATTATTTTTTATTAATTAATTGTGAAATAACACAAATTACCTAATGAAATCAAATATATTTGCCGACGCCGGATTTGAACCCGCGGCCTTCGGATTGCGAGTCGAGAGTCTTACCCTTCGACCACGGAGGTGGTCATAGGCCTTATTTTCCCTTCAAATACCCTCCACACCTCATCCCCAAAGATGACATACGCCTGAAAGGATTTTTTTCATCAGAGCGTCCTGTGTGGAGCTAATGCAATAAAACTGTAAAATCGCTTTTGACAAACGGATAGGACATGGTTTTGTTTTGACATGAGCAATATCGTATTTAGAATATTTTTTTCTAAAGCTGTTATGCACTTTCGAATTATTATGCACTTTTTTATACTTGGGCCTACATTTGTATTTTGCAACAAGCAAACATATATGTTTGAAGTTGTTATTTTTAATAAAATAATGACTAGTGGGTACCACTGTTTTGTGACTAACGTTAGGTAGGTCTACTTATCTTTCCACGTAAACATATTTATAAGCAAATGAGTATTATCTGACACATTATAGCATGCGTAAGTATCCATTTGCCTTTAAATTCTAATGAAATTGTTATAATGTTACTTGTTAGTACTGACTAGGTCTAAAAACGAGTTATCCTGTATATTACTGTCATTTATTATTATTTTTTTATTTGGCGATATTATAATATATTACAAAATCTTAACATAATAATTATTACATTATTCCCAGTGTGTAAAACTCATTTCAGGAATGGCAACATTGTACAATTAAAAGAAAATTATTTTTACACAAAAATACGAATGTAAAGGGGAGTTCAATGAAAAGTATATAGATAAAAGCAGAGTAGACACACTTGACACAGTTAGTTGAAGAATATTTCATAAATACATTTAGAAAGATATACAAGAGTTACAAATAAAGATTGCTGAATATGTCACTGGTTAATAAAGATGCTGAGAAAATATCCTTTTAGAGCTTTTGCCAATGTTTTTTTTATTGATGCTGGTAGTTTTAGGTTATTAGGAAATGCGTTTATGCAACATATTGTGTGAGTGGATGACGATAAGTGATTTGATGATCTTGTTGTGTGCTGGTGTATATCAAAATTAAATTCTGGTTTACTGTGTGTGTAAGGAGTGTTGAATTATTTGTAGAACGGCAGTTGTGATGCTTTTTTTCGATGTAACTTGCCATATTTTACATTCATCACACGAAATGTGAACAACGGTCGACAATAGTTTATGCAGATTTGTACTACAACATAACTGATTAGTTATCTTATATATAAATTAGTTGCACGCAGTAATCCAGCCAAATGTAGATTTCCTGGTACTCTAATGAATATATTTATTTTTAACAATCAATGCAGATTAAATCTCTCATTACATCTCTCATTGAATTATATGACTCTGGAGGTTTTAACAAGGACATGGCGCCGTTCGCGTCGATGCAGACCAAAATATCTCATACAAAATTATAAATAATTAAACAGGTGATCTCACTATCAATTGGAGATACAATTACTACTAACAATGAGCCAAATATCTGCTCATTCAGTAATTATTCGAGCACTCTCGTGCATTGTACGTTCTTATACCATATTGTTCTTCGTCAAAGTTATTACTTTTTTTAATTGTAATGTAAAGAATATGGGTTACATCTTTACAAATATATTTTACACAATAATATATTTAAGGTCATCATTGGTCATGTATACCTTATCAGAAAAGGGGAGCCCTTGTGCCTGATAAGAGAGCCACGATTCTTAGTTATGTGTTTTGTACAAAATATTCATTTGGTAATGTAAGTTTTTTTTTAAATGTTTAATTTTATTTATTTGTTCTGATTGTTTGATAATACCGCACAATTCAGAAGGGCGGTTATGGTAGTTTTTTATGGTTTGGTAAATATAATGGTTTTGCATTTGTGTTTTAAAATTGATATCCATTTCTTATTAGTTTGTAAAATTCTTGATATTCTTTGTTATTTTCTCTTTACACATACGTATTTATAATAGAAGCTTGCTTAAATAATATGTCATCGACATTTGATACTGGATACAAATTAAAAAGTGATTCTGTTTAGTTGGTAGAATTTTTAAAATTATTAATTTTTAAAGATTCTTATTATATTTTTAGTTTGTTTTTGTAAGATCCTCCCCAACCTATAATTCCGTAGATAAGCATAGAGTGAACAAGGGCACTGTACTTACTTTATAGTATAGTAGTATCTACACAACTATATAAGTAGGTGTGAATGTTTATTTATTGTTTGAAACATTTACATGGGATGTACATAGATATTATCACTCCAAGGAAAAATGTTCACGGCACACTAGGTGGAGATGCTACTAATGAAATAACAGAAATAATATATAAAACAAAGTAAGTGTACGGTATAGAGTCATAAAGAAAGAAAAGAGATAATAATAAAGCATACTGAAGTAACTACACACCTTTTCGTACAAATACTTCTATTTGCCGTGACGTCATATTAACTTTTTAAAACGTACGAGGCTGTTTATAAAGCTACATTTTCGAGACATTGGATTGAAATGGGTAATATTGTTATTAAATAACTCGAGATGAAATAATCTATTCGGAACTTTAATGTGAATTTACACAAAGTGGTTTCAAGCTTGTTGTGAATAATTTTGTGTAAACATATTAAGTCAGTAGATTGTATTCTTTTTTTCTACAGTGAGAAAATTAAAGCATTATAGCCATTTCTAATAAGATTTGAGTAAGGCGTTTAATCAACATTTAAAAGATAAAAAGTCTCTGGAATTTATTTATACAGATTTAATATTTCATATAATGTGTGTTCCAAGTAACACTGAGTTTTCAATTGAACAATTCAGATTTTTTGCTGAGCTATCGGATGATTTCACTACCGTTATAAGCCGTGTGGTTACATGGCCAGACATACATCATTAATAATTATAATTACTAAATACAACCGTTTGTAAATGCCAAATCAAATGTTTGCATTAGCGAATATCAATCTAATAATTTCTGAAACATCGATCAACGATAATTGAACATTACGAAATATATAAAGCTGTTAAAAAGGAATGGAAATGAAAATACTATCTTTATTTTTCTGTCTTCCCCCACCTCTGGACGCCGCGCTGGTGAGATGACGGCCTCCATGGTCGAGGGGCAAGGCTCTCGACTAGCAATCCGGAGGTCTCTTCAACTTGATTCCTAACACAATGAAAACGACAACATTCGCTAAAGGTGTTTTATACGAACATCGCACAAGAGTTCCAACTGCTCCCGTCTGGAGCCAGTGAGCCTATGGTATCCCCAATTGGGGTATGTTCTGAGGCTGAAGGCAAGTGGGGAGAGGAAGGAGATGGGAAAGAGGAAGGCTATTCAGATCTAGCCACCAAACATGGCTAAAGCCATTTCACGCAATGCTTCAATGCTGAATGATGGTCTTACACCAGGGTGATACTGAAAGTATGTTCTACTATGGAACGCACCGCAAATATACCCTATATTCTTTTTAATTATCAAATTGCGAAAACACAATCAAATAAAAATTATCTGCGCCCACCGGGATTTGAACCCGCGACCTCCGGATTGCGTGTTGAGAGCCTCATCCCTCTACCACGGCAGCCGTCAAGTGTACAAATATAATACAGTATTGATAAAGAAATGGATATAACATTAGGATAGAATAAAAATTAGTATTATCTCTGGTGTGCCTCTGTAACCTATGGCACTTTAGTTAAAATGTCCATTACCTGC
The DNA here is from genome assembly GCA_951813805.1 of Limnephilus auricula. Lineage (NCBI taxonomy): Eukaryota > Metazoa > Arthropoda > Insecta > Trichoptera > Limnephilidae > Limnephilus > Limnephilus auricula. The sequence goes on along the minus strand of OX638388.1, from coordinate 46,578,244 downwards.
GGTCAACAAGGTGCAGCTAATTACATTCTAGAGCTAGAGAATATTTCTGCAATATGCACTGTAAGTATATAGTAAAGAGTTATTTTCCTTTTCCTACAAAGTTATTACACAATCCAATTCGCATTGATTATCCATCATCTCCAAATTGCGAATGCCGTTTGAAATCATTATAATATAAATTACCTACGACATTAAGGTAGCGACAGACTCGCAGCATCAAAAAGATACTGCGTTATAAGTATCTTTTCTACGGACACACTACGTTATAAAATATTCCTTCCTACGGCAGGAGAAGGGGTCAGTTGAAATCGGAAGCGGTCGAGAGAATATCATTTCGTTGTACTGGATATATCAACTTGACAGCTCCGTGCATGCTCCGTGTATTAAAAATGACCCCCTCTCCTGTTTACGGCGAAGGGGGGGTCGCATAACTTTTTTGATATCGCGATCGTAGCGGTCACGAAAAATAACGTGAATTAGCGAAGATTCAAACCACGATCACAGCACATCATATTTTTACCTCTGGCGGGTCTGTATGGGATTGTATGGCGAGCGCTACTGTGTTATAAGTATCTTTTTGATGTGAACTTCGCGTTTGTCGCCCGCTTTAATAAAAAAGTATGATGTATAAAAAATATCTTGTTTATTCAAGTTGGAATTAGATGCAAATTCGAGTTTGTTGTAATGTTTGTATTTATGAAAAATCTCAATAAATTTTATGCCGATTTTCTGCGTCCTCGTCAGTCATCAGTTTTGAGTGCCTGTTTATTTTTGATGACGAAATACTTATTTATGGCGGTTTAGAGGAATTTCTGGGTCATCTGTCTAGAATTAAAGTATTTTCAATTGAGTGTTTTAGTGATAAGCTAATAGGTGTAATAAAACAAATTTATATATTTTATTAAATTATGGCGAGCCACAAAGTTAATGCTTATTACGAACATGTAATAGGTGTAAGTTCCGTTTCAAGGAAATTGAAAGAAAGGATGCTAATGCATTGTAGAATATGATTGCGAATAACATTGTGGAATATGATTGCGATGTATATTTTTAGTACATAAGTGTGTATTGTGTATTTTAGGTTTAAAATTCTGGAAATGAATGAATTTTGTATCCTTTGGAAATACATAATGTCCATGAGAGACGCGTCAGAATAACCGATAAAGACATTGGTACAAGATGGGAAAAAGGTCCCCTTTCAATTTATTAATGTAAAAACTGATAAAAAAAATACAAATTAAAGTAAATTAATTATTTTTTACATATTATTGGGAACTATTAACGTTGAAAAATCTTATTATACTTAGTTATTTTAAATTAGATATGTAGATAGGTACATATGCGTATCTATATATATAAATTATACGAAAATGTATATACACACATTACCTACACAATTCATACAAATACATAAACGTAATATGTTTATAGATATAACGTGTTTTATTGTGTGTACATTATTTGTGTTTAAACATTATAAAATAATAAAAAATATTTAAACAAAATAAAAACATTTTAAATATCAACCAAGAGCTAATTCAAAAATGATAGTATCTAAGAAAATAAATGCTTTATACGCATAATATATTTCACCTAAAGAGATACATAAATATTAAGGAAACTATAAAATATATTGTAACATACAACTTAATTAAGAATCGTGGCTCCCTTATTAGGCACAAGAACTCCTCTTTTCTGATAAGGTATACATAACCAATGATGACCTAAAATATAATATTTTCAAAAATATATACTTAAAAATGTAACCCATACTCTTTACAAAATAATAAAAAAATATATATTTATTTGTATTTTTTTTAAATTGCGGCAGGTTAAATATTTAAGAAATTAGGTATCACGTAGTCTAATAGCGATTATTGAATTTATGTATTTGCTTAGGTACAATTAGTCCTTCATACAACGTAAACGTTTTCTCCTGACTATTTTTTACGTATATAGGATTCTAAATATGTTGAATTATAATTTTGGAATTATTTGTAAACGATTTAACATCATGTTCGTAATAAGCATTAACTTTGTGGCTCGCCATAATTTACAATAAAAATATATAAATTTGTTTTAGACCACTTTAAAAATATTCTCCTGACGAAGGAAGGGTTCTTCCGAAACCGGTAGAGTTTAATTAAGATTTAAAGTGGACTAAAACAAATTTATATATTTTTATTGATTTAATAACTCAGGTACGGGACATACGTCATTCCTATGTCTACCTACGTTAAATTATCGTGAAAACAAGCTTATGTCATCATTTCGGTTTTGTCCCGCTTTTCCTCGGACTGTTACGATCTGAACGATGGCGAAATTTGTTACGATCATTTGATCACATTTATCTTTTCCTTGACTTTGGCCTCGTTGAATTATTTTCATAATATCATTGTGTATTTTAGGTTTAAAATTCTGGAAATGAAAAAGATATGAATAAGTCTGACGGTTTGTCTGTGAATATTTATCTGATGAATCATTGTAATAAGTGAAATGTGCCGTTAGAGGCGAGGGATTCCTGCCACCTACTGACTGCACTGTTTATAATAATTGACGTGACTCATAATGCAAAGTACCTAATGACTTGATGTTTACATTCATATTTCACGTTACACTTCGTTTCGCGAACAGTCATTAAAGGCATTGAATGCGTTGAAGGCATCATTACAATCCAGAATGGCCCGCTTCCATTAATACAGTGCGCAGTGCGGACTCTCAGTTGCGCAGTATGTCGATATTGCTGATTTTTATTAAACAATCCTTAACAATAAATTACCTCCTCTCATATAAAATATCCTTAATTATTTTATTACGTACTGTGCGAATATTGAGTATTGTGTGAATTTCAATTGGCTCCATAGTTCGGCATGCTCTGCAATGGACGTTTCAGGTCTTTCCAGGACTTTCCAGGATGGCCGAGTTTTCATGCTCGAAAGTGTTCTGATATCCTTTTGGATACGGTCCGTTCTTTCTGGCCTACATGAACTTTGTCACACCCGGAACAGCTAAGGTTATAAACTCCATCTATCTCAAGAGAAACTTGGTTTTTGAAGCCTTCATTGAAGGCCTCAGTAGGTCTTGTTGTCGTAGTTTCGAAGACAGCCGCGATGCTTTCTTTTCTCAGTATCCTGCCAATTCTGTCCGTTACATTGTGAACATAAGGCATACATATAGGCGTACTAACCTATCGATGCTGGAAGAGCTAGACATCTAAAACTGGCTTTTTTTAACACACCTATATCTACCATATAGACACTCATGGTCATTGGGAGAGTGAAAGGCGGGAGAAACAGAGGAAGGCCACCGATGCGCTGGACTGACCAAGTCTCACAAGCATCCGCAAAGTCGGAGACCTTGAAGAGTGGAGAAGCCTGCCTCATCGGGACTATCGGGCGAATCAGAAAACGATCCCCGGAGGGAATGACTGCCCAGAAAAAAACAAATTATACTTGATTATTGTTGATTCTACACAATTTTCTTATCTTGTAAGGAAAGTGTCTTAGAAAATTTGCTATGTTTATCATTATTGATAATTCGCCACTTATAGATAATCATTTTACCCTGTGCGGCAAGCCCAGGGAACGCAGTACGCCTCAATTTAAATGCATTTAGGCGTTATTTCACCGCATACGCTGCAGTTACACTTGCATAATCATAGGACAATTTGAAACCAGTTCTCTTCGAGACACTTTACTGTACCCTATTCTAATTTATGCAAATCTATGTGCATTATATCAGTTAGCGGTGTGCGGTTCGCGTAGAGGCGACGCACTAATCTTATTAAAGTACTGTATCTTGTCCACGGTGACATAAACCCCATTAATTGGCCAATTATTAAATGTTTTAAATACAAACAACTTGTAATATATAACATCTAGCAACTGAATTCGAAGCTAGACAAAGGCAGCCGACATTACTATCACAATTCACAATCTCCATAATATTTAAATAGCACAACGCTGGACAAAGTGTGGCACGGCTACTGGGCTACTGGCTTAGGATCTTTAAAACTGGACACAGTTGATTACTTGATAGTTGATTACAGGGAGTCGTCAACCGTTAGCGGAAACATTTTACTTGCTAACGCCCTCAATAATAAATATTGTCCTCGGTTTGATCATTTGAATAGTTATCTCTCTTTTGGGATCTGCCAACGTATGCCATACAAATTTAAATTTCGAATAATTAATGAAATTATCCTTGCATTTTTACGAAGCGTGCCGTACAACACGAACCACTCCGACATATGCAGATTTTATCATAAAATTCTTTATTATTGTCATGTATGTTATTAGGCCCATGCAATATTATTTATTTATTTATTACACGCCCTTATGGGCTTTTACATTTTAGTTAAATAGATGAGTATCACAGTTATTTAAAAAAAATCTTAATTAAAACAATAAAGAAAGCATAATACAGTGAAAAAAGGTAAAACAAAAGCATGCACCTACAACAAAACATAACAACAAAAGCATATAACAAAATTAGATACATAGGTAAAAAAGATAAGAGTTTCACATAAATAGATATTCAATATAGACAAAAATTGCAGAGATTATATACGTCTATTTATGTCTAAATATATGAAAGAATTGAAATAAACAATGTTTATACTATTGAAGAAGAAGATAACAATAATAATCAAATTTTCTATATATGATATATGGAAATAACCTTCAAAAGTTAAAAATAGAATTTTTCTTTAAAAAAAAATTAATGTTTATACTGATTGTTTTTAATGTGAAATATATCTCCCAGATCAGAATATTTATTTTCGAGACTGTGAAGTCTCGGTATCGGGGAATTTTGATAAGAGAGTGTCCTGGTGTTATTAAAATGAAAGGGTAGTAAATTTCGGCAAGATCTTTTAGGTATGTGGATATTAAATAATTGAAGCAATTCAGGACAGTTAATTTTTGCAATGCAGTATTTTATGTAATAGTATTAAACCTATGTTTATTCTTCTCTCTAAAAGTTTTAATAGGGAAATTTTATCTAGTAGGTAGTTATAATCAATGTTTTCTACAGGAATATGCAATTTATAGTTTATATATCTCAAGGAATTATGTTGAATCTTTTCAATGTTGCCGGAATGAATATTTTAACCTTTTCCACTCTGACCATTTTTTCTCAGAACCAATTTGCTACTCTGGTTAAAATTTTGAACGGTTTAAGTTAAGTTTTTTATTTAAAAATGAAATTTTCGATACTTTATTTTCGGAGCACCCTACCTGATAATTCGTATGACCATTAAGATGTTTGATAAATTTGGTACATATTTTGCATAAAGTACTTGCTAAATCACACATAAAGTAACTAAAGGATAATACATGTGCTTTTAATGTGTTTTATTTGCATAATTTCTTCTGCTACATAGCATTAATTTGTATAATATAGGTGAAATACACAAACAAACGAATGTAAATCCTGGTATTCATTCCTTTCTAATTGCCCTGTACCGCATAGGGGATGACCGGTGTCTACCTGAACTCGTGAACAATTGATTGGCTTAGGTTTTATGGCCAGTAAACGGGATCTTATTTTGCATTGGTGACTTTACTTTAGGTTTCGACTTTCATACAGGAAACAAAAGATAGACCTGCCCACAAGACATGCAATAAATAATAAGTTTCGATAACATTCTACACGGCGTTTACAAGGCGTGCAAAACTGTGTACACATCAATGTCACTTTCTAAGTATTTTTATCACAATAAAATAAGCTGACGATTCGGTCCAATGTTATTAAAAATTGATGTCTTACTTCTGTATTTTATAATCACTTACAGTTTTTTAGAGTATGATATTTTTCAAAGCATTCTCCCACATGGATTGCTGGTTTGTTGTCACAACTTTTGCAGTGATACATTGTTCGTTTTATTTGCCTTCCTTCTCTATCAGAACCACAAACGGCGCAATCCCTATGCATTTTCTACGCATTAGGCGTTATGACATGATTTAACCGGTGTTCTGGGTCTACCGAATGTCTTCTTTTCTTGTCTTTACACCTTCTCTATGATTTCCAACCAGCTAAATAATTAGCCTATCCACAAATTGAAGATTACTCATTGGGTTTTCATTGTTTTTTTAATCTTATTTTCCTTGTACAAAATATATGAATTTACAACCGAAACTTCTAAACCCCCTAAAAAAGCTGCGCCACCATTGTATGTCGAAAAAAAATCTTGAAGATGAGGATGAGGTCTTATTATCAATAATAACACCATAAAATGCATTGAATACTTTCTCTTTCGAATCTCTCCACTTTCGCTGAAATAAGCAAATCTCCTTCTTTTCGGCGGGATAACGTCACTTCGACTTCTTCACTATCACACTGTCATTGTCATTGAAATCAATATTATTAATGCAAAAAGGTCTTCATCATCACTATTATCTATACAATTACATTCGTCATTATAATTGAACTTAGAAGTAAAACTTTCATTATTTTCCATGACGGTTAACTATCTACCCATATTAAAAAATTCTACAGATTACTATTTTTATTATTTTCAAGTACTAATTAATGTCAATATTGGGGCGATAAGAAATTTAATAGTTCCACAAAACGAAAAACTATGGTCACAGGAGGTGGGAGTAGCCTCGGAGAACCGTCATAAATGTAGGATGGACAACTGACTGATCCGAAAATATTGGAACATGACAAATAATCCATAAGATAAAAATGATACATCTATGTTTCCAAGAGTATATCTAATTAAGGGTAAATTAAAATGAAGAAATTTTAATTTATCCAACATGTCGCGACGTCTCTTTGTACTTCTCGGAAACAACGAATCGAACAATATGCCTAGGTAGATAGAAATCGGTGCCTAAACTTATTTCTGCGCCGGGCCAGAACCTCTGGCCCACGGAGCTCCCTACCAAAATCGTTTCGGCCAGAATGTCTGGCCTACAGAGTGGTAAAGGTTAAAAGGGAGACCATATCGTAGAGTTATACTCTAGTTGGCATCTAACAAGGGTTTTGTACAACAAGATAAATGTGCCTAAATCATTAAAGTCTTTTGAAACTCTCAAAACAAATCCAAGAGTCTTAGGGGCCTTATTAATAATATTATTAATATGACACACAAAAGTTAGTTTGCTATCGAACATTTTAACTAGGTCAATAATTTCACTGACGCAATTTAAATTTTCATCATTTAATGTTTATTTATTTATTTATTTATTTATTAAAGAATTTTATACATAGTGTACATATTGTGTTATTTCGCCCGCCATGCTAGGGATGTCCCTGTGTTATGGCGGGTGAAGTATGCAGATTATATGGGTAATGAAGTACATTTACTGATTATATAATAATTATGATAATGAGGTTTACAGTTAATGCAGCAATGAATTTATGATAATGAAATTTACATATAATATAGTAATAATTGATGATAATGATGTTTACAGGTAATACATATAACAAGGAATTTATGACAATGAAATTTACAGATAATAAAATAATTGATGATAGTGTAGTTTACAGATAATATGACAATGAATTTATGGAAATGTGGGTTACAGATAAATAATAATTTATTTATAAGTTACATAGTATGATGGTTGATAAATTGAATTATAATTTACTAAATTATACAAATTAAATTAAATTAAATTACAAATAATATACATCGAGGTTTCTAAATATTTTGATAATAATAATTTATAATAATAGGTTAATTATAATATTGATAGATATTAGAGTTATACAAATTAATTTAAGTAAAAAAAAAGATTATATATCATAGTTCCTAAGTGTGACGATCCATAGAGATAATTGTTTTTTAAAGTTATGGGGTTGGGTTTCAGTTTTTAAGTTGTCAGGGAGAAGGTTAAATATTTTTGGAGCTAGGTACATGAAGTGTCTTCGAGCTGACGTGGTATGTAGTGTAGGTACATTGTAGTTTCGGTTTGTTATTGTTCTGGTGGTGTAATTGTGTTGTAAGAGGGTTTTTTTCGTATATTTAAACAAGAAATGAGTTAGTGTAAATTTTAGATGGAGTTGCCGTATGTTTAAGACGTTGTATTCAGAGAAGAGTCGAGTGGAGGAGTATCTTGTCGGTCGCTTGTTGATTGCACGTATTATCGTTTTTTGGGCTTTTTGTAGAGGATCAATAAAATTACGAGCACAGCTGCCCCAAATTATGATGCCATATACTAATTGGGATTGGCAGAGAGCATAGTAAACTGTTTTCAGTATTGTAGGAGTAAGGATATTTCGTAGTGTTCGAAAGACATAAGAGAGCTTGCGAATTCGGGGAGTTAGGGTGGCTAAGTGCTGATTCCAACGAAGATGATGATCAATTATGACCCCCAGGTATTTTATATGGGATACTTTTTCCAAGTTTGGGCAAGTACAGGAAGAGTATGGTCTTGGACAAGAGTGAATTGTTAATTTCTGATTATCAGTAGGTTGGGTTGCAGCAGTTAGACTGAAGGTTAAGAATTTGGTTTTACCAGCATTGAGGGTGAGGAGATTGTCATCTAACCAATTCTTCACAAGGCCTATGTCGTGTTGAGCTATGTCGAATGCTCCTTTCCAATTTTTATGTCGAGCTATAAGCACAGTGTCATCAGCAAAGGATATTAGTTTTCCAATTATGGGTAGGTTACAGAGTTTATTGATGTATATGAGGAACAAAATAGGGCCTAGAACACTTCCTTGTGGGACTCCGAATTGGATTGGTAAAGGGTTACTTACAGCTATGTTGTTAATTTTCACAGTTTGTGATCTATCAGTTAGGTATGAGGAGAACCAGTTGAGAGTTGAGTCCCGGATGCCTATTTGAGATAGCCTATCTAGAAGTATGGGGTGGGAAACCGTGTCGAATGCTTTGGATAAGTCCAGGAATATGGCTAGGCAGGAATCGCCTTCGTCCAGGCTGTTTGTGATATTCTCAGTCAAATCTAAGATTGCAGATTCCGTACTAATTTTTTTTTGGAAACCAAACTGATTGGGCGAGAGAATCTTCTGGGTTTCCAAATGGGAGATAAGTCTGCTTTTAACAATTTTTTCAATGATTTTGGATAAGACACTTAGCAAAGAAATAGGTCTATAGTTTTCGATATTTGTTTTGTCGCCACCCTTATAGATTGGGATAACCGTTGCATGTTTTAGTTGGTGAGGGAAGGTGCCGCTTTTGAAACTAAGATTTACAATATGCTTTAATGGTTTGGTAATAAAGTGAGCTACGTGTTTTAATATGTAAGGTGAAATTTTATCAATACCTGCAGCACTATTCGTTTTTATAGAGAGTATTGTGTCAACAATTTCTTTAGTGGATGTTGGGGCTAGGATAAGTGCGGGATGTAGATTGTTCTGTTGTCTTACCCGTGAAGCTTGATGATTTTGGGTTTTATTTTTGGCATTATGAATTTTGTTGGCTAAGTTTTTTCCGATGTTACTAAAATAATGGTTGGCGTGATCGGCTAAGGTTTTTGGGTCATCGTGGACGAGGATATTTTTCTCGTTAATAACAAGTGATTGAATATTAAGTGAGGTTTTTTTATTTTCTGAGATGTCGTTGACTACGTTCCAGATAACTTTACTGTCAAATCCTGAATCTTCAATTTTTTTTTTATAGTATTTTTGTTTGGTTATTATTATTAGGTTATTGCAAATGTTACGATACCTTTTGTAAAAACGTAATAATTGGGGGTCCGGGTTATTTAGTGCTTGTTTATGGATTCTGTCTCTTTTACGTATGCAGAAGATAAGGCCGTTCGTAATCCAAGGTTTCAGCTTCTTGTTTTTGTTAGAGGCTATTTTGGAGGGGAAAGAAGCGTGATTAATGTGGGCAGTTAGTGATGCCGAAAACATTTCAAGAGCTGTGTTGACATTTTCAGAAAGCAGGGTAGACTCCCATTTTTCTAGTTCTACAGACTTTATCAGATGATCCATATTTAGAATGTTATGAGTAGGATTTCTGGACTTAGGGGGGGGAGATTTTGAGTTGTGTAATTCTAGGATGGTTGAGTAGTGGTCTGTGACAGTAGATTCAAATACAATTGATTTAGCGGTTCGTCTTGTTCTAACCATGATGTGATCTATGCATGTCTTAGTAGTGAGTGTGACTCGGGTAGGTATGTTGATGTATGGTATAAGGCCATGCAGACCCATTAGGTTTAGGTATTTTGTAGTATGGGGGCTGCCTTCGTTTAGGATGTCTATGTTGATATCGCCGATTATGATGAGATCCTTAGTTGCGTCATCGATTATTTTTTCGAGTGAGTAGAGAAAAGAGGATACATTATTGGACTTTGGGGAGCGATATATGGCGAAGATATTTAAGTTATCAATTGTGACTTTGAGGCAATTTGCATGGTCAACTGAAATTTCAGACACTATAGGGTTTAAGTGAGATTTTATATAAACTATGACCCCGTCGGATTGGGACCTGTGCTGCGTTGTATTGTAGACAGAGTAGTTGTTGATTATTTTCGGGATATAATTTGGATTTATCCAGCACTCTGACAGAGCAATTATATCAAATTCATTTCCTAAGTCAGTTAGGAGTACAAGTAAATTGTCGAAGTTTTTGTTGAGGCTGCGAATATTCATGGCAAATATTTTTAGTGCTTTAGGTTTGGAGATAATTTTTTTGTAGATATATTGAAAAAATATTGGATTATTTTTTCTGAAAAAATTAATGAACTGACATTTCTTTATGTTCAGTGCTACTTTATGTTCAATGCTCTAGTTATAAATTGAATAGAATAAAAGTCTGTACATGGTGTAACTAAATGAACTCGTGCACACGGGCATATATATGTTGATGTAGTCACATCGTATGTACGGAAAACATTTGAGGATTCGGCGTCGGGTTGCGTATTTCCCAAATTTCCATTTGCGTGTTCAGTAGAAGCATCTGGCTTCACGAAATCAACACGGGTTTGTAAATAACGCACGGATTTATATCTCCAAAAGCGTACATATATTTCCTTTTGCGTGTTCAGTAGACCCATCTGCCTTTCAGAAATTAACATGGGTTTGTTGTGGCAATATCCCCAATAAAACCGTGTCCAGTTGAACGCCAATAACGCACCGGTTTGTATCTCCAAAAGCGTTACGATAATTCCGTCTGCGTGTTCAGTAGACGCATCTGTCTTCCCCAATTCAACATTGGTTTGTTGTGGCGATATCCTCCAACGAAACCATTACCAGTTGGGTGCCAATAACGCAAGGATTTGTACCTCTAAAAACGTTTCGCGTATTTCTGTTTGCATATTTATTAGACGCATCCGCCTTCACGAAATAAACACGGGACACGGGACGGGCGACATCCTCCAACGAAAACCGTGACCACCGTTGAACTCCAATAACGCACGGGTTTGTACCTCCAAAAGCTTTACGCTTATTTACATTAGCATGTTCAGTAGACGCATCTGCCTTCCCGAAATCAACAAGGGTTTGTTGTAGCTATATCTTCAACGGAACCGTGTCCAGTCGAACGCCAATAACGCATGGGTTACCTCACTTTCTTTATTACAAACCCGTGTGTTATTGGTGTTCATCTGGACACGGTTTTGTAGAGGGATATCGCTACAACAAACTCGTGTTGATTCTGGGATGGCAAATGCGTCTACTGAACACGCAATAAACAAAATGTGCCGGCATCCTCTAAATTGCAAGGAGCGAAATTCTAACAAGACTACGAGAAAGTCAATAGGATATGCACAAATGGTTGATGTATGTAGTTACTCACTCGTGTAGATGAATCTAAAAAACCTTTTTTATCCAATCTCTTAGACGAGGTTGTAATTGTGTTTAATATATTAAAAGAAAAGTGTAAGTATTAGATGCCTACAATGACTATTGTCAGAAGAGCAGTGGCGTTGTGAGAACTCATATTTGTTTAGTGTAAGTGTGTGCAATAATAACAGAGGAGGATAATAACGTCACGACTTTTATATTCAATTTAACTATAGGTACAGAGAAGTAGGTACTGCTGGTGAATGTGGATTAACATGTTGAAATAATTACTTTTCAACATCTTCATTACCCGACAAAATCGCTCGCATAAACACAACTTTGAATCACAAAACCTTATGCGTCGTGACGTCATGAGTGTCATGAATTTCAATGCCAATAACAGGCGTAAACTTGACTTGCATAAATACATACGTAAAATTCTAACAAAGCTATTCGTTTCATGTGTCACGTCTCTCATCTTATATAAATTGTCCAATAAATTGTCTTCATCGATATCGTCCTCAAATAAGCCTGGTAGAGTAAGTAGGTGCATCGTGGCCCAATGAATATAATATTTTTTTGTTCCATGTAAAAGGTATATTTCAAATATCTAAAATTCTTTCGTATCAGGTGAAGAAATTATTTTTTAATTTATTTATTTCTATTCTCGAAAATACATTTTACAAATTATTACTGCAGTTTAAACTATTCCAGCAGTTTACATATTAAATGATAAGTTTTGAGGGGTGGGAAGGAAAGGAGTTTAGTTAAAATTTCTTCATAATATTTTATTATTTAGGTTATTGAATTTGACATTTGAGACGTTACTGTTCCTTTCACGTGGGCCCTACTCGACTCCCCAAAAGTCAATCAACGTAAGTAATACGAGGTATCGGCAGTGGGGATTGAAAATCATCAATCACGATTGTTTTGACATTGTCAAGTTTGGATAAGCAAATAAGCGGTGTCCGGAAACTAAGAGTTCAATTGGGAAACTGTTGAATCTACATCACACGAAAAACCATTTTTTTTTTTAACTTTTTTTTTCTACAACTTAAGAATAAAGAAAAAACTATTAACTAGCATTACGTAATAAGTAGTAGGCGGCTAGGCGGTGGCAAAACGAAGAATTCCAAGTTGAAAATTCGCAAAAACATCATTCGGAGATATTGAGGTTTGAAGTTTAGAATTGATTCGTTATTACAAAAACATATAATTTCAAAAATTCAAATTTCAATATCTCCGAATGATGTTTTTGCGGATTCGTGACTTGGAATTCTTCGTTTTGCCACCGTCTAGCCGCCTCCTAGTAATAAGATAATTCATTATAAAACTAATCGATGTTCAATTGAATGGTTAAACACACGTAACACCTTGGAGTTTTATATTAGGTAAGGTAAGGTAGTGGAACCGGAACATTATAATAATGATTGCCTAGATATAGGTATTTAGGAGCTAATTTAATAATACTTGTTTGGTTTGAAATTATAACATGCTTAGTTCCTACCGGGACGTCATTTACCCAGTTCCTGCCTCTCCTTAACCATCACCTTGCTGAAAAAGTATTTGAAATTTGGAACAGTGGAAGAAACATTGTGCAAATTCGAGTACATTTGTTTTTAAAAAACAGAAGAAGATTTGGAACTATTTTGGAAACAAGTTGTAGGTGTTTTTATGGTGATAATTACCATGAGGTGTCGCAGTGGAACCATATTGAGATTTACGGTGGTAAGAGATTGGTTATCCCTTTTCCTTGCATACCTAGTTTTTTCTACATATACAATTCCAGCAAACACCATTGCAAGTGCATCTGAAGCTATAATTCGTAGGCAGTTTTGGATGCAACAATACAATTATCGACAGTTGGCAGCCCTGGCTGTTCAAACTTAGTACTCGGTGAGTTAGTCACCACTAGCTCCTGCAGTCTCCTCTAGTGTAGCCACTTCCTTCATCTGCAATCATCCTTGATGCGACCTTCGGCCCACTGCGGAGTCAACGATTCCATCTACAACAGGTTGCCAGTTGCCTGCCTGTGTCGGTACAAACTACCACCACTGTGTTTATAGCAGTGTGTACCAACATTACAGGTATACACTCTGTATAGGCTGCTACCAGTACAGGCTTGCAAGTTGTATCCTGCCGAGATTACTACCTGAGACCTGAGACATTATTGAATCAAGTTGGTTCGGTAGATCCGTGTCGAATTATAAACTGATTGAAACAGATTTTGTAGGGATAAAATTCCAAACATTCAATTCGATAAAGCTACCATGTCAATCAGATATATCTACTTAACGTAAATGAACCGGAATAAAACACTGATCAATATTAATAAATATTAATGAGTTTCCCAGGAAAAAAACCATTATTTCCAATCCACTTAGAATCTAGCTTGATAAATTGAAGAAATATCAATGTTGTTTTATGGGAAAATAAAATAAATAATCCTCGTCTATTTATAATTGGAGTGTCCTTGAATTGCAAGTAGTTTCAGTTGTTTTTTTTATATATGTCGTTAGGCTTAGAGCTTATGTCAAGTTCCGACAGATGTCGAGCAGTTAGAGTAGATTCACCCGGGCAGTACTCCCTGTCGACGACAGCTCCAGCTCTCAGATTCAATTCATAAGCAGTTATAGTCGGTCGTGAGAGCAAGAAGTATAATATATTGTAAATATTAGTAATAAACCAGTTTGTAATAAGGACCTATTATTCTTGAAGAGCCCCACCCAACACAATTACTAATGTCTGTCTGTGGATAAGGCAAACATAACAATATTCAAAGCATTCGTCCGTGTCTAAAGCGATATGAAAACATTTTATTAGATTCATTGATAATACATATTATAAAAAAACAATAACAATTTTGTTGGTTTTATCCATCACATAATTATTATGTATTTTCCGGGGTTCTGCCCTATTCTAAAGCAACTATTACAAGCGAATTTAATATCATTGCTTCATTAGTCTCGCAATACCAGCACAATAGAAAGTAACCCAGCGTTAAACGGTAGTAGTACCTAGCGGGAGACTTTGGTTTACGGATGGCGGGTGGGTACTTTGACAGCTGATAGTACTTACCTGCCTTATCTTACAATATCTATGTCTGCCGGTTATCTGTGGTTTAGCGGAGATTATAGGGTATCTAGCATGTGTATTGGAATCGAGCATAATGTGCAGGCTGCACAGTGCGCAGAGGCACAGAGCTGTGGGCTGCGGGCTGCGGGCTTTGTGAGTTGGGAGTTGGGATTTAGAGCGCTGTGCGGCGGAGGTTTTGAACTGTACATCTTTGTGAGGCCAACGGATAGTCGCTTGGTTAGCCACATCCAGCCGTGATCCGGTCGGCCAAGTCGCACATTGCGGCGGGGTTAAACGCCAAGCGAACAAAATATATATTTTTAAAGTTATATAAATAGATTTTGTTCCAAATTTAACCATTTATTGGATAACGGAAGCCTAAACCTAAAAACCAAAAAACCTAAAAATGGAGAACAACATAAAAACCTTAAAAAAACTGTTTAATCTTAAGAGGGTATTACCAGAGAATACCGGAAATTAATCCTTTTTACAAAAAAAACATAAATTGATTTTGAAAGATTGTTATTTTATCTGGTACACGCAGTTTTAAAATTTTGAAAAACTAAGTTTATTTTTAATATACTAAGGTTATACCGTTGGTCGTTGGCAGATTTGTTCAATTTTTAAACGATCAATTCTATTAAACAACACAAATTTCAAATCATATAATCATACAACAAAATAAATCAATACATAATCTAGTAAACGCAGCTTTAAGACTTTTAATTTTAGTTAAATTAAAATCATTAAAAAATAAATCCGAGAACGTGTTTTGTGACAAAAATACTTCAGTTTTTCTATTTATTTAAGGTCTTACAAACTAAAATATTTCAATTTTTTTTTACACACTTATTTTGTATAGACATTATTGAAAATCATAGATACTTATGATCAAAAAATACTTACAAGAAGTACACGATATTTAATAATTTATCATCGTGCATTTTGAGCACTTTTATTGCTTACTTGAATGAAGGAATATATTAATTATTGAATGAAATAAATCGGTATTAAATTTTTAATTTAAAATATTTGATGCGGGAATAATCAATCTTTCTCATTGGAACCTCCCCGTACAGATGGAAGCATTATTAAATTTTATTCTCAGCCACGGGTCAATCTCTCTTAAATTGTTAGAGCAAAATTAAAAATCGTACTACTCTGTACTGTTAATAAAGTGCAATTTTATATTTCTTTTTACTTAATAAATGAGTAATACCAGTTAACATGTTATCTAAATCCAGGTAACGCGTAATTGACCCTTAAGTAGTATGTTTTAGGAAACATTCCAACATCGTACATCTATAAATATGTACGTACAAACTTTATTTACATTGCAGTTAAGATCTGTACCTTTTTTTACACCTTGGTTGCTAATGTTTTGGTAAAATGATGAAAAACCTCGTTCCACTGTGCGGGGCCAGGTGCGGGGGCCGGCTGTTGGTTCACCGGTACGCCGAGCTCCACAGTCTACTGACGACCGGCGCGAGCTCTGTGCACCGTGCTCTGTCTGCCGTGTGCTTCAAGCAAACATCCTCGCCGAGGCTTTGTTACCTGTAGTGTTACCTCGAGCCTTCTGCGCCGTTTTGTACCTCAGCTGCTCGCTTTATTATTCACTCTGAGCAAACCAAGTGTTGATAAGTAAGATAGTTAAAAAAAGTGCATCGTTAGAGGGGAAGATAAAGTTCACAGTTCGCGAGAGAAAGAACGCGCATCCAGTGATCCAGTGGCCGTTGTTAGTCATCAAGTCTGTAACGGTCGCCAGTCGCCAGTGGCACCAGTCCGCTTCAAGCCAGCATGAGGCCCGCGTGACATCTGCCACCGCGCTATGGAGTTCTTGGAGTATGACTGGAGGAGTCCGTTGGGCTCGGACAAGCTGGTGCTGGAAGGAAGAGCGAAGAAGCACGATCCCGTAGCACGCCACGCCGCGCTGCAGACCCTGCGCGAACTGGTAGGAGCCAGCCTAGACCTCGCGCTCCGGGACAAGTCCCGCTGCCAGGATGACCGCTTCCTCGAGATGTTCTTGTACGCTCGCAAGCACGACGTGCAGGAGGCCTTTCAACTGCTCATCAACTACTACTCCTACAGACAGAAGAACTCCGCGATCTTCCGCGATCTGACCGCGGAGGACCCGCTGGTGGGGCGCGCGCTGGCCGAAGGACTACCCGGGGTGCTCCGGGAACGTGACCGCCGCGGTCGCTGCGTCTTCATCATATTCGCCTCCAACTGGGCCCCCCATTACCTGCCGCTGGTGTCCGTCTACCGGGCTCTCATCCTGTCGCTGGAGAAAGCGCTGGAGGAAGTGCAGAACCAGGTGAACGGTTTTGTCATAGTTGTGGACTGGACCGAGTTCACCTTCAAGCAAACCTCCAACATGAACCCCAAAGTACTGAAACTGATGATCGAAGGCCTGCAAGATTGCTTTCCTGCCAGGTTTAAAGGGATCCACTTCATAGCGCAGCCGTGGTACGTGGAGACTGCGCTGACGGTCATCAAGCCATTCCTGCGAGGGAAGACCAAGGAACGGATCTACGTGCACGGTAACAACCTGTCGACGCTGCACGAATACCTGACCAGGGACATATTACCATCAGACCTTGGCGGAGAGGGGCCATCTCACAGCACGGAGCCCTGGCTGGCGCGCCTGCTGCCGACCCCAGCTCCGTGTGTGCGCTCCAAGGACCCCGCCGCGCCCCGGAAGGACGACGCCCCACGGTCAGAAGACTGCAAAGAGAAGCGTCAAGAAGATTATTTTGAAAGTGCTAAAATCGACAAAGGATACAAAAAATCTAACGGATTTTGTTTTATGAACAATAACGGAATGGAAAAAAGTGCCAAAACCCAATTATTGAACTGTGAAGATGATATTTAGTTTGTAAACATTGTTAGTTCGCGCAAATGTGAAACAGTATAAAGTGTAAATATGAATCAGTTGAATGTTGTTACAGCGGAAATACGTAACGTGATATTTATTTTTGCTAAAAATATTTTAAAGTAGACCTACAACTACTACTACAATATAGGTATTATTTGTGAATTCAAATCTGTGGTAATATTTTATCGATGCGTTTATGTAACTATTAAGTATGTACTTATACGACTGAAACACTCGACTTTTTAAATGATAGATATATATATATACTATATTACATGAATTCTGTATTCGGGTGGTGTAAATATAGGTATGTGGACGTATTAGTAAACCAAAGGTGTGCGCGAGGTGTGTGTGTGTGTTGAGGTAGTGTGGGTAGTGTGGGGAGTGTGAAGAGAGGGAAAGGAGAGGGCGCGTGGGGCGCCGCGTGATAGCATCGGTGGTTCATGTCAATAGCATTAGTTGAGACTCAACTCAATATGTCCAAGGAAGCTCAAGTGCCAAACACGTGTGTTGTGTACATACTATACATTGTATTCTAAAAATCCTAACAATCAATCCCTAATTTTTTTTTGTACCTGGCTTTTGTGTTCGCCGAGAATAAATACTACAATACTCCAGACGGTTGGGAGCAGTTGGGACTCTTGTGCGGTACTCATATAAAAATAGACTAACATAGAAAAAAAACTAAATCTGATTTACTTGTCTCAAGATTTAACCCTAAGAAATAAAATAAAGAATACACAATTCAAATATACAATAAAAATAATTTTCAATATGTTATTAAAAACAAATTCGAGTTCATTGAACTAGAGTTACATCACAGACAAACTCACAACCAAAATTAGCGTGTTGGATTAAAACTACTTTTAGTATTCCCACGTTTACGGAACGGGGACGGCACAAAAAGGCAATAAACATACGTTCCTTATCACAATAATGTTGCAGCTCTTTCTTACACGTGAAATAATGATGAGATAAAAGATGAGACGCACAATGTACGTATGTCTTTTGTCTCACCGTTTTTTAAAGTGTAAGAAAGAGCTGCAGAATTATTGTGATAAGTAACGTTTGTTTATTGCCTATGTTGTCTTCGAGGATGTAAATACGATCTGTCGCTGAGACTATAATACCTCCCCTTCGAAATTACCGATAAAAGTTTGGATTATACACGGAGTAAAATGTTATTCTAAAATACAATCATTTGATTCGAAAAACGGTTAAAAACGGGACTGAAGTTCTTACGAACAAATTAACAGTGTTTCAATATTTGACGGGAGTAAGAATAAATTATTATTACCAACAAATTATTCTTATATTTTCCCGCCAATAAACATTGAAACCCTGTTAATTTGTTCGTAAAAACTTCAGTCCCGTTTTTAACCGTTTTACGAATAAAATGATCGTATTTTAGAATAACATTTTTCTCCGTGTAGTCGTTTTATATCTTTGCCGTAGTAATCTTGGATTTGTTTGTGAAACATTTGAAAAAATAATAAGTTTTTTTTATTTCGTCTGTCTCACCTTTCTAGAATTTATTAAGTCATTGGCTGATTCAATGTATTTGAACAATAGTCAACACATTTTCCAAAAACACGAAATATTTTTAATAAAAACCTAAGAAATTGCGATAAACTTACAGTTTTCATATGAATTTTCAAATATTTGCATTATCAATAATTTAATCGCGCAGTCTTCATTGGCGCTTCCATTTTATTAAAATAATAATCTTTTAATCAGTTTAATTCCAGTAGGTCTTATTGACCAAAAATAAATAGAAACACAGAATTATTTTTATTACATTATGATTTGTGATTCCATGACAGTTGATCCCTGACAGTTGGCAAAATAAAATTCGTTTGATATCATACCAACTTATTATTAAAGTTATTTCTGAAGTCATTTTATATTTTAATTTGGTAAATAATGCACAAAACATTACAATTTTAAAATAATTAAATTTCGAGGGATCAAGTGTAGGGGGTCAACTGTCGGGGGATCTACTGTAGGGGGTCAACTGTGGGGGGATCAACTGACGGGTCTTAGTGATTTTGTGTATATTATTGTATTGACATTTCAGCACCCTTTTCAGCAGTTTTTTTTCAAAATATTTTCTTCTCGGTGAACATAGTATTACTAGGTCCCTTACCTTTTGCTATTCAAGGCGCTATGATATTCGGGTTTTACGATATGATCGATGTATTTAGTATAATAATATGTTTGTATTTGCACATGTCACTAAATGTATTATATTTTTTGAAAATTTACGCTTTATATTGCAAGATTATTTTGATTATTTATTACACTTTTCCCTAAGTTAGTACTTAATTAATATAATAATTACTGTGAATCTCATACTTTTACGTAGGAATATGCATTCAGTGGTACTATTTGTACAGGACTCCTATATTTTTATAAAAATGTATAAAATCTGGACGATGGTTCCTCGTCCTTTTGAAGAGACATTTCCAATGAATGTGTGGATGTTTTAAATAAATCCCATATAAACATATATCGTTTATTTTTTATTTATCAACCTTTCAAGACTTATGATAATTAGTATAATGACACTTCACTGCACTCTAGATTTAATTGATAGCTTGTCTTTTTAACCCGACGCGACGCGTCCTAAGGTCTATTTGTTCAGTTTTCCGAACAACTAATATGGATCAACTCGAATAGGTCTCATAGAAATATGATCTGAACGGTGTTAGAAAAATAAAATACCACGCTTTATATTGAAATCTAAAAGGTAACCGCAAAATATTAATAATGTACGCATTTATGAATCCAAAGTTTCCTAAAGCAACTTAAAAAAAAAAAAAAAAATTCTTAAGAATTTTTTATTAATTATTTTTACATGGAACGACAAAAAAAGTGAGGTGACAATAACGTTTGTAATACATTTATGTTTAAATTGTGTTTTTTTAACATTAGTAATTTTAATTAGAAAAGACGTAAGTTGAGCCATTTTTTTTTAATTTTCTGTGTTTGCATGCAAAAATTTTATATATCAAAAATTATATGTTTATTTTGAATTATAATATTTTAAAGCGTATTTTATCACCTTTCAAAAAACAGTTCTCGAATACATTCAGAAGTAATCCATTTATTTTGATTTTATTGCAAAACGACAATATTTTGACCCTCTGACAAAATACAGTCGAAGCCTGAATTCGAATGCTAAGGAGGAACCTTCGTTATGTTATTATTTAAACAATTAATTGCATAAGAACATTTGGTGTGAAATTTTGATTTTCTTTCAGAAGCGAATTATCAACACATTTATTTATTGATTCTTTACATGGTAAGTTTAAGTGTTTACAATTCAATTTTCAACCTCACTAGGACAAGCCTGTGATGAGGTTAATATTAATTTTATTAAGTAATAAAAATAACACGTAATAATATAGGTATTGAAAGAACAATATTTGTACATTAATGTTTCTTACAGGTAATGGGTCCCTACCAAACTGAAGGAAGCTTATACATTATAATGTAAGGGTGACCATGTGTTAAAATTTGATTTGAAAAAAAATTTAATATATCTATGTGATACATATATTACGCTTTTAATTTAGAAAAGGTAAAGATGACAAAAAAATTATATTCATAATTTTTGTTCTGCTCTACTAATAACAGAAACTATTAAACATTTTTTATTTATTTACAATCAAATACGCTGTGTCTAAAGTTTTCATTAGAATTTGATTACATTGGAGTAATGTATCCATTCCTTTCGTGAATGAATGCAACTTTCCATTTCCTTTTTTTTTAGAATACCTAGAACTTACCCCATGATAACATTATTAATATGATAATAATATTATGTTATCAGAATAAGGGATGAAAAAATATACACAAAATAAAAAAACTCTGAAAGGCAATTTTTTATATTTTTTCTGCAGTGATTGAACTCGAAAATTAGCAATGCTTATTATTTTTATTTGATTACGTCTATAAAATGTCATTATGGTTTTATAATGTAAATCAGTGGTGCCCAACCGGTAGCTCGCGGGCACCTGGTAGCTCGCAGCCTGTTTTCTAGTCGCCCCGGCGAACAATATTGGTGAAATAAATAAAATAATGAATAACTAAATAATTACGCTGTATGCCATACGACTCATACCATACAGTGTATGGTATGAGTCGTTAGTAGGTACGCATGAAATGAATTATAGTAACTGCAAAACTAAATAAACTCAACGAAACACATAAATAAATACTGAAATAACAATTAAAGGTGCAAATAAATTTTTGACTCCCAAACGGAAGGTCACGGGTTCGAACCCGGCGTGCGCAAATAAATTTTTATTTGATTAGTTTGTGTTATTTCACAATTAATTAATAAAAAATAATATATACTATATTTGCGGCACGTCCCAGGGTGGAAGATATTCTCAGTATCGCCCTGGTGTAAGACCACCATTCAGAATTGAAACGTTGCTTAATAATGGCTTTAGCCGTGTTTAGTGACTAGATCTGAATAGCCAGGTACTTCCCCACCTTCCTCCTCCCCATCTCCTCCCCTTCCCGACTTACCTTCAGCCTCACAACATACCCGGATTGGGGATGCCATAGTCTCACTGTCTCCAGACGGTAGAAGTTGGGACTCTTGTGAGGTATTCTCTATAAAAAAATGCAATAAATTTATTCTTATTATAAAATAAAATAAAAGATTTGCGTGAACTTATGTCGATTTTATTCAGAATAATGAGAATGTGAGAATGTGACCATGCCTGTCTTCGTCATTCTGCAGCAACGTTGTTCATTACTAAAAATAACATTCGTTTATTTCCTCGGCAAAGAAAAATAAGTCATTGTTCTACATTTCCTGACCAATCAAAAGATTTTTCAAATCACAATACTGAAACAATATCGGTATGAAAACATGCAGGAGTAAACTGTCAAGTATAAATTATAGAAATTGTTTTATTTCATATAATAGCGATGGTCATAAACATAATTTTTTTATTGTTTGAAAGACTTACAGAGTGTTAACAATTGCTACATTAACGAACTTGCAGTCATTGGGATGATGTGCATAGATATTAAAAAGGTTCACAGCATGCGTAAATAAAAGTTTAGTTATAATTAGGTGGAGATGCTACTAGTGAAATAATAAAAATAATAATAAGCAAAACAAAATATAAAACGTAGCAAGTATACAGTACAGATAAAGGAAATAAAAAAATTAATAATAAATCGAAACATTGATAATAATTTTATTGAAATAATATTTTTTTCGATAAGTTGATGGTAACTAAATATATTTTAAGCATGTCGGGGGTCAATTTCAGTAGTCGGCAACTGCAAAATTTCATTAAATTATGTTTTTTTTTTATATTTGTCATCACACGGTCAATATCTTTGTTTGGTGAGTAAATGAAATCAATTTGATGATATATCCGTATCTGTATCAATCCAGGTATTTCTAATTGGATTAAAATAAAGGAAAACCATTAAATTAATTTGATTAATTTGAATGTTTGAATTATTTATTTTAATCTACATAATTATGGCAAGCCCACGATTTAACACATTTTTCTACTTGATTTTTTTCTTTTTACATTAACTCCACACAATGAGGAAAACAATTTCCCTCGTGGCTTATACCATCTTTGGTAATGCCGTGTGGATGGTTTTTTTAAGAAAAGGAAGGAGAGGAAGATCTGGAAAGGAAAAAGGTATGAGGGATGGGTAGGAGGTAGTAGGTAGGGAGGGTCAGTATGTCAAGGAGTGACGGATATTTCAATTCATCTCTCCACTACGGTGCGAGGCGATGGGTCAAGAGAGTCCTGCTGGAGAAGTAAAAATGTCTCCTTCAACCAGTCTCTCCAAAAACATTCGCCGCCAAGATCTAGACAACCCTCACCCCCATAAACCCGGGCATCCTTTCTAAGTTACCAAACGTATCAAACTACTTGGGGTGGCCTATGGCAGAAATGTTGGTTATGCAATGAATGGTTCCCAGGGCAGAGGTATTTATATCCGCCTCCCAAATTAAAATTAAATTGAATGGTGTTTATCAAAATTCTCTACGACAGATATAGAGCCATTTGTATAAGGTTCATAAAACAACAATCGCCATGATAACACCCGGTCCTTGCAGCGCTCGTAAAAAGAATGACGTGATTTTTGGCATCCTTACAACATTTGAACATTCATCGGTCCTCCGATCCTTGACTCGAGTACCCTCATAATCAGGAGCAAAGTGGGGGCACTTTGTAAATCTCGGGCTTAATTAGAGAGAGGGCATTGTGAAGTGTCTTCTCGCTTTACCCGAAGTACCCACGGTCTCCTGCTACCGAGTACAGGTCCCGAACTTCTGTGCAGTTTGAGGTACCTAATCTATAATACATGTGAAGTAGACATCTGCGGCCGACCAAGAAACGGGAGGGAAGATGCATCACCACATTCCTGAGGATTCATCAACACGCATTCCTCAAACAAACCAGATCCAGAACGGTCAGGACAATTATTTGAGATATGCTCTTTTCACTAGATAGTGATGTTCCATCAAAAGACTTCGATTAATTTCTTATTTAGATACCTTCAGGCGGTCTAGTATGGTCAATCGATAATAATAATAATAAAAACGCAACATTTGTACACCACAGTTTTGTGTTATTTGGTTTTGTGTTACTTAACATTCTGAGTGGACATATATAGAAATGTAAGAACGGTCATAACATTAAACATATTAGTACAATAACGAGGAAACCGAAACCAAACAATTAAAGGAAACTTGAGAACCTGGCTTTTTACAGTATATTTAATATATAACCCCTATATAATCAGCTGTACCTACGATATTGACCAAATCCGTCATTTATAATCTGTTATTAATATTTGCGAGCACGGTCTACGATTGTTAACATAATATATATTTCGACGATTGATAAATTTTATTCACAGTATCAGATAAGTTTCGGTAAACTATCAATATACACATATATTTTAATTACGTCTTCATTATGTAAAATTACTGGCTAACTATACGCGCGCCATCTATGAAAGAGAAGAATGTGAATTCTTTTGACAATCACCTTAATGAACGTATTGAACTAACGAAGCTCTTAGAAATGATTCGCGAAAAAGGGGTGAGCGGGGGAGGGAAGGGTGAACGCGGGAAGAAGAAGAGGAGTCGGAATTGGAACGGGGACGAATGGGAAATGACACGAAGGGAGAAACAATTTATTTATTTAATTGGCAATCCAAGGCATGCCGGGTATCAGCTAGTAAATTAAAAAAAAACTCTTTTGTTATTTAAATGTTTAACTAATTACAAATTTCTTAATTTGTTTATAACTTTATAACATGTATGTAACCTTGTACGCATATATTATGTATGGTCAAATTCTAATATTAGATTAAAAAAAATTAATATTGCCAAATTCCGAGTCATTATTGATCTGCATCTAATTAACTCAAAAATGCCTAAAAAAGTAGGTGTGTATCTAAGTACAATAATTACATTTCATTGTAGACAGCCACAAACTGAATATCGGATAGGAGATGAAATAGGCAGTCTGGCACAACATATTATGCAAATAGTTGTTTTATATAGAAAACGATAGCCAAGGTCGCGGCTCACCGCCACGCCACTGTTACCACCGCGACCAGTAGCCAATGACCTCGGTTGTATAATGCAGCCATATTACCTCTGGTTTCTCTGTCTCTGTCCTCTCTTCTCTTCTAATAGAGGTTGAAAGGAAGAAGCAGAGCAGAAAGAGTCCTCCATCAAACAAACATTAAGAGGAAGTCACAAGCCAAAAAGGTGTGTATTCTTCATTAAAAACTAGGCATACGAGTCTAGAGGTTACGATTTCAAGCGTAAAAATGGTTTTTATTTATTTTGTTATGGAAACTATCACAGATAATTTTAGCCATAAAGTTTTATATTTTTTTAAAGTTTTCTTTTATGCGTTCATGCATTTCTAATGAAAAATACATTTTTTAGTAGTTTACGCTATTTTTTTATAAAGTAATTAACAAGTTTAGTCAATTTGGAAGGCGGGTATGGGTACCGACGCCCCACGAACCAACGCCTTATTTTAATTCTACTCAACGGAAACTGTAGGAAAAGCTTCAATTTATCTGAAGGATATATTTTTTTTATAATGTAAACTGTTTCCTAGTAAAGCTGAATCTAAAATAGTGATTTAGGATTCTCCTTAATTTATCTGTGACTAGTTTAGACTGGCCTACCATAACTTTATTGGCATGGATTCGTTTCCATGGAGATTAAACTAAAAACCTGTTTCTTAACCTATAAATAATTATGTACCCAGAAATATTAAAGAGTGACATCATTTTTCAAACCGCAAGCGTAGTTATAATATTTTTAAAGATGTATCATCATTGTTACAATATAATTTCTGTATAAAATAATTAATTTATGCCTCTGTTCTTACAAATAGATGGTAGTTTAACCCAAACAGCCCTGAAACTTTTAAATTTAAAAAAAAAAAAAATTGTTGGTTTCGTCATTAAAAACATCACACAGTACTATAAAATTTTTAATTTGATATTGTGGGAGGGGGGAGATGTTTCAATATTGGTACGGTGGGGTTAAAGGCGTCTAACAAGTTTCTTTAAATTATTTTTCAATTGCTTAACAGTGCTCCAAAAATTGACTTAGAAAGTGATGAGTGATGACTAATGCGACAAAATAAGTAAATTTGCATGCTACCACCAGTAAAAGCCAATTCTGATCTCACTGATCTAAATTCTGGTGATGAAAATGTCGTTCGAATTCAAATTTTTCCGGGGCCACAGTTTCAAAATGAAGAAGAATGAAGGTTAAGATGAAACCCGGTGGTGGAGAAATTTGAAAAATAGATTTTTACTAAATTTTTGCTGTCACTGTTGCTCTTACTCCACCGGACATTAAGCGAAAGGGACAATGTACCTCGGGCTACTAATACCTAACTAAAATCAAGGTTTTGTATTCCCCACTTTTCTCCTCCACAAGTGGACTGATTTTCAATTTTTTTTACCGTTTTGCTTTAAAAAAAAAAACATTGTCTAGTTTGTATACTGAACGTCTTTTGACGGCGTTTAAACCAGTCAATTTTATTGATTTTTTGTTTGAACTTCTATAAAAAGTAATTTCTCAAAAAAAAAACGAAAAGTACCGACACGCTAGTAGTTGATATCTATTTTATGTAAAAACAATATTTTCTCTAGGGTTAAAATCCAGAGAGATAAATAGGGAATACGTTCATATGGAAAAATCACTGCCGGGTATCCCCTTAACGGATGGCAATATTCCATTTTCATGACCACTCGTCATTATCGAAATATTCCACAAATGCTTCATTTTGAAAATATGGCCCCGGAAAATTTTTAATTTGTATCGCCTCATCATATCTCATTTTTTTAACCAAAATCTCGATCAGTATGGTGAAAATTGGTCTCTACAGCTGGTTATGTGCAAATTTTGCTTATTTAGTACCATTCGTCACCACTTTAGTCCAGAACAGACAGTTTTTATTGCACTGACATGCAACAACATTTTTTAAGAAAACTCGTTAGACCCCCATAGTCCTATCGCACCAAAATTGGAACACAACATTTTCTCACACAAAAAGTATTGTTAAATTACGATATAGATAATTTTTGTTACAATATAAAAAAACGCAGTTTACATGTTGATATAAAACCTTTTTTTTCAAAAAAATTTCAAGTATTGTAAGGCACGTATATTATATATACGTAAGGCAAATATTGATTTTTTTTAAATCAAATAACGACAACAAGTATGATGTTTGATGTTACAATCGTAAGACTAGTACATGTACATGTACAGTAATAGACAAAGTTATTTTTTAAGCATAATGCTTTCTTATAATTATTTTTTGTTTGGAACTAAAATTGGTACGGTAGGACTACGTGGGTTTGGTTAGCAGCATAGATGCCTTTTAAACAGTTGATCGGGGTTCGATTCTCGGCAATAGCAATTTTTGTTATTAAAAAAAAATTACAGTTTAAATTGTGTGTCCTGTGATTTTTCACAGGTCTGCGTTAATATTAAATGTGTTTTATGATAAATAGTATGTAAATAATAAGAAATATGTCCATAAAAAAGACAAAAATTATTGAAAATGAAAATAATATAAAAAAGTTTATAAAATATATAGTAAATGATATCCGGAAAGGAAGAGCATTAATCTGTGTTTAGTATTAGCATTACTAATGGTGTCAATAATCCATATCGTTGTAAACATATTTTTTGAAATTCGCTTAATTGGAAATAATTTTTAGTTCGAATTAATAATAAGTAAATTATTTTAAGTGTCATATTTTACGTAAGTTGATGGAAATGTAATAAATAGAAAATTCCTTAAATTAAGTGAAAATCAATCACTTTCTATAGACCACATTATTTTTATTTTATCTTGGCGAAAAACCATTGGATTCGTGATAATTTTCATACATAAGAGGTGTATACAAAATTACAAAGTGATTGGTTTTCATTTAATTAAAATGATGCTACAAAGCGAATTTACGGATATTGAAGAAAAAAAAATCTTTATACAAATGTCGTTTAAGTTGTAGGTTGATGTCTTTTTGTTGCACTACATCTCCCTGATGCTAATTGGGGTCTATTCCAAGTGCACCAGTTGTGCTGCAATTTGGATAAAAAACAATAGTAATTTGTTTTATTCCTGGAGACTTTCTTAAATACGTCTATCTAAACCGATTAGAAGTATTCATAAAATTCCAAGATATAGATCTCATAAGGAGTATGTCTCGCGAGTAGCTGAGAGTAGTGAGAAGGAAACCAGGACTGATAGAGACAACACTACTCACCAAAATCCATTTTATGAGAGAGAGGAAGAAGGTGTTTGTGGCCCTGGCCCTGGGTTGGCTGATTAACTAATTAATTTCAAGTTTCAATAATTTCGTTTAAACCTCATCAAATCTCATTTTGGGAGGCATGTATGAAAACCGATGCCCCGAGAACCATTTATTGGATAACCAACATCTCTGCCACAGGATACTCCAAGTGGTACGCTACGTCTTGCGGTGGATGCGTTTGCCCACTTACTGGGTGGCAGGCCGGATCGGGAGAGACCCGTTGAAGGAGACCTTTTGACCTCTCCAACAGGAACATCATCTTGCACCTCAATGGAGGGATGGATTGACACACTGACCCCCAGGTTTCTATCCACCCCTCATACCTTTTTTCTTCAGAGAAGTTTCTCTTCTTCATTTTCTAAAACGACCCCATCCAACAGCAATCCCAAAGATGACATAGGGAAATTATTTTTCTCAGAGCCTCCTGTATAGAGATAATATAATATATATATGTATATATGTATGGTAAAAAACTTTCTTAAAAGTATGTTTTACAAAAATGGCAACAACCATTATTTTTTATGTGACTCGGATAAGGATAAAAAATTGAAGAAAAATAAGGTTTGGCAAGACACTTTTTTAGAAAAAATATAGTCGAATCTGCTACAAACGATCATTAAACTGATCGTAGAACTTTCGGATTACTGATTGCCATTAAGGGGAGTTTTCTGCGCACCCTTGAATTTAAATATACGAAACCTTATGTAAACGTATATATATGTATATATATATTTTTTTTTATATATATATATAGGTACGTTTACATAAGGTTTCGTATACTAAAATTTATTTTTTCTTTTATTTTTTTCAAAATGTGCACAAATTTTCTAGGAGAAAACTCGAATGGTTTTGAAATGTTTTATTAAATTACTGCCTTAATTCACCAATGAACCATGTGTCCGTCGATTTTCCAAAAAATGGAATATTGAAATTTAATAATAATGCTTTGGAATATACTGGGAAAGTTGTTCCACTTTGGAGAAGTTGTTAATATTACAGTTGTTATGAATCATCTCTCCCACTGCAACATGTCCATGAAATGTTGCAAAACCAAGTGGATATTCTGTGAAATACAGAATTTGCAACACCGCTGAAACCTGTACCAGTGTTGCAGCTAAGAGATTGCCAGTCCACTGGGTGCAAGTAGGTAAGCAGGTGGGAGGTGGACTCTATTACTAGGATACAGGGAACTGAAAGTGGCTCTTTCAATTAGACTTGAAGGTGGTCTTCGAGAGCGCACCTATCATAATATCTTATCGTACCATTACACGCGTCAGCATTCCGCCTTAGTATTTACTGATCAGAATACTGCCAACAGTCGTAGTATTTGTATGCCATTAATGTTGTCAGTACATCAGTATTTGTCATTACATAAGTCAGTGTTAAAATACTAGTAACTGATGCCGATGAATGCATTAGAGCGCTGCAGAAAAGGCTGCACCGTCTTCTTCAAGAAATACTGACGTATACTGAAGCAACGCGCATCTCGGCCATGCCCCAATACTGATAGGTCGATCCAAATATGTCAGTACTTACAGTATTAAAATACTGATTCGAATACTGACTGACTCGTGTAATGTTGTGTGCTACTTGTACTGCGAAAGAAAGTGTGAATGATGTTGAAACTAGTGGTGGGATTTATGTAGGAATAAGGTTCATCCGTCACTTGGCGAAAGCTCATGTTCGAAGAGTGAGTATATCTAATCCCAGATAAGTAGGTAATATATATTATTGTGTGGGGTAACATCCTACGGAGGAGGAATACCTATGTATCTTCGTGTTCTGTTAGTGTTCAGTACAAGACATGAAGGTCGTAAATATATCAAAAGGGTATCTAGACTCTACACGTATTTTTAATTCGCTCTAGTTTCGTTAGTCACGTCATTTTCTCGAGTAGATCACTTTGATTTAAAATGTAGTGAAGGTCATTTTTTAAATTAGGGTACACGTGCTCATCTACCCTGAAGGCATCTGCACTTGTTGTGGCAGAAAATGATCAATTTTCTTTTAAAAAATCAGCTTTTTACACTTCTTAAAGTTCTTAAACTTCTTAAAATAACTCAGGTACGGGGCATACGTCATTCCCATGTCTACCTACGTTAAATTGTCGTGAAAACAAGCTTATGTGCCCAAGCGGTTAAAGTTCTTAAAAAATCTATATAAAAAAATCAACATTTCTGGCTACAAGAAAATCTTTTTTTTTCAATTTAAACACTAAAATACGGTATAAATCAAATATTATTGGTTGAAGAAAACAAACACTAATAAATGTAAACGAAAATGTAAAAGAAGAATAAGACCCAGAAAAATAAAAAGGATCATTTAAAAAGTATCAGCCAAAGATATGTGAAAAATTATATGACTTTTAAATTTTTTTATTGAAAGAATAGTTAAAATAATTCAAATAAACAAACTGGTCCTGCTAAGCCAATTGAATTGGCTTTTCAACATGTGCTTATAGTTTAGTTACATAATACATTTTAAGAGTTATAATTTACATCTTATATCTACAGATTCAGCATTTTTTCATACATATCAATATAAATATTTTTTTTCCGATAGCCAATTTTTCACCATATATTTAACCTTATTCATAGAATTACATTGCTTTATAGTGTCAGGTAATAAATTAAATATCTTCGGTATGTTGCATTCAAACGTTCTCTGTCCGTACTTATTATTAAATTTCGGAACTATTAACCCGTCGTTGCGCGTGAATCTATCTGTATTTATGCTCTAATTTCTCTTTATGCTGCGGGGTAAATGAATTAGAGGTATAATGGCTGAGTTGGTTAAGGCGCGGTGCTAGGTAAGATAAGAGATCCTGGGATCGAGTCCTAGTTGCGACCGTCACTTTTTTATTTTTCCATATTTTTGTTTGTATTTATTAGTTTTATTTCCATCTTCAAAGATATATTACATTGATGAGTATAACCTGCGAAAGTTATTATAACAAGAGTTATTCCAATAAAAAAAAATAGATATTCTTTAGTTACCTGCCTACCATTTATTGTTTAAAATAAAACCTGATGAAGTAAGGATTGCCTACAAAATATGATGTTTTTTAAATCAATTAAAGTGGTTAATAAAATTAAGTATTTAAAAAAATATAACTGTTGTTACATGGACTTGTTATGTCTGCTATTGAATATTTTTACAAAAATGCATTTATTTTACCGTTTTCCGCGTCAAAAACTTTATTACAAGCATTATTTATAACCAAACATTGACATATAAAAAGATTGAAATATTTGTACCTTTGTGGATATATTTTATAGAAGTTAAATAATAAATTATACCAATGATAGCAATCGCCCGTCAGCCATCAAAAAATCAAAAAAAAACATCATATACTACGAGGAGATACTTACATTTATTATATTCTGTGTTAATGTATAGCTACCTATAAATGTGTAGGTACTTAGTTTGTTCACCGAGTAGGAAAATATTCAAAACAAACGAATTAATTCCATAAAAGGAACTAAAGAAGTGTGATGTGAATACAATATAGATTTTTATTAACCGGCTGCAGCGGTGGACAACCAGTGGCCTGACAACTATTTCCATCTCCTTCCAGTCACAATCATTCAAACCTTACCTAAAATATTCTTACCTTATCATTGAAGAATAAGATAATAATTATAAATCTAAAAAAAATTTTTAAAAAGAACAGACACAGAAAAAGAAAAAGGCAACGGTTTTTCCAATTTCTTTCACATTATTAAATTAAAATGACAATGAAACCATACACATGTATTCTTCTAGATTATTATCTACCCGTAAAAATAGGATATCTTATATAACATAATTCTGATTCACCGCTCCTAAAATGTATAATGCATTGAGTACCTGAAGAAAAGACTTCTTTAGCTCCATCTATATGTATGTCTATATATATGTTTATATGTATAAAATATACACATAGATAAATTAATTTTCTACAAATATGTATTATCATTCGCCTCGCCCGATTAAGCCGTGCGCATAGACATCCGCTCCCCCCCGCGTTTGGCGCGTCACTAGTATTTCAAAATACTGACTGAAATATTTCATGCACTGGCTATGAGAGGAAGAGAGAAAGAAAATGTGCGTGCGCACTGCTCTCTCTCGCTTCTACAATGTGATATAGCCCGTTCGTAATTTACATAACGCATTCGCCAGTTTACCCCTCAAGTCAAGCGTGCGTAAAGAAGTATTTACTTCAATAATTCTAAATCCCTCTCTACTGCCAGTGTACAACATTTAATATTTGAAAGGGGACGAGCTTTCTTCAAATACGTATTCTTTGCAGCCTTTTCCAATTTGTTTCATATCGCTAAATTCAAATGTGACCATAAACAAGTAACTACCATGACTTACCTGCGTAAAAATCATTATCTTATATAACAAGTCATTCATTTCGCAAAAGCTCTCCAGACCCAGACAAAATCTATCTAGAGTTATAAGGACGTGTGTCCTCTTAAACCATAATTTGTATTGTGCGTAAAACATTAAACAGTCACCGTGATTTCAAAGAACCAATGTGTTTTTTTCAAACAGCATAGTACTGAGAAAGGGTCGAGTATTAATACCAAAGACAAGTTAAATCCAGTCCATTTTTTTATTTTATGAATGACCTTCTAACTTAAATAACTGTATATTTATTTTTATTTTTCTAGTTAGTTTTAATACTTAAAATAATTGTCAAAGTTTTCATTTTTCAAGATCCCTGAAAACCTCCGTATCATGTGACGTCATCAGTCGACACTCTCCAAAAGTTTTATTGTTTTTCAACGGGAGGAATGATTTTTAGTCATTTTGTATGGAAAGGAGGAATGTTTTTTAGGTGTCAAAAGTCGAGGCGTTTTTATTCAAGATTAACTGCTTTTAATATAGAAAAAAAATTAGGTAGAATTTTAACATCTCATCGCTACTGTTATTTATACAAATACATTATTATTATTGTTATTTATTGCAAATACAAATGACATCGTAAGTATAAGTTCGGGTTCTAAGTGTGTGGTTCAGGCGTGATTTTGGCTCTAACGGAGCACAAATCCCCTTCTCGTTTCAATTGTACTTGTCCAATAGCACTGTCACCGTAAGATGTTCTGGCCGAATTGAAAATAGAAGAGAATATGCTTATAAATCGCAAATATCAACTAATCACATGTGAGGTGTTTAGATTATCTATAAAAGGCTGCAAAATAATACATTGTATTACGTATAATACATTCAGCCACACTGGTATTTATAATACACTGATTATGACGATTGTGTAATAACTTTAGTATACTAAAACCACTTCAAAACCTTGATACAAAACCAAAACAAATTAAATTTGAAAAACATGAGGTTTCGGTATCAACCACTGGCAAATTATCAGATTGTCCGTAAATATAGCCGTTTTCCGTCATCACTTTAATTTTTGGGGGCCTAAATAATGTTTCAATTAACACAACAACTATATTAATGTCTAAATCTAGTATGTAAATAAACCAATAACATGAAATTGCATGAAATGTTGATCATTTCATACAACTTCAATATGCTATAACCAGATTGCACCAGGTGAATGGAAAACAGTGACGTCAGCACTAACAAATCAGTAATACCAACTTGACAGTGTGTTTTAATGCCATGATTAAAAATTGACTTTTTTATTCACATTTTATAAACTCTACGATTAATATTATTTACTAAAACTTATATATTCATAATCAGCGTTTATTGGTCTATATGAACATATTTTTTTAAAGCCATAATATTTTTCACTGTAGTTCTTTATTATTTATTAGCTACTATATTATTGCATTTTTGATCCAAGAAGGCACTTGTCTAATAAGGTGGGTCACGAATGTATGGGGAATTTTTTTTTCTTGTTTTGATTTATCTAATAGTGATAAAAGGGTGCTAAATGACAATAAAAAATCACGTAATTTTTTTAATAATATTTGGATATCATCTTCTTCCTCCGGATTGACTTTGAAATTTCACATATTAGAGAAAAACCCACCCGTGTTAAATCTTCAAAAAATGTTAGATAAACAAGTAAAAATGAACTATTTTTCAATAAAACGCAAAATAGAGGGAATCTTTCGAATTATTTACTAAAAACATGTATGAATATAATTCAAATTATCTCAAGGTAGTGTATTCAAATAACAGCAAAATCCTTCTTACTCTCAAATTTCGGCATTATTTTGCGAGACTCAATCTTCACCTTAATAAGACCTTCTCTTGCAGACTTCGTACATAAGGTAGTCAAGACTTCAATAACATTCGTTACGCCTGTTTCAACTGCTTGAGTATGACATGGCAGACGCAGAAGAGGCAATCTACCTTCTCCCCCATGAGCTACAAATAATTGAAGATCTTCATCCGATATATTCTTCAGTATTAGGGGTTCGGTTACATTTTGCTTCCAAATAATATGTTTAGAAGTTAGAACAGCCCTGTTTTACTTAGTTTCTTACTGCATGCTTTTAGAACACGACGCGCAGCTAATTCTCGGATATGCTTGTGAGGGTCAGTCAACATTGCATGCAATAAATTTTCGGGGTGTGCGAAGTAACTGTTTCTTTCTATAACTGCATCAATTATAGTTTTTAGTTCAGCTGATAAGTATCTAGGCGCTGAGATTAACTATCACAGGTGACGTGCTCCATCTTTACAGGTGGTATGAGTTTTAATGCTGAACTTTAATACACTTTAACAACGTACGTTTCTAAAATAATAAGATTATCTGAAGGAGCTTCCGTTGAAACATAAAGACGAAGAATTTGGTTAGCACGGGTAAGCTATTTGGCAAGAGACGTTTTTCCAGGAGATTTGTGGCATAAATCTTCAGGTAATTCCCCCACCGTAACTGCAGATACTATTTTATACAAATATAACTGATCTGTATCCACGTCTTTAGTAAATAATTCATTCAACTCTCCGTCAATACTCTGAAAATGAACCATAGGCTTTTTTTCACAGTTTTCCAAAACTAGTCCTATTGTGCCTGAACATGTTTGAGGTCCAGATGTCTTACCGTCAAGATGTGCGAACAAATGCCGAAATGGTAACTCGTTCATGTGAAGCAAGCAAATTGTCCATTGCAATGGTTTATAACTTTCCACATGCCAGAGTTTGGTGCAATAAAACCTAAATATATATTGAGTCTGGCTCTTTTACCAATGAAATATGCTCTTCAATGCGTCATTCTCTGAATTGCGTCCCCGCCCTTTCCCTGATAATTAATGTTTAATCTCAACATATATTTGGGGATTTTTATAAAACTGTTGAAATGTGTTGTGCCCTTAATATTTCCTCTTGTTTTCTTTCGTTCTCTGCGAAGTTTACTCTTGTCAATAACTGGAATATTAGACTTGATGTCATACAGAACTGCTAAGGCAATGGCTGCCGCTGGCTTATCCGACGCTCGACACTCCATATCAATCACAAGTTTTAGACAGTGTGGAATGATCAATATTGACCGCAGCCTGCTTCTGAAGCGTTTGTGGTACAACACTAGGTTTGAAAACATCTTGACAATCGGATTCGTTTGATGCAGAAGACGTGGAAATATCGAGTTGAGAGGTAGTTGGCTTACCTGTGCTTTCCTTTTTAGACGGGTACAAGGATTTTTGCTTTAAAAGTTTCCTTTTCAACGCAGCTTTCATTTGTTTTGTTGAAGCGATATCCACCTTTCATATTATCATTTTTCGTGTAGTACGTTGGTCAGCAATGAAAATCTATCCATTTACAGGTATTTTTTGATCTCTAGGGCAGTCACACTTACTGAAATCATTGCATTTGCAAGACGAAATATCAAACAGCACTATACTTTTGCGGCGGAATCCCTCCATTTTTTTCTCCGGTTTAGTGAAAACGGTGCTCCCTTCGCCCTCACCTCACACCTCCAATTATCAAAACCGGGACTTTATGTAAATGATTTCGTAAATATATACTAGATTTGCTATGGAAGATTACAAAAGATATGGTTAAAAAGATTCATAGTAACTTTTATACACACTAGAAATAACCGCTAAAATTTAAAATTTTCAAAACTTTGAAGTGAATTCGGAGGAAGAAGATCGTATCAGAAATTTTTTAAATTTTAAACACGTCGTTTTGAACCCATTTGGCACCCTTTTATCGCTCTTAGAATTTGGAATGAACACTTTTTTTAAAATGACCCACCTTATTGTCTAAGCGCATGATGTATAAGTTGGTTACGTTATGCAGTGGCCGATGTTTGGTCGGTAACTGGTGGTGCATTACCTCTATAACTCCATACACTCCTCTCCTTAAAAGGACAAAGGCCATCCGCTGAATCAAACGGAAGTGACTGTGTATACGGCTCGCGTACGATGTTGTAATATAAATGCCTACCTGGGTTTCGATTCTCCGGCGATCGAGAGTTACTAGTTACGTGCCATCTACGAATGAAAAATTACGAACTTTGTCGAATGTTTCAGTTTTCTTCAATGTCGAAGGCTTAAAGAGATGATTATATTGGCAGCCCTGTGAATATTGTCTATGTTTCTGATGTGTTGACGTTTCTATGGTATGAATTCGAAATTACGACCGCACTTTCTTCGAAATGGTTGGCGGGTATATTACTTACAACCAAAAACATTCGGTAACCACCGCGGAAAGGGAATTTAATGCTGTTAACACATGCAAAACGACAGTACTTACAACAGATTAATTAGGAAGTTCATTTTCATGTGAAAACTATCTACCTTTCGGCGAAACATTATTATATCAAGGATCTGCTTCAATTTGATCTACTAATTGCTACGAATTGTGTATTGTAGCCAATATCTTCGGTAAATCAGCCATTATATGAGCCATAATTTGTAAATTTTTCATGTGAAAGCCCACTAGGGTGTTAATAATAAATAATAATAATTATTATTATTAGATTTGTCAAATAATTTGTGTATAAAAATGCAAAAATCAGTCATTTTAAATACATGTAGGATTACGAAAGATTTTTAAAATATTTATATTGAGGGATCAGTAGGATTTATCGGTCAAATTAGGAATTCCACCGAACCGAACCCTCTGATATGAAAATATCTGGAGTCGGTGAATTATTTTCCCATTTAATAGTCAGTAGGTTAACATGTTGTTCTTGTATTGTTTTGCATTAATTATACTTACATAATACACTTGCATAGCGTGAATTTACTAGATGATCATTTTTATGGAAAAGTGTGTGAAAGGGTTTAGTTTTTCCTATGGGGAAAACTAAACCCGGACCTAAACGTCTGGTGCGTAAATTAATATACATATAATGCTAGTCCTTCGAAGAGCGCGACAGGATCTTAGGTCATTACTGTCATTAGGAAAGATGTAGGTACTAGATTTTGACAGTTTGGTTGGTGATGAGACTGATGAGTGGTTTGACCCACTCGTTGTTCAAGTGGAATGACTTTTGGCGTCTTAGAGTGTACATTCGACGAGACTCAAGAATAACAAAGTCGACCAATGTATGTACTTTCGACGTGCGTCGATGCGACCAGCCTCGTCTGGGGAATCGAGCCCCTGGAGATTAGCGAGTGCGTCTCAAATACTACTTTGTATTGTAATGTTATCGACAGTCAATGGAGACATCAAAATGATCGAGTGAGTAAGAGGTAGCTACGACTGGTAGCAGATATCAGACACGTAGCCACAGAATAAGGTAGGAACCGATGTAGACATTTCTTACCGGATAACAATCGCACGTTTACGCCGTATTCAGACAGGAATCAAAAAGTTTCTACTCCTAATCTGAACTGGATATTATTAGAATAATATACCTAGCTGAACCCTGTGAATGACATAATGGTTTTGTGTGTTTGTGTATGCTGTATTACGACTCATGTGTATACACACACTCAGCAGTGAGTCCGTCGTCACAATTTGCACAAAGAACTAGGACAATATTATTTTGTAGAAACAAAAAAAAACAAAAAAGACAAATAATTAAACATCTAAGTAGTGCTCATTTTTGGGAGAGTGTTATTCTCCAAATAAATACGAATTTCACAGTATTAACGGAAATAATTTAAACGAAGGTCACCTTCATAATCTTGAAAATATAAATATATTGTGGATTTCCTTCTATTGTTATCGAACAATGAATGCATGGCCTACATTTAGTTCCTTAATTTGCTCTGCCTTATTCATAGATTCAGATATTCTTTCGTCACACGAGACTTTTATGAAAGAGTTTAGCTGCTTTCAACTGAGACAGCAACCTAACATCCAAACCAACACAACCGTCATCACCAGCCATCAGGCAGTATGGTGTGGATACACTGTGTACAGTGACTTCGAGCTTCGAGGTACTTTCAATTTATTGTAAAAAATGAAAAAGAATAAGCGTCAGTGAATTTAGTTTGCTAAGCGATTAAATAGTGATTGAGCTCGAGATCAAGGAACGCCTGGTTTTAATGCAAAATTAAATGAAAGTTACTAATGTAATGGTATTATAAAATTTTAACGGTGAACACAGTTAGACAATATTTTGGGTACAATCAATTTTCAAGTATGACACGTTTTATGGCCGCTCAACAATATTAAGACAGGTAAATGTATTAATTATTATAAGTTAAAATTATTAATTAAAATAAATTAATTATTATAAGCAATAATTATCAGCTTGAAACACTCATCCACATTGAAACAATCTTCCGAGAAAAGATGCATGCAGCCGACGGGACTCGAACCCGCGCCCTTCTGATGTCCGGTCAGGTGTTCAGTGGCGGGTTACCTCTTACCCGCCAAGTGATTCAATATACACTAGTGTTTCATTCAACAACTACCGCTTATTACATATTTTTTCCACCTTCAAACAACAAACTTTATTTTTATATGAAAAAAAGGTGTAATGAACTTTAACAATAACTTTTATGGGTTTCCTGAGAAAAACGCAGGCAGTCGTTCTTACAAAGGAAATCTATTTTTTTTCGTTAATTTAATGAGTAAAACTTCAAATTGTATCAAATATTTGATTAATGAAGATAATATTCGCGACATTCAATCGAAAATCTGAAACAGAAAAATAAGAAAAGATACTGTCGCATCTAGGAATCAAACATATAG
Organism: Limnephilus auricula; assembly: GCA_951813805.1. NCBI lineage: Eukaryota > Metazoa > Arthropoda > Insecta > Trichoptera > Limnephilidae > Limnephilus > Limnephilus auricula. The sequence continues at coordinate 46,538,661 of OX638388.1, read as the reverse complement.
TGGATGATAATGGTGGTGTAAGACCACCATTCAGAATTGAAACGTTGATTTAAACGGTTTTAGCCGTGTTTAGTGACTAGATCTAAATAGCCAGGTACTTCCCCACCTTCCTCTTCCCTATCTCCTTCATTCACTTACCTTCAGACTCACAACATACCCCAATTGGGGATGTCATAGTCTCACTGGCTCTAGACGGCAGCAGTTGGAATACTTGTGAGGTATTCACTATTTTTTTTTAAAGCCTTACGAATAGGGTCCCCTTAGCTTAGTGGCAGAGCACCACCTTGGCAAGGCAAGGTCCTGGGGTCGATTCCTAGATGTGATTGTATTATCTTTTCCTAATTTTCTGTTTCAGATTTTCGATTGAGTGTCGGAAACCAAATTGTTCCCTTGCCTTTCATTTTACCAAAAGGATTTCAAAGAGCTTTTTTTACCTCTGGGTTAGCTGAACTCCGAAGCTGACGGTTTACAAAGAGTCTATTGGGTCAGTCATATTAGAGGTTCACTTGAAGTAGCGCGGTAAATGCCGGAAAGCAACTCTCTTTCTAGAGTTGAAACTTAACCTTTTATCGGTTATCACAGCTGTGACATCCCTTTCAGGAATCACATTAGGGGTGAAAAAACTATCCAATAGCCTCCCTCGTGACGATGCAATGCGGGAATAATCGAGATTGAAGAACTAATCAAAATACGCTCAGGATGGTTTGTTATACTAGTTTTTTATGCTAGTGTGTCAGCAAAAAACTTGGTGATTTTTGTCATGGTATTTATAGCAGAAAACATATTGCGTATTCGCACAAAGTATTATTCCAAGGACTTATTATATTATTATCTACAACCGATTACAATTTTATTCCACCTACCCACTTTGTATTCGCGGTTTGGTTTCCTGTCTCAAATGCGTTGTAAAATGTACTCAACTTGTAGTACTTATTCTATTATTGTAAGCAAAGGTCACCAGGGGCATTCACATTAAGCAAATAATTATTAGTATTATGGAGGATGGTATGTACAATGTACACGCTTATTAAAAATCTTTATTTTAATACAATCACGAAAATTACAAATATTCTTCCTTTACAGTGCTTCTTGTTTCGTGCTGCAGATCCTGCAGCTCACATAACTCATAACTCGATAGTATATTGAAAATCATATTATCATATTAGCGAGTACCCGGTATGCGTTGATGCCACTCAAATATAGAAAGTATTTATTGTTTAAATTGTGTTTAAAGAAGTGCTTTTATGAGTGCACAATATTTTAGTTTTTCCGCCTGGTGCGTACACGAATAAATCAGAAGGTTTTCCAACGCGTGAACATGCCACACTCAACTATGTGTAAAGAATTTAATAGAAAATTATTTTAATTGTCATTTTCAAAACTGATTTACCTATCAAGAATACAGACTATTCCGAGAATTTTCAGGGTTCCATTTTGTTTTTTTTTTATGTGAGTACCGCACAAGAGACCCAACTGCTCCAAACCGCCAGGAGCCTGTGAGACTTTGTCATCCCCAGTCGGGGTATATTGTGAGGCTGAAGGTACTAGGAAGGGGAAGGAGATGGGGAAAAGAAAGGTGGAGAAATACCTGTTCAGATCTAGTCATAAAACACGGCTAAAGCCATTTCAAGCAACGTTTCAATTCTGAATTATGGTCTTACACCAGGGTGATATTGAGATTACCTTCCACTCTGGAACGTGCCGCAAAATTACCTTAATCTTTTTTAAACGATTAAATTATGAAATACCACAAATCAATCGATAAAGCCTTACTCCTCGACCACGGAGGCCGTTAATGTCTGCGCTAGAATATACTAATGGTGTAATGGTGATGCTAGGTTTCTGGTAAATGAAGTTGTGTTAGATACTGTGTGGCTGTAAATAATGGGAAGTTGATGTAGGCACAAAGGGTATCCGGCACAGAGTTGACTTGGTCACGCGATCTGAACAAAAGCATCAAAATGCACGTGAGAAAGTGTCCAACCATTGCAACAGCCACAGCAATTTGTGTTTTTTCTTGCACTTTCGCCCGTGGGCTACTTTTTTGTGTGTCTAAAATACACGGAATTCATTATTTTGGTTAGACAGGGTTCTAACTTCACTCTACCTAGTTCTGAGATATGAGATGTCAAAGTTTGAAAAGACCATTTATTATAATCTATTTACCGAATTCTGATTTTGAGGTTGCATCTTGTGTAAAGTAATTAAGTTTATACATATTTTAAGGAAAAGCATTTAAATATGGCGGACATTATCAATTGTATAACATATCTAAACATGCAGATATATCCATATGCAACCAGCTTGGGCATAATGTTTAATCTTTAAAAACATAATAAAATAGTACAATGAGGAAATTTATAATTGGTTTCTCAGTTAGGTATACATATGCATAAAAAAATTATTAAATACGGTTCAAATTAAATTTCCTTAATGTCATTCTTATTTTAAATATGTTAAACTAAAATACTCAATACACAAGATTGAACCTCAAAATCAGAATTTGCTATATATTCCTAGATTAAGATAAATCGTCTTCGCAAACTTTAACACCTCAGAACATGGTAAGAAGAAGTTAGAACACCATCCTACTAAATTGATGAACTTATTTTATACAGCGTCTCGTAAAATAGATCAACTGTCGCATAATACAGAACATAATACTAGGTTCACAAAGAATGAAGGAGTGCTTGGAATATAATGTGCCCAAAATATTGAACATGTTATCAAGTAATATAAAAAATTGCGACTCGCCAAATAGAATGAGATATATGCTGAAAACATGGTTACTAAATAGAGATGCTTTATACTAAGTCATGTATGTTAATTGTGTATAGTTATATTATAATTAGTAATAATATTATGTATGTATATTTAAACTGTAATTGAACATAAACATTGACAAACTGCTTAATTGCGGCTTACCGGATTGTACTTTGAAAAACAATAAAAAAAAAATAAAAAATACAAATGAAATGGCAATTGCCAAAGGTTCAAAATGATGTTAGACCATTGTAAAATAAAGTTAGCTTCAAAAACTTGTTAGAACTTCGTCATAAAGTATCTAGAAAATCAACACAGATATGTCTGAAAATTATTTTGATTATATAAATGAGCAAAATAAGTGGTTTTGCATTCAAAGGTAATTTTTTTTTTAAATGTTTGTTAGAACATTGTCCAAATAAGTTGTCGAAATGCCGTCCACAATTACTTACAAGGCTCACAGTCCAATGCTTCGGACAACGATGGTAATGATTGCAATGAATGATCACGTTATACAGGGAATAGTAGTGTGTACACGTTTTGTACGTAAAAAGTGAACAATGGTTTTCGCTAAGGCTGTTGCGGCCTCGCCTCTAATCACGCTCGGCTTCGTGTGAAGGCAATCTCCGCATCTACTCCATACTGTTCACTGTTCAGTGATCGCAGCCTCCTGCCGATATACTGATCATAATGATTTGCCTAAACCCTTTTATTGTTCAACACTCTCGGCCAACTTAAACCTAGGCTAATTAACCAAACAAAACCTTTAGCATTTTATCTGGAAATATACTAAATTTATCTGCGTTTTAAGTGCGGCCTTATATAAATAATATAAGAGGAAGATAGCCGTAATCTATGTCTACTTTTTTTTAACATTAGGTCCACACAGGAGGCCCTGAGGAAAATAATTTCCCTTAGGGCCTATGTCATCTTTGGGGATGCCATGTGGAGGGTATTTTTAAGGAAAGGAAGGAGAGGAAGTTCTGGGAAGGAAAAAGGTATGAGGGTTGGGTAGGAATCTGGGGTTCCGTGTGTCTAGATCATCCGCCGCCAAGACCTAGACATAGAACCCCATGAACCCGGGCACCCCTGCTAAGTCACCAAACATAGCAAACCACTTGGGGTGACCTATGACAGAGGTGTTGGTTATCCAATAAATGGTTCCCGGGCGGCGGTACCCATACCCGCCTCCAAAATTGAACTGATCAACCAGCCAAAACAAAACTAATGGTGATCGAGAAGGCAAACAATTTTGTAAGAACAAAAAATTCTTATTCAATTAATAAGCGGTGAACGATTTTATGTACCTTGGCTCTTCTACAAGTGACGAAGAAGATTGTCAAATAGAAGGTAAAAGAAGAATTTTGTATGACAAAGGACGCCATGCGTAAAGTGCAAAAGATATGGAATGACAGGCATAACGAAGACCACCAAGAAGAGACTCATCCAGGCATACCGGGTGCAAACATGGACCACTTAGAGCTAGCGAAAGAAAACGGAAAGACGCCTGAAAATGAAAAACGCCCCAGAAAACGGAAAGATGCCGCCCTCGATGCTGGAGAAACATGAGTAGGATTCCATGGACAGCCAGATGCACAAATGCGTCCATCCAGGAAGAGCTAGGTAACCACAATAGGCTTTTAACTATCTGCCTACAACGTATCTTAAGATATTTGCCCACGTTGTTCTCCAAACTGAAGACTCTAACTTGGAGAAACTCATGGTCACCTCCAAAGTGGGAAGCAGAAAGAGCGGAGGAAGGTCACCAGTGCCCTGGAGTGACCTGGTATCACTGGCGTTTGGTAGAGTGTCTGCAGCTCTCCACGCAACGCAGGACCGCGAGGAGTGGAGGAGCCTTGTCCACCACGGAAATAGGAATAGGGGTCACGATCCTCAGCAAAGACGAACCGACTTGAGAAGAAGAGATATTTTATTACGTATAAAAATGCAAAAAATGCTCTGTTTATATTTTGTTATAAATATGTATTTTTGTAAAGGTACTATAAAATTTTAACTCATTTGTATACAATGTACACTTTTATATTACCATTGTGTTCGTGAAAAACATGTTGCTTCTGCCTTTATGACTTGACTTTGAACCCAACACGTTGGAGATTGTATCGAGAAGTCATCAAAATGATTTACCGACAATCGTTTTGAAATCTCAAGGTGGATATTTATAGAACCGCCAGGAACCGGCAAGTTAGTGCTGTGCATTTGTTATTAGTTATTATATTCAAGGGCGGCAATAATATAATATTATTCAGATTTTCACATATATACCTTACAACGTATTCCACCTACTAAAAATAAAGACAATGTCCTCATTCACAAAAGTAGTATTTTAGCGCGCTGCTCTAAGGCTGAAGCTAGTATCTAGTGCATGGGTTCTCAACCTTATTTTGCCGATCACCCACCTTGATAATATTTTTTTCCTGGAGCTCCCCAATTTTTTTTACTTACCATCTGTCGGGAATCTGGAACAGCTATTGCCACGATTATATAATTTATCAGGAACTCTGCTTAAAAAATCTGAACGAAAACGTAGAACTTTCGTGGTGTATTTATTTATTTATTTATTCACGCCCTAATGGGCCTTTACATGAAAATTTTAAACATTGGTTACAGAAATTAAGTATAAAAATGCAGTTGTAATAATTGTAAAAATATGAATGTAACAAAATTTAGTGAAAATTAGCTAAATACTAGAAAGTTGGTTCTATATAAGAGAAGTATGAAATAATGAGTAGAAAGAGATTTAGAAAATAAAATAATAAGAATTTATCTACACATAAAAAAAAAATATATAATATTGATAATAATAATAACACAATTTATAATCTATCCAAAATGTTAATAAAAAGCAAGTTTGGAATAAAAATTAAGGGAAATACAGGAGAGAGTAGTACAATTTCGCATCTATTATATACGGATGATATAAAATTATTTTCAAATTCTAAATCAAATTTAGAGAAAATGATTAAGGTAGTTAAAATTTTTTCAGATGATATTAAAATGACTTTTGGTTTAGATAAATGTAGAACGATCCATATAGAGAAAGGCAAAATTATAGATGGAGATGAGGGTATATTTAGAAATTTCAAAATTAAAAGTATGAAAGGGGATGAGGTTTATAAATACTTAGGATACCCGCAATCAAATAGATTAGATCATACTAGTATTAAAAATGATATTAGGATTAAATTTCAAACTAGGATAAGAAAAATTTTAAAATGCAATCTATCGGCTAAAAATTTAGTAAAGGCAATAAATAGTTGGGCAATACCTCTATTAACGTACTCATTTGGTATAATTAAATGGTCTAATACAGATTTAGATAGCTTAGAACGATTAATTAGAACTACGTTAACAAAGTTTAATTGTCATCATCCAAATTCAGCTATAGAACGAATTAATTTACCTAGAAATTTAGGAGGTAGAGGTATAGTCAAAATAACTTCTTTAAAACAAAATCAGGTAGAAATGTTACGAATTTTTTTTCATAGAAAAGCTAATAGCTCAGAGCTGCATAAAATAATTTGCAAGGCAGACAGAAATATTTCACCTTTAAATTTATACGACGAGAATGCCAACATTTTTATAAATACCAACCAGGAATTATTAGATTCATGGTCAAATAAAATTATTCACGCAAAACACTTCAATTATCTCAACCAAACGTATGTTGACAAACTTTCGTCAATCAAATGGTTGAGTATTGGAGAGTTGAGCGCAGAAATAGAAGGTTTTATGCTTGCTATTCAAGACAGAGTAATTAATACCAAAAATTATAGGAAGCATATAATCAAAGATCCAAATCAAATTGATGATTTATGTAGAAAATGTGTGGCTTTTCCGGAAACTGTAGAACACATTATATCAGGATGTTCTATATTAGCGCCGTCTGAGTATACATTTAGGCACAATCAGGTTTTAAAAATAATTCACCAAAGTTTGGTAATTAAACATAACTTGATTGACTGTCATAATATAGTACCATATTATGAATACGAACCAAATTCATTTTTAGAAAATAATTTCTTTAAAATTTACTATGATAAAACTATACTAACAGACATACCAATTGGTCATAATAGACCTGATATAGTTTTACATGACAAAATTAAAAAAATAACTTATATTATTGATGTAGCTATTCCAAATTCCTGTAATATTCAAAAATCTGTTTCTGAAAAAATAAGAAAGTATACAGATTTAGGAAATGAAATTAAAAGAATTTGGCATTCTCAGACTATAAAAATATTACCTTTTGTTATTTCGGCTACTGGCATTGTACCTAGCTCTCTTATTAAAAATTTAGGCATATTAGATTTGTCAAAGAATTTGTATATAAAAATGCAAAAATCAGTCATTTTAAATACATGTAGAATTACGAAAGATTTTTTAAATATTTATATTGAGGGATCAGTAGGATTTATCGGTCAAATTAGGAATTCCACAGAGCCGAATCCTCTGATATGAAAATATCTGGAGACGGTGAATTATATTCCCATTTAATAGTTTGGTAGATTAACGTGTTGTTCTTGTATTGTTTTGTATTAATTATACTTATATAATACACTTGCATAACGTGGATTTACTAGATGATCATTTATATGGAAAAGTGTATGAAAGGGTTTAGTTTTTCCTATGGGAATATTTTCCTATGGGAGAATTTTCCTGTAAATCTGGTGAATAAAAAAAAAGAGTTAAATAATTTCTGGTCTTATTATTTAACTCTATATATATATATACACAGTTAAATAATAAGACCTGAAATTACAACAACATAATAACAGCATTAAGGATTGTAGCATATTATTTGCATACAGATACACTTTTTAAATGAAGTGAGGTTTTTTTAAAAATAGTATTCTTAATATACTGACGTCACCGTAATTATCTATTTGTATAGCTGAGGTATGAGCAAAGGCAGTGCTCAGTGTAAAGTACCGAACACAAAAAGACGAAAAAAACAACATATCCACTTATTCCTCTTACTTGGCGAGAAGTAATCACGTACTTGTTGAATGTTTTTGTTTTTTCCTTATTGAAATAAAAAAAAACACTCGAAGACCTGCAAATTCTTGTTATTTTGCGAGAATTGTTTGTGTGGCACATTATCACCAGTTTATGTATTTGTAAAGATAATAAAACGGCAGTTAGATCGTGAAAAATCGATTTACATGTTATTACCACACCAACAAAATATATTAAGAGACATAAAAATACAATTTTATCGCTATTCTTAACTTCGACTATTTCAGTAGTTGGTAAATAAGTACGTAGTCTAAACACAGTAAAAAAACATATATTTTTATCACTACTAAATAGTCATCAATCAACACATATTTTGTATTATATTGTATTTATTTATATGATGAAAACTATTGTAGGCTGCTATTTTTATATTATGTAACGTCATATTTGGTGATGCTTTATTGAGGAGAATTTTCTTAGAAACAAAATAAAAATCGACTGAATAGCGCGTAAAAACAAAAGAAAACTATTCAATTGTTCAGGGCTATTTATTAATCCATTGTAAGCCGCCATTATTTACAAAAACAAAAATAATATAAACAAATAATCAAACTTCTTGATCGTCGATGCGAAATTTTCTTTTGCGCGCACCATGCAGCTGATTGATTCTATGTTCGTAAAAACCTGTTTTTTGAAAAAGTTATATTTTGTACGTTTTGTAAAAATAAAACCGTCTTACCAGATAATGTGTTTAGAATAATTATTTTTAATTTAAGTGAAATGAGAAAAATCTCAAATTGTAATACTTTAATTAATGAAGACAATGTTGGCAAAACTCAATCGAAAATCTGAAACAGAAAAATCAGGAAAAGATCGGGTCACAACTGGAACTCGAACCCAGGACCTTCCTTGAGTTACTAACTAGCTAATGTGTCCCTATCCGATTGGATGGTATTTAACTTATCATATCAAGCTTGACTGAGAACTACCAACATTATCTTCATTTTCTTAAGGCATATTTTTATTGGCTGGAATCTGTATGTATATATTGTGGGTGGATAGACGCAACCGCCACCAAAATCGAGACAATCCTTACCCCGTGATCCCGGGAAACCCCGCTAAGTCACCAAACGTTGACAGACCTACGTCAGAGGTGTTGGTTATCAAATTCAATATTGGTCACCATGATACAGGCAGCCGCCTAGTATGGTGATTTAATATATCAACTTTATGTAAATGTCACAATTATGTAACATGTATTATATAAAATAAATGAATACCCACGCTCAGGCATTTGCCTTTGTGGGATTTTTTTGTTCATACAATATTATATTTAAGTATGTTATATACCTTTTATTATTTTATGTACCATTGTATCAAAAAATTTTCAATAAAATAAAAATAAATGGTATATAATAATTATAGAATCAGAAAAGAGTGTAGAAAAATCAGAGAGAAAAATCAAGATTAGTTAAAAAAAAACCACTAAACCATTTTTTCTGCACGCATTTCCCTTTGAAAATTAAATGACTTGTTTATTGAGTTTAGTAATAATATTAAATAATGAGTTAGTTATATCTACCTATCAGTATGTGAGTTATATCTACCTACCAGTATGTTAGTTATATCTACCTACCAGTATGTTAGTTATATCTACTTACCAGTATGTTAGTTATATCTACCTACCAGTATGTTAGTTATATCTACTTACCAGTATGTTAGTTATATCTACTTACCAGTATGTTAGTTATATCTACCTACCAGTATGTTAGTTATATCTACTTACCAGTATGTTAGTTATATCTACCTACCAGTATGTTAGTTATATCTACTTACCAGTATGTTAGTTATATCTACCTACCAGTATGTTAGTTATATCTACTTACCAGTATGTTAGTTATATCTACCTACCAGTATGTTAGTTATATCAACCTACCAGTATGTTAGTTATATCTACTTACCAGTATGTTAGTTATATCTACCTACCAGTATGTTAGGTATATCTACTTACCAGTATGTTAGTTATATCTACCTTTCAGTATGTTAGTTATATCTACCTACCAGTAGGTATGTTAGTTATATCTACCTTTCAGTATGTTAGTTATATCTACCTTTCAGTATGTTAGTTATATCTACCTACCAGTAGGTATGTTAGTTATATCTACCTTTCAGTATGTTAGTTATATCAACCTACCAGTAGGTATGTTAGTTATATCTACCTTTCAGTATGTTGGTTATATCTACCTACCAGTATGTTAGTTATATCTATTTTTCAGTATGTTAGTTACATCTACCTTCCAGTATGTTAGTTATATCTACCTACCAGTATGTTAGTTATATCTACCTACCAGTATGTTAGTTATATCTACCTTTCAGTATGTTAGTTATATCTAACTACCAGTATGTTAGTTGTATCTACCTACCTGTATGTTAGTTATATCTACCTACCAGTATGTTTGTTATATCTACCTACCACACGGAGAAAAATTTAATTCGAAAAAACGCTAATTTTAACAGTAAAAACGGTTAAAAACGGGACTGAAGTTCTTACGAACAAATTAACAGGTTTTCAATGTTTATTGGCGGGAACATGTAAGAATAATTTGTTGGTATACATAATTTCGTACATATACCAACAAATTATTCTTACATTTTCCCGCCAATAAACATTGAAACACTGTTAATTTGTTCGTAAGAACTTCAGTCCCGTTTTTAACCGTTTTTACTATTAAAATTATCGTTTTTTCGAATAACATTTTTCTCCGTGCAGTATGTTAGTTATATCTACCTACCAGTATCTTAGTTTCACAAGCCAGTGTTTACGGATGTTGTGGCGTGCATTCAACTTAAATCCGTTTGATTTTTAATAAATCGTTATTGTAAAACATTATTTTTGAAAAAACCTATGTGGTAGATTTTATGATTTTACTTCCTGCTTTTTTAATGCAAACTAGTATGATGAATTCAAAACATTGCTTGTTCGCGTAATTACAATTACCACATACCGGAAATCATGCGGGAAGATCAAGTAATTTTACTTTATTTTAAAGTACGTAACTTGACCCACATTATGCGTGCATTTATTTCGGTAATACCAACTACCAAATTGCGATAACATTAACTTCGGACAGGGCCAGTGTCACATTTGAGGATACTGTATGGAGGGTTTTAAGACGATAGACTTCGCTTTTCCGCCAATACAAAAAGGACGCCCGGGAAAAAACACTTTTCTACATCGAAAATTGCACAAAATGAATATATTTATACTGCCTTCTAGAGGGTGAAAACTATGTCGGTATGTTTTTGAATTTTCGATGCGTTTCGTATTAACGTAAACATTCACTGTCAAACATGTTCGATTTATCAAAAAATATTATTTAAGGAAAAAGTGCTGCTAACTCAACTCTCATAAAGAATTATAAAATTATAAAAAGCTACCGACGTAGCTTCTTCTTTCTAAAAAATATACATTTTTTTAAATTTCAATTTCGTGAAAGTTTTGGTGTAGAAAAGTGTATTCTCCATAAACCCCTTTTCGAGCGATTTCTGTAGGTAAATTTGAGCGTTGTCTCATTCGCACATTTCGCATTCGCATGTATTGTAAGTGTACGTGAGCTTATTGTGAGCGGGACAGAATGACAGACGCGGGAGTTCCGCGTGTGGTTCAAAGTCTAGCCTCTTAAGGAAAATAAAGTAGGGTAAGTTCTGGAAGTGAGAAAGCTAAGTCAGTTAGTCCAAGAGTGATGGACATAGAAATGTATCTCTCCCACTGCAGTGCTAGGCTATAGGTCGGGTAGATTCCAGCGGATAGGTCAAAGGATCTTCCTCAACCGGCCTCTCCCGATCCAGCTCGCTACGCAGCTGGTGGGCAGACACATTCGCCACCCGGGTATCCCTGCCAAGTCACTAAAAGCAGTGAACACTCGGAGTTACCTAAGGCAAAAGTGTTAGTTATCCAATAAATGGTTCCCGGAACGGTAGTACCCATCCTTGCCTCAGTGCTGCCGCCACTAATCCATGCTTTGTGAAAAAAAAATCCTTTTTTATTTTATTTAATGTGAATACCTCACAACTGCCAAAACCTACTGAGACCTCAGCATATCCGTGTTGGCTATTTTGTAAGGGTTGATGGTAGTGGAATGGGAAGGATGTGGGAGAGGGGAAACTTCAGTACTATTGAGTATTGAGTAGTATCTGGCTAATTATAACTGATAAATGAGTACGACTAAAGCCATTTCATGCCATGACTGCAACTCCTGCCACTGAGAGCTCCGGTATAATCTAACTTAGACTTATATGATCCCACGACAGTTGATTCCCTGGATAGTTGGCTCTCCGGCAAACTTTTATGCAGTGGGTATAAGGAAAATACGGAATACATACACAAAACATAATTAAGTTTCCCGAAGTGGTGTGCAGAGATCATATTTTCGTTCAAATGCATCAAGGATAAAATCACACTGAGAAAAATGTTATTCTAAAATACGATTATTTTATTCGTAAAAACGGTTAAAAACGGGACTGAAGTTCTTACCAACAAATTAACAGTGTTTCCATGTTTATTGGCGGGAAAATGTAAGAATAATTTGTTGGTATACATGCGAAATTACGTATACCAACAAATTATTCTTACATGTTCCTGCCAATAAACATTGAAACCCTGTTAATTTGTTCGTAAGAACTTCAGTCCCGTTTTTAACCGTTTTTACGAATAAAATGATCGTATTTTAGATTAACATTTTTCTCCGTGCACTTGTCTATATACTGTATATACCGGCGTATATATGTACAAACAATCGACACTGTAAATAAATTCGTTTGATATTCACACCAACTTCTTATTAAAGGTATTTTGAGTCGATTTTAGGTTTGAAACTGGTAAATAATGCACAAAAAATAATAATTTTATAATAATAATTATTTTGGGGATCATCTGTCGGGTCACCGTCATCTACAATATGATATCTTCTGTGTCCTGTTCCCTTTGCTTACTGAATACAATTCCTACTGGTATCAATTACAAAAGATCCACCGTTGTTTAATCCGACTACTTTCCGCAGTGATGTTCCTTTCCGTCGATGAGTAATCAATAATTAAGCTTTTGAATTTGAGAGATCAGACAACTCGTCGCCCGAGTGCTTAATTGTTCAAACGACCATTTTAGTGTTTGTTCAATCTCAATGTTCAATCAAAAACGATAAATAATCACTTCACTAAGAATTATTTAAACTAATGAGATCTTTACCTTTACCTTTACGGAAATAGCTTCATATTATAAATCTATCATAATTTTTAATTGAAATAATGAAAGAAAACCTCCTCCTCCGTAAAATTTGCTAATGGTCGTTTGGATAATTAAGCACTCGGGCGACGAACTTTAGAACTTTGTTATAATTTTATTTGGCTGTTCTTTTTTTTAGTAATTTGTACATTTAAGGTTACAAATTGCTAATTATTTCCATATTGATTGCATTCTGTATTAAATTTTCTCCAGTTTAATGTAGCTCCTACAATACATCTTGAACTTTCCAATTGGTGCGGACTTTATAATTTCTGCTAGCTTGTTATAACATTTCATCCCTTTGTACAGCAGACTATTCTGTGTGTTCGCTTTATCCTTTTTTGTAGCCTGATTTCCTTCCACGTCCTTGTGTTATGTGTGTGAATGTCCTTGTTGTATATAATTTTATTTGAGAATTATTTTGGTACTAGATTGTTAACTATTTTATGAATAAATATCATCGTATTCAAGGTCAGTATCTCTTACATGATATGTTATGTTTACTGTTTTTGAATTACTAGCATCTTGTATTAATGCATTGATTGCTTCGCCACAATCAGACGATTGAATTATTTCCATTGTGCAACGAAACGAGATGTGTGAATAAAAATGAAATAACAATATTGTAACAGTTGTTGGTCGAAATGGTCTCACTACCTTACTTATGCAAGAAGCGTTTGCCCGACCGACCGCGAGCTGATTCCAGCCCGACCGTTATAGGCCGCAGCCGGCCAGGTGGGGTCGTGAAACTTCATACACACTCACTCAAAAGGTACCAAACACACCTTTTAGCAATCTTCATCACCTGAAGATGCCTCGTCCCTGCTTGCTGGGGGTCGAAATAAGCGGATTTATTGATGCGGTTACACCAAACCATTAAGTCTGATCTTCTTGAAATCACTAAACGATCGAAACAGGTTTAATTAAGGCATCAGAGTAACAAAGTCGCTTTTATATGGCGTGTTTCATTGTTATTTGATGGATAAAGTGGTTTCTTTTTATGAAGCGCGAGTTGCTGTGTTATAATTGGATGGGTCTGATTCAGTTCACAGTAGATCACACAGCCGAGCCGTCTGAGTCACTGGGCATGAAACGTGAAGCCGCGATGGGAGGTGGGAGGTGGCGGCATATATGTTTCCACTTGTGGAACTCGGCGAGGCTTTCAACCCGCTATCCCTTATTTCCCGGTATCTGAGAGACCCTCTTAGAAGTCCAAAGTCCAACATGTCAAGTATAGGGTCTTTCAATAAGGACACTCGATTTTAAAATGTAAATAAAACAAGTTGTGTGTGAGATATCTACTCAATTTTTTTATTTATTTGAAAGTGTATTTTAAGGCAATAAGTGTGTAATATAACGTAGTTTAAATGTCCGCCTCGGCTTTGCTTGGTGGCACGCATTCGGGAGGTCTAATTATCAATGACTTTGTGGCATAAATCTGGCTGAATTTGTTATGATGACTTTGAGGACATCAATTGTTTGCGGTTTATTCGTAAAGATCTGCGATTTAAGATAACCTCAAAGGACGAAGTCTAAAGGCGTTAAATCGCACGATTCGGTGGCCTTCGCCATTCACATCGTGTTAAAGTTCACGTTGCCGCCGTTCGAGATAACCTGCCATTTTTGATCAAATCTCAAATTTGAGATTTGCACACGTTGCTGAACGCTGTAAACTTTCATGGTAATTTGCCATACACTACTAAACCACATGGCTTATATAACCTAATAAAGTTCAAGCGTTCCTATAGAAAGATCCTGTACAATAATATTCTGTGGAGAAGAGGAAAACTATAAGGAAAATTAGAATCCGTCTTAGAATTTGATTGGTTCGTCATGTGGCCAGTCGCAAGTAGGCGGAAGATTTATGGGTAATGGACGCAGTGTCAAATAAATTGTCTTGGCTGAATTCTAATACAGTCTTATGGTAGGACTTAAATGGTAAGCCAGAGGCTCATCCGCCACGGAATCATAATCTACAACTTTTATTCTTCACACGTGATTTTTATATTTAACTAGCTGATGTCCCGGCGTTGCCAGGGCTTTACACGGAGTTTTTTAAAATCAGATGTAGATTTGTACGACTTTCACTGGCTAATGGATAGAATAAAACTTATTTTAAATGTAAATCAAGTCTTCGATCATCAGCCAAGACAGTTCTAACATCAAAGATTTTATCAAAACCAATTTATAAGTACGCATTTCAGTGGTATAATTCGGATTTTATTTTAATCATACATTTGTACTTTTGTTATAAACTGCGCCTCCACCACTTACCATCAGATCCCGGCCATATTCTGTCAAAAGGTCAGAAAATTTCCGTTTTGCAATAAAATCAAGTACCTAAATGGAATATTTCTGAATGTATCCGAAAACTAAACCTTTTTTTGAAATGTGATAGAATATGCTGTCAAATGTTATTATTAGAAATAAACATGGAATTTCTCAAATTTTAATAACAACATAATAATGGTTCACCTTTTGTTTTTTCTATCTAAAACTTGATAATGAAAAAAAAAGAAAAACACACATATTTTTATTGGGTAAATGCATTATAAATGTTATTATCAATCACCCGATGTTTTTGTAGTTTCATCAAAAAAATATGAAGAAAAAAAATCCTGAAATTTTATACATTTTTCTCAATTTGCTATCGGAAACTTAGCACATTAAAATTTTTCTATGGATTAATTCTAGATTGGAATATAAAGCGTGAAGATTTTTGTTTCTAGCACAGTTTAGATTACATTTCTTACCATGACAGTAAGGGAGATATAACGATTTATATGAGACCTATATAATATGAGCTTCTCCTTTGATTAAACGGGTTGAGTGTGCATTTACATTGGCACGATGCTGATTGTATTTTTATTTTAAACGTAATATTGTGTTGCTATTTGAATTTCTGTTATAAACTGCCCTGCTCTCAATACAGTTTATTCCTAGTGAGACAGGCGCAGCACAACGCAGCACATCAACAACTGTAATAGAATTAATAAGGATGAATAATTAAAAAAATGTAATTTTCCTTTTTTTGTGTATACCTCACAAGAGTCCCAACTGCTCCAGTTTGGAGACAGTAAGACCATTGCACCCCAATTGTTGTGAAGATGAAGGTAAATGGGGAGGGGTAGGTGATGGGGAAGAAAACTATTAGTATAAGAGAATTATTAATTAATATTAGGGTGGAGAAGTATCTGCTTATTCAGATCTAGTCATCATAAAACGGCGAAAGCCATTTCTATTAATGTTTCAATTCTGAATGGTGGTCTTACATCAGGGCGATACTGAGAGTATCTTCCACTCTGGAGCGTACCGCTATTTATATTATTTATTTATATTTATATTATTTATTACCTTATATTATTTTTAATGAGCTTTGAAAACACAATCAAAGAGGCTTGCCCCTCGACCATGGAGGCCATCTATTAAGTATTATAAACGTATGCCATCTCTAATCGCTGGTCCGCCTCATTTCCACATCCTTACCGAGACACAGGTCCAAAATCATGGATCTTTGACACCTACCCATTCTGTCTTGTAAGGAAGCTCACGTAGAGTCTAACAGGGTCAGTTTTTCAAATCTGATGTAGGTTTAATACAATCAGAGCGGAAATTGAACCGCAGACCTTTGCAAACCTATAGCCATGTTCACACCCACGCAGCGCCACTCAAACTATACAAATCTACCAAAATGAAGATCATGATGTCATTGAGCTATGGAACTATAAAGCCGGATCTCCAGATCCAACACTTCATCTTCGCCTTCAACATTTCAAGAACATTTTTTGTTTTTTCCACATTGTCGTCTCCTGCGTTTGTTTGTAGTTTGGAGAGCGTTAGGCGTGACTACCTACACACATGACGCGTCTACGCACCGCGCACTTGAAGTTTGACGTTTGAATAAATAATTACGTCGATGTCAAAAATGATTAATTATTGAAAAAAAGTCGATGTCAGGATGACTTCAAGAAGAAGAGATGTATCATGGAGAAAAAACAGATTTCAAATTAGACCTACTACCTACTCGAAAGTTTAATAGGTATTTATTTATCAGGAAAGATTTCTGGCTATTATCGATTCGTACCGTACACGACAAAAAATGCTAAAACAACAATTACTATAATAAATTGTTATATGTGTTTATTGGTTTGGTACCATAAATTAATGTACTTAAAGGACTTAATAACAACCAATTCGTACGTTTCATTGATGATTTCGAATTTGAGTGTGCGGTTGCACTATCAAAATTAAAGGCCCTATCATTACTTTTGATCCAAATTTTTATGTTATCTTTTGTGGATCACATTTTGTTATTCTATTTGGAAATTTGCTGTAAAGATTTTTTGTCGCAAGGTTATGCATCTGAAGTTTTGTTGACCAAAAGTAGTATGCAGGATAGAGAAAATTGTAGTAAGTCTTTGATATTGTTTCGAGTACAGGGAGTATTTAATCTTTTTTAAGTATTTACATATATTTGTGTATAGATGAGAACGTCAAACACATTTATGAAATTAAAGATTAAGTTCGAGTCTGTAATTACAGGTAGCCTAAGGAACAATTTTATAATAGTTTTCTGTGCCTTTATGATTGGGTCTAGTTCAGATGCAGTGCCAGCTCCCCATGCTATGATACCATACTGAATAATAGATTGACCGACTGCAAAATAAATCATTTTGAAGTGTTGTACTCCAGAAGCTTTCGCGTGGTTCTGAAAAAGTGCACGGTTTTTCTTAGTTTGTTTACAATGATTTGAGTGTGAAGATTCTATTTGAGATGGATAATAAATTCCTTTAAGTACATATATTAAGATGAGTTCATGATAGCAATTGCCATCCATTACATCATTTATTTAACTCATAATTACGCTCATTGCACATAACCTCAAAAACTTGTGCCATTTATTCACCGTGACAAAAGACCGCACCGTGCGGCTGTTATCAAAAATGAACATTTCCCCTCCCCTGCCTTCCCCGCTTCACCCGGGAGAGCAATGTTTTCCATCGGCCACGGAAAACACGAACATCGCGTCTGTGTAAGGCCACGCCCTCATTGACAAAGTTTAAAGTAAAGTTTAAGCAAAGGTGGAAGCAAAAGTTATCGCAGGAGACGACAATGTTGAAGCAAGAGACCCGGCTTAAATGATAATTTATAACAGTGAGTGGATTATTTTATTAATGCCTTGTTCGAACAACGTAGCCTAAATATTAATAACACGACGACTAAAGCAGAGGTTTTCAATATGTGGGTGGCGATCAGCTTTCAGATGTGGGGATAGAAAAGTTTTAGAAATGTATTTTGGCATTTTCTAATCTGTTTATGCCACTGACAGGGAATCACTGCAGCTCTGCAAATAAATAATCAATGTTTCTTAGAGAAATTAAGAAAAAAAAACTTTGTTTGGTAATTCCGTCATTTTATATACAGAATGTAACAGCACGCACCCGAAGGATTTTAACCAGCGATTCCTGATCACATTTGGAGTAAAAATTGTACGTGTCATTTTGCTGTCCGATGATATTTTTTTAATTCCATCACAGGTCTCAAATGACTTGTTGTGTGCAGCCAGCACGGGTCACGTGATAGGCACTCGTTATCGTTCTTTAAGCACGACAACAGAGGAGAGAGAGCGCATATCACGTGATCCCGTCGCCACAAGTAGCAGTGTGATCTATGGTGACGTGTGATAGAAACCGTTTTTTAACGTTTTTTTTATTGTATATGCTGTTACATCCTCTATATTGGTTTTTTCATGGTTTTTTCACAAAATTGTCACAAAAATAACTAGATTTCTGGATTCCAGTTGAAGTTACATTGCAGAAATCCTCATCATCCACAAGAGTTCCTACTTTCTGATAAGATCATGACACTCATTACTTGTAATGCCCTTAAACATAATATTATTTTTGCAATGTATACCTAAATGTAACTCATATTTTTTTATAATATTAGAATAAATAAATAAATAATATACAACAGTTTAAGGTTGACGCTAGTATATTTACTAACTATGTAAGTTCAATGAAGATATTGTGGAATAGTAATCGGATGAAGGGTCAGGCAGGATAAGTTATCAAAAGTCAAAATTATATCTGAGTCGCTGTAAATACCTATATTATTCTTATTTCAAATTCTGAAACAGTAGGTACTTACATATTTATAATAATCAATACGTATACATTCGAAATGTATAAAAACAGATACATTTTCTAAAACAACTACAATTTTTTCCCTTCGTGATCATTGGCAAGGTGAATCCAAAGTTTGGGAAGCCCTGCTGTAGGAGCTTTAATTTGCCTATGATAGGTATTACGGAGAGAAGGCGGTGACTCATGTTTATATTGGGGTAATGATTAGTTGTTGGTAGTTGTTTCGTTGACCAACTTAATAACTAATAACAATATAACCTCTCTCTCGCCTGCTGGAGCACAGAACACAAAACACTTCACGCGCAGACACGAGACAGGTGCAGACATAGCCTCAGACACAGATGAAGTCATTTCTACAGCCACCTTTCCAAATACATCGAGCGCCAGAACCTGACTAGGGCATCTAGCACGATCGATCGATAGAGGATTTATCGATAATGTCGGTAACTTGTCATCGTTTCTTACCATTACTGTACCGAACGCCAGCGAACAACCAGCAAATCACAGCGACTAACGCCCAGTTGTTTTGCGGAAATTCAAATGTAACACTGTCATCAAATGGCCATTCAGCGCAATTTTGTTTTTTGACATTTTAAAAGACACCATTAGACACCACCGATTCAGCTTTCTATCTCAAATTGTAATAAACTGACAAGCTTAACAAGATGATAGTTGTCCTCTTCTCCTTTCATTTGATACTTCTCGAATGACGTGAAACTATATAGTTTCTTTCCAACACCATCTGATAGCTCATGGTAATTATAACGATAGTTTGATAGTTATTGGATAACGAAGATTGTAACGAATAAGATTCGCATATCCGGGTTCGTTACTCGGCTGTTACTCGAATAGACTATGATCAGACGGTTCTGCATACAGATAATTAGAACATGTAGGTTGATCGGCCAGTCCAACCGAAGGCAAAAAACGTATACGGAAAAAAATGACTGCGTAAAGTTGACTGAAATGTTGCCGTTGGCAAAAAACAATACCTTGATAAAATCACGTTATCACCATGAGAATATCTGGTAGGTAGGTATCTTGAGTGCGCTCTACTGACTAATGCATTCATCGTATCTGGTTTGTGGGTAGCAGTCGTAAGAAGTATAAAGTTACTTACACCTTATAACACGTAGAATATGATTCGATCTATTGATTATTTTTCTATCGTACGATTGGGTTGATATAAAGTTCTACGATTAAACAAACAGAAACAATGGCCAAATTCAAACGCGAAATAAAAAATGGCTTGCAAATACAGGACGTCCCACTATTGCAAACATAATACGTAAAACAAATTGCACTTAGACAGGAATACCCATTTACATACGACCCAATCTAAAGAAAATAAAATAAAATAATAGAATTTAATAATGATCTAACTTACATATTTTATCATTTTACTATATATCTACTATATATTTTATGATAAAGGTTTTCACGGATGTAAGATGTAGAATAATTTTCTCGGTTTCTCGGTAGTCCTTATAAGGACTTTTTAACTCCTGACGTTTCGGACAGCTAGACATACGAGTAAGAATTGATAAGCACTTACTTAGGCCTTGACTTCTAGACCGAACAGACACAAATTTGGAGTTAAAAATTAACCGTGTGTGCAATATACAATTTGTATAATTTATATTCAATTTTTAAGTAAGCGATCAGTTTGAGACAAAAACTCAAGACATAAGGTCTCTGAAGATGGACAGTGAGATCTATCCGAAACGTCAGGAGTTAAAAAGTCCTTTTAAGGCTACCTTACGCGGTTTTAACCGAGAAAATTATTCTACAATATTATATATTTGAATATATACTTCAGTAATTTCCCTGTGGTTTGGAAAATCGCACTATTTATAGGATGTAATCCGCACTTACAATTACCTTTATTTTTTAATGTATTGAAATTAGAATGTATTTAACCTTTATATTCATGTAACTATTTTTGTATACATTTATGTACCTCTATGTCTATCGCAACACAGGTATATCCTAGTGAGATAGGCATTGAAAAATCACATATAATTATATTCTATAAGGTAAATAAATAAATTAAAAAAATTAATATCCAAAAGTCTTATTATCCAAAATTGAAGAAACTTTAATCATCGGTTGGTGATAAATACGTATTATTCGAATTAAATGATTTCTGGGCTGGTATACAATCTTATATTTCATATAACAATTTGGAGCCGGTCATCTAGATTAATGTGTCGTAAGATTGTTATGGTTGTCAATTGGGTGTCAATTATTTTTTTTCATAACTAATGGAATGTATGACCAATTCAACTCGCGAGAAAAACACCCAGTCGGCACCCGACATGACGATGACAATGACGAATTTAGCAATGACGAATTAAAAGTTCGATTTATATCGAGTTTTACGAAGATTAGCTGAAAATATCGAATCATTCGAACTCGGAAACACCAATAATTAATGGACCGATAACTTTTTGTATAGTATTAATTTCCTTATTCAAATAATTTTGAAACAGGAAATTCATATAAGCTTAGCGGTCCATAATATTACACCATCCTACTCCTATCTATCTACATTTTAAAACCAAAAACGCGATCAGTCATGACGATTTCCAAATAAGAAATTTAAAATCCGTCATTAATGACTTGCGATTGTTAGCGAACAATTTTAACCACTTAGCATCATTTATATCTTAGCACTAATTAATTGAGATAACAAGGAAAGTACTTTTCTAGTGATACAACAATTGGGATTCCGTTGATTCCTATCTGTGGGTTATGGAAATTTCGTCACCATTGCATCGCCTCTGTCTCTCAGTTTTATTTCGTAAATGAAACACTAACGAAATACGCAATAAATTTCCACATTCCCTCAGAACGTTGAATTCTTTTTTTTTCCTGTCGCATAGAAATTCTGTACTGTTAATGATTAACGATGCAAATAAAGTAACCTACTTTGTACTAACAAGTAATAAATTAGGAGGATAATTAAATAAAATCCACAATTATTTTACGATAAAAACAATTAGTCTTTATTTGGAGTAGGTACAATCGTAAGACAGTACAAAATTTCAACAATAACTTGATGAGTACTTTAACAATGACTCAAAGGAAATCTAATTGTTCCCTCAACCGCTCGTTAAACCTTTTAACAAAAGGGTTACGAGTCCTAATCACTCTGGGTTAGTTGAAAGTAATTCAGGCCTGCCAGAGATTTTTCCTTAAAGATGCGCTGTTCGGATCGGGGGGCAAGCTTATATCGGTCAGACCATCTTTAGCCCCGAGTGCAACCTAACCAATAGCATCCCTGGCCCATAATTAGCAAGGCAATATGAGAGTATTCGAGATTGAATAACTCTCATTATACACTCGAAAAAAATAGATTTGTTACAATTTTATAAGATTGATATTTTTTTCTGGTGACAATTTTATAAGATTATTATTGGTATTGTACCTATGTATATTGTCGATTAGCAAAACAAATAATACATATTTCTATGAACTTGCTAAACATATGGTAACTCACAAATCGTTATCTTGATCGACAAAGGTAATCAGCGTGCATTTTTTAATGTTTTGGCCATGAATATAAATGGCTAAGTTATTGCGGAAATTAATTGAAAGCATTGAGGAAGATGACAGGCACTTACGCCAGAATAAAATATATCGTTAAGGTCACGAGGATGATTGACGAGTTTCCGCTTATTCTAACTAAGAATAAAAAAGATTATTTTAAACGATTGCTTTCTGTAAAGGTTCCGTAAAGTCTCTTATTATTATTATAGTTGTAATTATGGGACTGTGAATAAGAATCTCATCCAATTGACCTATGTCCAAATTACATCATTTCCATCCCTAATCAAAAAATAAAATAAAAATGACCTTAGTCCAAATTACATCATTTCCATCTCTAATCAAAAAATAAAATAACGGAACTGTTATGCATTCACATGAGTAACCCAATGGTGACCTAACCTTACTACTAATATATTAATCTAGATTTGGTATTATATTAGGTTTATTTAAATCGATTTTAATCAGTGATTGTATTGTGAGGAAACGAAATTAGATAACTTGTAAAATCTATAAATCGTCTGACTTACTTAACCTGGGTAACAAAATTACTAGGATTAGTAAGATAATACTTTTAAATTATTAAAAACACCACACAGAAAGAAGTACATGAGAAATTGTAACTTTATACTGTGTTTACATATGTATCAATGTTACTAGACCGGGAGAAAATCATTCTTCCGGCGTTTATATCCTCGAAACAATAGAAATCGGGAACAGTAATGAAAAAAAACGATAAATATTCCATTTTCTTATCGACGATTTTTTTACAATTTCGATTGTCAATTAAATATCAGAAGGCCATGAAAAATTAGGAAATATAATACAAATTGTTGGATTTGTCAAGTTAAAAGTTTATGAAAAGTGCACATCAGAACGACAATAATTGCTACAAAATTATTAAGAAAAAAATATTTACGAAAATGTACTAATTTATAGGTAGGTACTTTAACGCTTGTCCGAATTCTCCACGCATGAATTCCAATTTTGAAATAGACAATAAAATAATTTTATGTTAAAGTATTATATTTTAGGTGGCTGGGTAGGTACTTTATCACTTATTTAAATTCTTAACACAAACAGTTCCAATTTTGAAAATGACACTTATATTCAAAACAAATTCCTAAATTGAAAAAGACTTGCAACGCTTGCAACCGCTCGCAGATACACAACCGAAGTTAGTATGTTTGACGATTTATATATTATTTTTATTTTTGATTAATTGGAGAGTGTTTCCATTTGAGAATATGGATGACTTAGAAACAGGAATGGTCCTGTTACCTTTTTGTGACGATTGGCCTGAATTGCAAATTGCAAATCGTCAATTGCACCAAGTTTTGGCACATGGTGGTACCGTTTTAAGTAGATCGGTAATGATTTCGACATCAATGTGATATTTTGACTTCGACAAAGTTCAAATAATTGTTTTTTTGAATTTCGTAACAAATTGTGCAAATAAACTAGTCCCAACGAGAATACGTACTGACGTCATCGACGTTCATCTTACTTCTCAAGCGTCCTTGTTTGAAAATGAAATAGACAGAAGATACTAGAAAGAAGACGTCATATCGCTAGGCCTAGTATACGTAGATTATTATAATATGATCGCTGATATCAGCACAACATGCCATTGTCCTAAGTGTTTCGCTACGTTTGGTGACTTAGCAGGGATCTCCAGTTTCGTCGGGTGAGGTTTGTATGAGTCTTGGCGGGAATGCGTCTGCCCGCCAACTGAGGCCGGATAGGAAGGGACCGGTTGAGAGAGACCTTTGAACCTCTCCAGCAAGACTATCTTGACCGAAAACCTTGCACTGCAGTGGAAAGGATAGATTCATATATCCGTCACTCTTGGACACACTCACCCGAGATTCCTACCCACCTCTAATAACCCTTTCCTTCCCCTAATAACCCTCTCCTTCCTTTTATAAAAATACCCTCCGAATAGCATCCCCAAAGATGACGATTCCCTGAGGATATTTTTTTTCCTTAGAGATAATGCAGGGTCTCCGGGGATAAAGTGCATTAACTTCGGAAGGAGATTCTACATGATTGTATAAGTGAAAAAGATAAATAACTTTTTTCTAAATTCCAACTTTTAGGGGTACTTTCTTGGTAAAAAGATAAAATTAGTCCGGCGCGTGCAACCAGCACTATTATTGATGCGGGCCAACAACAACCATCCAACGTCGCCACTATCGCGACCGGCAGGCTCACAGCAAATTTTTACCTTACACTAAGGATTTTTAATTGGTACGCCTTTTTGTATTGGAAAAAAACGTTGGAATTTCGGAAAAAGTTTTTAATCTTTTTTAGTCCTACCATCGCATCCTGGTGCAACCTCCCGAAATTAATGCACCTAACCCCGGAACTTTTAAATTCTCCGATACAGGTAAACTGTCAAGAAAAGGACAACAGCTGAGCAGTGAGCAGATTTTGTAGTGAGCAGTTTTTGCAATGAACAGTTTTTGCAATGAGCAGTGAACAGTGCGCGAAGTCCACGTGCAGAGACAACCAACCAGCTATCCGCAACCAGCAACCAGGTTACTCGGTATTAACACTAAGGTAGCCACTTACTAGCCACCGACCAGGGGCGTGCAGTGCTTATTCATACTCTCATCAATTTATAATAACTCTACACGGGAGGCCCTGAGAAAAACCAATTCCCTCAGGGTCTTTGTCATCTTTGAGGATGCTGTGTGGACGGTCTTCTTGTAGAGGAAAAGAAAGGAGTGGAAATTCTGGGAAGGAAAAAGTTATGAGGGGTGGGCCGCATTCTGAGGGGTCAGTGTGTACTTCGCGGTGAAAGGCGATGGGTTCAGCGAGTCCGGCTGAAGAGGTATAAGTTTGGTCTCCCTCAATCAGCCTCTATCCATCCGACCCGCCACGACCCGCAGTAGGTGGGCAAATGCGTTCGCCGTCAAAACCTAGATAAACCTCGCCCTATAAACCGGTCACCCCTTCTAAGTTATCAAACCCAGCGAACCACTTGGGGTGACCTACGCATGGGTGTTGGTTATCTAACAAATGATTCCCGGGGCGGCGGTACCCATACCCGCTTATTAAATAGAAAAGGAGGATATATCTGACGTATTGTGTTATTTAAAAATTAATTTTGAGGTACATAATATATTGAAATGCACGAAAGGAGGACAATATTATATATTATCTTTCTAATATAAATATGTTAAGAATAAATTAATCAATTAAAAAATTAATTAATTAATTAATTAAGAACATTACAAGCGAGTATTTACATGGATGAAAAAACCCTTGCTTCTTACATTTTTAATTTGGAGACACATTTTAACGGCTTTTAGTCAAATTTAAACAATCCAATAAGTAAGGGAACTTTACAGAATAATTATTTCGGAAAATTTACTGTGAAATCATTTAGGGCATTTTGGTAATGTAATAATTAATAATAAAACAATTTTTGGTTATCATTTTTCACAACAGTTTGATGACGCCTTCGAAAGGCGAAACATCTGTTACGTGTAAAAATAATTACACAGAAAAACTTTTTTTATTAAATAATGAATTTACAAATATTTATAAAAATGTTTTCTTTTTCCAGAAATCATGTTTTTATCTATTACAATTAATTATTCCTTTGTGCTTGATAGAAACATATTTCGACAAAAAAAACATAGGTGTAGATTTATTCTCTACAGATAATATTACAAATTTAGAAATAAAATATGAAATAAAAAAGATATTGTAATAATAATAATTGAAGTTAGGTTTGATAGGATTATATTATTTAATTTAGGTTGGGTTGTATGTAAATTGATATTCATATCAACGTGTGATTTGTTTTACAGATGTCTGCAATTGTGTGATGTAGCAATAAGTTTTTTTCAGTGGAAAATCTACAATCAGACAAAATGTCGTTCTCTTCAGCAAACTTTAAATAATAATTTTAGATTACCAGGCACTCCATTGGCCCAACTGTCGGGCACCTACCGTCCGGTGCAGTTTCCACTCACGTCACCCGTATACCATGTACCGTGTAGCCGTGTGGGTACGCAGATAACTGCACCTTGGTAACCGGGAGGAGCAAATGGAACAAGTACCGTTGGGCCGCTCTGCCGAACACTTTTTTTGCCTATTTGTCCGCGATTTACGACTAGTCGCTACAGAGCGGCGACCCACTGCCTGTTGCCCGCTACCTGCAGCTCGATACCCGGTGTCCCCTACCTAGTAGCGAAATCATTATAGATTATTGATATAATAATCATAACCCACGCACATCTTATTTTAATCCAAAAGTAACACCACCTATGAGGAAGTTCGTAATTTAATGGCGTAGTCGAGGGGTAAGGCTGTCGACTCCCAAACCAAAGGCCACGGGTTCGAACTCGGCGTGCACAAATTTATTGTATTTGAATATTTCTTGTTATTTCATAATAAATTCATTAAAAATAATATGTCGTATATTTGCGACACGTTTCAGATTGGAACATACTCTCAGTATCGCCCTGGTGTAAGACCACCATTCAGTAATGAAACGTTGCTTGAAATGGCTTTAGCCGTGTTTGGTGGCCAGATCTGAATAGCCAGGTACTTCCCACCTTCCTCTACCCCATCTTCTTCCCCTTCCATTACCTTCAGTCTCACAACATACCCCAATGTTCGATGCCATATTCTCACTGGCTCCAGACGGGAGCAGTTGGAACTCATGTTCGGTATGTGTATAAATAAAAAAATAATAATACAAACTACCTATCGAATTCCGTCGCATCGTCATTGTTTTAAGAAATTAAACATTTTTTATGGAATGTTAATTTTCTCGATACGCTGCGCGCTGCCTCGAATCTATGTTACGAATATTTAAAAAAATATATATAACTTAAATATAACTGATTAAATTGTTAATAATAAATTCCGTGACGGCTCATACCTAAAATATTTCTCACTGCCTCAATTTTGACGTTTAAAAATGATCTTCACAAAGGTAGTCATTCTGTTGCCACGAACTTGCTGGAAAATAAATTACCTTACAAAAAGGTACAAACCAATGCTTCGTGCGATCGACTGTGAGATAATATTTTTGGTTCCGGTGTCATTTTTAAGACTCACACGGCTTGTCTTGATATACTTGGTCGAATTTTATTTTTATTTTTACTTGCTTATTATATGTATAAGGCTTATGCTTCTATTTATGTATGAAAACTTTTCTGTAATTTTACCAACTTATGTATTTATGAATCATCATACACCGTTTAAATTGTATCATGTAATTGTATAAAATGTTGTCTCTATGTCCCTGCTGACAAACTACATGAGTAGTTTAGCGGGTTTAATTGTAAATAAAAAAAAATTAAAAATTAAAAAAAAGATTATAACTTAACTTATAAAATATGTAATTATTTCATTCCACACTCAATAGATAATCATTTCTTTCACTTACTTGACATCGTATATCGCCATTCCATTTGAATTTCATAATTTATTATTTTTTACAATAGCTCCACGCAGGAGGCCCTAAAGTAAAATATTTCTAATCTTTGGGGATGCTGTGTGGGGGGCATATTTAGGAAAGGAAGGAGAGGGTCTTTTGGGAAGGAAAATGGGGCGAGGGGTGGGTAGGAAGCTGGGGGTCAGTGTTTCCAAGAGTACGAATTAATCCATCCAATCCATCCAATGAGAGCCCTGCTGGAGAAATCAAAAGGTCTCCCTCAACCAAACAACCAACAACTAACAACCAACAACTCCTTTCCTCTCCTCAAAAAAACCCTCCTCACAGCATCTTCAAAGATGACATAGGCCCTGAGAGAAATTATTATCCATAAGGCCTCCTGTGTGGAGTTAATGTAAAAAAAAAAAAAAAAAACCAGTCTCTCCCTATCTGGCCTGTCACGCAATTGATGGGCGGATACATCCGCCGCCGAGACCCGGACAAACCTCACCTCATGAACCACTTTGACGGCAGCGGTGTTGGTTATTCTATAAATGGTTCCCGGCAGCGATACCCATACCCGCCTCCCAAATGAAGATGAAAAACAGTTTTGTGTAGGAAATTTAAGGTCCGATTGTTCAGACTTTCGAATCATGAAAAACGCCGAATCGCATTTCTTGTATTCTTTATGCCATGGTTACAGTTGATTGACTTTAATTACTATTCTAGGATGCATAATATTTTTAGCATAGGGATTGCAAAGTAATCATTTCGCTACAAATGTATGGTCGGTATTCCTTTCTGTCTCCGGTATGAAGCAAGAGCAGTCTAAAAGGAGTGTGCCAGGATGTCAATTTCAAGTAACGTAGCGGGAAAACTAGAAATAACCAACCAGTTTTTTCTAGTGTGTATTATATATTATCTATTCAATTATTGTGACCAAAAATGATCTTGTATTGTCCTTGGAAGCAAATAAGTCAAGCCACATCACATAATATTTAAAAAAAAATGTTTTTTGTTATTCTTTTTTGGTCTTAAACTAGGTAGAATGGAACACATCTCAAGTGACTAAAAAAAATATTTCCCTTATCCACGCCTACTTGTACCCCCTCCCTTTTAGGTTTAGGTACCTCCCCCTCGCCACCACCAAAATTGATGCTCTCTCTCTCTCTTCTACTTTTCATTTAAGTACTCTATATTTTGTTTAAAATATTTTATTTACCCCTGATGAAGTTCAGGCCGAACCGAAACCGGTTGGTCAAAGATATGTAATAAAGTTGAATTAAAACAAAGTTATTTTATTTTCATTAATGTAATTGTAATTATATATACCAACAAAGTGTTTTTACATGAGAATTTTTTTAATATCCTCGGATGCTTTCCTCCGTGAATTCTGAAAATGCCACATTTCCCAAGTGTAAAATTACCATATTGGAAAAGGAAAGGCTTCTCTCTATGATTTTATTAGAGAAGCGTCTTTCTTTTTTAGTCCAGTCAGTGGGAGTTTTACCTTGCAAAAGGTCAAGTAGTAGCGATTGTGTGTGGGTGCTGTAATGGTCAAACATGCCAAAATTCTATTATTACATCGATATCGAAGACGAATATGAAGAGATTTTGTCAATGGAAGCCCAGAATCTCAGTACCACAGGTACAAAAATTGGGAATTTCGCCATTTTTTAGAAAAATATTTACATTTCCGCCACTCGATTTCAACTTCTTTATACATTCAACTGACAGAAAATTTTAAATCTCAACAATATTGTTTATGAAATAATAGTGAAGAACATCAATGGCATATTTTATTTAGGCGAAAATATAACCTACATAATGTCACCTAGAAAGAAAAAATGTTTCTAATGTCTATATTCCCGACTACTAGCATTACTTTACTTTCCTCTGTGATCTGATAGGGCGCTAACTGAAAAGTGAACGGACTACATACAATTTCACCTCTTGCATAACCGAATCCAACCTTTCATGTTGTCCCTGAAATAAATTCCCTGGAAATATTATTCATTCATTCTTTCAAGTTACGAGACATGACTCTCGCTTTACCGTTATGTTGGTCAGACTGTGAGAACTTCTGTGGGCAAAGATATTTATAACCGGCGCAAAAACTAGTGATACAAAATTAGTGATTTCTTTATAATAAACTAGCGCGTACCCGGCATGCACTGCAACGCCACAAAGACATTGTTTCTCCCTGCGTGTCCTTCCCTATGATTTTTCACCTGCGAGGCTTGTTCTGTATTTCTTTAATGTTATAATTCTTATTCATTTCACCACACACTTCCCTTAAGAGTGATTGACCAGCAGCTGAGAATAAAAGTTTAAAAATGCTTGCAACTGTACAGAGAGGTTCCAATAAAATAGATCGATTATTCCCCGTATCAAATTTTTTAAATTAAAAATTGAATATCGATTTATTTCATTCAAAACTTACTTTAATATAGACCTACATTCAAGTAAGCAATAAAAATGCTCAAAATGCACGATGATAAATTATTAAATATAGTGTACTTCTTGTAAGTATTTTTTGATCATAAGTATTTATGATTTTTCAATAATGTCTAAACAAAATAAGTGTGTAAAAAAAATTCTGAAATATTTTAGTTTGAGAGACCTTAAATAAACAGAAAAATGAGATATTTTTGTCACAAAACACATTCTCGGATTTATTTTTTAATGATTTTAATTTAACTAAAATTTAAATTTTTAAAACTGTGTTGACTAGATTATGTATTGATTTATTTTCTTGTATGATTATATGATTTGAAATTTGTGTTGTTTAATAGAATCTACCGTTTGAAAATTGAACAAATCTGCCAATGACCAATGGTATAATAATTTTAGTATATTAAAATTATACTCAGTTTTCAAAATTTTTATACTGCGTGTACCAGATAAAATAACAATCTTTCAAAACCAATTTGGGTTTTTTTGTAAAAAACAGTCAATACGTTAGAATTTGATTTAAAGGGGACTAATTTCCGGTATTCTGTGGTACTCTTAATTGAAGATATAACCTTTTTTATTCTAAAGTCATCCATGTGGATTTAGCTTTAGATATATTCTTATTATTTTATCACATTGTGTATATGCTTTATTTATATAAATACGTTTTTAGATTTTCACGGCCAAAAGCATTTTCGTTGTTTGTTTTTGGGGTGTTATGCCGTGTTGGGCTACCTCCTTCTTTAGCCGACGTTTCGGACAACGTTACTGCTGAACACGGCATAACATCCCACGGGTGTTCATGACACATCGTCGGATCTGCCGGATCTGCCCTGATGATGGATACTTCAACGCTGTCCGAAACGTCAGCTAAAGAAGGAGGAAGCGCAACACGGCATAACACCCCATAAACAAACAACGTAAATTTATTTATATCCTTTGTAATCTTTTTTTATGTATGTAATACTTTTGTTATAAATGAAATTTGTATTCGATATGTAAAATCTCAATAAGGCGTCAATAAATAAATAACGGAAAAAGATTTCGCCTGTGGCGCTTTTCCGTGTCTCTGCGAGAGTTGTAACTAATTTTCCACATCCAATCATCTCCAAATCACTAATTAGGTGGCACAGCACTGTTTTGCACAAAACCCCTTAATAAAATTATAGGAAAAACTGGGGTTTTGGTTTTTCTGAAGGTTTATGGCTTTCAAAAGGAACCTTCAAACTGTTTGAACGTGCTTCTGGGGTGCTAGCATGGAAGTGTCCTTAATATATTCGATATCAACTGTCGTTTGTACGTTAGCGATCTGCAGTTGTTCTAGGGAACGATGAGAAGTTACCGACAATCGGTCGGTAACTTCATATCGATCGACCATGCTAGCACCCCTGGGCCCCTTCACAGATCAAGGGGGTAGTCTGGTCCAGGCGATCCAAAAAATCGACTTTTTTTGTTATCTAAAAATCGTTCTGGAGAATACATTAAATAAATTAGGATCAAACTCGATCTTCAAATATAGTTAGGAGCGGTGCGCGCCCAGCAGGGAGACGGATAACGGAGCGATCTGGTTACAAACGAAAAGTTTAAACGCGTTTATCTCAAAACCACCTTCTTCATGTTGATTGGAATTGTAGCTGATTGAATTTTCATTCGATTCCCTTCATTCAAAGTTTAAATTAAATTGTTATGGGAATGAACCTCGAATAATGAAAAAATATTATTTTAGGAAAAAGTTATTCCAAAATTAAGGCCGATTTTTTTCGTCAATTTTCATTTTTTGTCCGCCATTTCTGCAATCAACAATTTTGTTTTGCAAACTGAGGTGCATGCGCATATTTCGCATGCGACATTCAAACTATAACGTTTTTTTTTTAAATTTAATGTTTCAGTAAGCTCCAGAAAAAATAATCTAGGGGGAGCTTATTTTTTGGTGGTTCGCTACGTTCGGGGACTTAACAGGGGTGCTTGGGTTCACGGTGTGAGGTTTGTCCGGGTCTTGGCGGCGGATTCGTCTGCAAAATAACTGGGTGACGGGCCGATTCGGATTAAAATGGTTGAGAGTGTCCTTTTCCCCAAGTAGTTACTATCTTGGAACATCGCCTTACACCGCAGCATGAGGGATAGATTCACACGGCAATCGGATGTATTCATACATTCGTCACTTCACTACTGGACATACTGACCCCCCCCCCCCTATATTCCTCTCCACTAGTCATTCATTTTCCCTCCCAGAACTTACTCTCCTTCCTTTCCTAAAAAGACCCCCCACACAGAATCCCCAAAAATGACGTAGGCCCTATTATTTTCCTCGAGGCCGCCTGTGAAGAGCTAATGAAAAATATGTATACTCCTTAGCCCATAAGGTATGCCTACGTCATTTTTACAGCCTTCTATCTAGACAATCCAGAACATATCTAATAGGTACTTCTTAAACTACTTCTTTGTGGACATGCTAAACGTTTTGCAGTGTTTGTACGGCGATAAAACCTGAAAGTTTATATATCCATTATTGTGCCGTTGGTTTTATCGAAGATTCAATATTTGCGCCTTTGTATTGGTTCAGTTGACGTATTTTGTTGTTCGTTTCGAGTTCTGTGATGTTCAATAATGTTTTGCCCCCATACCAAGGGGGATTTGTCAGGTTTTTCTTCGCCATCTGTCTGTAAAAATTGCAATCACAAACCACAATAGTTATCTTATTTGCATTCAATCTAGCATTTCAATTATTTCAATTATCTAGGTGTGAATACGAGAATGTAATTTGTTGCAACTTCGTAGTGAGGAGATCACTGAACTCGACAGTGGGTGATTCGGACACTGTGCACTGTGCAGTGACCGAATACCTACTTCAGAATGTCAGAATGAATTCAACTCAACACCTCCTTTGAAAATCCATTAATCCATTAATGAAAAACCACTGATGGAAAAAATGGTTAAATATTTTGTTGGTTAATGGCTATTTTACAAAAAAAAAATCATTGTGCACTTTGTGCATTTTTATTCTAAAGGTAAATGCTTGAAAATCCTTTTAAGAAAGGAGTTTTCCATATAAAAGCTCCGTTCCTTTATAATATGCTCAGTGAAAATATGAAAACTGTAGGTATCTACGTTCAATTTATTCAATATAATAGCCAAAATCTGTATACTAGTTGAGAATGGTAATTTTTGATTACCCATGTTGTCCCATTTTTTTTATTGACAAAGTTTTTTTATTCATAGATTTACAGATACATACATAATAACTAGTAACATAAAATGAAGAGAGTAACAAGAAAAAATTGTGGGATTTTTTTATAATATGTGGATATTAAACAGTGGTGCTTATGTCAAATAGTGTAAAAACCCTATGTTACAGACTATTATAGCGGCTTACCTATCGATATCTACGCCGCACTAATTGGCACTGTCCGGTGCTGCGCGGCACCTACCTTTTTGTCGTTGACCACCTTCTGGAAAGAGCTCGGTTCTGCGGTACATTACACACAGCGCTGCCTAGCCATATCGAGAAACTTCTCGCGTGTGCATGTTTGACCTACCTTCCGAGTACCTTTGGCCCGGCCCTATATAAGGGCTCGAGTAAGCGAAATCCAGCAGTCGTTCTCACTCAGTCTACGCGGCAACAAGCCGGCGGCCTAGCAACATCCAGTTAGATAATCCAATTTATAATTACGTTAGAGTCGGTAAACTCATGTTTCTGAACATAAATAATATCCAAATCCAAAAAAATCCAGCAGTCGTTCTCACACAGTCTTCACTCAACGCAGTGCTCGCGCGGCAAGCGGCCGAGTAACACAACTACGCAATCTGCGGTTCGGTCGGGATAATATAACTTACGCAACATGTAAATACTGTACATTTGTAAATATTATAAATAAACATCATCATCATCATCATCATCAACCATCCTCCAGCGTTTATTATCCCGACCTACAGCACGTGGAGATATCACGACACACCGGTATCTCCTCAAACAAGTGGAGGCCCACAAATCTCCTAACATAGGAGTCACGCATACTGCCCCTAAACTATTAAGTACTTTTTTATTTTTTATACTTTTCCATAAAAATAATCATCTAGTAAATCTACGCCTTGGAAGTGTATTATATAAGTATAATTAATACAAAACAATACAAGAACAACATGTTAACCTACCAGACTCTTAAATGGGAAAATAATTCACCGACTCCAGATATTTTCATATCAGAGGGTTTGGCTCGGTGGAACTCCTAATTTGACCGATAAATCCTACTGATCCCTCAATATAAATATTTAAAAAATCTTTCGTAATCCTACATGTATTTAAAATGACTGAGTTTTGCATTTTTATATACAACTTCTTTGACAAATCTAACATGCCCAAATTTTTTATAAGAGAGCTAGGTATAATGCCAGTAGCCGAAATAACAAATGGTAATATTTTTATAGTCTGAGAATGCCAAATTCTTTCAATTTCATTTCCTAAATCTGTTCACTTTCTTATTTTTTCAGAAATACATTTTTCAATATTACAGGAATTTGGAATAGCTGCATCAGTGATATAAGTTTTTTTTTAAATTTTGTCATGTAAAACTATATCGGGTCTATTATGACCAATTGTTCTGTCTGTTAGTATAGTTTTATCATAGTATATTTTAAAGAAATTATTTTCTAAAAATTAATTTGGTTCGTATTCATAATATGGTACTATATATTATGACAATCAATCAAGTTATGTTTAATTACCAAACTTTGGTGAATTATTTTTAAAACCTGATTGTGCCTAAATGTATACTCGGACGGCGCTAATATAGAACATCCCGATAATTTATGTTATAAAGTTTCCGGATAAGCCATACATTTTCTACATAACGGCGCCCTTGAGGTGATTTCTCACAAAAACGGCGCTATACAAATTATCCAATTATTATTATTATTATTATAAATCATCAATTTGATTTGTATATTTGATTATATGCTTCCTATTATTTTTAGTATTAATGACTCTATCTTGAATAGCAAGCATAAATCCATCTATTTCTGCGCTCAACTCTCCGATACTAAACCATTTGTTTGACGAAAGTTTGTCAACATAAGCTTGGTTGAGATAATTGAAGTCTTTTGCCTGAATAATTTTATTTGACCAGGAATCTAATAATTCCTGGTTGGTATTTATAAAAATTTTGGCATTCTCGTCGTATAAATTTAAAGGTGTAATGTTTCTATCTGCCTTGCAAATTATTTTGTGCATTTCTGAGCTTATAGCTTTCTAAATTTTCTTAACATTTCTACCTGATTGTGTTTCAAAGAAGTTATTTTCACTACCCTACCTTCTAAATTTCTTGGTAAATTAATTCGTTCTATAGCTGAATTTGGATGATGACAATTAAACTTTGTTAACGTAGTTCTAATTAATCGTTCTAAGCTATCTAAATCTGTATTGGACTATTTAATTATACCAAATGAGTACCTACGTTAATAGAGGTATTGCCCAACTATTTATTGCCTTTACTAAATTTTTAGCAAATAGATTGCATTTTAAAAAAGTTCTGATCCTAATTTGAAATTTAATCCTAATATCATTTTTAATACTAGTACGATTTAATATATTCGATTGCGGGTATCCTAAGTATTTATAAACCTCATCCCCTTTCATACCTTTAATTTTGAAATTTCTAAATATACCCTCGTCTCCATTTACAATTTTGCCTTTGTCTATATGGATCGTTCTACATTTATCTAAACCAAAAGTCATTTTAATATCATCCGAAAAAGTTTAAACTTTTTTTTTTTATAGAGAAACCTCACAAGAGTCCCAACTGCTCCCTTCTGGAGCCAGTGAGACTATGGCATCCCCAATTGGAGTATGTTGTGAGGCTGAAGGTAAGTGGGAAAGGGAAGGAGATGGGGAAGAGGAAGGTGGGAAAGTACCTGGCTATTCAGATCTAGTCACTAAACACGGCTAGAGCCATTATTAAGCAACGTTTCAATTCTGAATGGTGGTCTTACACCAGGGCGATACTGAGAGTATCTTCCACTTAACTACCTTAATCATTTTCTCTAAATTTGATTCAGAATTCGAAAATAATTTCATATCATCCATTATAATAAATGCGAAATTGTACTACTCTCTCCTGTATTTTTTTTACGCACCAGATTTTCATTTTCATACACTTTTCCATATAAATGATCATCTAGTAAATCCACGTTATGCAAGTGCATTATATAAGTATAATTAATACAAAACAATACAAGAACAACACGTTAATCTACCAAACTATTAAATGGGAATATAATTCACCGTCTCCAGATATTTTCATATCAGAGGGTTCGGCTCTGTGGAATTCCTAATTTGACCGATAAATCCTACTGATCCCTCAATATAAATATTTAAAAACATGTATTTAAAATGACTGATTTTTGCATTTTTACATACAAATTCTTTGACAAATCTAATATGCCTAAATTTTTAATCAGAGAGCTAGGTATAATGCCAGTAGCCGAAATAACAAAAGGTAATATTTTTATAGTCTGAGAATGCCAAATTCTTTTAATTTCTAATTATTTAATTATTTCCTAAATCTGTATACTTTCTTATTTTTTCAGAAACAGATTTTTGAATATTACAGGAAATTGGAATAGCTACATCAATAATATAAGTTATTTTTTTAATTTTGTCATGTAAAACTATATCAGGTCTATTATGACCAATTGGTCTGTCTGTTAGTATAGTTTTATCATAGTAAATTTTAAAGAAATTATTTTCTAAAAATGAATTTGGTTCGTATTCATAATATGGTACTATATTATGACAGTCAATCAAGTTATGTTTAATTACCAAACTTTGGTGAATTATTTTTAAAACCTGATTGTGCCTAAATGAATACTCAGACGGCGCTAATATAGAACATCCTGATATAATATGTTCTATGGTTTCCGGAAAAGCCATACATTTTCTACATAAATCATCAATTTGATTTCTATCTTTGATTATATGCTTCTTATAATTTTTGGTATTAATGACTCTATCTTGAATAGCAAGCATAAATCCTTCTTTATCTTGAATAGCAAGCATAAATCCTTCTCTATCTTGAATAGCAAGCATAAATCCTTCTCTATCTTGAATGGCAAGCATAAATCCTTCAAGGATCATATATCATTTATATGATAAATGTAAATATAAATATATCCTATATCATATATCATTTATATGATATAGGATCATATATCATTTATATTTATATCATATTGATCATTTATCCTTCATAAATCCCTTATTTTTTTTATTCTAAACTTGATTTTAATTAACATTTTAGGTAGAGGATTTAATGCTAAGCAAAAAAAAAACTTTATTATTATTATTTTTTACTTAATATTATCTACTTAATGTACTTATGATTTTATACTTGTGGCGGACATTTGAAAGACGTTATATTATATTCCACAATTATTGCCATAAAATGAAGCGTCCTTATTGTTCGACCCTTTAATTCTCTTTATTTACTCACTATTATTTATTAGTATTTACTTATTATTACTGACCTGTTATAATCTATTTTTATATTTATTTACTTATAATTATTTTTCGTTCACAGTTATCTACTCATAACTTCCCTCTTGATATTGTCAGTATGCGGTTACTATATAATTTTGGTTGATAAGCCATCACATGTACCTTGTAATACTTATTTAGTATAGTGGAATGTAATTGTAGCCAACTATATACACACTGCCCAGCTGTAATTGTAGCCTGAATAACTAACTGTGTTTCTTTTGTAATAATAGGTTTATTTTTATTAAGTTAACTTTTATTTATTTTTAATTTCTATAATTGTAAAGCTGCCCATCTCTACAGAGGAATGTCCTACTGATTTTTATTATTTTACACTATTAATTTTTAAATAATCAAATAAATTCGGCAGGACCCGCCCTGCATTAATATTTTCTTTTATGTGTTAGTCCATTACTGAAACTTTTAGCCCCGCTCGGAAACAACGAGATAAACGTCCGACGAACAGTTAAAGAACAGAAAGCATTATTGTTTACTTGGAAAACCGGGGTTTAAATGTTAACTAAGATTGTTTAATCGGGCTCGCTAATAATGAAGTGAAAGTTATTTTGCAATACAATAACTTAGACCTATGCAAAACTAAAATAGTTGATTGGTTTTAGCACATACTTCTGAATAATATAATCAGAGTTACTCCGTTTGTAGTGTGATTCAATGACATATAATTTCCTTCAAAACTTAACACCCAGGTCGCGGATTCAAATCCCGGCGCAAGTAAATTTTATTTGATTCTTCTTCTCAAAGTCGGTTGTTATTGCCGAGGATCGTGACCCCTACTTTAATTTCCATGGGGCCAAGACTCCTTCACTCCTCGCGGTCCTGCGAATTGTGGGGAGCCAAAGACACTTGACACAATCAAATATACGATCCTTACCGATCGACCTTGCTAGGGGTCTTGGTCACTCCAGGCAGCGTATTGGTTGACGTTCTCTAGGTACTTCTTCTACCTTTTGCCAGTAACTATGAATTTATCTAAGTTGGAGTCCTCAGTTTTTTGTCCAAAGTATCTTAAACTACATTGTAGGCAGATATTTGGAGGCCTAGTTCTTCCAGAATGGACACATTTGTGCATTTGGCTGTCCATGGAATCCAAAGCATTTTTCTGCAGCATCAAATTTCGAGGGCGTCTGTCCGCTTTCTTCGGCTGGCTCTTAGTGTCCATATTTCCACACCGTATGGAAATATGAGTAAAATCAACGCCCGGACAGCGACCTTCTTCGTCAATGACAGCGACGAATTGGCTTTAGCCGTGTTTGGTTACCAAAACTGAACAGACAGGTATTTTCTCACCTTCCTCTCATCTAATTCCCTTTCCAATTAGTAACATACCCCAATTGGCGATGTCATCATAGTCTCACTGTCTCCAGTCGGTTGGGAGCAGTTGGGATTCTTGTGCGGTATTCAGATGAAAAATTTGGCACAATTTTGTGACAAAGTTGTTGAGTTGATTGTTTCCATAATGTTCCATTTGAATGTCCCGCTCGTGACTTTGTTGTATAAATGTGTCATGCCTTTCAAATTGAGTGACTGTTCTTGTGACTTATTCACTGTCACAATTCTTTATTTCTTTATGATCTAATAAAATTTAGAACACGACTTACCTATTATTAATCAGTTTATAAAATGATTGTTCGGAAATACAAGTTCTACAATGAAGAATGATTTTTGTAACTGTTTTAGCATTTTTAATTTTTTTTTAATTTACATTAGATCCGCACAGGAGGCCCTGAGGAAAAAATCCCTCAGGGCCTATGTCATCTTGTGCGAAGAGATGCTGTGTGGTGGGTCTTTTTAGGGAACGGAAGGAGTGGAAGTTCTGGAAAGGAAAAGGTGTGAGGGGTGGGTAGGAATCTGGGGATCAGGGTATCCAGGAGTGACGTCTCTCCATCTCTTGACCAAGGCTGGTCCGACTGGAGAGTTCAAAGGGATTCCCTTAACCGGCCTCTTTACCTGATATGTTTTTTGGTTTCAAGATGTATATTTTGTTATATATATATATATATATATATATATATATATATATATATATGTCCTCCACCCTAATTCATCAGTTGTGAGTAACATTTTTAACGTA
Organism: Limnephilus auricula; assembly: GCA_951813805.1. NCBI lineage: Eukaryota > Metazoa > Arthropoda > Insecta > Trichoptera > Limnephilidae > Limnephilus > Limnephilus auricula. Next base: position 46,498,470 of record OX638388.1, on the reverse strand, counting down.
ACGGTAAATTGTTTCAGTACATTGGAATACTTTAAAATAAAAATAAACGTTTTTAACATTTCAACACAATAAAATTTTACGTATTTCAAGGAAAATTGATTTAGTACGCTGGAAGTACTTTAAAAATAATAATATACTTGAGAACAATTCAAATTTAAACATTTAAAGCAATCTGAACAATAAACCCTATTGTTTCTTAAATATGTAGAATCGATTGAAATATTCTAAAAACTGTATTTGGATTCCGTTGTTAGACTTGTCTCTTCCAAGACCTAATCTCCTTCAACGGAAGCAATCTTCCGAACAGGCCCTCCATTGCTATTTTTGGTGTAACTCAAAGTGACCAGCTCAGGTACGGGGGCTCCATCGAAGCCAGAATAAAGATAGCCTTTCAGAAACTGGGCGTACCGAACATGGCTCGCAGATAAGTACACAACTGCTTACCGTAAACAAGTACGCCCCACGGTTGAATTTGCCAGCCAACTCTGGTCTGGAGCCCCAAAGTACCTGAAAAAACCCTCGACTCTTTTTCTAATTGGTATTTTAAAGGAAATTGACACTATATCCTTTCCCTCCCTATAAAGAAAGCGCTAGTTAGAAATTTGAAATAGGTATATGGTAAGTATATAATGATTTATGATTGTTTATTTACTACAGTGATATAAGAATCCAGTTGATTAGCTTTTTATTTCCAGGACTACGACATCTTCTGGTGGTTCGAACAAATTCATTAATTTTGCATCTCTCGCTTAGCCGGAAAATTTCTAGACGCTTCAAAAGTTTTCCGTTCTGGCGGCAAAACCTTTTCTACGATTCCTTAAATATATGTTACGCGTCTCGCTAACAGATGGCGCTAGTTGTCACAAAACTACCAATACAGAATGCGTATTATATGCTTTTCCTTTACCTACAAACAATGTAATCTTTATTTTATTCAGGTGGTTTCTCACCATCCTCCCATTAGCTTATTCATACTATAACGAATATTATTAAAAATAAAAATAAAATACTCGCAGTGGTTAGAATACTCGGCCAACTTATCCAATATATAGCCACTATTCATAGGTTCGAGTACCGAATTATAAACTCCAACTTAATAAATAAACCGTAAATCGTAAATCGAAAATATTCGTTATTAGTTCAGATAAGCTATTGGGAGGATGGTGTGAAACCCCCTGAAAGACATAGACAATATTTTGATCTGCGAAATAGTGTGGTATTCAGAGGCACCACTAATATACAAGTTTAAATCCCCTCAAGCCTCGGGCATGTCTCTCTTTTTTCGGCTTTGCTAAAATTCAAATTGATATGATAATATTTTTGAATGTATCCAAAAACTAAAAACTGGTTTTGAAAGGTGATGCAATTCGCTTTTAAATGTTATTATTAAAAGTAAATCTATATTTTTTGAAATATTTAGATTTTAAACTAAAAAAAAAATTTAAAAAATGTCTAGTCTTAGGTTTTTTTAATCAAAAATTTCTGAAGACAAAAAAAAACACACTTATTTTATTGGACAAAAGTACTATAAACATTACTATAACCTCAGTTTTTGATATTTTCATTAAAAAAATAACTAATAAAAATTTCACATAGTTTTATAACTTTATCTCAAATTGCGGTCACAAACTTAGAAGTATCATAGAAGGGGACATTTTATTTTTTCTGAGGCTAACTTCTAGATTTGAATATAAAACGAGATATTTTCTCTTCCTAACACCGTTTAGATCATATTTATCACCATGAGAGTAAGGGAATACAATGATTTCTATGAGACCTATATGAGCTATTCCCAAAAGCGAACAAATTAGCCTAAATTAAACTGTTTAAAAACGAAGAGCAGATTGCATTATTTATTAAAATATCGACGTAAATTAATAGGGGCTCTCCATTAGCATTCCATTGTTACAAAATTAGCAAATTATCTCAATAGGTCGGTTTTGTATGCAGGTGTTGATGATAAAATTTGAATTAATATTGGTAATTAGTAGTGCAGTGTTTACAATTCAAGTGCACAGCACCTATAGACCTGGAGGTTGTTAGAATTGTTAAGGTAATTGTTATAACCGATTTTCTCACCATTATTGATTATAAAAAATGGCTTTCCTAAACCAAATCGCCAGTGTTTGTATGTACATTGTTTTCTGTCCAAAAAAAACAATTTTTATTAAATCTGGAAAATTTTGGGAAACTTTAATTCTCCAAACTATACTAATCTTTTATCTGAAAAATATACACTAATGTAGTTGGGGGTTACAATAAATAATGTATAGCCACCCTCCGGCCTCCGTCTCCGGGTGACATATGATAAAAAAACATTTAAAATCTTTGAAACTGGGAAAACAGTAATTTTTTGCCTAACGAAAAACAACATTACTACATTTCCATGGAAAAAAAGTACAAAAGCAGTTTCGGACACTGCCGCAGTTTTTTTTTGTCAATCGTGTATGTCAATCGTTGTGCATTATAGTCCCTAGGTATATAAATATTTTTTTAAATGTTTTGAATTGTTTAATTTATTTGCAACTTATATGTATAGGTTTCAGGGTAGTGGTGCGAGAAGTGGGATACATATGGCCTTTAAATTATTCGAATGCCTCTTGCAAATGTGATCTCTATACAAATTTTCTTTTGCTGGTTGGTTTGTCGAAATCACTTATCAGTTTTCGATTATAGAAATTCTGAAGTTTTGCACATAAGTACGCTTCGGTTTTGGGTTCTAGTAGACCCGTCCTCATTTTTAGGATCATTCTCTTTGGAATTTCGTTTTCAACGATTTTATAATTCTACTTATACTTTGCCCTCAAAAATCATGAAATTTTCAATATTTTTCAAATTTGCAGCCTTGTATCTCTTTGAGTTTTTGAGATACAAACATAGATCTCAGAACGAGTTGTGTACATGTACACTCTTCTTCAAAGTAACGCTTAATTCATTCGAATCGGATAATTATCATTAATTTATGATATATGATCCAGCACGTGGACACGTGTCGAATCCGGAAAATCGAAAAAATCAGCCCTTTCTCTTTAAAAGGAAACTGCGGTGCTATATCTATTTTTAGTTAATTTCTTGAAGTTTGAAATAACCCCGACAGAAACTGTCGATATTTTGGGCATTATTACCTCCCTATAACAGGCATCGGTTTAGAAGTTTTCGCGTTAAAAATATATAATTAAAAATTGTATGATTTTCTGATCTTTGATTCTCTCGAAGAATCGCCGCATCATTAGTTTTACTTATTATTAAGTCAGGGTCTCAGTGTCTGGTTGGAATGGTGGAATTGGAGGATAGAGAACATGGTATGTTCACTTCTAGAAACAAACCACAATTGTTATAATTCCAGCTTCAGCCAACAACGGAACTGCAGTAGCTACTACTTGACGATGTCCAACACAATCCAACCTATTCACGGTCACTCCAAACCGCGAGCATTTAGAGCGGACTCTCTTATTATATTCCCTTGAATTTGTTCATGCGTATAATGCTACATTCGGTAGCAAAGGCAACGAAAGGCAAATTGAAAAATCGCTATAAAAATATCAGCGACGGCCAACTCTGAGCGGAGGACATAGAATCGAGTCCGAGCACCACTGATTACGCCAATAATTTTATAAAACTTATTACTGGTAATGTTGTGAACTGCCATGATTCAATATTTATATATATATTTATTTATTTATAAAAAGAATTTTATACATAGTGTAAATATATTAATATTTTTAATATATCCTCGCTGAGTACGTAATACCTCCCAAGTGGAGAAAAATTACATGAGAGTAAAATAAAACAATGTTAATGCTGGAAAAAGAAGGTGGAATATATTTTTAAATATTAGGTTCTTACATATGAAATCGGCGTTTTGTATGGGAGGGATTCGATTTTTTTAAATATAATATATTTATTTAATCAAAGTATGTACTATTGCTATCTATGGACTTTTGCCATCTCATAGGTAGTTCATCGATCCCTTTACTAAAAAAACCATTCGGAAGGGAATCAATAAAATCTTTGAAGGCGGTTTGGACTGCCCCATCGGAGTTGAATTTTTTTCCTTGCAAGAAGTTATCCAAATTTCGAAAAAAATAGTAATCTGTTGGGGCAAGGTCCGGAGAGTACGGTGGATGTCTTAGACATTCCAATTGAAGCTCCTCTAATTTGGTAGCCGTCTGTTGTGCAGTGTGTGGTCTAGCCTGTTGTCTAGGTCTGTTGTGCAGTGGTTATCATGAAGCAGCAGTGGCCTAGAGCGATTAACCAGCCTCGGTTGTTTAGCAACTAGCTTTTCCATCTTGGTTTGCAGTTGCTGACAATAGACATCTGCCGTAATCGTCTGGCCAGATTTAAGAAAGCTGTAGTGAACGACACCAGCACTAGTCCACCAAACGCTCACAAGTAACTTTTTTGGAGTCAATTTTCGCTTGGGGCATGGTTTGGCTGGTTCGGCAGGGTTCAGCCATTGCGATGAGCGCTTCCGATTATCGTACAGGATCCACTTTGATTTGTTATTGTGCCGGTTGAGTAATGCAACGCAGCAGTCAACGCGCGTTTGTTGATTTGCTTCACTCAATTCGTGAGGTACCCACCTTTCAAGCTTTTTCACCTTCCCAATTTGCTTCAAGTGGATTAAAACAGTTTTATCACTAACACCGCAGCATGCAGCTAACTCGGGCGTGGTTTGCGATGGATCCGCTTCCACAATAGCCTTAAATTCTTCATTATCAACTTTGGTCTCCGGCCGTCCACGGGGTTGTTCTGCAGGTCGAAATTTCCAGAACGAAAACGTTGGAACCAAAAACGCACGGTGTTTTCTTTTGAGGCACCGTTGCCATACACATAATTTATCCTTCGAGCCGTTTCTGCAGCACTGGTGCCACGGTGAAACTCGTACTCGTAAATAACGCGATATTTCAAGTTTTCCATTTTCTAAACTAAGCGACGCAAAGAAAAAAAACCATTAAGGAAAAAACAAATTAATTACAATTTTCGAAACACAAATACATGAGTAAATAGCTGTATAAATTTGAATTGGAATTCCTAACCAAAGAGAAGATATCTGAGATCAAAGTTGCCAGTACGGCAAAACGCCAATTTCATATGTAAGGACCTAATATTAATAATGATTATTTATTAACTCGATAAAAAAATAAACCTAAGTCGTACTTAATTTTCCTGCCTAAAACTGAGTTTTTCTTTCTCCTACAAAGTTTTAAAAAAAGGTATTGCGGGCCCAGCAGCGATATATTGTTAAATTTTGTCATTTTTGATGTCTCGTTTGAAAGTGTTTTTGAAGGTCCCCGCAAAATTTTACAGGCTAAATTTAAAATATTTAAATAAAGAAATAATTAAATTAATTTAATGAATCCTCCACATATTGCATAATAAAATAAACTTTTTTTTTTATTAATAATCAAAAAAGATACATAAATTACAAATACATTTTATACACTAATTAATTATATAAAATATTTGTTTGATGTACCCCATAAAAAAGCAGGGCTTGTGTGTATGGGGGGAGGGGGGGAGGGGTGTTATTATATAGTTTTTATTTATTTGTTATGATTTAGTTCAGGTTTTGAGTGTGCTTTTTAAGGTGAGTTTTAAATTTTTTTTAATTGGTATTCATGTTTTTAATATTTTCTGGTAATGAATTAAAGAATTTTACTCCGAGATATTTATGATTTAATTGTCCTACTGTTTTTTTACATTCAATTGGATTGGTAGTAAACTATTTCGAAGAACTTCGATTTTTCAGAAATCAATGTCCCCTTCGCCGCGGCGTCGATTATCGAAGTCTCGTCGCGGTGGCGTCGCCTGATGGAGACATTGGGGAGACCGGTGGGAATATATTATTAATCTGTACGGAAAGCTAAGGAAAAAAAAAAAAATATATATATATATATATATTGTGTTTCATTATATTGAATAACAATGTTTTTCAATTTTTTTGTTGTGATTTGATCATTTTCTATTTATGTATCATTTATAATATATAGGATATTTCTAAGTGGAAGATCCCTAAAAACTTAGATAACATTCACAAATAATAAAAAAAAAATCCAGAATAGAATTAGCATTTCTTCCTCCCCGAAAAATTCCCACGACCCAGCCCAGAGCAATGCGACAAGGGTAATTTGTTATTCTGTTGTCTTATTCGATCTCAGTTTCTTTATATTTTATTTAAAATTCGAGGAATTTTATAAAATAAATTTTAATTGATTTTGTGATAAGTAAATAAGCCATTGATAAAAAAAAACTAAGATACCTTCTTAAGAAGAAAACGAATAATGCTTATCCAAAAAAAACTCAGATCTTATCATATTAAAACATTTATCAACTACCGATAATTTTATACCGATTTCCCGAGCACGGCCGCACTGTTGATATCCACAAGGAAAAAATTAAAATCGATATACGATGGCAACACTGGTGGATCTGTCTATGGATTTACATTCCTAAATGTCAAACGATTTCGTTACAATTAAAAATACTAATAAATTGACATTTCAAATTGAAAAATTAACACGCATGAACTTTTGAGACTAAACGGGAATTAATTGTCATATTTCGACCACTTTCGTTTCTTCAATGTCGAACGGAATAAATTGATCGAGTCTTAGATGAATTATTTAAATCTGTGGATCGCGTATGATTGTTTCAATCCTAAGAGCTGAAATTAAAGTTAATAATGTTTGTTTTTAAGTTCTGCAAGAGTTTTAGTTTTTTATTATTGTGACAACAGTTTCGGTTTACAAGGCCATTTTCAAACTTTTTGAAACAGTTTTAACAGTTTGAAAATGGTCGTCACAATAATAAAAAACTACAAAACTTGCAGAACTTAATAATAATCATTATTGAATATAATTTAAATTAAATGGAGTTCTACGAATTAAACACAAAAACAATAAATAAAAGTAGGACGTTTAATTAATTCGTTCGTCCTTCTTGTTCGCAACAATGCGCGCATCGTGGGACATTTTGGAGCATCTATGGATGCGTGACGTCTCTATCTTTTTGGTATCCTAATGGTATTCCATAATGATATCATCACCGACAAATATTTTAATCGGCGTGAAGCAATGCCAATGGGTGCAGAAATTAGTTTGCCAGTAAAACTTTCTTAGTTCATATGAGGGACTCTCCAACAATGGGTAGGAGGTATCTAACATTTTTTTAAAATATTTATCAATGTTTGTCTGGTTTTAAAATGAGAATATGCATAGTTCCTACCAGGATGTCATTTATCCAGTACCTACCTCTCCCTAACCATCACCTTGCTGGAAATTATTTGAAATTTATAACAAAGGCAAGAAAAATAACAAATTCGAGTGCATTTGTTTTTGAAAAACAGAAAAGAATTGAGACTACCTTGGAATCCAGTTTTTCGGATACTTAATTCGGTGTTTTAACTAAAAAGAAGATAATTGACCATCTCGAAAGTAAATGATATCGTTTTATATGTAGATACTTATTCGTTTTTTGTGGGGATAATTAAATTATTTTATTTTTATTTATTTACGCCATAGTGAGCTTTTACATGAACATTTTACATAATGATTACAGTAAATAAGTATAACAGTTTATACAGTATACAAAGTATAACAGTAGGTAATTAAGTATAACTAGTAATTATTTGTTTTACTTGTGAGGTATAAAACATTATAGCAGAGAATTAAAAATAAAATAAAGTAAAACATTTTAGCAAAATATATATAAAAATAAAGAAAGTTAAATAAAATAAAATAAGACCTAAAATACAACAAGGTGTAATTTATAAAAGTTAGTTAGTAGGTAAAAGCATAAAATTATTGGTGTACATTATTTAAAATACAACAAAAAATAAGAATATAATTTACATGTAATGTTTAGAATTAAAGATGTTATGAAATAACAAAACTAATAAAAATTAATTATTAGCAGATAGAATTGAAATTAGTTGCCTTTTGAAACTTGCAAGATTGTGAACACTGAAAATATCTATAAGTTCACAATATTTTTTCACCAGGCTATGAATTCTGGGAATTATACTGTGATTGTGTTGTGTGCTCCTTCGCAAAGGTTGGTAAGTGATTGGTTATCCTTTTTCCTTGCATCTCTAGTTTTTCCTACACATATTATCACCCAATTCTGGTTTCATTTTTAGTATTTGCAGTCCATTTTCAAGTGCATCTGAAGCTGTAATTCGTAAGCAGTTTCAGATTCAACATTGTACTTTGGAACAGTTGTTTTTTAATCCGATGCGAAGTTATAAAATAAAATTACATATCGACGCACTTTACTTTTGCAATCGTACATATTATTTTATATAGATGGGTTTATTAATCTGCGTAGGTTAGTAGTAATTATGAATTAAAAATCATATATAATTATTTATATATTTAGAAAAGAATACGCTTTTACGAAGGTATTGAGGGCAGGGGAAGAACAAGACTGCAAGAGGCACCTTACTATCTACATACATAGAGAGATATACTGCCATGGTAAATGAAAACACAGTGTATTCCTTGAGATTCTCAATGAGAACACTGTGTTTTACTTACCACAGCAGTATAGTCATAGATATAAAACAAACTATTTGTTTTTGTACAATTTATTATTTACCTCAAAACAGCGCCCCTTCTGTACAAATGTAAAAAAGGGGAACCATGTTTAAGAGGCTAGACTTTGAACCACACGCGGAACACCCGCGTCTGTCATTCTGTCCCGCTCACAATAAGCTCACGCACACTTACAATACGTGGGAATGCGAAATGTGCGAATGAGACAACGCTCAAATTTACCTACAGAAATCGCTCGAAAAGGTGTTTATGGAGAATACACTTTTCTACACCGAAACTTTCACTAAATTGAAATTTTTAAAAATATATATTTTTTAGAAAGAAGAAGCTACGTCGATAGCTTTTATAATTTTATAATTCTTTATGAGAGTTGAGTTAGCAGCACTTTTTCCTTAAATAATATTTTTTGATAAATCGTACATGTTTGACAGTGAAAGTTTACGTTAATACGAAACGCATCGAAAATTCGAAAACATACCGACATAGTTTTCACCCTCTAGAAGGCAGTATAATAAAAATATATTCCGTTTGTGCAATTTTCGATGTAGAAAAGTGTTTTTTCCCGGGCGTCCTTTTTGTATGGGCCGAAAAGCGAAGTCACTCATCTTAAGTAGGTTAATGACTTTTCAAAGGCCTTCGATACTGTTAATCACGATGTCTTACTCAATAAACTGGCCGAAATAGGATTCTTTATGAGACTACTCACCTTCTTTGCTAGCTATCTTGCAGACAGGAAACAGTTTGTGTCTCATGGACTATTCCAGTCAATTCTATTTTTTGCACGATCAGGAGTACCCCAAGGCTCTAATTTAGGCCCACTCCTCTTTTCCATTTTTATTAATGATATTTCAGAAGTAATTCTGCACTCCAGGTTTCTTCTTTTTGCAGATGACCTAAAATTATTCTTAGAAATACTAACCCTAGAGGACTGCAATCGACTCCAGTCAGATATTGATAGAATTATTGACTGGAGTAAAAGGAATCAGATTGAGTTCAATGTGTCTAAATGTTTAATTTTGTCATTCACTAGGGCGTGTCATACCTGGTATTTCCGGTATACGATGGACGCCCGAAGTTTAAAACGTGTCTCCACCATGAAGGATCTTGGAATCATGTTTGATAGTAGACTAACATTTCATGCTCATATTGAGATGGTTTGTAGCACTTCATTGAGAATGCTGGGCTTTGTTCTGCGCACTGCAAGGAATTTTAGAGATACCCGGGTTCTCATAATTCTATTCAATTCCTTAGTAAGGAGTAGACTTGAAAGTGGGTCGGTGATTTGGAGTCCACACCAAGTAAAATATTCCCTCATGTTGGAGAGAGTTCAGAAGAAATTTCTGAGATTTCTCTACATGAGGGAGTATGGTTATTATCCGTGGCTCTATCCTACCGACTTTCTTTTGGGTATGCTTGGAATGAACTATCTACGGATCAGAAGGGATGTACATATTGCCACGCATTTCTTCAGATTGATTCGTGGATGGTTTGAAAACTCGGCTATCATGGAGAGCATTAATTTCTATGTTCCCGATGGTTATCTTCGCCACCGACAGCATAGACTGTTTTATCTCCCGGCCTGCAGGACTAACTTGCCAATGGTCATGCCGATAGGGAGAGCAATCTTGCTGTTGAACAGAATTAATTCGGATATCGACATATTTAGCGTTAGTGAAGCGGCCTTTAAAAGGCAAGTTTTATTAATACTTGCGTAGTTAGTATCCTCACCATATATGAATTGTAATACTTTGTAATACGAATGTATTTTAAAAACGATTTAAAATATCAAATTTTGTAATGTTTTTGAAATAATAAAATAAATTGAATTGAATTGAAATTGAATTGAATTGAATTGAATTGAATTGAAAGGTAGGGGCGTTATTAGCAAGTAGGTTAAGGTAGGGGCGTTATTAGCTCGTTACACGTCCAGACTTTCACGTCGAAGAAACGACCTGTTCTCATGAAGCCAATATCAACTGCGTTGTCTACTGTAACCCAGTGCCTTCATTTGCGATCATTCTAGGGGTAAGCAACCCACATCGGCTATCGTTTTCTCTAGAAATGTTACTTGATAATGTCGCGCATTCCCCTATTCTACTTAGCTACACTCTTCAACATTCAACGCCTTCAAACTCCCCTTTGCCAAATCCATCCCTTCATTATTCACCCCCCAAAAAGCACCCCAACAGTCCACAGTACCCAGCGGTATAGGCGTTTACTTCACTCCGCACCGCCCTGCCTTCCCACCACCAGTTTGCCATTGGTTGTTGTGACGGACGCTCGCCGCTCAGAGCTGAGCCATCGTAAATAATGATATATTTCACAACAACAATAATAAGAATATAAAACGCCGAGTGAGCAATTTGAGTGGCGAATTATTGCCGGTTGGGAAAGCGATAGAAAAGCAAAAACCGATACTGTCACGCTCCGCGGAGCACTCGTTCACAGTACCACCGCTACCCGCCCGCACCGCCATCTGCAGACACAGACCACAGTCAGTATACAGTGCAGTAGAGTGAGTAGAGTCCCAGCACGAGCTGCAGTAAGCACACAGTTCACCGTGTCCAGTGCACTCACTCCCTTCGAGATGTGCATCGCTTCCTGTACTCTGGTAAGCCCTACCCGTGATCTAAATTACAGCATTGTTATTGTGAAAGTTACCAAAAAAACTTTGTGTTTACCCGGTTTACCGCTTCGTAACAGTATGTTGTAACACCTTGTATTTTCTTATGTCAGCTGAAAGTTTGTAGATACCTATTCACGAAAAAGGTATCAAGATAAAACATTTTCGATGAACAAACTAAATCAATTTGACCCAAATGATTTGCAACGCCAAGGGAATTAATTCCACGTAACTTTTCGTGCATGTTGCAATGTTGAAAATATTTCGATATTTGACCATTCATTTTTTGTCTGAAGGTACTTATTAAATGCAAGCGCTGCGATGGACGGTAAAATGATTCAAACGAAGTTAATACTATGAAATTATTTTCTAAAGAGTATTCACATCGTGCTTAGGTCTTTTTTACGTTTCTGCACAGATATGTTTTTTAACCCTAAAAGGATTGTAGGTAACTTGGAGGAAATTTCGTACAATTTGTTAGTTCGTTTTGCGAAATCAAAGATACTAATTTCGGTTTATGCCTGTAACTCTGGTTTGATGAACTCTGGAACTAGGATATCCTGTGATTTGAAGCGTAATTTTCAAAAATGGAACTGATCGTGTGAAAAATTTCGTCAAGTAGGTACCTAAAGATAAAGTAGGTACCTACCTAAGATATTTTATTTTAACATCAAATTGTTTTATTTGTATTTTCTTCCGAAATGTTTACGGGTCCGCGCTAGTCTAATGTAAAAGTATTGTTTTCAAATGCCGTGTCACATTTTTTAATAATTATTGGTCTTACTTTATATGAAAGGAATTTTTTTCATATTGTTTAGTCTATTTTACTTCTAAAAATAAACATGCCTGTTTCAGCTTATTTATGTAACGTGATTAATCCGATTCCGATTGTAATACGAAATTAAAATAATAATGCAATCACGAACACATACCTACTGTACACAGTATAGGCAGGTGTGAGTGTGTGTGTGTGTGTGCGAATGTTTGTAAACAATAATAAGTGATGATATTTTTAATTTTAAAAATGGATTGCGTTTTTATCGCGAATATCTTTTGAATACATCACACAAGAGCATGCAAGAGGTATGCAATTTTCCATTAAAAACACAATATTAAATTCATCGACTTATCACAAACTAGTGCACTTTTATAGCCAGTGTTTTGATTAACTTAACGACACGGCATTGATAAAAACCTATGTTTATGTGACTATTTTAAATTATTCTTCGTTAGGTTTGTGACATTCGTTTTAAGGCTCAAGTTTTTTTTAAAACATGTTTGAATAGAGCTTTATTGAGGATCTTCCATTAGGTAGTATATCAATTTGGGAGGTGGGTATGGGTACCGCGGCCCCAGGAATCATTTATAGGATAACTAACACCCCTGCCATAAGTCAGCCGAAGAGGTTCGCTAGGTTTGGTGGCTTAGCAAGGGTGCTCGGTTTCATGGTGTGAGATTTGTCTAGGTCTAGGCGGCAAATGCGTTTGCCCACTGGAACTAATCGGCAGAGACTGTTTGAGGGAGACCCTTTGACCTCTTCATGGTGTCTTTTGTGGTGCGAATTCTTCTTTTCACTCGTAGCTTACATTCCTGGGAAATATAACGATATTATTCGCACCATCTCTTTTATCAATATGATGTAATTAATAAGTAGTTGTAAGTATCTACCCCCCCCCCCCTCCCTCCCATGTAAATGCCCTTGGCGGATACCAATATTCTCACAAACAACCCATAAGAGGAACGGCTGCGCGGCCGGTTTCATACAAAGCGTAGTTTTGGATTAGAGGCCAAAATACCCAACCAAACTGAAAAATTATTTTTGTAATAAAAGGTATGTCAAACGTCTATCTGAATCATTTATAATTATTTTGTTTAAAAATCTGCCTAATCCTTGGTTTTAATATAATGAAAAAAATATATTCAAAAAGATGTTAAAAATGCGTTTCTTTAGGTAGTAATTTTAATATATAAATGACAAGTTTTTGTTCCGATGTAAATAGGTAATTTATAATTTAAATTTACACCGATCGAAATTGTTTGTAAAACAAATATATTTTTTGAATTTTATATTTCATCATATTTTAAAAAAAATATAGTAAAATTATTTATTTAAATGCAAATAATTGTCCAGGTTACCTCTAAAATCATAAAATATTAAAATCTTTAATAGCCTATATTTTATAATTTAAACCAAAAATAAATAAAGTAGCTCCTGTCTGAGAAAGACATTTGACATACCTTTTTTTACAAAAATAATATTTCAGTTTGGTTGGGTATTTTGGCCTCTAATCCAAAACTACGTTTTGTATGAAACCGGCCTCGCCGCCTATAGCCGAACGATGAATATCAACCAATAATGCACATTGCAGCTAAATAGAAGACACATTTCAATAAATTTAAGCAAAAAAAAATTGTTTATTGCTTAAACAGTTGGAAAATGCCTTTAGAAGGCGACACAGCTGTCAAGCGTGATAATAACTAAAAAAAATGGGAAAACCTTTTTAAATTAGCGGTCTTGTTTCATGAAATTAATTATATATCCCTATTTGTAGTTATTTCTACTTAGCTAATTTAAATGCTTCATTTTTAACAAACGCCACCCCAAGGGTCTTTACTAGATAAAATAAAAAAAATTAAAAACTCGTACAAATAGTTAATTTGCCTTAAATGTAGGTACTTAGGCACTCCCTTTTAGATTAAAATGGTTTTCATTTTCAAATGTTAAGGTGAGTCTAACATCTGAAAGACTATCTATATTTGTCTATTAACCAAAAATACTAATAATAATATAAAGATAAAAGAGAACAAGACACACAATAATGGTTCTGGGTTCGAGTCCCATTTGCGACCGTTCCCTTTTTTTTTCTGTGTCTTGTTCTCTTTCATATATTCGTTTAGATTATTAGTGTTATATTCTTCTCCAATCAGTTACATTGATAGGAATAACCTTCAAAAGTTACAAAAAGTTAGTTTTACTAATAAAAATTAATTAAATTCATTTTGTCTTGTTTTACAATTGACACATCTTACTTAATATTATAAAAGCGAAAGTTTGTGTGGATGTATGTTTGTTACTCTTTTTAATGAAACTTAAAAATAATATAGCTCATACATCAGAATAACAAATAGGCTATTGAGCGCTGGCGTTATAAAAGTATTTCCTATATACTATTCATCCGATTGCGATGAAAATTTGGTTTTAAGTTGTTGTGAAGGTTATATATAGCGGGTTTCTATATTGGTGAGCTATGGCGCTAAGAAATTGGCAAAAAAATCAATAGGTCACAAGCGAGTTATTTGAAAAATGGGTGTATTTTATGGAGTTTGACGGAAAATTAAGGAGGGGTTCGCGGGTGGGTGAACAAGGGAGGGGGAAGGCGGAGAAGGTGGAAGGGGAATGCGTGAGTGAAAGGAGACACGGGAGGGACGGTTCGAATGGGAAAGGACACGCAGGGAGAAAAAAATCTTTATTTAATTTGCATTGCAACACATGCCGGGAATCTGCTTGTATAGTATAATTGCGGCACGTTCTAGAGTGAAATATACTATGAGTATCGCGCTGGTTTAAGACCACCGTTCAGAATTGAAACGTTGCTTTAAATTTCTTAGGCCGTGTTTGGTGACCTGATCTGAATAGCCAGTTAATTCCCCACCTTCCTCCTTCCCATCTCCTTCCCTCCCAACTATATTCAGCCTCACGACATATCCCAATTAATTGTATTTGCCATAGACTCACTGGCTCCAGACGGTTGGGAGCGCGAAATTAACTTTACGATAAGTTTTTACATTACATTACCAAAGTAATGAAGTTCATAAGTCTAGCGTGAAGTATACCAGTGTGCTATTATATCTATGTAGCGCTACGTGATCATATTTTGCTGTTATAAAACGTAAAAAGTCCAACGTTGCCGAGTTAGCATTGTTATACTCGCATTATAGCGATAACAGTATTTTACACTGCCGATTACACCAGTCTGCTCGACTGTCTATTCTGTATAGACTCTATATTCCGTACAGAAGACGAGAACCTAGATTCAAATTCAGATCAGTCTATTACCTCCTGTCTACTGACAGACTTGCTTTGTTAAACACAAGCAATTGTGTTTGTGTTCACATGACGGTAGATAATGTACCCATCTGCTGAGCTGACAGATAGTAACTAGTTAAGGGGGATATCCGACAGAATTAATCTCACCTGACCTTGTCACTTGTGAACCGACGTAGGTCAATAAATAATGTCATCAACAAAAACTGCGTATAATTTATACTGTCACGCTTTTCGTAGGTGTAATCAGCAACGATGAAAGAAGACTCGAATCAATTATTATTATTATATGTACCTGCGTAAATTAGTAAAAATGGTGATGCGACAGTTGATATTCAGAAAGTTGGCCCCCGAAATTATAATTATGATAACATTATAATTGTGGATTATTTACTAATTATTTTATACAAGACAATTTTTTTTGCGCGGGACTATCGAGAAGAGCGCATGTTTATGGTCACATTTGAATTTAGTTGAAAAAAATGGGTAAAGACAGAATGATAGAGTATGAATTTTTAAAAGGTTAGGAACTCATGTATTCCTAAAAAAGAGCTTTTTAAATATCCAATATACCTAGAACACGGATAGTAAATATGGATTTAGAGTTATTTGAATTTATATCAGCTCAACGCATTGTATATCTTAGGAGCGATGAACCAGAATTTATTGTCGTTGAACGAATGTGGTTCTAGTTTTAGGGAACACGCAATCCAGGCTCCCAGATTTGATGAAATGCGTGTTGATGTTGAAGACCTACCTGCAGGTTATTTTTCCGTATGTAGCACGCTTGTCTTGGTAAATAACTTGTGAATATCTAAGACCCTATTTTAGCAAATAGTTTTTTTTTTGTGAAGGATGGCATTTTAATATAATTCTAAAAAAAATGGTTTTGTACTGTTATAATTGAATTAATAACGGATTCAACACAACCATCCCATCCCACAATACCAAACGTTCCAAAAGATTTAAAATTGGCACAATAAACGCTTCTTATCTGCAATTTTGAGATGGACCTTCTTCTTAAGTTGGTTCCTCGTTGCTGAGAATCGTGACCCCTACTCTAATTTCTATGGTGGACAAGGCTCCTCCACTCCTCGTGATTATACACTGCGTGGAGAGCTGCGGACACCCTAGTACCGGACGCCGGTGATACTTGGTCTCTCCAGCATTTTGCTGACCTTCCTCTGCTTCTTCTTCTTCTTCATCACTTTACCAGTGACTCCGAGTTTCTTCAAGTTGGAATCTTCGGTTTGGCGAGCAGCGTATCCAAAGTATCTTAAAATACTTTCTTACCAGCTTTTCCAAAATGGACACTTTTGTGCGTCTGGCTTTCCATGGAATCGTGAGCATTTTTCTCCAGCACCACATTTCGAGGGCTTCTATCCGCTTTCTTTCGCTGGCTCCTAAGTTTTCATACCATGTAAAAAATGAAAAAAATCAACGTCCGGACAGAGTTTCATCTCTGTCTCATCAGTATCATCAGTTTAGATTCTAGATGGACCTAAGAGATCAGAATTTGTGGCAGAGCTTACAGAGTATTTTTTACTGTGTCATTGATATATGGGCCTCCCAGCGTAACTTCGTTTGAAGATTTACACGGATCGTGACATGGCTGACATCTGTACATTTTAAAAATCCATAAATACCCATCATTAATCCTCGTTAATTTAAACAATAGCTCTTTTGCGATAATTGACCAATAACGACTTCATGGTTAGGTAGTTAGTTAACTCAAATAAAATGGAACAGCCGTTGTTCCCAACTTTTCGATCGATCTATCTTAGTCTCCGATCAGCAAAGTGATTTGTTTAGTAACGCTCGATTCGCCTATTTATCGGAGAGTTGTGTTGGGAAGGGCGTATTTATGTATTTGAAAAATTTCGGCTCAACAGTTGATCAGAAGGATTGGGAACAACGGCCGTAGGTCTCATTTTAAATCATGTGCCTGCAAAGAAAGCGTTATACACAAATATGGACTCAATTTGTAATAATAAAGGCCTTGACCTCTAGACATGCTCTGATGCAGACACAATCTTAGTTCCATCGCAGTAATCTAACAGTATCACGGATGGCACGTGCAGCTATATTGCAGGCTCATTAAACACTGATTAAGTAAAGTATTACCCATCATAATGGCTGATAATTACAAACTTGATGAAGTTTTTTCTGTAAACATGAAAAGATCGCGTTATTTTCGCTGTGTTTTCTATTTAAAAATACACAATCTTATCAATATTTCTTTGCAACCAAATTGAAAACAAACATGCACGATAATTATATAAGAATGCAATATAGTTGTACTGTAAACACATTATCCTTTGGCTTTATTACTTCGATACTCATTTTTGCGAGGCATAGTGCTGAAATAATTTGGGGCCTAGAGAAGTTGCTTGCGCCAAATTTGTAAATGGCTTAGGAATAAATAATCCCTTCAAAAATTGGGCGTATTTTGTCAGAGGCTAAAAATATTCCCGCTTTGCAATAAAATCCAAATAAATGGAACATTTGTTAACGTATCCGAAAACTAAAAACTGTTTTCGAAAGGTGATGAAATAGGCTTTCAAATTTTATTATTACAAATTACTATGTAATTTTTTAAATATAAAAATTTTAGATGAAAACTTAAAAAAAAAAAATAAAAATTTTCTTACTAAAATTACCGATAATGAAAAAAAACATACATATTTCATTAGACAAATGAATTATAAACATTACCGTAACATAACTTTTTTGTCGTTTCATGTAAAAAAAAAATCTTCAAAAATTTACAAGGTTCATTTTTTTTTCAAATGCTATCGGAAACTTTGGTTTTTATAAAGGTGTACATTTTAATTTTATTGTGATCGACTTTTAGATTTGAATATATAGCGTGTTGTATTCTCTTTCCAATACCGTTTGATCATACTTCTCACTATGATAATAAGGGAGACACAATGATTTCTATGATACCTATGTGAGCTGGGACAAAAATGGTCTCATATGAATAAACGGGTTAATTTCTCAGTGACAGTTAGACAGTGACTTTCCTCTTGTTTTGAAGGCCAAAAGTGCAAAATGTCATCAATCTTCTAATAAAACTGTAGATTTTCACATAAAAGCAAACCCCCCCACAGACACTATGTTATTATATGATACCGTCCGACGTGTATCCGATGTTCTTCGCGGTTATGTATGGTTTGGAGCAAAGTTTTAAGGCTTAGGCATCCCCCACTTCTTCTACCATTTAAAGCACTCTCGAAACACTCCTGGCACTAATAAGAACAATCTTTGAAATCGGTCGAGTTCGTATAATCCGTACTTTAGAAATATCTGAAATAAAAAATAAGACAATTTCTTTCCTTTGAAACCGCATTATCAAGCAATTATCAGTAAGCTTCGACAAAAGATTGTGTCGAAGTCAGCAAGATATGTTTAAAGATTTTCACAGCCCAAGTATTATAGTGATTTATTTTTGCGGTATTATGCCGTGTTGCGCTATCTCCTTCTTTAGCCAAGCGTTGGGACAGCTTTGCAGTGTCCATCATCTGGGCAGATGTGTAATTGTAATTATGTGTGATGAAGATTACGCATCTGCTCTGATAATGGACACTGAAGTGCTGTCCGAAACGTTGACTAAAGAAGGGGGTAGCGCAACACAGCATAACACCCCAAAAATAAATCGCGATCAAAATTATCATCAAGTTTCAATTTTCCCATTACTACGGTAGATGCAAGCAAAATGGCGCCAAGGGGGGGGAGTACCGCAGAATTGGGTCGATCGATAATTTTCCGGAAACTCTGAAACATGCGCAACAACAATGTCTAGCACCATCTCCAGTCCGTGAATGAAACCTGCACCGGGATACTCAACCTTTCCGAGTTCACTGCTCTACTAGAAATGTGTTACGTAAAGCGTGCTCTGTGCTCGATTTCCTCGCGGGGTTAAAAACCCTCCCCCCTTTCCGGGACATTCTAATAATTCTGCACACGTACACACGTACACATGTACACACGTACATGTGGATACTTCCGCTACTATATTTTAGTCACTTATGCCCCTTGGCTCTTGGTAGTCAAAATTCAACCAATTTTCCCACAACTTCAGGTCTACTTGTTCGGTTTTCGAAAAAACTCCTTTAGGTCTCACAGAAGTTATTGTGTCTTCCTTACTATCATGGTTAAAAATATCATCTAAACGGTATTAGAAAGAATGAAGTTAGAGAAAATACCATGCTTTATATTCAAATATAAAAGTTAACCTCAAAATAAATAAAATGTACTTTATTAATGCAAAGTTTCCGATCACAACTTGAAAAATAATTATGAAGCGTTGAGAATTTTTTATTAATTATTTGTACATGACACGACAAAAAAGTGAGTTGTCGTTTATAATACATTTGCCTAATACATTATGTGTGTGTTTTATTTTTTTTCGTTATCAATATTTTAGTTACAAAAAACGCAAGGTGAACCATTTTTAAAACTTTTTTATGTTTGCATGCAAAATTTTTACATTTCAAAAATAATATATTTATTTCGAATTCTAAAATTTGAAAGCGTACTTCATTACCTTTTCAAAACAGTTTTTAGGTTTCGGATACATTCAGAAATATTTCATTTATTTGGATTTTATTGCAAAACGAAAATATTTTGACTTTCTGACAAAATACGGTCGAGGCCTGAAGGCCCACTAACCAGCGGCCGAGAATTTAAATTTCAACTTGCGATTGTACCCTTGCAACTGTACAGGGCGGTTCCGACGAGAAAGATTGATTATTCTCCGTACCCAAAAGTTTAACTAATAACTCAATACCGACTTTATTTCATTCAAAATTTGCTTTAATATATAAAAATGCTGACAAGCGTGATGATACATTTTTTAATATAGTATACAATAAAACATCTTGTAAGTATTTTTTGGTATTTATGATTTTTCAATAACGTCTAAGCAAATAAGTGTGTAAAAATTTTTTAATTAGTTTGTAAGACTTTAAATAAATAGTCACTTTAAATAAAACACGTTCTCGGATTTATTTTTTAATAATTTTAATAGAACTAAAATTAAAATTCTGTAAAGTGTCTTTACTAGATTATGTATTGATTTATTTTACTGTTTGATTATATGATTTGAAATGTGTGTTGTATAATACAATATTTCGTTTGAAAATTTAACAAATCTGCCAACGAACAACGGTATAACCTTACCATATTAAAAATAAACTTGGTTTTTCAAAATTTAAAACATAATTAACCAGATAAAATAACAATATTCGTCAAGAATTTGATTTAATAGGGACAAATTTCCGATATTCTCTGGTTATACCCTCTGAAGGGGTGGTAGCAGGTAGCAGCACCGAAGTTCCAGCCCACAGGGAGCCAGTCTACAGCCTGAATTCTCTCAGCTGAGCTCCCCATTATCGACCTTACATAACAGCTGTAATCGGAGGCGCTATACTTTCGATTATTTCGGACAGTCGCACGCGTTTGCTTTTCCCGACTGTACGCTCTCCCCGGCCCGCTGCCCGCTGCCCGCTCGGCTCTGCTCGCCTCGACATAATAATCTAATCCGCTTATATTCGCTGGTTACGAAATTCGTTATTTAATCACTTCTTTTCGTTGGTTTTTTTAACGGACGTTATTAGATTTCCGTTTAAGGCTTCGCCGAACTTGCTATAAAGAAGAATGCATTGTTTGGTGGGTGGTTATTGCCAGACTGCCTTTTAAAGAACGATGTTTTGATATAATTAATACTTTGTTGTTAGTGTTTTGTTATAATGTGCCGGGTATCGATTGTTACTCCGTGAACACGTGGTCCTAGTTTTATTGATTTTCTGCGCGAGTTTCCCAGGGGATACGAGGACCAGGTACAAAAACAATCCATTATTATTATTATTGTATATTTTATTTTACAACCTGCATTACGATTTTTGTTACGATATTGTTGTCATAGAAATATAATTAATATCACATTATTAATCGAATCGATACTTTGACAAACAGTGAGTAGGTACAGCTATCGAACTTATTAAATAGATTTTTTCGAACTTGTGAAGTAATTGAAAGCAATGTCATTTTTTGTCGTGTGTTAATTTATTTTTTTGCACCGGTCCCAACTTACGTCTGAAGAACTTTCAACTTCTCGTACTATTTTTTTTATATTTCTTGTGCATTATTATTAATTGAGTAGTTAATATTAGTTTACGGATATGTCCAAACCGTAGCGAATTATTAAAAATAAGTAAGAAATCGTTAAAATTAAGTGAAACATTGTCAAATAAACCTCTCGTACCTACGTTTGATATAAACACAGAGATATCTATCTTATCATGTGTGCTCCATTTTACATTACACCGCAAGTTTTAATCTTTTAACTTATAACTACATACTAGGTATATACATTAAGATTATTCTGATAGTATTATTATCTCAATGAGTGTGCAGTAGAAGTTTTCAAACAGCATCTCCAATTAGAAAATGTCATTAAGAAGAAAAAATTTTGGAATTTCTCGGTTTCAAAGTTTTTACCCATTTTCCTAGAATATTTGTTTTCTTAATATTCATTATATTTTTAACATGAATTAGTTTCCAAGTTACACGTGACAAAATCAGAAAGATTAATTTCCGAGCCATTTTCCGAACATATTTTACTATAAGAATTATTTTCAGAGAAATAAACATTTCTCAGCTTGGAATATATCCGAACTTCACATAATATCAAAAATATATGGCTTTTCAAATTTTCCTCAACAATTTTCCGACCAATTTTCAGATATGCCCATTCAGGATAATTTTTTTATAAAATATAAAATTTCCTAACGTGAAGAGTTTCCAAACTTAAAATAACAAAATTAAAACCATACATTTCTAATAGTATTTATAAAAAAATCCATTTTCCGAGCAAAAATTTTCAGATTGTCTGAAAATTTTAGCTTGTTCTGATAATATGTTACATTAGAATTCAATAAAACAATAATAATATTAATATTTTATGATATATGTTTTATTATATATGTACATGTACACAATTATTGTGTATAGAAATAGAGTGATGTAAACTAAGTTATTTGTCTTTAATAAAATAAATAATACCATCACAGTGATAACCGGTTAGAAGAACTTTTCATCAAAAAAATTATGTTTGATGGTAAAGTGAATGAAAATATTACATTATCAGGTAGGTGTGCATTTTTAATCCGGCTTGTCTGATGATAAAACAGATAATGATGGAATACCCTACTTCAAGAATTACTTTAATCAACTGCGTCAAACTTAAAGAAAGATCGATAAAGGGATTGAAAAAGTAGTGCGAAAGTCACCTTATCGATTCTAGACGGAAAGTTTTTTCGACACGAATTTCATATCGTGGAATTCATCGATATAGGTACCTACATGTTTATGTACTGTGTAGATTTGGTCGTGTGTACGGTTGTACATATTAATGTAAATAAATACACAGGGCCGTACCGAACCAAGGGGCTGCAAATTTAGAATAAAGGGAAAGAAAACACTTTTGACAAAAAAAACTCTATTTTTTAATGCAATTTTTCAGGAAAATATTTATCATACTGAAAAATATTTAAGAGTTTCATGGCCAATAGTAGGTAGGTTCCTAATTAAAGTAATTATATTGATTGATTTCTGGGCCATGAGCGCTTCCTTCTCCTTCAAGGCGACGTTTCTGATGGCCTTTCATTGATTTTGAAATATTTGGCAAGGCATTATTTTATGGTGCTTCTTTTTGGCTTCAAAAATAAACGCAAAAGCAATTTCCGAAGCAAGTATGGGTACCGTCACCCAGGAAACCATTATAACCAACACTCCTGCCATAGGTCAGCCCAAATGGTTCTCTACGTTTGGTATTTAGAAGGGGTGCCCCGGTTCATGGAGTGAGGGAATTGTTGAGGGAGATCTAATGTAGACTTTTCCAGCCACTTCCCACTCGAATCGGCTTGCACCGCAGTGGGAGGGATGGTTTCACTCCTGGACACATTGACCCACAGATTCCTACCAACCCCTTATATCTTTTTCATTACCAGAACTCCCCCTCCTTCCTTTCCTAAAAATACCTTCCACACGCCATCCCCAAAGATGACATAGACTCTGAAGGATTTTTTTCTTCAGATTTTCCTGTGTGAGAAGCTAATACAAAAAAGCTAATATTTGAAGTTAAAAAATAACCAATCTCGATTAACTAAAGTTTAAGTGTCCTATATTTATTTATTAAAGAATTTTATACATAGTGTACATATTGTGTTATTTCGCCCGCCATGCTAGGGATGTCCCTGTGTTATGGCGGGTGAAGTATGCAGATTATATGGGTAATGAAGTACATTTACTGATAATATAATAATTATGATAATGAGGTTTACAGTTAATGCAGCAATGAATTTATGATAATGAAATTTACATATAATATAGTAATTGATGATAATGATGTTTACAGGTAATAAATATAACAAGGAATTTATGACAATGAAATTTACAGATAAAACAATAATTGATAGATGAAATTTACAGATAATATAACATTGAATTTATGTTAACGAAGTTACAGATAATAAAATAATTGATGATAGTGTAGTTTACGGATAATATGACAATGAATTTATGGAAATGTACTTCGAATTATATTAAACATGTATAATTACATATAGGTATTTTTTTAAATTAGCTCCATACAGGATCCCCTCATGGCCTATGTCATTTTTGGGGATGCTGCGTGGAGGGTATTGTTAGAAAAGGGAGGAATGGAAGTTCTTGGAAGGAAAAGGGTATGAGGGGTGGGTAGGAATTGGACGTATCAATCCAAAGCAATATTCCGAGAGAGTCCTGTTGGAAAGATTAAAACGTCTTAAAATCTGTCTCTCCCGATCCGGCCTGACACGGCAGACGCATCCGCCGCCAAGACCTGGATAAACCTCACTACACGAACCCCTCCTAAGTGACTAAACGTAGCGATCCACTTGGGGTGACCACAAAATAACAATTACATACTGAACATTCTGCAAAGGGAGTAAAGGGTCGAAAGATTTGTATTAGCTGAATTGAGAGTTTCCGTGATATGTTTTTTCCAAGTTAATTTACTGTCAAGGGTTACACCGAGGTAATTGATTTTTTTTCCAAGGGACGTTTTCTCCAAACAAGTGGATGTTAGGGGGTCTTTTAGGGCGTCTACGGGAGAAAACACACGCGGCGCTTTTCGAAACTAGATATCCTACTTTCAACCATAAACAATAACATTCCATTGCCGATATAATATTTGATATAAGGTGCAAGGTTCGTAGAATATGTATGCAACACATTTTCTACGAACCTTGAACCAGGTGTATGCATCGAGCTCGATAAACTTTTCAATTAATAATGTCAGAGCGCTGTATTTTATTCAACTCCGGTCAACGAACAAAGTAAACTAAATTTGTGAATTCATATTTTTACAATCGTGGGCTTTTATTCGGAATAAATAAACGAAATGGGATCAATAATAATTAATATTTATAGTTGATTGTTATTAGATACTTACTATATACTTACTCGGTACACGCTTATTTTGTCAAAATAATAATGCCACGTTTACCTTCGTCTCATGCTCCTCTAAATACATGACGGCCTTCAAGGTCTAGGGGCAAGGCTCTCGACTAGCGATCCGGAGATCGCGGGTTTAAACTAAATACACACACACACACGACAATAAAAATACACAAATTTGTTATAGACCACTTTAAATTTAATCAAACTCTATCGGATTCGGAAGAACCCTTCCTTCGACAGGAGAATAATAAAACATTCATATTATTGAGTTTGATTCAATTTAAAGTGGTCTCTTACTAATGTATGTATTTTCATTGTTAATTATTGCGAGCCACAAAGTTAATGATTTAAAAAAATATTTATATGATTGATTTGTGTTTTCACAGTTAAAACATTTAAAATGATACAAGGTATATTTGCGGCACGTTCCAGAGGGAAAGATACTCTCAGTATCGCCCTGGAACAAGACCACAATTCAGAATTGAAATTTTGCTTAAATTGGATTTAGCCGTGATATGAATAGCCAGGTACTTCCCCTCCTTCCTCTCTCCCATCTACTTCCCTACCCCACTTACCTACAACATACCCCAATTAGGGATGCCATAGTAGCACTGCCTCCACGCGGTTGCTAATTAAGACTGTTGGGCGGTATTCCAATTAAATGTATATATTTTTAATTAAGCTTTTTCCATAGCACATACGAGTATTTCTCCAACCTCTAACCAATCACAAACCCCATTGTTTATTCACCCTTTTTCCCTTCTGTATTTTATATAACCGCATATCAAAACCAATTCCTGATTGACACATGCAAAAACGGGGTAAATTTTTTAAAGGTGCCTTCCTTCAGTGTTTTTGCAGTAGCAAAATTATAATAATAATATTTAGCTAATTTATATAGCGCCGTTTTCGTTAAAAATCGCCTCAAGGGCGCTGAAAAATAATATCCCATATCTAGCACACTTACATTTTACATAGTAATAAGGTATATACTGTTGAATTTAATTGATTGATTATGGGGCGTTTTCCAAAAAAGATGTCGGTGACGTAATAGTAATTCCACTTAAGTGAGATGCTGCATTTCGATAAAAAATATACGTAAATTTATTAAAGAAAGTATGAACTTCATGACAAAAAGTATTTAAATAGAAAATGTCAATAAACTTCGAAAATAATTGCAATTTAAGTTTAATACTATTGCTAAGAAATTCTTTTACGTCACTTTTATCATAAAGTTTATAAAGAAAATTAAAAGAAATTCATTATTTCAGATTTTTATTTACGAATTGAAAACACAATCAGTCTCCTAAAAAATATGAATAATCAAGCTTATTGAATTAAATATTAAGTTTTTCAATAAAAATATTCTTTTACGCTACTTTTGGACACTTTGTACTGTATATTTTGCGTTCTAGAAAGACGAATATAAGTTTTTGTTTTACGAATGTTTAATTATAACAAATTTAAAATTAATCATGAACTATATCAATAAAAAAAAGAACATATTTCTTTGAGATATAATAATTGATCTTAGAAAATAAATCACAGCAATAACAGGACAGTGGCGTAAGGGGAAAAATTTGGTAACGTTAAGGAATTCTAAGGCCTCGGCCAGACTGAGAGGCTTGCCCGGTAGCGACAGCGGGCGCGAAATATCAGTCGTATGTGTACGCACGTTGTGGCTACACTGCTGAAGGCGCGACAAGCGACTGGTATGGGAAGAGTGGAAGATACTCTCAGTATCACCCTGGTGTAAGACCACCATTCAGAATTAAAATGTTGCTTAATAATGACTTTTACCGTGTTTAGTGACTAGATCTGAATAGCCAGGTACTTCCCCACCTTCCTCTTCCCCACCTTCCTCTTCCCCATCTCCTTCCTGTCCCCACTTACCTTCAGCCTCAAACGTACCCCAATTGGGGATGCCATAGTCTCACTGGCTCCAGACGGGAGCAGTTAAGACTCATGTGAGGTATTCTCTATAAAAAAGGGCGATTTTACGTACTACCGCCACCGTGGAAGGCCCCCCGCGAAAGTACTTTTTCTTCCACTTGTTCTTTTTTCTTTTCTTTTTATTTTCGTTTCTGTTCTCTCCAACGTCTTCTTTTTTCTATTCTTCTTTGGTTAGCTCTCTGATTATATTTTGATGTTATTTTTGTCTTTGTAACTCTTTTTTCATAAAGGCTTCATATTTTTCAGGGTCGTTTTTAATTTTGTCTCTGTACCTTTTTGATTTTTCTGCAGCTTTCAACGGCATATTTGAACATAAAATTAAAATAAATTATTTATAAAAATGCACAAATAATTAGATAGGTAATAATGGGCTACACGTGCATACCGTGTATAGCCTGAAATAGGTAACTAAGCTGAAAGGGTATTAAAGTACTTGTTAATGTACACAACTTTAATTAGGTACAGGATTAACTAAAATACACAGGAACATAAATCATGCTACATTTTATACTTACTTAATTAAAATTGTATGAACCAGCTGATTTTATACTGAATTTCAGAGTTGCCTCTACAGTAATAGTTGCTCATATTGCTGTATATATTAGTACTTTGACACCATTTCGACTCTTTCAGAATTAATCTTTAATAATCTTAATTAATAAAAAAAAGAAAAAAAATTATACCCATAAAAATCAATTAATTTTTTCTTTTTAGCTATGCTGTTCTTTTTTTTCAATGCTACATATATCACTCAACCCACATATCTATATGTAATAGTTACATTTTGAAGATACATGCAAAATATAAATTTAATTAGAAAATTGTAACACACCCAAATACACTAAAAGACGGATAGAGTGAACCGACCTTTAGAATTCCATTACGTCACTTTTAAGTTCCATTCACGAGACCGTTGCGTAAGAGAAGTAGCGTAATCGCGTCAATATTTTTTCGAAATGTGTTTATCAATAAATTATGAAACTTCTGTTTGTTCTAACTAAACATTTCATAAAACAATAAATGAATCAATTTAATACAAAGTAGAGTCTAATACATGCTGGTAAATTACCTGGAGAAATACGGAAGCGTTGGTGGAACACTTTTTTAGTACAGCCGAGAACGACCACTTTTGTTACGATTTCTTGGCAAACTGGCTGTAAAAAACCAAGCATGGCCGCCCTTCATAGACTAAAAAGGGTTGCTATTTTCGAAAATATTCATCGATTTGGTAATATTTTTATTGGAAGACGTCAATAATGTGGTAGCGTAGGCGGAAATTCCACCATACGCTATTTCGTAGGACAACTCAATATCTGGTATTTAAATTATTTTACACGATAATTAATCTATATTATGGTTGCAAATCGAAAATATTATCATATACTATTAGTAGAATTAGAAATAAATACTGGGATAACATAAAATAACATTAATTTTTGAACTCTTACTGGTAGTGGTAGGTGTAGGACATACCAGAAACAGTGACCTGTAGTCTTACTTATTTTAAAATAATATCGAAAAATAATATATTTATTCATTATTTTTAGTCCATAAAGGTATTTATTTGTTATTATATTGGTAAAATATATGGTTGGTCATTAAAACCGACACAACAAAAGTTACTGATGCTGAAAGTGATGGGACACTGACTTTTATCTATGTACACTTTTTTATTACTTATATTATTCAGACTAAAAAACGGTACCTACTGTTGTTTGACCCACTGAACCGACATTGATATTACTTTAAAAGATATACATGTCCACATAAAGTGAGTTATTCAGGTTAATATTAAGATTATGACAAACCTAGACATATTTACATTTTTCGCGGTATCTGACCGTGAAAGTCAAAACGAAAATTTGTTTTAGAACAAATTTAAGAACGTAGTTTTTGTTTAGGATTAGCAGATGTGGCAGATTCAACAAACTGCGTATCATTAAGAATATTATTTATTCAGTAAAAAATGCTGAGTCAACAAAACTGTTTGATCGTTCAAATTAAAACTATATATGTGACCTGAAGCCAGCAGGCAAATACGATTCGGTCTTCCGTCAGTACAGAAGTTATAATTGTTCCGTTCACACCGATAACTTGTGTGCTGTGGTTACTTTTAACAAATTAGTAATATTAAATCCAAGATAACGTTCCATCATATTTTCACTGTTTCATTTTATATTTTTAAGTTTTTTGGTTTGCGGGGAAACCGCAAAAAAGCGTGCTATCTGCTTTCTGGACGATAAAGCTGTTTCCTACTTTAATCAGTGTGTGCTTGATAAGACTCAATTAATAACTTACTTTTTTTAACAACGCGTTGATATTTTGCTAATGTGAATATGATTTACTGTAAGCATGGAAATTGCAGGCAGAATTTTAATACTATCGCGTAAGTTTAAAGATGTGTGAATAAAAGATCATCTGCAGTTCTTGAAATTTTAGTCATACAATTCAATTAGTGGGAAAGACGAGAATAGCAAATAATTGACCCGTTTTGTTTGTTTTCCGCAGTAAGTCCTCGACACCGCGCAGAGAGATGTTCGCCCCCCCCGGAAAGGGGCCGCAGGGTGCGCAGGGGGCGCGGGGGGCGCGCACCCCTGAGGAAGCCGAGTGCTCCCGAATCCCCATCGGGCCCTTCCGGCGCTCTGCCTCGCTGCGCCTGCGCGGGGAGCGCTCGCACCGCGCGCTGGCGGGGCGCAGTCTGGAGGCGTCCCCCGTGGGCCCCGGCGGCTTCCCGCCCTTCCCCGCCATCACGGAGGCCCGCGAGTCCGACCCCAGCCCCCCGAGGGGGCCCCCCGCTCAGATGAGCGCCCGACAACGGAGCCTTGTGAGTGTCACTTTCAATCGATGTTTTCTTACGAACTGTTCATGTCTACTATATTATATCACTATTCGGACATTCCCAGACGTTTTCCGCCTCTCGAAGTTCTCCATGCCTGCATTAGATTTATAATTAACGTTTTTGTAAAGGAGAATACCTTTATGTATCTGAAATTAAAAAAATTTCAACAAGCTGTAATACAAATTCTAAGCAAAACTATTATCGTGATCACACATTTTCAATACATACTAGGTATTCACAATTTGACATATTTAACTCTGCACACACTCCCACACTACTCTAATACTAGAACCATCGTATGAACTTCCTATTCTTTTTTTTTATTTCTTGTAATCCGTATTTTTATTAGTATACATACTATACCACAACTAGACCCCCCCCCCTCCATCCTACCCTCTCCCCAATCCCATTCAATCAACTTATTTGTGTAATTTTTCATTATCATCTTTAAAATTATTTCACTTATATACAATAAATACCCATGTGGAAATTAATGTAACTTAATTAATTATGCTTTATTAAGGTGAATGTCAAAAGAATTCTTATTCTACGCTTTAGTAGAAAGCGCGCGTATAGTTTTTTTTTTTTACTTATAAAGGCTTTTTACAAGTTATGCTTTGAAATATTAAGAAAAATTTATTGTTTGCGAAAGTACACAAGCAATATGAATATTAGTAAATAGTTTCCAATTGACAAAACTATTTATTAATACTCATATTGCTTGTGTACTTTCGCGAACAATAAATTTTTCTAAATATTAAGGCTTAACTTGTAAACAGCGTTTATAAGTTTTAAAAAAATACTATACCTAAGCGCGCCATCTACGAAAGCGTGGAATATGAATTCTTTTGACATTTACCTTAAGAGGGTATTACCTATACCCTATTAATCGATTTACGGTTTATTTATTTATTAAGTTGGAGTTTATAATTCGGTACTCGAACCTATGAATAGTGGCTATATATTGGATAAGTTGGCCGAGTTTTCTAACCACTGCGAGGATTTTATTTTTAATAATATTCGTTATTAGTTATTAGGGTAGATAAGCTATTGGGAGGACGGTGAGAACCCCCCCCCCCCCCCCTCCTAATGGAAGATACTCCGAGGACATATACCGTTGATCGTTGGCGGATTTGTTCAATTTTCAAACGATAGATTCTATTGAACAACACAAATTCCAAATCATATAATCATACAACAAAATAAATCAATACATAATCTAGTCAACACAGTTTTCAGAGTTTTAATTTTAGTTAAATAAAAATCATTAAAAAATAAATCCGAGAACGTGTTTTGTGACATCAATACCCCAGTTTTTATATTTATTTAAGGTCTTACTTACAAACTAAAATTTTTTTTTTTTTTACACATTTATTTTTTTTAGACATTATTGAAAAATCATAAATGCTTATGATCAAAAAATACTAAGATATTTAATAATTTATCATCGTGCGTTTTGAGCATTTTTATTGCTTACTTGAATGTGGTATATATTAAAGAAAGTGTTAAATGAATGTTTGAAATGAATCGATAATAAATTTTTAATTTTAAAAATTTGATACGGGAAATAATCGATCTTTCTCATTGGAACCTCCATGTACAGTTGCAAGCATTTTTTAACTCTTATTCTCAGCCGCTAGTAAATCGCTCCTAATAATGTAAACTGAATGGTCTCCCGAATAAAATAAAATAAGCCATTTGAAAAGGGTATTCCTCATAGATATATGAGTATTAGACATATGAATATTATATATTCGTAAGTCTATGGTATTCCTCGAATTGTTTACCCCGGAAAATCGAAAAGTGTCAAGTAAGGTCCCTGTTAGACATCACAAGTTACGCCTACACACAAACCTTAATATTATTATTTGCGTACGCAAGTAGGTACCCACATACAAACATTGGTGGAGATGGTATATCTATAATCCCTACCCTATGCCTTTGTATATAATTTGAGTATAATTTATTATCATACGTGGCGCGGTGAATTTTTTGGCTACGAATAATCCATGAGAAAGGAGTAACGTAGTTAATGTATTTTCTTATTAGGTACCCATAATTAAACCACTCAATCCATCGGAGTTATTATCTAAGCCATTATCATATTTATTTTTATAATAGCTATTATGTATTTAAGTATAATTAAGTGGTGACCCGACTGTTAGTCCCCCGACATTTGGCGCCCCAAAATTATGGTTACTATAAAATCATAGTTTTTTGTGCATTATTTACCAATTGATCTAAAATCGACATAAACAAATACCTTTAATAATAAGTTGGTATGGATATCAAACGAATTTATTTACAGTGTCGATTTTCTGTACTCATGCGCCGGTATATATACAAAACAAACATACATATATCAATACAAACTATCGCGTTTATAATATTAGTAAGATATTGTAGACAAATAGTTGTATCCTTGATGCATTTGAAGGAAAATATGTTTTATACTTTTATTATTCAGCGATACATCCTCTCTGCACACCCCATTCGGGACACTAAGTTATATTACGTGTAAATAGGTTTACCGTACTTTCCCTAATTCGACTACTTATTGACGTAGTATGCCGGGGGACTGTTGGAGAATCAACAGTCATGGAATCAATTTGGTTCCCACAACCTGTTTTTTCCTCCTTAAAATAAATAAGTTGGTTGTAGGTAGGTACTTCCCTAAATGTATATTTGACATGAATGTCATTATTTATCAAAGGTAAAGTTGTGATCCCACCGCAACTTTTCTTCAATCAACGAAATAGAATCTGTAGAATATAGAATAAATACTTTCTATGCTAAAGAAACCCAAAGTCGATTTGACTTCAACTTTCGTTTGAAGTAGATCATAGAATAGATTAGATGGAAACCCAGAATGCTTATTTTGAGTTTCCATCAGTTTCCATTCTATCATAATAGCCCATTTTACTACCTGTACGTAATTACAGGTACAGATATTTTATTGAATACGGTTTCATGTGACCGAATTTTTGATACAACCTAAAAAAAAGTGACCTAAGCAGGTACAACCAAGTTATACATTTAATTATGTCATATTTATCTTTAACGTGAATTAATTTTTTTGGTCGCTACTTGTACTGGGTCCAAAATTACTTGAATTAAATTCCTCTCAAAGACATTTTCTTGTGGGTATTTTTTATTGAGTTTATGACATCGGATCAACAAACAGATTGCAATCTTTAGAGCACATGCGACGGATGGGAATGCTGTCCTTGTTCCACCCGTATTTCAATGGAAGATACTCCGAGGAACTGACGTCATTGATTCCTTTGGCACCGGTTCACAGTCGGGAACACACCAAACCCGCGCCCAATATTTGTATACAGTTGACATTTGTCACATGAAAACGGATCGTTTCTACGACTTGTTTTTGAGTTCAACAGCTCGGCTGTGGAAAGATTTGCCGGGCTCTGCATTTTCTCACTCCTACAACATGGGTCTCTTCAAAACCCAGGTTCAATTCTTCATTTCCACAAAAAAACCTCAACACAGCAGTCCCAAAGATGGTATTTGAGTAATTAATACATTTTATTTTTTATTGTATTCTACCTTTTACCTATTTTCGTTTGTCATTTACTTTTGCATACATATTTAGCCAATTATTTTTGTTATAACACAACGCGTGCTACGTGGACTAGAACCAAAAGGCACTAATTCAGTGGCGACATCGAATTCTATTAAAATTCACATGGATTGCATTATTTCGTTTGTGTGGGTATTGTCTCCTCAAGACAAAAATATAACATTTTTAACAGATATGTAAAAAATGTATTAAATAAAATTTATTAATTATTAAATTTTATTTATGTCCTATCTATGTAAACTTAAATCAAGATTCTGCTCAAACTTAACTATGTAAAATCTAAATTGGCTAATAACAGTAATAACGCACAATATCCACTGCCAAACATCGAAGAAAATAAGGAAAGCACGTATATACATACATACGTAAAGAGGTTCATTAATTTTTACAAGAGTTGGTTTAGAAATGAGAATATGCTTAGGGGACATTCATTAATTACATGAGCAGTTTAAAAAAAAATTAGAATCCCCCCCCCCCCCACCCCTTGGTGAGATTTAGTGGGGACCTCCCCCCCCCCCCTCCCCTTATGTGAGATTTTTTTCTTACTTTTGAAATAAATGTTTTTCATAATAGCCATTTTTGGCGGGCAAAATGGGACACTTCAAAAGAAGTGAAACAATTTAATTTTTTTATTATTATCTCTATAATAATATATAATCTTATCCCCCCTCGGTGTAATGAGATTTTACTGCCCCCCCCCCCCCCCCCCCCCCCCCCCCCCACCATATTTTTTGCTCATGTAATTAATGTATGCCGCCTTACTTCCTACCAGTATGTCATTTATCCAGTACCTACCTCTCCCTAACCATCACCTTGCTGGAAAAGTATTTGAAATTTGAAACATTGGCAAGAAAAATAGTACAAATTCGAGTGAATTTGTTTTGAAAACAGAAGATTTGGGACCACCTTGGAAATAAGTTGTTGGTGTTTTTCGTGTAGGTGCATCTCGCTTTTAAAGTAAAAAGAAAGAATTTGTCCTTCTCGAAAGTACATAAGTACTGATTCGTTTTGTCGTGGCGATAATTATCGCGCTAGCTGTATCGCGGTGGAACTATATACCTAACTGTATTGTGGTTGTGCCGTGCGCTCCTTCGCAGAGATACAGTGGTAAGTGTTTCCTCGCATACCTTGTTTTTCCTACACAAATTATCACTCAATTCCAGCAAACACCATTTCTCGTTGTGTTTTCAGTATTTACAGTCCATTACTAGTGCTTCTGAAGTTGTAATTCGTAAGGAAAAATAAATAAACGTTAAGAAAATCCTGGAATCATCAGGGTTGGCATAAGCTGGGAGTCAGCATGTTTCGCGCGTGCAGACGACGCAGGAAGTGTATTGGCTAATATGAAGAAGCATGTCGCATAAGTCCATACATTTCCTGCGTCGTCTGCACGCGACACATGCTGACTCCCAGCTTACGCCGGCCCTTAGTTTTTAAAAAAATGGACGGGGATGTGTATCTAATCTAGCCCAACGCATTTGTTAAGTCATTTTATTTTTATCGACCATCAAATTGTAATAAACCAATCAACCGGAGTTTTAGCTCACTTTTAACCATTTGAATAAAACGGTACCTACCTAGTACCTTCCTGCCTTGGCACAAACAGGTAATAGCCACATAGCGTGAATACAATTTAGCCACGGGAAAACGTTGGAAAATAGATTTTTTAATTCCTAATTAATTCGCTTCAGTTGCGCTAGTCTGGTAAAATTATTCGCGTATTTCCTATTTTCTGTCTTGAGAGATAATTTTCTTAATTATTTATCGCTTTCTATGCGTAAATTGGCCGGTGATGCAAGTCTTTTAGCATGGTGGTCGGGTTTTAATTGTTAACCCGTTTCAACCCTGTCATCTTCTGAAAAGGTTTAATAATGTGATGTCAAATGATAACGCACTAGCTACGACCACTTCCGAGCCAACAGATTTCACTTGCATATAGGATTATAAAAAATTACCTATAAATAATAATATATAAAAGGTACCTACTTATATAGATTAAATGACTTGAAATTCTTAGCTGCAGAATCTTCTGCTTATTCAATCGGTAAATTCGGCGCTGGGTCGAGAGTGTTCTCATAATATTGTTAGGTACCTATCTACATACAAATATAATATATTCATATATTCAGAAAAGCATTAATTTAAACCAAAGTTTTTACGATTGTATTAATTTATTATGTAACCTATTTAAGTACCTACATATTGAAAAGGAAAAAAACTAATATTTGTAACCAACAAATAGATTAGGTAAAAATATTTATGTACTTTTTGGCATATTTTATTAATATAATAAGTACAAATATTATTTGGTTAAGTGGTTATATCATACATACATCGTTCAATCATTTACCGCCGCCCCGGGAACCATTTATTAGATAACCAACACCCCTGCCATAGGTCACCCCGAGTGGTTCACTTTTGGTGATTTAGCAGGGGTGTCCGGGTTCACGGGGTTAGGTTTGTTTGGGTCTTGGCGGCGAATGTGTTTGTCCACCCACTGCGTGGCGGGCCTGATCGGGAGAGACTGGTTGAGGGAGACCTTTTGACCTCTCCGGCCGAACTCTCACGACCCATCGCCTTGCACCGCAGTGGGAGAAATGGAGTCACACATCCGTCAGTCCTGGACACACTGACCCTCCAGATTCCTACCCTCTCCTCATACTTCATACTCCAGAACTTCCTCTCCGTCCTTTCTCTAAAAGGACCCTCCATACAGCATCCTCAAAGACTAATAAAGGTAATAAAAATTAAATACAAACGAATAAATCTCGTTTACCCTCAGTATCGCAATTATAGTAAAAATAAAAAAAAATATTCACCTTCCAACTTAAATACCAGTATTTTTTTTTGCAAATGTCATCATGTCGATTTCATAGATAAAATATTTTTCAATGTTTGCATTTTTCAAAGCCTGCCAAAACGACCGAAATCTGACTTGGTCTTGGTTTTGTCGGTTAACATTAGGGTCGATCCCATTCGGGTCAGTATCAACAAATCAAAAATGAAGTATTTAGCAACATTTCCAAAATACATGAAATCTTTTGAAATAATTTGTAAACTGCGGTGGATGTATGTAATAAAGCTTATAATATTCAGAATCATAGTTTGATGAATTATATGAATACACATACGTTTTTAAGCCATAATATTTTTCACTCAAGTTCCTTCAGGATGTCATATTCCCACTGGTTCTGGACCGTGGGGAGTTTTTGGAAGTTGTGTGTTAGTTTAGTATGAAAAAAGCATATTTTTGAGAATGTATTGAATGATAGCAAATTGTTTGAATAAAGCAGAATTAATAGAAAAAGGAGGTAACTGCTTAATTAATTTAAAGTGGAGGAAGAATATTATAATTCAATTATTGGAAAAATAAAACCTTTTTGCCCCTTTTGAATACCATAGGTAATATAATTTATGTTAATCATAATTGACGCTTATAATTTCATGTGGACTTTAGTTCTCACATATTAACATTTTCCCACATTGTAAAAATTCAAGAATATTTCCCATGAAATAATAATCTTTTAGGCGATATCTTATAATGTCATCTGTAAGCTTTGTTAAGCAAGATCATGTAGATATGTTTCATAATATTAATGTTGATTTTTCAGTCGCTGAGCCTTGCACAATCCAATCAGAAGTATAAAGCGGCCAAAACTCCCAACAAGTCTCCTCTGAGCTCTACCGGCAGGACCTGTCTGTGCTCTGTTCCGCCCCGACACGGAGTGGCACCCCCCACTCCCCCCGGATCACCCGAGGAAGTGGATGTGGACGATGACCTGGACTCCTTGCACAGCTACAGCAGCGTGGCCACCACGGCCTCCTGCGACCACGCCTACGTGGCTCGCAACGGGACCACCTTTAGCGGCAGAAAGATGAAGTACGTGGTGCACTGTTCGGCACACGCCGGGCAAACTGGTGAGGAATATCTCACCCCGACTCAGAGAGCTCAGCGGCAGATCAGAAGGCTGAAAGCACTGCTAAACCAGGCTAAATTGGACTTGGAAAAGAAAGACAGCGATATTTTTAGACTCACGAAGGAAGTCGTCGAGCTGAGACTTTACAAAGCTTCCCTCGTGTCACCAGATGAAAAATCCACCTCCAGCGATGCCGTCACAGTCAAAGAAATCACGTGCGACGATGTCCAAACTCCAGACTCTCCCAATGTCGCCGATCTGACGGATGACGGCCCCTTGAAATCCAGCATGTATAAAAATGACAACTTTAAGAATAATCAACTGCCTTCTTGTAGTTATAATCTCGGTGATTTGCACAGCTCCCTTACCGATTCCGGTCATTTTGAAGATTTGTCTAATTCTTCCATACATTCTAAAGATTCGATGGGACAAAACATTCAAGATAAGGCTTGCAGTACCGATAATCTAGACAGAGAAGACGAACGAAGAAAACTGATTCACATTTATGAAAAGAAAATTGAAGATATCACGCGGAGGAATTCGGATGAGACGCAGGAAATGAAAACCATGCATAATGACAGAGTGGAAGCCATCTTGCAGAAGTTGGCAGATGTGAATGCCCGGTACAGCGAGATCATGCCGGATTATGAGCAGGCCAAAGAGCGCATCAGGGAGCTGGAGAAGAGGCTGGAGGAAGTGAGCAAGCAGCTAGCAGAGCAGGAAGACAAGCACCACAAGATGTACCTGCACATGTATACCAAGGGGCAGCAGGCCGCGCAGTTTGAACACGCAAATCAGGTCAGTCACTACCGTTCATTCCATATACATACATCTTCTATCCAAATGGTATAACTGTAATTGACAAGGCATTATTACCAACAGTCCCGACATCCCTCTCATTGCGTCTCCATTGCAAGCCCAGCCTCTGGAGTTGCTTTCCCCAAGTAAATAATATATTTTTTTGTTTAGTTGTAGTACTGCCCTGAAGGCGCAGGTTTTACGGTAACATTTTGGAAATTTATTCAGTAATGAGTGGACATTTGAGGGGAGAGGTCGCGCGCTCGCATTGCAGTTCCGTCAAGCAATGAATGAGGAAATGGGTGTTATACAAGCAAAGTAGAAAAATAACTCAGGTACGCGGCATACGTCATTCCTATGTCTACCTACGTTAAATTATCGTGAAAACAAGCTTATGTATCCAAGCGGTTAAATAATTAATTATTTTATCGTATAAAAATGAATGTTTCTTTGTTTGTTCCTCAAGCGGAACCTAAAGCATTTATCCGATAGCGATATATATTATAGTGCAAGTGAGCTCTAGCGTTATGAATTTATTTCCTGTACTGTTTATCCGATTGTGATGAAACTTTTGTAAGTTGTTAAATGCACACCTTCGTAATTCCTTATACGGTACCTAAAGCATTACTCCAATTGCAAAGAAACTTTGGTGATTTGTTGTGCACATACCTGTAATGGTTTCTATATGTAGTGCTGAGCTCTGGCGTTATAAAAAATTTCCTATACAATTCATTCGATTGCGCTGAAACAATAGGTGATTTGTTGTGCACACGCCCGCGAAGGATTCTATATACATATAGTGGTGAGCTCTGACGTCATGAGATTTGTATAAATAATTACAATATTTCCTTCTCATCCCCATTCACCTTCAGCCACACAACATACCCCAATTGGGGATGCCATAGTCTCACTGACTCCAGACGGGAGCAGGTGGGACTTTTGTAAGGTATTCATATAAAAAAAGGAGTGGCGGACGTATGAATCCATCTCTCCCACAGCGGGGCAAGGCGATGAGTCGAGAGAGTCAAATAAATTTTGGGTAATTTGTACACGAGCTGCCAATAAGAAGAAACAGCCTCAGGAGCACACGTGCTTCAAGAATTATTCAGGGTCGTCTACCGCGATGGAATCCTTGTTCTACCGTTATTTCATACATGGAAGATGCTTCAGAGAGGAACTAGCGTCATTGATCCCTTCAGCACCGGTGCAAAGCCGGGAAACACGCCAAACGCGCGCCCAACATATATACACGGTCGAAATTTCTCACATGAGAACGGGTCGCTTCTACCACTCGTTCTTGAGTTCAACAGCTCAGCTGTGAAACGATTTGCCGGCCTCTGTGTTTCCTCCTTCATACAATATGGGTCTCTTAAAGACAATTTTTCTCCGGGCCTCCTGTGCGAAGTTATATATAAAAATAAAAGAAAGATTCTACTATTACTGTTGAGAGGTTTAAAAATTCCGTACGACTGACACTGTTTAACACAAGTACTAAAGATAAAATTAATATCATTCTAAAATCCACAAGTCTTGGCAATTTTTGTAGGATATTATGCTGAATATTTGCATACCAAGTTTACATTTAGTTGATTTTATATCAATTTGTATTAAATTTTGTGATTTTTCGTTTATGTGCGTCATTCTACTTTTTGTTTATCTGAGCTAATATTTTGAAATATATTCTTTCTTGAGTACGAAAAAATTTGTCGAAATAAACTTTCAAAAACAAAACCACCTTTTGTCATTTCTGTTGCACGTACTTAAAAATATTTGTCCCAACTTTATTTTATGATCTCCCTTTATTCACACCCATTATTTTCCGGTAATATTATAAATACAGTTATTACCATTTTATAAACCATACAATCTACGTCAAAACACCATTAGATTCAAAGTCTCATTGAGTAAAAAACGGAGACGTCAAAAAAGGTTCAGGGCGTAAAAGATGTTTCTATCTATCCATTCAATTGCTAATATAATTTTTTGTCTGTCTAGCTGTATCCATTATCTAGTAAACAAATTTAAATTTTATAGAGCAAGTGTATTTTTTATTTCGTACTTTATCAAAATGCTAAATGGTTTACCAATTTGGTGTCAATCTTACCCGAGTCTGCCCCATAGACGGCAAAAATTGTGGTTCGCTAGCGGGCTGTACAAGTACCAAAAATACCTAACTGCAGTGAAGCCGAGTTTTGATATCCCCCCCTGAAGCATGATTATTTATTTATTGTGTCCGAAACTAGTGTTTGTTAATCTTGAACATGTTATCAATACAATGATAGTATCATCAACGGAAATTTTATTGTTATTGTTATTATTATAATTGTAGGATTTGAGAAGCATAAAGATTTATAAAAAAATATTTGCCTCAGGATCCATCAAAAACAGCCTTTCAAAAACAAACATTGTTAATTTTAGAGGCAATCAGGAATTTACCTTTCGAATGAACATCGTTAGTAAACTTGAAAAATTAAGACAACTGTCTAATTTTCTATAGAAATATTAAAAATAAAATAATTTTGGTAAGTAAGTTACTACTTTATCGTTTGTCTGAATTGTTCCCACAGTCAGTTCCAATTTTTAAAATGACACTAAAATTCATAGCAAATCACAGTTCTAAAGTTCATTGAACCTTAGAGACATACAGAATCACACCCAAAATTAGAATGTTTAATAATATGTAATTGTAGTGTCACTTTTTAACAAGTTAATTGATTTGTTTTCTCCCGGTCATCCCTTATGCCGCATTCACGACATTCAGACTAGTAGTGGGCAAGGCGGGTCAGTTGAACGAGCCAATTCACAAGGTCTCGTTCACTGTAAAGAACCGGTTCCGTGAACCGGCTCAATTGAACGACGGTTCACTAAAGATGTTCCTTCTCCCCCCGCTCCACTCACGCTTCCTCGGGCCTCCTTAATATTTCAATCAAAAGGGAATCCCGATAATGTCGGAATCCCCCTTCGTTAGAATGAAATCATTTGTTTGGTCAAGTTTTGGTACAAAAAATTTGCTATAAGAACTATAAAATATAGCTGATAAGAACACTTTAATCTTTCTTAATAGACCGAGAAGCGATACCTAAAAAATTGGAAAGCAGGGCTTAAACCAACCTTCTGATAGCGTCCGTATGCGAACTGCGAACTAATGTGGCGCCATCTTGAAACGGCAATATGTATTATAATTTTTATCATACAATTTTTGATCAACATTACTTTTTTAACGATTATTTAGATATAAATGATTATTGAACATAAATATGACTGATAATAAACAATGAACAATAATGAACAATGAAAATAATATTACTCATCCTTGTTTTTGTTATAAATATACAAAATTATGTGACCGGAGCGATGACGCCACGACCCATATGACTGCAGTTTACGCACGCATACTATGAATCCCGATATTATTGAACCGCGCGCTTTTGCAGGCCACCGCGCAGAAAAGTCTCCCAATGAACGAATGAGCTGAGCTGTAAACCGTTACCTTACTTACGGATTGTACTTTTCTGCGCGGCGGCCTAGTGAACGAACGAACAATGCGGATCCCGGATCAGTCAGTGACCCGTCGAACGATACGCGGACCTCTCGGCTCCCGCGGTTCACCGGATCAGTCGGTTCACCGGATCAGACGGGTCTCGCAGATCACCGGATCACTCGTTCGCAAAGATCCGCGAACGAGTGAGCGGGTGATCTGCGGAACCGGATCGACGGATCAGCGTGGAGAAGCGGATCACTTCGTTCGTTCGTTCGCGAACGACTCGCCTCTAATTCAGACACATTCAATGTATCATAGATTGCAACGCGAATTCGTCGTTTGGACAGCAATACGAACATTGTCAAACATGCAAAATACCGTCCAAGCAACTCGCATTGCGTTACATGTTGCAATGCACGAGTATGGACACGGCTTTATGACAGATATGTAATATTCAAAATCACTTTAGATCAGTGGCGGCGAAATGGGGGGTGCCTAGCACCAAGGGGTCACAATGACAACTCACACGTCGAAACAAGAGAGGCAGCATCAACACTCCTACTAGCTTTGTGTGACTTCAGTTTTCTATGCTATCTTTCCTTTTGTCCTAGAAGAAGTTAATCAGACACAAATATACAAACATCTGGGCTATCATTGGAAAAGTGTGTAATAAAAATTAAGGCTCTTAAAAATTTTCTTCAAAGTCAACACAACCAAATATGTAGTGGAAAAGGCTATTTGCTACAAAAAAAATGTGAAGACTTAGACATTCCTTTTTGGATTGAAGGAAAAGAGGAAGGAAGAAATTTCGAAAACGTTTGCCTGGAGAAATGGCCCGAGATGCTGGATTTACATTTCCAGAGGAACTGCAGAAAGCAATGTTAGAATGTCAACTTTAGATTCAACATATATTTTACGAAGAACTAGACCATCGTTACAGGGAAATGGATTTTATTCTGGTTACATTTAGTGTTATTCAGCCTAAAACGTGAAGAAAATCTTCGTGGAATGATTCCAAATCTGTTAAAAATTTACGATGAATTTTCAGCAGAGGAGAGTGTTGGAGAGTTTTCAGCAGCAGAGCGTTGGAGATTTTCGATTGAGGCCCCATTTGGAAGTCGCCAACATTTCTGCCCAAGAAGCGGTTCAATGGACTACATGGAGCTTCTCAGATTCATTGTAAAATGGGGCTATTCTGAGTCTGTTTAGCGCTATATCTTAGATTTTTTTTAACAATTGGTGTTTCGGTGGCTTCATGTGAATGAAGCTCTTCAAAGTTAAAATTAATAAAATCTTACTTATGGTCCACAATGAGCCAAGCGCGACTAACCAATCTTTCGATTTTATCATTTGAAAAAGACAGGGGAATCCATTTTGATAATGTGATTTTGAATATTTTAGTAAATTTAAGTCTCGGAAGCATGTTTAGTATTTGGTGTTTTATTTTAAGTAGGGGTGCTCAATATAAAACCGCCCGGGGTGCCAATCTACCCTATGCTGCCACTGCTTTGAATTACAATTTGTTATGGTAAAATTTAATATTATTGTAGGTAATGGAGCTCACCCACACTCCACAGAACCGAGTATCAGTCCCTGAATTGTTACAAGAGCTTCAGATCACGCAACGAGAATTGGACAATTTGAGGGTAAAT
Source organism: Limnephilus auricula (assembly GCA_951813805.1). NCBI lineage: Eukaryota > Metazoa > Arthropoda > Insecta > Trichoptera > Limnephilidae > Limnephilus > Limnephilus auricula. The sequence continues at coordinate 46,455,502 of OX638388.1, read as the reverse complement.
TTTTCAATGCATTACATTATTATTATGTATACGAATTCATAATTTCACACACGCTCAATAATACAATACATTAAATCTAATCAGTTGCTATAACCACAGATTTTTTTTTTTAACACAACTGTGCAGCATGAACATTAAAATTATTTCATACTAAGATTAAAGGTAGATTCAGACTGGACGACGTACGTACGCATCGCTATGCCAAACAATGCTTAGCAACCCAGACATTTTCTATGAAAATGGCCACAGACATCGCACGTCGCGATGCGTGTGGCCAATGTGATTCTAAAACATAAATTTTCATTGAAAATCTATGGTTGCTAAGTAGCCCAGATATTGTTAGGCGTAGCGATGCATACGTACGTCGACCCAGTCTGAATCTACCATAACTTAGTCTAACTATTTTTTTTTACATGACAACACCGAAATGAAAATGGTTACCTACCACACCTACCATTTCTGAAACATTGAAAATAAAACATGTTATTATACATTAGGTACCTACCTACTTGATATATCATGTGTTTTTCTTCCACATGGCACATAGAGCCTAGACCATGCCTAGACTGAGCATTTGGATAGCCATGTTGTATTACATTAGAATAAAATTTAATGATAGTCACTATGCTATACTGACCATTATATTGTATTCATTTGACATTTCATGACCAATATTCTAATGTTAGTTGATTGTTGGGAATTGAATCGTTTGGCATATCCTATTTCCGGAGTCAACTTTCCTGGATAATCTTGCAATATACACCATTCAAAACCTCCAGCAAGATTTATGGCCTTCCTAGGTCTAAAAATGACGAGTTTCGAGTTATGCGGGAACATTGCAAGGCTGAGAAACATGGGCTTTAGGAGATGAAGCGAACCCCTTAAATCAACCATCATGAGATAATGTATTGTCTGTATAATAATAATATGTTAGAATTATTTATGTAATATTAGTTGAATAATAATTCCATAGAAGTTTTCTGTAGCGGGAAATATGTAGATGGAATAACCCATTGTATCTTTGCCATAACCCAAGTATTTTGCAGGATCAAACCTACTCGCCGGAGCGTATGTCGTCAAAATCACAAATACTTCTAAGTGCAAAGGAGGCTGTTTCGCTTTGGGTTCTAGGCGCTCGAAAGGTGGGAAGTCGCTCAGCAGTACTTGCAGTACAGGAGATATTTAGTTACACTTACATGGCAATACCTAACCTAATAATGCTTTTCTTCACTGGCAGTTGGAGCGCTGATTTAAACAGGGACCCATTATACTCAAATATTGTATTTCAGGAGCATCACACCTCTTTAATAACTCAAGATTTATTTATTTTGATCTTATTGGCTCCATCAAAACCATAGTCAAGTTAGCCTCTCAGAAGCTGGACATACTGTACAGGTGTACACATGGTGTACAGATATTGAATACTGTACTATATATATATGTACAACATGTGCCATTAACATAATTGACATAACATATAAATAGTACAACAACATGATTTGTACAGGGCCAGCAGTTGTGTACTATTAAAGTATCTATACACTTTAGTAGGTATACATATAGTACAGTACATGTACACATATAGTACAGTACAGTTGTACATTTGCCATTAACATAATTGAACATATAAGTAGTACAACAACGTGATTTGTGCAGGGCCAGCAGTTGTGTACTATTAAAGTATCTATACACTATAGTAGGTATACATATAGTACAGTATGTGTACACATACAGTACAGTACGTGTACACATATAGAACAGTAAACGTACTGTACTACATGTGTACACGTGCTGTACTACGTATAGTACAGTACATGTACACTAGGGTGTCCCAAGACATAAGGGAGAATTTTTTTTTCATGAATTTAAATACGCATACCCTCTTATTTTTTTCCATTTGATCCCGATAACTCATATCATAAATATTATTTTGATTAAACATCGGTAACCCGTGCCGACTTGATGCCAAACATACGGTACAAAAATTTGTACTGAGTTAATATGGAAGGATTTTAAACTTTATTGTTTGTCGGATAAATAAAACTAAAAAATGTCCAAATGTTCAATTATGTAGTATTTTATATTTAAAAATGGTTTATTGATTAAATTTTCGCTTCAGAGTTTGTTTTTTAAAGTCAGGATAAATTGTTTTTGTTCCTCTTCGACCGTGATAATTAAAATCCGTGAAAATTTTGCATTAACTTAACAGCTCTTTCAGCTGTATCATTCACTACCCTCACGACACCTTCTTTCAGGTTTTTTGATACGAACCATTATTTGACCACATTGCAGGGCATCGAGCTTGGTGCATAGAATCTGGAGGCCGAATCTTAAATTTTCTCTCTAAATCTACGCCTAAAAATATTACATAGAGCTCTAACAACTCTCGATAGTAATCTTGAAGCATTTTTGTTGTCAGTGCAGTACGGTAAAAGTCAAGCAAATAATCGATTTCGGAAGCGGTTAGGTGTTGTGAGATTTTCTCTGTAGCACTGAATTTTATCCGAATCATAATTTTTCCAGTTATCTCGAAACTCTTTGAAGAGTGGGCTGTCAGGGCTTGTGGTCACTGATTTTTACTTGAAACACGGCTTTTAATACCAACTAATACACGTGATGGCGGCAAGCAAAAATAATATTTCTTTGTTAAGTTTTTGTTCAAGAAGCGCACAAGCACCATTGAAGCGACCTGTATTTGAAGCTGTAGTATCACAACACAGAATTTGCACTTTATCTTCCAGATTCTAGTAAAAAATCACATTCCATACAGCCTGCGCTTGTCCGCATCCCGAAGAACTTTCCAATCGAGGCACAGAAATAAGTTGTTCGTTATTCCCACATGATATAACAATTGGAAGACGTTCTTTTTTTGATTTTCGTGGATCTGAAGCAGGCAACAGTTTGCCGTCCCAGTGAAGAGTCACAACATCTGGTACCTCGTTTTGAAAATTAACTTTTATGGCCTCCGCGCGCGCTTTTCGTTTTTCCTTTCGAATGCTTTGAATTGGAAACTGATCAATATTATATCTAAGCGCCTCAATAGTAGCGTCAAGAATGAAAACATAATCTCTCATACTTAACTGGCACCCGTCTAGCTCTACGACTAACTTTGGAGTAATGAAGCCTTTTCGCATCGACGTTTTACTGGTTTCAGGTTGAGTTTTCTTCTAAATCTGTGTCTTTGTTAGAATCAGAAGATAAGTAATTTTTTAACGGTTCTTAAGACGAAGTTGAAGGAGTTGACGCAGACAAATATTTAGTACGCCGCTTTTCTTCCTCGATTATTCTAAGGCACGCTCTCTCCTCTTTAACTGTCAGTTTTTTGTCAACCCCCGCTAAGTACCTGGCTCTCTTTGCCGCTGCAAGAAGATTCTATTTTTATTAATTCAAGGGCATCGTCGTGTGCAATGTCAAATAAATTGTCTAAGTTTTTGACAAAATCTTGACGACGTTGTTCAAATATGTTTTGCGTTTTCTGCGCATTTTTTTGGAAGTCCCTCCAAACTTGATAGAAGTTTACAAGTTTCTTCACACAATTAGGTAAAGATTTGGTTGGTATACGAGCCTTTTCCCAATAGATAACACACTCGCGAATAGTGAGATAAGCACTTTAATTGACACTTAAATCACTTCCTGGATATTGTAGAACGAAACAATAAGAACTTGTTAATTAGAGGGCAGTTTTGATCCCGATATTTGGTGTTTTACGACTTTACGATTAAAGTCATACTATTTTTAGAACTGTGTAAATCTAACGACAACTTGCCTGAATGAGTAATATGCGTTTACTAACAAAAAAACAAGTTACTACAAGCGCATCGACACGTTTGCTTGCGGGTTTCTTAATATACAAGTACTAAAATGTTTCGATGCAAGTCGGCACGGGTTGCCGTGGTCCCACGTAAACGAATTTTTATTTTTAAGTGTTTTGTCATTATTGAAATTTGAGGGTATGCGTTGAAAAATAACAACTTTAATTTTTTTGGGACACCTTAATGTACACATATAGTACAGTACAGTACGTGTACACATATAGTACAGTACAGTACGTGTACACATATAGTACAGTAAACGTACTGTACTATATGTATACCTACTATAGTGTATAGATACTTTAATAGTGTATAGATACTTTAATAGTACACAACTGCTGGCCATGTACGAATCATGTTGTTGTACTATATATATATGTTATGTCAATTATGTTAATGGCACATGTTGTGCCTTATATGTGGAAATAAATTTAAAAAATCGCAAGTGCGCTCCACTATGCAACCTTTTTGGTTGCATAGTGGTCCCAAAATTTGGCAACCACTTCTGCTCTGGAGCCCCAAAATACCTGAAAAACCCCTCGACTCTGTGGAGAAATAGGCGGTCCGTTTGATAGATTCCCGTCTTAACAAGCTGATTGCAATCTTCGGAGTGCAGGCGCCAGGTATTTTTGCTGTCCTTGTTCTACAGGTATTACAAAGGAAGATGCTCCGAGGAACTAGCTTCATTGATCCCTTCGACACCGATGCATAAGAAAACATGAGAATGGGTCGCTTCTACTACTCGAGCTTAACAGCTCAGCTGTACGATTTGCCGGCCTCTGTGTTTGTTCCCTCCTACAACATGAGTCTCTTCAAGAACCATGTTCACCCCTTCCTCTCCTCAAAAAGACCCTCCACACAGCATCTTATGAATAATTAAATATTATGCTAATTGGAAAAGTATTTGTACAAATACATTGAATAGGTACCTACTATTAAAGAGATGTGATGTTTGTATATTGAATACCTATGTTTACGCGTAATGGGTGCTGGAATCACCACTTCAATTATATATTATTTTTTAAGTCATTAAACAATTTACTAGCACTAGCGCATGGTAGAATTTTGCACATCACTGATAGATTATTTTTTGTTGGTTAATTTGTTTAGTTTTATCTTTAACACAATGCAGGGAAACAGCCTCTTTTGACAAATCACAAATTACGTTGGTTTTCAAAGGTGACATTGATTTTGCTAGTATATCTAGATAATTTGAAAAAGCAGATGACAATATTTTTATAAAAGTATTTCAATTTTAGATGAATGGCATGCACATATTTTGTAAGTTAATCAAAGCATTACATCACACACAAGTGACGACCACCATTGCAAGAGTTAGTTGGTAATGTACCTACCTTAAGTTTAATATCAAATTGAAGAGAATGATGCCTGCAAGTGGAATGATTGCATATAGAATGTAGTTGCCAACAGGCATCAACCATCGTTGCATTAGTGCAGTGAGCAATAATTCAAATTTCTGAAAATAATTGGCTATTGGCAACAAAACTGCACTCTTTTTATTATTTGTGTTTTATGTCTGTAGAACTGTAGGTATACGAATTTATTGTTCTCTACATCATTTACAAGATATTGTTTGTTGTAAATGTAGTACTTACCTATTTTAATGATACCAAGAAGCATAGCCTTGTAATTCGTATAGGTAATAATATAATGATTTCTTTTTTAGATTAGGAGTCGTGGAGTAATGCTCCACGGTAGGCATTTAAATTTCTTGTAACATTATCTGTTTTCATATTTTATATGGGTAGGTACATTCTGTAATATTTTAGTTTCATCATTTTATTTTATTAAAATCTTATTAGCAAATATTTTTGAAATTTTATTTCAGTTCTTCGCTTCTTACTAACGCTTTATGGAAATAATGCAGGCAAAGGAAAAATTTGAATTTTGTATTAACAATAAATTGGTGATAGGAATACTGAAAACATTGGATCTATATAAACGACAAATGATAAACATTATAATATTGATTATGTGTAAATAAATAATAATCGTTACGATGTTGAGAAGTGGCGGAAACAGTTTCATAACTCCATATTAAAGCGAAGCATGTGGCATGATGTATATATTAATAATTGGCTAATTCATGTATTGGTAATACAATTATATACTATATAGACTAAATGAATGCTCCATGTTTCAGGCAATGTACAAACGCATTGTAGAAGCGCAGGCAGGATCAAGAAGAAGTGTGGACCCGGAAGTGACGCTCCAGTTCCTGAAATCTGCCATCTATTATTTCCTGACAGACAGAGAAAACCACCAGGGACATCTCAATGCCATCGAAAGCATCCTGGGATTCTCCGACAAAGAAAAAGAAACTATTCAACGTTCCAGACATACATAGCTTAACTCGATGCATCCACATAACCCTTTCCCTGACGCCTTGCCCTTGCGTTCGTCTATTGCATTGCATTCATAGCCGGAAATGTAACATGTTTCTCTAAAGGCTTGCAAAAATAAGTTGTGTTCTTTTTACGATGGCTTGTCTTAAATGCATATAATATTAGGCCAGAGGGTGACAGCGGTGATAAATGTCTGTAGGTATAATCCAGTCCATCCAAAGAGTGATATTAGATTTCAAAGAAAGTGGAAATTAGTGACCGGTAAACATAAAAGAAATCATCTAAAATCGAAAAGTAATCGTCCATTATAATTATTGAATAATATTTCAGCATTGTTTAAGAATGTAAATAAATGACAGGAATATGATATGGTTAATAATATGTAATGCCATTATGTAAACTAAATTTGGTGCCTTCTACTAGTGTATGGATGAAGATGGTTCCTATTATATTTACTTTTGTCAAAAAAAGTTCTTAAATGTTAGTTTGGTTCCGTATTCTTTGAACAATCACTGTACATTAATTACAAGAGTTGAATGTCTCCAAAGATTAATACATATTTAATAATAAATTAATGATTTGTGTAAAGAGAAGTAGCAAATTAGATAAATAAACTGGTCACAGAAGACCTGTTGTTTCCAGTTTCTTGGATTGCCTAAATTCGGTCGATAAGGGAAAGGGTTTTCAAGGAATCTCCGCAGCTTGATGACAATGTAGTGAATAGTGATATAGGAATTAATAGGGTAGAAAGGCATCTTCAGGACAAGACAGTTGTCAGCTGCTTCACTGACGGTAGAGTGTAGAAAGGTTGTCTTTATTTTTTAGTTAAGATTATTGTGATATGTTGACAAAACCTAAAAAATGTTATTTGTAAATTAAAAAATATATTTATTTTTCTGGCTGATTAATTATTTAAAGCTAATTAATTGTATAATTAAAAAATATTATTGAAATTAGTCTTTATTTAATATCCAGAGAAATAAAAAGGTTGTGAAAATTTCACAAACCTTCCAATCCAAAAAAGTTAAACCCTCCATTATTATAATAGTCCAGTTTTGTGTCTAAATTTTTGTAGGTGAATTTGCAAAATATTAGTACTGAAATCAAAGTGGAATGAATTTAAATTTTAACAGCACTGCATATCAATTTTAACAGCACTACAATACAATTAAATTGATATAACTTAAAAAATAAAATAGGTAATAAAAAAAGGGGATGTCAGCATGAGGAAAGTGCTATCCGGAGTTCCCAGGAGCTCACCTTTTCATCATAATCACTCTATTGGTTTGATCCAAGCTTTCATTCTATGGAACTCGCATATAAACAGCATTTCAAAGAAACTCACAAAGCTCATGTACTCCTATAGAAAAATGATCTATATGGAGATTTGACCAAATATATCAAGACAAACCGCGTGGGTCTTAAAAATGACACCGGAACCAAAAATATTGGTTTACGAAAACATTTATCGAAAAGAAAGTCCATTATCTCAGTCATAAGATTGCAAGAAGCATTGGTTTTTACCTTTTGTTGGTGTGCTTGAAGCAAATTAGTTTTCCAGCAAGGTCACGATGGCAATGGAATGACTAGCTTTATGAAGATCGTTTTTAAAACACAAAATTGAGGCAGTTAGAAATATTCTAGGCATGGGCTACCCCGGACTTTATTATCAACAATTTACTCAGTTTATGAACACTTAAAAATATATATTCGTAACATATAGATTCGATGCAGCATATCGAGAAAAGAAATATTTGATAAAAATGTTTAATTTCTTCCTAGCAAAACAACTACGTCACACGCAAGAGATGAGATGGAATTTGATGGGTAGTTGTATTATGAAATTACTCATAGGTGGTGTTACTTTTGAACTGACATTAAGGGCTAATCTATCGATCTAATAATTTCTTATATCGATCTTACATCTAATAATTTCCTATATTGATGGTGTGAAGTCTACTATGCTCTTTGCAAATTACATAAGAATATGGGATTATTGGATGGGGACGTCTCAAACACCTACATAAAGCAGCTTGTTAAAACACAAAAAATAATTATAAAATTAATCCTGAAAGTACCCATAAGAAATACATCAAAAGAAAATTTTAACAACTTTGATATTTCAATATTATAAAACCTATACAAAAATCACTAATAGTGAGCTCTAGCGTCATGAAATTAATTCCTGTACTATTCATCTGATTGCGATGAAAATTTGGTAAGTTGTTGTGAACATGCCCACGAAGGTTTCTATATATATACTGGTGGGCTCTGGCATTATGAAATTTGCATAAAACATTTTCAATAGGTTACACGAGAGTTGTTTGATAAATAGGTGTGTTTTATAGAGTTTAGCAGCAGAAAAAAAATGCCAGATGGGGAGGCAAATCCGGAAGGGTATTTAAGGAGGGGGCATTCGCGGGGGGGGGGCGAAAGGCGGAGAAGGTGAATGGGTCAGGAGGGGTTTGTGAGAAGGGTGACAGCAGGAGAGGGGAGGGGCAACGCGGGGAAGGTGCTTTCTTATTTGCATTTTTTCAATATTATTCTAACTGCCCAAAGAAAATTTGAAAAATAATTGTCATTGAAATAGCGACATTTCAAGACATAATTCTATAATTACTTATTAAAGCAAATGAATGTTACATAAATGTGGTTTATAACCAAACAGGTGGGTATTTTTACAAATCCTATCAACCCAGGAGAAATTTAAATTAAGCTTTTAATTTATTGTAAGCGCATTTGTACATGGAGCTGCTTAAAAGTGACCCGAGCTACATGTGCATAGCACACGCGCCACTCGTGAGTACCCGCCATACTATTTTGCTAGTATTCGTACATGATGCTACGCGCATCACTACATCCCATGTATGAAGGGGCTGAGAAAATGAAGATACTTTTTTTTAACACGAAATAGACCAACTGTTCACAGGACTAGTTATGAACACCATGCTTGTACCTTATGCAAAATTAATTTGTAGGTAGGTACTTCGACAGGGCAGTTTTGCTTTAGTTTTTTTTTTTATTTACTACTTTTCCATATTTATAGCATATAAGCGCCTGCGCCCACTGAGGCAACTGAAAACCAACTAAAACCGGCTGTTTTATCTGTCTTGATTGGTCAAAAAGCTTGTTTAACCATAGACGAAGAACAATCAGCTGACAGCTGGCAACTAGCAACGGCCGCCCAGGGCAATCAGCAGTGACAGTCGCAAGTCACCGCTTGCGTTACCATTGACAACGGGGTTTTGTGTGATTGTGAAGTGCGCGGGCCATCACTTTGTCATACAAAGACAGTTGAGAGTTTTCAGTTGCCTCAGTGGGCGGAGGCGCTAAGCATAAATTTCACGCAACATCCAAAGACAAAGCTCATATGCTGTTTGAAGAAAGTCAACTTTCTTTCGGCAGAGTTGATGTTCCTGTGGGAATTTAATGCGTTGCGGGGCCTAGTCCGTAATAACACACAGCCCAGCCCCATTGAGGCGACATTTCTCACTTTATCAAAATGGTATTCTTAAAAGTGGTTAAGTATTCATTACATGCACATATACACGGCCGGCGTAGTCCAGTGGTAAATCTTCAGACTCCCATTCCGAAGGTCGCAGCTCAAACCCGACGTGCGTAAATAAAATTTATTTGATTATTGTGTTATTTCACAATTAATTAATTAAAAATAATATGAGTAGAAGATACTCTCAGTATAGCCCTGGTGTAAGACCACCATTCAGAATTGAAACATTGCTTGAAATGGCTTCAGCCGTTTTTAGTGACTATCTGAATAGCCAGGTACCTCCCCATCTCCTTCCCTTCCCCACTTACCTTCAGCCTCACAACATACCCCAATTGGGGATGCCATAGTCTCAGTGGCTCCAGACGGGAGCAGTTGGGACTCTTGACAGGTGAAAAAATTGATAAGAAATAAAAGGGGTGGTGGGATTTTAGAATAGTTTTATTGTTATTAAAATAAATCACTTCTTGTTATGAATGATTCCGTCATACTTCTGCTGGAACCACTTCATGGCGTCCTCTTTAGTCAGGCGATGGGGGAATCCAACCTTTCCACGCTTGCGCTTCCTGTGAGCCACGTTGAATCCTGCAACAAACAAACACCATTAGCCTTTATTACATCAATCACAGAGGAGCGAGGAGTATGACTCACGGATGATCTGTTTCTCATTTTTAGTAATCCACCGAGCCAGTCAGAGATGGGTGGAAGTTGCAAAGAGATTTTATCTAGCACATCGTTGACTAAGAAAATTCTCAGTAGACAGAATTTTCTTGAACAAAAGATATGCACAATACATAAACAAAAGGGGCATTATTCAATGACAGATATAACCTTCTGGAAATATTATCCATTCTGAATCGATTTAATATTAATAATAATGAAATGTTTGGCATTAACCCCTAATGTCATACAGTCAGCATCATCTCAGTTGGAAGACAATAAAATCTTCTTTTTTTACAATAGCTCCGCACACGAGGCCCACAGGAGTGTTGGGGGTATTTTTAGTTCTGGAAAGAGAGGGATGAGTTTGAGGGGTGGCTTAGGGATCTGGGGGTCAATATGTTCAGGAGTGACGGACGTATGAATGATGGGTCGAGAATGTCCGGGCTGGAAAGGTTAAGCCTTCAATCAGTTACTCCCGATCCAGCCAGTCACTCAATAGGTGGGCAAATGCATTTGCCGCCAAGACCCGGACAAACCTCACTCCATTAACACAGGCACCCCTGCGAACTCGCCAAATGTAGCAAATCACTTGAGGTGACCTATGGCAGGGATGTTGGTTATCCAATAAATGGTTTCCAGGGTGGCGGTACCCATATCCGCCTCCCAAATTGAATGTTGTTTGTCAACAAACGATTAATTGTGAAAGGTTTTATTACTTCTTGAACATATATTATAATAAAATATGTAAGCATTCATTTTGAAATAAAATACGTAAGCATTCATTTTGAAAAAAAATTAATGAAGTCCATTATTCCATACACCTCCGCAGAGAGATATTTTGTAAACAGATTTTTCAATTATTGTAAAAATATTTTGATTATGTTATTTCCATTGCTAATAATAGCAATAATACATATTTGTGGAGCATGTAAATTTAAAACTAAATTTAAAGTTTTAAAGGAATAATAATTACCGGGGCGTCCCAGAACAACGTAGAAATCTAACCCGTAGATACCAATGGAAGGGTCGTACTTGATTCCCAAGTCAATGTGTTCCTGGATACCAAAGCCAAAGTTTCCGGTGTCGGAGAAGTTGCCTCGCACCAACTCGTATTCCTTTACCTGCAGACACAAACATATTCATCAATCTCACATCCAGGGACATCTTAAAATACTCATCAGCTAGTGGGAATGTCATGTATCTCCTATAAGTAATCTACCGAGCCAGACAGAGATAGGCGGATGTTGCAAAGAGATTATTAATCTAGCATATTTTAACAAAGGATATCCTCACTCGAGACAGGATATACATTAATAATAAAATATGCAATGAGGTATTATCATTTAGAAGAATTACCTCATTATTTTATATAATTTATTAATACAATTAAAAAAAAAACTGTTCAGTGGAACGAATGTTCTAAATTGCAAAATAATTATTACTGATTAGCCACTGCAAGATTATTATGTCTTGAAAACGCAATAACATTTCTACAAGGTGAAACAGAAAAGAACAATGCCCTCGCTGATTTCCAATGCAATTAAGTTCCCTGATAATTGCAGGATTATCAGATATTCCTTGTGAATGATGAGAAATTTATACATAAGAGAAAACGGATAAGGAAAGTCATAACAAATAACTGATGGTATCAATTGAATCATCATGGTAGTCAGTACAAGCCATTTTTTACTTTAATGCCGACCTGAACTTGACACAATCCATTCTCGCACAGTTAGTCATTTTACCGACTTTACAAAGATGGTAAGCAAAAGAGAAAAATGTAGGCAAGGAGGCATGCCGCTTTTCTGAACTTGAATGCGCGTATTATGACGATTTCTGTATCAACATCAGGTCGGTATTAAAGTTTGGCTATACTTGAAAGGATTGACAGAAGTTATGCAGAAACATGTGGCAAAACAAAAATTGGCAGACGAAAGCAGCTCCAAGAGACTCTCACCCAGTAGCAGTTAATAGTACAATAAGGGAGAACCTTCTGAAAACAAATACGACTTACCTTGAGTCCCCTCTCGAGGATTTCTTCGGCTTTGACACCTCGGACAGTGCAGTGGACAGCGATCTTTTCATTCCTACGGATACCGAAGGAACGCACGGTGTAGCGGGCCTTGGAGAACACGGGCTGTTGTCCAGTGAGCTGTTCCAACACCTGAAAGATCACATCACACATTTTAAAATATATGTTCACAAGTACGAATCACAGAACCCTCAAGGTTAAGACCAATATCTTAATTAAAATGGTTTGTTTCTCAGTTTTAGTAATCCACCGAGCCAGTCAGAGATGGGTGGAAGTTGCAAAAAGATTTTTATCTAGCACATCGTTGACTAAGGAAATCCTCAGAAGACAGAATTTTCTTGAACAAAAGATATGCGAACATTCATCAACACATTTTACAAATGTATACAAGCACAGGACAGGACAGGATAGCGTAAATTCTAGTGCATCAGTAATAATATGCTAATGGTAGATTCAGACTGGGTCGACGTACGTGCCCATCGCTACGCCTAACAATATCTGGACTGCTTAGCAACCATAGATTTTCAATGAAAATTTATGTTTTAGAATCACATTGGCCACACGCATCGCGACGTGCGATGTCTGTGGCCATTTTCATAGAAAATGTATGGGTTGCTAAGCATTGTTTGAGTAGCGATGCGTACGTACGTCGTCCAGTCTGAACCTACCATAATACTTGACAAGCACATGAAGAGGTATGGCTGTATATGTATACACTAGAGATGGTTATGGCAACAGTACAAATTGAAATTAATGGAATAGTGTTTTATGTAAATTATAATAGCTCGTTCACCATCATAAACATATTCGTGTTGTGGTTGGACATTTTTAACCTTAAAATATTGTTTTCGGGAGGTATGAGGCAAGTATGAAAATTCACTTGACATTTGAGGTTAAAAATATAAACAATTGTAAATCACTGAACTAACCTTGGCAGCACGGGTCAATCTATCACCAGACTCACCAACGCAAATATTCAAGCATAATTTGCGGATGTGCAGATTTCTCATAACATTTTTGGTGTTATCTTTAATAACTTTCCCCTCCTTCGCTTTCTTCACAGTTTTCACAGGTGCTACGGCCGGCTGAAAATAATGAACGACATTGTTATTATAGGCATTTTTTTTAACCAGCACCGCAACTTAAACTTAATTTATCTGAATAACTTTATGCGCCGATGGCTGTTATCCCGAGTGACATTTGGAACGTGTTATTTTCGGTCACATATTAGTAAATAGATTAACAACTTCGAAAACTTTTAATAATCAAATCAAGTAACTGAATCATTTTTCATTTGCAATTCGCGAAGCACTGATAAATAAAATCAATGATTATTAAGATATTTGAAGATTTAAAAACTAGTAATCAAAATAACACACCGCCATGATGCCCGACGAATCAAAAAAGGACCGTAAGTGTGGCCAGATTCCAAAACATTTTGGTTAACAACTTCGAAGGCTATTATTCCTAATGTTTTGCAGCCAGTAAAGAAGTACTTGATAACGAGTGAAAGGCGCTATCCATTAAAAAAATAGAACGAAAGAAAAAGCTCCGGATGCTTTTTGGCAAGTTTTTATTTCTCATCTATTGCATTAACTCACAAAGTAAGTTAATTTTATTGCATGAATAAATAATACTCCGATTTTTCACGTTCATTCTGAAAATACTACAAAACGCTAATACTGGATAATGACTAAATTTTTTTTGATTATTTCAAGCAAACAAGGTCTTTCCTGTTTTCGCTTTACAAAGAAGGTAATAAAAAAATATCAATGAAAGATTATTGTCCGGATATTTTTCTCGCCAACCGCCCATGAATACATAAAATACAATGAAAACCAAATTATTACGTTTTCAATCATTCACCACGAATCATCCACAAATGTAGTCTTTTTAGTGGGTTTACGAATTATTTATTTTTTATACTTGCTACACTTTTAAAAATATTATGAATATTATTTGTTTACGTTGGCAACCGCGCACCGAAATTAGTATTTTTACCGCCGTGGTTTTAAACACATTTGAAGAGGAAATTATTTATAAAAATGGATGATGATGAGGATGAGAGAATTTTGGATCCAACCGAACCACAAACCACATCTCATATTCCTCAAGAAAGGATAGCAGCCCGAGAATTGCGAATTCAAAGAAGACAAAATGCTCTCAAAAGGTATCCAAGCAACCAACAAAACATGTTCATTATGTTATTGGTTTATTTATGTTCATTATTAATTTATTAATTGAGGACTCCCACAGACGAGACTTTAGTTGCGGATACAATTGGAAAACAATAAAAAATTTATACAAATTTTTAAAAAAGTCTCACGCGCACTTCCATACAATGTAATGGATTTTTATGCCCGCAAGTTGCAATGCAACTGTCTCCCCAATTAAAGTCTCTCAATGTCTGGGGAAATTTCCCTAGATCTAGGGGAGAAAAATGCTTTTTAGGGAAAAGGGAAATTAGCACAAAATCTGGGGAAATTTTGAAATCTGGATATTTTTTTTTGAAATATGTTGTATGTACTTACATTAATCAAACAATGATGTTTTATGTTTTTAACACTGACAACTCAAAATGATATTAGGTATCTAGAAAAATAAAAGGGAAATTCAGTTTCGGTGATTGCGGTTGATTTTCATTTTACAAATACAAAGTGATTTTCATTAGGAAATTCCAATGGAAAGACACAATGTAATAACATACGACAACCACCCCCCCCCCCCTCTTTTTTTTCACCTCTTCCTCGCACACGATAAATGCTGGCGTCCCACAGGAATCGGTTCTATTTCCGACTTTGATTTTGTTGCACATCAATGACCTTTTGACATGTGCACCAATTCATTGTTACGCAGATGATAGCTTTTTGTTTGACAAGACTCCAAAGGGTGCACAAATTCCAACGGCTCGGAGGGCTTTTAAGCAAAGAATGGACGGTTACCTCGAGAATGTTTTCTCTTGGGTTAAGAATAATCTCGTTGAATTCAATGTTTCAAAGACCCAATCATGTCTGATTACGTCTAAAAGGGATCGAAATGACAATCTAGTCTCCTTCAACGGTAGCATCTTTCCGAACAGGCCCTCCATTGATATGCTCAGTGTAACTCTAAGTGATCAACTCAGGTAAGGGGGCTCCATCGAGGCCAGAGTTAAGTTGGCCTCTCAGAAACTGGGCGTACTGTACAGGGCCCGCAGATACTTTAATAGTGCTCAACAGCTAACCCTGTGCAAATCGCAGGTGCGCCCCACGGTTGAATTTGTCAGCCATCTCTCAGGAGCCCCAATGTATCTAAAAAAAACCCTCGACTCTGTGTAGAAACGGGCGTTCCGTTTGATAAATTCTCCCGTCTTAACAAACGGATTGCAATCTTTAGAGCACAGGCATCGGGTGGGAATGCTATACTTGTTCTTCTGGTATTTCAATGGAAGATACTCCGAGGAACTAGCGTCATTAATCCCCTCGGCACTGGTGCGTAGTCGGGAAACACGCCAAACACGCGCCCATCATGTGTACACGGTTGACATTTGTTACATGAGAACAGGTCGCTTCTACGACTCGTTCTTGTGTTGAACAGCTCGGGTTTGGAACGTTTTGCTGGCCTCTGTGTATCCTCCTTCCTACAACATGGGTAGTTATTGACGTACATGACGTACGTAGTCCAGCGGTAGGGCGTTGGACTCCCATTCCGAAGGCCACGGGTTCGAACCCGGCATGCGCAAATAAATTTTATTTAATTGATTTGTGTTATTTCACAATTAATTATTAAAAAATAATATATAGTATATTTGCGGCAAGTTCGAGAGTGGAAGATACTCTTAGTATTGCCCCGGTGTAAGACCACCATTCAGAATTGAAACGTTGCTTGAAATGGCTTTAGCCGTGTTTAGTGACTAGATCTGAATAGCCAGGTACTTCCCTACCTTCCTCTTCCTCGTCTCCTTCCCTTCCCCACTTACCTTCAGCCTCATTACATACCCCAATTGGGGATGCCATAGCCTCACTGGCTCCAGATGGGAGCAGTTGGGACTCTTGTGAGGTATTCACTATAACAAAAATAAATAAAAATAATATGGGTCTCTTCAAGACCCATGTTCACTCCTTTCTCTCCTCAAAAAGACCCTCCACACAGCATCTTCAAAGATGACATTGGCCCTGAGGGAAGTTATTTTTCTCAGGGCCTCCTGTGTGGAGTTAACGTAAAAAAAAATATATATATATATATATGTAGTGTTGATGTGTCTCAACAGAGGTCAGTAAAGCTGTAGAGAGTCATCTGTCGCTCGTTGGCAGGGTCTAATACCCTAACGGTTACGAATATAGGAGATGATATCCTATCGACAGGTAGGTAGGTACCTTCAGTGACTAGTTCCCCTACCTCAGAACAAGATAGAACATCCTTGAGAATGGACGTTAAGTCCAGTTGAATATTAAATATTCATTGTAAATAAGATGATAATAAACACGACTAGTAACCTAACGAACCAAAATATCATAGAAACTCCCGATCATCAGAGATGTATTGTTCACCAGAGGAAACAACATTATACAATGGGTAATGAGTAATAGAAGAGTAATTTGATATTATTTTATAATATTATGAACGGTGACCTGACAGTTAATCCCCCGACAGTTGGCCCCTCAAAGTTATAATTATAATTTTAAAAAATTGCATTATTTACCAATTTCAAACCTAAAATCGACTTCAAAAATTCCTTTCATAATAAGATGGTATGGATATCAAACGAATTTATTTAGTGTCGATTTTACGCTGGTATAACACAAAATATAGACCAGTAGTTTTTCCTTAATGCATTTGGATGAAAATGTATTTTATAAATTTGTTATTCGGCGGTAAATCCTCTCTACACATCACTCCAACAACATCATTAGATATGTGTTGTGTATTGTGTAAGTACGTATACTGTATTTTCCCTGAACCGACAGCATTTTCAGTTTTAGTCCCGGTGCCGGCAACCCGGGGGGTTATTTTATTTTTATTTATTTATATAGTTTTCTTTCATCCACCTCACCAGACAAAGTCTGTTCCGAGGCGAGTATATTGTGTACAAGTATGCCGGGGGGGCAGCTGTCGGGGATCAACTGTCATGAAACCATTGTGAACATTGTAAGATTAAGAATTTAACAATATTCTAGAACATCAGGGCCTGCAGAGGGTGGGGAAGAAGAGGAGATGGGCCCCGTAGAGCGCCAGGCGGTGGCCAGCGCAGCCCTGCTGGAGCACCTGCAAGCAGACGGGGAGGAGGCTGTCACCAATGTGCGCGTGGCTAGTGATGCGCGCGAGGTACAGCGGAGGTTCGCAGAGGCCAACAAGAATAAAGGTTTGCATTTTTTTTTTAATACCGCACAAGAGTCCCAACTGCTCCCGTCTGGAGCCAGTATGGCATCCCGCATTGGGGTATGTTGTGAGGCTGAAGGCAATGGGGAGGGGAAGATGATGGGGACTATCGGATTGGGAGTCGAGAGCCTTACCCTTCGACCACGGAGTATAATGTATAATATGTTACATTCACAAAGTTAACATGTGAGAAAATAAATTCTCTATAAGTAGATATTCTGGGAAAACTATTTATTATAGATTGTTTACTATTTTTTATAAATATTTAAATACATTATCTGGTCGGGCAATATAATTTACAAAACATAATTTTTGAAAAAAAAAGTCTGTTATCACAAAAATATAATCAGCTGGCGCACGGCGATCCGAGCGGAAATTTAGGTCATGGGAGGTATTAGGTCACGGGAGGTATTAGGTCAAGGGAGGTATTAGGTCACGGGAGGTATTAGATCAAGGGAGGTATTAGGTCACGGGAAGTATTAGGTCACAAGAGGTATTAGGTCAAGGGAGGTATTAGGTCACGGGAGGTATTAGTCACGGGAGGTATTAGGTCACAAGAGGTATCAGGTCACGGGAGGTATTAGGTCACGGGAGGTATTAGGTCAAGGGAGGTATTAGGTCACGGGAGGTATGAGGTCACGGAGGTATTAGGTCACGGGAGCCCGGCCTTCCAAAGATTAATAAATCTAGTTTTGATTCTGACAATACAACTTGATGACCAATTTAATAATTGTTGTAAATTCCAGAAACTTTGGCAAAACTGGAGGAGGAAGCGAAATTGGCTGAAGAAAAATTTCAAATTATATCCAAAAATTGGAATCCCATCTTGGAGTTGAATGATCCAATTGCAATAAATGAGGAGATAACGAACCAGAAAGAACGGTGCAATGATTTGATAGAACAGAAGAATGTACTCATTAGCAACCTCAAAGACGAAATGAAGCTTGTGGATGAAACATTTTACAGGGATTTACAGAAACAGGTTTGTTTATATCCAAACTTTCTATCTATGTTCTTCAATAGGCTGCCTACTTTATTTATTGTTTATTGTGAAAAACAATGCACATAGTAAGTACATTAATAATATCACATGAGATGGAGCTGGCGTCCCACAGGGATCAGTTCTGTCTCCGACTTTGATTTTGTTGCACATCAATGACCTTTTGACATTGCACAATTCATTGTTAGGCGGATGACAGTACAATCCATGATAGCTTTTCGTTTGACAAGCCCGCCCAAAGGGTGCACAAATTCCAACAGCTCGGAGGGCTTTGAAGCAAAGAATGGACGGTTACCTCGAGAGTGTTTTCTCTTGGGGTAAGAATAATCTCAATTTTTTTATATTAACTCCATACAGGAGGCCCTGAGGAAAATAATTTCCCTCGGGGCCTATGTCATCTTTGAAGATGCTGCGTGGAGGGTCTTTTTGAGGACAGGAAGGAGTGAACATGGGTCTTAAAGAGACCCATGTTGTAGGAAGGAGGAAACACAGAGGCCGGCAAATCGTTCCACAGCCAAGCTGTTGAACTCAAGAACGAGTCGTAAAAACTACCAGTTCTCATGTGACAAATGTCAACCGTGTACATATTTTGGGCGAGCGTTTGGCGTGTTTCCCGACTATGCACCGGTGCTGAGGGGATCAATGACGCTAGTTCCTCGGAGCATCTTCCATTGAAATACCGGTAGAACAAGGATAGCATTCCCACCCGACGCCTATGCTTTTAAGATTGCAATCCGTTTGTTAAGACGGGAGAATCTATCAAACGGACCGCCCGTTTCTGCACAAAGTCGAGGGTGTTTTTCAGGTACTTTGGGGCTCCAGACCAGAGGTGGCTGCCAAATTCAACCGTGGGGCGCACTTGCGATTTGTACAGTTGTGTACTATTAAAGTATCTGTTTTAAAGACCCAATCATGTCTGATTACGTCTAAAAGGGATCGAAATGACAATCTAGTCTCCTTCAACGGTAGCATTCTTCAGAACAGGCCCTCCATTGATATGCTCGGTGTAACTCTAAGTGAACAACTGCTAACCCTGTACAAATCGCAAGTGAGCCCCACGGTTGAATTTGGCAGCCATCTCTGGTCAGGAGCCCCAATATACTTTAAAAAACCCTCGACTCTGTGCGAAACGGGCGGTCCGCTTGATAGATTCTCCCGTCTTAACAAACAGATTGCAATCTTTAGAACACAGGCGTCGGGTAGGAATGCTATCCTTGCTCTACCGGTATTTCAATGGAAGATGCTCCGAGGAACTAGCGTCATTGATCTCCTCGGCGTATAGATAGTCGGGAAACACGCCAAACGCGTTCCCAACATATTCGATTCTTGTGTTCAACAGCTCAGGGGGTTTAGTCTATATCTCTCACAGCGCCCGTAACGCGGGTTTAGCTACGTCACGAATCCGTATTAACCCTCCTCTGACCGTGCTAAAAACTTTCTCGCGCTCCGATGCTGTACACTCAGTAAATATTAGTGTAATGTATTTATTTAATCCAATACATAAATGTATTGTGGAGGAATACCTAAAATGTTAACTCTATGTTTAGTATATTTACAAAGATATTTCAGTAAATACAAACCGTGACAGCTTAGTTCACAGCACCGTCAAGAAAGGTTAAACGGCAAACGTGCTTGTTTGTGAAACCGAAAGATAGAGACTAGGCCCCCAGCTGTGGAACAATTTGCCGGCCTCTGTGTTTCCTCTCCTTTCTACAACATGGTTCACTCCTTACTCTCCCCAAAAAGACCCTCCACACAGCGTCTTCAAAGACGACATAGGCCCTCAGGGAAATTATTTTCCTCAGAGCCTCCAGTGTGGAGTTAATGTAAAAAAAATAATTGGTTTAAATTAAAAATGTCTATCTCAGAAGAAATGTGGTTTAACAGAGTAGTCATTTTCCCCAAAGGCATGATCATTGGTAGGTTGGTCCTGCCTCTTGGAAAAATAAAAAGTCTGTGCTGTCTAGCTCTGATGAAGTTATCGGGGACATGAAGCGAAATTCGTTCCAGAATATCAGGAATGCAAATTTGCCCATTTAGCAGCGTATGTGCCACTAACACCATTGCAATTTCACTCCTAACGTCTAGAGGATCTAGTCCCAGCATTCCGGCGAGAAAATCAGAGGGATACTGGGAGGTATCGCATAAACTTTTTTTTGCACATTTTCTACATCATTTGAGTAAAGGGTACCTTCGGGCCCCCATATTACCGATCCAATCTCGAGAATTGTTATGTTTGCTTTATCCTCATTTAAACACAGTTGGGAGTTTCTTCAATAATAACTTGGTTCGTTACAAACTGTTTATTTACAAATAATAACTTTGAGCTTATGCGACTAAACTTATGGCGACTGGTAGGTAAATTCTGGCGCGCAGCTCCCTGGCAATGCCTATATGCGATCCTATTGATAACACTATTATCCGCCATCTGACGGAAACCAGATGAAGCTTAATAACTCCTGCCATCTATGGCTAACCTTCTTAACCTGCTAGTCCAATACACTACAAGAATGCTGCAAACCAGAGTGAAATACAGCATTTTTATGACTGCCGTATGAGTAAAAGATTTTTCATTGCAGATTACAAAATCTAGCATTCGCGTGGCAGAGTTGCACACCGATGTGAGAACGACATTTATGTTTTTTTTGTGGTTCCACAGTTAAAGGACATCAAGGAACTAAGCGAACGCATTGACGCCCAAGTAGTGCTAATGAGAAGTGCGTACGAGTCTCAACTCAATCTTATTGAGAGCGCCATAGAAATGGAGCGAGCCCTCACAATCGAGTACAACCGCAAGCGGTGGGAAGCTTTGTACAAGAAAAGGGACAAAGAAGAAATGACAAATATTTATCAAAAAATGGAGCAGGTAATTTGTAATCTTTCTGGTCAATTCACGTTGCATTGCAATGAACACGACTATAGAATTTAGTTTAAGTCAAAGCCACTAGATATTGAATTGAGTCTTTTACAGATTGCTGATTTTGAAAGGCGAATGGATACTTTGACGTTGGAACACAGAGAGAAGTACAGACGAGCCAAGATCCAACTGGAGACAGAAATTCAAACCCTACAGCAGGAATTGCAACAATTAAAAGCTACTTGTATAATTAATAGCGAAAAAATAGACTATAACTTTCAGGCAAGTTCCATCTTTTTTAATTTGGGAGTCGGGCATGGTGTGGTACCACCGCCATTTATTGCATAACCAACACCACTGCCATTGGTCACCCCAAGTGGTTCGCTACGTTTGGTGACTTGACGGGGGTTCTCGAGTTGATGGGTGAGTTTTGTCTAGGTCTTGGCGGTGGATGCTTTTGCCCACCTACTCTGCGCGGCGGGCCGGATTGAGAGAGACTGGTTAAGGGAGACCTTTTGAGCTCTCTAGCCAGACTCTCTAGATCCATCGCATTGCACCGCAGTGGGAAGGATGGATTCATACGTTTGTCATTCCTAAACACCTTTTTCCTTGACAGAACTTCCTATCCCTAAAAAGACCCTCCACCCAGCACCCCCTAAGATGACATACGCCCTGAGGGAAATTAAATTCCTCAGCGCCTCCTGTGTGAAGCTAATGTAAAAAAACCTACAATATTAGATTTAGCCAATTCTTCAGTGGATTTAACCAACCTAATCATCTTTTTTCAAGAAAATTATAAGGATTTTTCTTTGCATTAGGTTTTGAAAAGGAGGGAGGAAGAAAATGTGTTTGTCAGATCTCAACAGAAGAGGAAACTAAATAAGATGCAGGATGTCATCAACGGTCTTAAAAAGAAGATCAAAGACGCTCAGAGAGACGGAGCAGCGGAAGAGGCCAAAGCAACCAAAGAGATCTGTCGCCTTCACGACGTCATGCTTGATCTACAAGTGAAAGCGGAACACTTTGCCGGCGTAACATACATACATATTTTTTTGATATTTAACTAATACAATGTCAGTGGTTGAGTGGGCATAGCGTTTGGGTTCCACCCAGGCGTTCCGTGTTCGATTCCTTGGCTGGCTAAGTCCTCCATCACAACACAAGCAACATCTTCCGCTTAGTGTGGTGGTAGTAGGAGATTTTCAAATGTTGTTGGGTTATTCGTAACCCGGGAATGTTTGTCTTTCTTTCTTTTAAAAAAAAATAAATAAATAAATAAATAAAAAAAATAAAAAAATAAAAAAAATTATTAATACTGGTGTGTGCATAATCGCTTTTACATCCAGTGGAGTCTAACCCAGAAATAATGTTGTTTTAAGGTCAATGAAAGAAAATATCAACAGCTCTGGAGAATGAACAGAGAAACAGCAAGCGAGTTGATTGAACAAATAATTGACACTGACAAAATAATAAATGAAAAAATTCTCGGAATCGAGTCGCCTGCAATCAACTTTAAAATACTGAAACAATCGGATCTCCCATCTTATAAAACAGCCATGGAAAAAATACAAAACATAGGTAAATTAAAATGTTACTGATAAAATAATATCTGTGCTGAGATTATTTGTATTTACCTGCCTAATTTCAGTGTAATTTCTTTATTAAATATAAATATTGTATTATTTATAGACTCTTACAGTTGTGGTAATACATCATCAGATACTGCTTCCGATATGACCAGCACTCCCTCTGAAAATAAGGCCTATAACGAATCAAGGAACAAACTGGTAAACAATATTAATCAATATAACATAATTAATGTGGTAATACCTTTTAAATAACATTTCTGATGAATAAAAGAATGAATTTTTTTTAATTTTTGGATTAAAAAAAAAAATAGAAATATTAAAATTTGTACATGAGAAATTAAAAATATAAAGATCATATAAGAGGTATTACTTGAGACGCAATGGTAAATAACAGATATCAATTACCTCAAAGGGTTTTTGTTTGAATGGCAGAAACACATAGAATAAAAAATATAACACTAGAAGTGCCCATAAAAAATTTTATGAAAACAAATGTTCCATTTAGCCCAACCCTTCAGCATTCAGTCTCACTTACACTTGCCTTAAATGAAGATCTACATCCCATTTGAATTTCGAAAAGATAGTTTTGAATGGAAATGGGCGTTTTCCAAAAAAGATGTCGGTGACGTAATAGGAATTCCACTTAAGTGAGATGCTGCATTTCGATTAAAAATATACGTAAATTTATTAAAGAAAGAATGAACTTCATGACAAAAAGTATTTAAATAGAAAATGTCAATAAACTTCGAAAATAATTGCAATTTAAGTTTAATACTATTGGTAAGAAATTCTTTTACGTCACTTTTATCATAAAGTTTATAAAGAAAATTAAAAGAAATTCATTATTTCAGATTTTTATTTACGAATTGAAAACACAATCAGTCTCCTAAAAAATATGAATAATCAAGCTTATTGAATTAAATATTAAGTTTTTCAATAAAAATATTCTTTTACGCTACTTTTGGATACTTTGTACTGTATATTTTGCGTTCTAGAAAGACGAATATAAGTTTTTGTTTTACGAATGTTTAATTATAACAAATTTAAAATTAATCATGAACTATATCAATAAAAAAAAGAACAAATTTCTTTGAGATATAATAATTGATCTTAGAAAATAAATCACAGCAATAACAGGACAGTGGCGTAAGGGGAAAAATTTGGTAACGTTTAGGAATTCTAAGGCCTCGGCCAGACTGAGAGGCTTGCCCGGTAGCGACAGCGGGCGCGAAATATCAGTCGTATGTGTACGCACGTTGTGGCTACACTGCTGAAAGCGCGACAAGCGACTGGTATGGGAAGAGTGGAAGATACTCTCAGTATCACCCTGG
The DNA here is from genome assembly GCA_951813805.1 of Limnephilus auricula. NCBI lineage: Eukaryota > Metazoa > Arthropoda > Insecta > Trichoptera > Limnephilidae > Limnephilus > Limnephilus auricula. The sequence goes on along the minus strand of OX638388.1, from coordinate 46,430,989 downwards.
TGTAAGACCACCATTCAGAATTGAAACGTTGCTTAATAATGACTTTAACCTGTTTAGTGACTAGATCTGAATAGCCAGGTACTTCCCCACCTTCCTCTTCCCCACCTTCCTCTTCCCCATCTCCTTCCTGTCCCCACTTACCTTCAGCCTCAAACGTACCCCAATTGGGGATTCCATAGTCTCACTGGCTCCAGATGGGAGCAGTTAAGACTCATGTGAGGTATTCTCTATAAAAAAGGACGATTTTACGTACTACCGCCACCGTGGAAGGCCCCCCGCGCAAGTACTTTTTCTTCCACTTGTTCTTTTTTCTTTTCTTTTTTTTTTTCGTTTCTGTTCTCTCCAACGTCTTCTTTTTTCTATTCTTCTTTGGTTAGCTCTCTGATTATATTTTGATGTTATTTTTGTCTTTGTAACTATTTTTTCATAAAGGCTTCATATTTTTCAGGGTCGTTTTTAATTTTGTCTCTGTACCTTTTTGATTTTTCTGCAGCTTTCAACGGCATATTTGAACATAAAATTAAAATAAATTATTTATAAAAATGCACAAATAATTAGATAGGTAATAATGGGCTACACGTGCATACCGTGTATAGCCTGAAATAGGTAACTAAGCTGAAAGGGTATTAAAGTACTTGTTAATGTACACAACTTTAATTAGGTACAGGATTAACTAAAACACACAGGAACATAAATCATGCTACATTTTATACTTACTTAATCAAAATTGTATGAACCAGCTGATTTTATACTGAATTTCAGAGTTGCCTCTACAGTAATAGTTGCTCATATTGCTGTCTATATTAGTACTTCGACACCATTTCGACTCTTTCAGAATTAATCTTTAATAATCTTAATTAATAAAAAAAAGAAAAAAAATTATACACATAAAAATCAAATAATTTTTTCTTTTTAGCTATGCTGTTCTTTTTTTTCAATGCTACATATATCACTCAACCCACATATCTACATGTAATAGTTACATTTTGAAGATACATGCAAAATATAAATTTAATTAGAAAATTGTAACACACCCAAATACCCTAAAAGACGGACAGAGTGAACCGACCTTTAGAATTCCATTACGTCACTTTTAAGTTCCATTCACGACACCGTTGCGTAAGAGAAGTAGCGTAATCGCGTCAATATTTTTTCCAAATGTATTTATCAATAAATTATGAAACTTTTGTTTGTTCTAACTAAACATTTCATAAAACAATAAATGAATCAATTTAATACAAAGTAGAGTCTAATACATTCTGGTAAATTACCTGGAGAAATACGGAAGCGTTGGTGGAACACTTTTTTAGTACAGCCGAGAACGACCACTTTTGTTACGATTTCTTGGCAAACTGGCTGTAAAAAACCAAGCATGGCCGCCCTTCATAGACTAAATAGGGTTGCTATTTTCGAAAATATTCATCAATTTGGTAATATTTTTATTGGAAGACGTCAATAATGTGGTGGCGTAGGCGGAAATTCCACCATACGCTATTTCGTAGGACAACTCAATATCTGGTATTTAAATTATTTTGCACGATAATTAATCTATATTATGGTTGCAAATCGAAAATATTATCATATACTATTAGTAGAATTAGAAATAAATACTGGGATAACATTAAATAACATTAATTTTTGAACTCTTACTGGTAGTGGTAGGTGTAGGACATACCAGAAACAGTGACCTGTAGTCTTACTTATTTTAAAATAATATCGAAATTTAATAGATTTATTCATTATTTTTAGTCCATAAAGGTATTTATTTGTTATTATATTGGTAAAATATATGGTTGGTCATTAAAACCGACACAACAAAAGTTACTGATCCTGAAAGTGATGGGACACTGACTTTTATCTATGTACACTTTTTTTGAAAAACGCCCAAATACAGGCCCAAATTGGGCTTATATTTGGATTTTGGATCACGAAACACGCCCACATGGCACTTCTTTGGTTATTATTTTTTCTATGCAGAAACATGACACATAAAAACCCTTTTCTTTTACTTAATTAAGTAACCATCACTCTTTTTTTACGGCAGGGGTAGTCAAAGAGTATATACTGCCACACACCCCTTGCTTCATTAACATTCATAAATCGTCCACATATATTATTGTGTTATTCTGACTCTTGACATGGTCCGACTCAACTAATTGATTCACTTGATCGTGCCACGTCTTCCTCGAAGGTCCCCGACTTTTTCTACCGTTAATTTACACATTATGTACTGCTTTGTTAATTCATTTTATTGTTTTAATTTTATTTGTTGTAACACAAGGAATAATAAAAAGAATGACTTACTTTATCTACGACAACTTTAAGCTTCTGCAGATAAAAGTACCCTAGTTCAGTAATGGATAAAGGAGCCGTGTACGAGGGATCGGGTCGATTAGTTCCCATAGAACTATGACGAGGTAGCTCTTTCCTTTTATCTGCATGGCGACATTTGCAGGAAACAGATCCATTGGGTTTGGGTTGGTAGTTTTGGAAAAATGTTACTTAACAGGTATTACCAACGCTTAAAATCTCATTGCTACTTCAGGTAGGCCACATACTGAACTTAGTGGCTGATAGCTCCGGCTTTCTCATTGAAGAAAGACTGTGGCCACTTCTGCAAAAGTACGAGGAAGGACCGGTTTTAATATGCAAAATGGATAATGTCTTTACCGTAAGTAAATAAGTTAATTAATATTATTTACAAAAGTTAATTAGTATGTACATAATGTTTTCTAAAAATGTAACACCATATTTAAGGCGTGTTGAAACAAAGGCGGCAATCTCAAATTATTTTCATTTTGAGTAATATGCAAAAAATGTCTTTTTAGTTCTTTTGCCGTACTATAAACCATAATTTTTGTTATTGTTTCTTGTATTTTTATTGCAATCAAATGTTAAATTATTTAGTTATTTTCAAGTAATAGTTGGAGATTGCCGCTTTTGATCAGTCTCTCTGATTGGCCCAAACGGATCCTGCCGTTTTTGTTCCGTATCCTGCATTAGCATAATGGAGATAGCCATGGTTGTTGCAGAACTAAATACATTAAAAAATGTATGGGATACTGTAATTTACTCTCCGAACCCTTTGCAGCTGGCAATAGTATTTTGTTTCTCTATCCATTGCCATATCTAACTCATTTTACACCAATGGTGCAGATTTCCGTCTTTGTTTTAACATGTCTCATACAGGGTGTCCGGGGATAAAGTGCATTAACTTCGGGAGGTAATTCTACGTGATAGTGTAAGTAAAAAATATAACTTTTTCGAAATTCCAACTTTTAGGGGTACTTTTTTGGTAAAAAGATAAAATTAGTACGGTGTGTGCGGCCTGGACATTACGAAATTTTCGCTGTTACGATACACGCCATTCAAATCCAGTCAAAATCAATCAAAGTCGCCACAACGCGCCCGGCTGACTCACAGCAAATTTATGGGGTAAGTTTGTAACTTAGGTTTTTAATAGGAACTTTTTAATTGTACCTTAGATTTTTAATAGGTAAGTACGTCTTTTTGTATGGGAAAAAAGAATGGAATTTCGAAAAAAGTTGTTGAATTTTTTTTACTCCTACCATCATGTAGAATCTCAACCCGAAGTTAATGCACTTTACCCCCGGACACCCTGTACATATATTAAATTTATTTGGAAAGAAATGTATGGAACTGGCGGTATATTGATTGTAGGCTTTGGAAATTCTACACGAAGAAGATATTCTTATGCTGTGCACATATTTTTCTAAATATGCCTATTGTCCCGTCTGTGAAGAAAATGACGCTAAAGGAAAAGACAAAAAAAATAAAAGACCGACTTTACAAGAAGTGGTATGTTTTAAAATACATTCTGAAGATATTTAAATCATATTCTAAAAGTCTTAACATGAATTGTGAACTTTTCAGGTAGTCAAAGAGAAATCTGATGCCGGCAGTCGACAGGATTCCGAGTTTGGGTCAGTTACAGTAGAACAGCAAGGTAGCATTATTTTTTTACCTTTTTTTCACACATTAGACAATAGGCACAATTTGGGAGGCACGTACGGGTACTGCCGCTCCGGGAACCGTTTATTGGATAACCAACACCCCTGCCATAGGTCACCCCAAGTGATTTGGAGACTTAACAGGGATATACTTAACTGGGTTCAGGGGTGATGTTTGTCTAGCAGACAGTTCAGCAGCAGACCCACTGCATAGTTGCCCACCCACTGCAGAGTAGGCCAGATCGGGAGGCAGACCTTTTGACCTCTCCAGTTAGATTCTCTCAAACCCACCGCCTTACACTGCAGTGGGAGGAATGGATTCATGTATCTGTCACTCCTGCACACGTTCCTACCCAACCCTCATACCTGTTTCCTTCCCAGAACTTCCTCTCCTTCCTTTCCCTAAAAAGACACTCCACAGAGCATCCCCAAAGATGACATTAGCCCTGGGGGGAATTATTTTCCTCAGGGCCTCCTGTGTGGATCTATTGTAAAAAAAAAATTTTGGTACATTTCAAAGAGTGACATGGAAAGGAGTCAGTCAGTAATGTTAGCAACATGTCAGGTTCCCCTTCAAGTTACTTGCTTTTCATAACTGTTGTACTATATATATTATTTAAGGTGACCAGCCAGATCAAAAGATGCCTAAAAAATCTCAGGGAGAATTTTTTGAAGAAAATACGTCTCAAAAATCACAGGGTGACCAATCTGTTGATAAATTACCTAGAAAAATTCAGGAACCGTAAGAACATTCTAATGATTATTATATATTTCATGCCAGCTTACCAGAATGATTTAGAATTAATTAATTTAATTGTTTTCAGAAAATCTGCTTCAAAAATGGAATTGAAGATAACAAAATCAGAGCAGCTTTTGGTGAAAGAAGTGGAACAAATATTCAAAGACTGTAGTGCTAATCAAGGCATGTTTCTCTTATTGAATGAAATTTTTCAATTGTCACTAATGTGCATGTTTAATTTTACAAAGTTCCGTTTTACATAACTTCGCACTTTTCTAAATCTACACTGCTGACAATCTTTACAGCCCGGTCCCCTACATTTCTCAAGTATTGCTTTGGGCCTAGGTCAATGGCTGATTAGGGAAAGAGAAAGATTATAGAATCCCATTGCATTTATAAAAATGGTAAAACCATCAAAATGACATTCTAGACTCGGCCAGGGAGAAATCTGTTCTACCATAATGATGATTAATTAGATAATAAAAACGATGCTAGATTTTTAGCTAAGTGCCGAACCAAATGAATAAATTTTATTCCACAGAGGACAATGGTAGCCAGTTATTGATTTTAACAGCGCATGTGTTTAATGGATTTATTTATTTCCCAGATGTGGGGGCTGGAGCCCTGGCTGGGATGGAATTTGTGCTCGGCACCTCCGAAACAGAAGTGTACTGCCGGATGCCGGTGACTTGCAAATTTGGTCACGATCTGAAGGTTTCCTCCGTTCACGTTCTGAATGCTTTGCAGGAATTCATCGCCAGTGTGGTGGCTGCTGATACAGCTGCCAAAAGGTACAAATTACACAACCAATCGTTCAATTGGTTTACAGCTTTCTTACATCATATATTATTTATCCATCTAAGCCAGAGTCAAGTTAAAGTTAGCCCATCAGAAGCTGGGCGTACTGGCCCGCATACTCTTTAATTGTACACAGCTGATGACCTTTTACAAATCGCAAGTGCGCCTTACTGTTGAATTTGGCCGCCACTTCTGGTCTGGAACCCCAATATACCAGGAAAAAACCCTTATAGATCCCCCTATCATAACAAGCGGATTGTAAACTTTAGAGCACAGGCGATAGATAAGTAAGCTGTGCTGGTTCTGACGGTATTACAATGGAAGATGCTCCGAGGAACTAGCGTCATTAATCCTGCACCAGTGCATAGTCAGAAAACACACCAAACATATGTACATGGTTGACATGTCACATGAGGACAAGTTGCTTCTATGACTCAGTTTTGAGTTCAACAGCTCCGCTGTGAAAGGATTTGCCGGCCTCTGTTTCCTTCCTCCGACAACATGGGTCTCTCTTCTAGACCCATGTTCACCCCCTTTTCTCCTCGAAAAGACCCTCCACACAACATTTTTGAAGATGGCATGGACCCTAAGGGAATTTATTTTCCTCAAGGCCTCCTGAGTGGAGTTATGTAAAAAAAAAACTTATATTTTATTTAATTCTCAGACCCATGTTATCCAAGTTGGACACAGCCATTTCTCGCAGTTTGAAAACTGAAGACGTGATGATGTTCTGGAGCAAGTACAAGGAGGTGTTTCCTCCGCAGAAAGAAAAGCTGTGGGACGGCTTGTTATTTGGCCTCAATAAATATCTTCCAGTTTTGCAAGGTATGGAAAACAACAATGTTTACAGGGCCAATCCCATTACATATATAGAGATGTTTTAATTTATTTTGATAAAATGATGAAGAAATTATATACATACCTTTTTTTCCAGAGAGACAAAAACTCAATGATGAAGTAATACAACTCCGCAAACAACATTCTGATTTGCAACATTTATTGAGAGGTCATATACCTGCAAATGAGATACCAAAAATAACATTTCTGTCCCCTATTAGCAAACATGTGAAACCACCGCAGTAGGCAGAACACTAAACACCTCACCCTCCTTAATTCCTCCAATAGTTTTGTTGATCGGGTTCACAACGCTGAAATTGGTTGGTGAAAATAGAAAACAAAACACATTAAAGTTCATAGCCAAACATATGGCACATTTATTTTGTCCACTACATGGCAACTTCTATAAGAATCAATGTTGTTACTTTATATTTTGATAGGTTATTTATATAATAATAATTTGGATTAATTCAACAACCTGCCTGACCTGCAGAAGTGGCCGTCTGAAGTGAGGATCCGATACACCCGAAGGTCAGGTTGGGCTGTTAACTTTTAGTGGTCAGATTATTAAGAATACCTCCAAGAAATTAAAAACTCTGTACTTCTTTAGAAATCGCTACACTGTGTTAATTTTAAAGTAAATTAAATGTATTTTGTTAGTTTTCTATAATATATGTATGTATGTTTATACTTCTATGATTTACTGAAACTATTGCGTATATAAATTTAAATCACAATAAAGCAATAGGTCTAAACTGGACTACACAATTATATAAACAATATTTGATTAAATTCAGCCCCGGCTCAAAGTGTGAAGGTTGCAAGTATGTTGTTCCCAAATGAAGTACGGAGGTATGGTTTATAGGTAATACGGGTATAATCTATACTATATGTATACACTGAGCGAGCGCGGGGCCGATGAATCCAACTAAAACGAATTCCTTTCTATTGGAAATATAACCTGTAGTGTTGTATAACATAGTAGTGTTGTATAAATCGTAAGCTAGTGTGCATTTATTTACATCTCAAACGGCATTTGTTTGTTTACTGAGAAAATAAAGATATTAAAGCGATTTGAATCATCTCTGTAGCAAAGCAGTTTTAAGGTAAAAATACTAAAAACTAAATATAAAATGATTATTTTTATAATAACTTTGCATCTACGTAATAACAATAATATAAAAATGTAATTGAATATAAAGTACGTTTTAAGATGGTGTTCATACCGCCTGGACTAGTAACTCAGTTTCTAAACGTGAAGGATGATTAGTGGACTCTAGTCCCAGATATGTCTGTTTCCGCTAGCAAGTTCTAGCAAGCCTGGACGTGAACAAGCAGACCTGTTCACGAACCAATGAACCAACAAACCATAACAAACAGTAACCTATCAGATCAAATCAACAGAAAGAATGCTCTTCTTCGTAAATGTATAAAATTACTCAACTTTAATATGAACTGGCTTGTGAGTGCGGGCAATCAGCTTGCCAACTGGCTAGCCGACCAACCAGCTGGTCAACCAGCCAGCCAACCCAATAGCCAACCAGCCAGCTAACCAACTAGCCAGCCAGCCAGCCAGCAAATCAGCCAGCCAGCCAGCAAACCAACAAACCAGCCAGCCAATCAGACAGCCAGCCAATCAATCAGCTAGTCAACCAGCCAACTAACTAGCCAGCCAGCCAGCCAACCAACCAGCCAGCCAGCCAACCAACTAGCCAGCCAGCCAGCCAACCAACCAGCCAGCCAACCAACAATGAAGATGATTCATTTTGTATAATATTACGTTTAGCTTCCGACTAAACAGAGTTTCGATAGTAATTTTTTTTTTTTCTAAAATTCTTTTACTACCACACTGACAGTTCTAAAAATACATGTATAAACATATTATGTCTTAGTATATTAAAAAAATATATCTACAACAAACTAAATATTTATTGAAAGTTCCACAAAAAATGGATACCAAAAATGGTAAGTGCTGTAGGTTTACAAGCTGCATTACAAACAAAATAATGGCACGATGGATAATTTCAACATAATTAAGGTATAAAATGTTTTAGAAGACTACATGAATATCACACTAAGTTTAGCGACGGCTTCCTAAAGCCTTGTTCAAACAAAAAGCCAACAACAGAACTTGCAAATCCAAAACAGAGCCGTCAACATAATAATATTTATGTTTGTGTAAAGGTATACCGGTATAAAGGATACCGCTCCCTCTCCTGTTAGTTAGCGTTAGTTGTGAATTAGCGCCGCGGGGAGCGACGTAGCCTCCCACAAGCCAGTTAGTTAAGTGTGTAATATTTATTAAATAAGTAAGTACGTGTCATTAACCCAGCGTTGTTCGTGTCGTATGCTTTTTATGTTTCTCTCTTAACTCTAATAGTTGTTTGGGATATTACTATCTAATTCACTTTGCCTCGGCCAAAAGTTACAAAAATTATATTTTGGCTCGCTCATCACTTGTAAAAATAGGCTTTATATTTTCTTTCTCTTCCTTTCTCTCGTCAGTCGATAAAGCATTCTCATATAAAACATTCATTGTCCTAGCACATAGAAATACACTGATCACAGTAAAAGGTCTACTCCAAACTGACCCGATGGCCGCTGGCCGTCCGCCGCAACCGTCCCCCGCCCGCCTCTACACGAGCAACAAGCTCCCTGAGATCCATCACAACACCGACAACCGGCACATACCGACACATGGCGCTGGCAGCGACCATTTCGCTGACAGCTTGACCGTCAGTTTGGCGGCACACCTTTCCAACAAGGACGCAGCATATGGACACACAAGTCATCAAACATCTCTTAGTAACAAACTCTACCTTCTAGGAATATAATATCAAAAGCCTACATGGTAGCGTTAACAAAATATGATTCGCATTCTTTATTATTTTATTGTGAAGGCCGAAAGAATGGGAAAAGGCGGATTAAAATTGCTTTAGCCTTTCTTTCAATGTCCTAAAATTTAGTAAAAATATGTTATTTGCAAGTTCAATAAGTTAGAATTTGCACTCAAATGGATATGGAATATCACATTACGGACAAACACGTAAAACAACAAACACGTAAGGAGCTATGAACTTGGAAGACTGCCCCCTAGTAAAATTACAAGGCTTTTTATCAAAAGTTAAATTTCTATGTAACTAAATACATCAAAAGAAATCAGATTAAAGGATCCATATCAAAGAATAAACCTACGAATACTATGACTACTTATAAATAGCAATAATATAACTAGTAAACCTTTGTGCTGTCCATTTGATGCGCCTAAAGTGTTTTAGTATTTTATGACCCTCCCCACACCACATTACCCCACAGTTATAGTATACACTTGACTTAGGTAACCAACCTACACCTACCTTCATAAATGATTACAAACAATATGACTAAATAATAACAGACATACATATTCTCATTCTGCGTGTATATAATGTATAAATAAAATATACTATATCATTGAATATCATATTCAACAAACTCATTATGCGAGAATCATATCTATATTATGCTCTTCCTCATTCCAGAAACTAACTCCTTAAATATAAATGGTGTTTATATATTCTTCTCACAGATCCACAACTTGCGCCTGCAAGTCATTTCATATACATATCGCATATACTGTTACTGTTATACGTTAAAACATAATTAATCAACTCGAGAAAACTCCAACAACACAGGCTTTGATTGTCTTAAAGCTCCCCATCACAAATGCATTTGCCGAAGACGCCAGCACTTCCTAGCAGTCCGTTCCCGAGTTGCAATTTACCTGAAACAATAATGCACCAATTTGATATAAGACTGCCTGGTGGTATATAACTACAACTTCTGTCCGTAAAACAGTAAACCTCGCGTCCAAAAAAGTATGTTTCCAATTTTCTCTTATTTAATAAAACAAAACCAAAATTTCCTCTAAAATCATAAGATTTTGTAAGTAGGTACTTAGATACCTACCTTTTTAATAAGGAACTCCAGTGAAAAATTTTATGGCTTTAAAAAAATATGTTCATATAGAAATATAGACCAATAAACGATGATTCTGAATATATAAGTTTAAAAATAATTAAACAGAAAATTTTAAATCGTGTCATTAAAACACACGTTGGTCAAGTTGGTATTATTGGCATTTTGTTTTGTAGAGTTTTAATTTTCAATGTACTATCGTTACTTAAATTTTAATTTTTCTGCTACAGGTTTCGACACATCCGTGCCATTCAATAGCAAACTTAAAACTAAACTTAAAATTTTAAACAAGTACAGAAATGAATTAGATGTTATAAGGTGGGGGTAGTGGAAGGGGTGATTTTGGGGGAGGGGCAGAACAGTGGGCAGGGTCAATATCACATGGGAACATCGTCAAAAGGGGAGATTTGAAGGGTGCTATTATTTTGTTAACTAAATTAATTTTTGATTTAATTTTTTTGTTTATTTCTAAAGTTTCAAAAGCGCACAAGTTAAAGTATGAATTTATATTTATATGTTTAAATTTGGTTTTTTCCTTGTTGAAGCTATGGCCTGTCTCTAAAATGATTGGCGAATTCAGAATAGTTATTATTTCGTAAACAGAGTTCATGTTCCATGATTCTAGTTCTAAAATTTCTAGTAGTCATTCATACGTACTGGGCGTCGCAATCATTACATTCTAAAGTGTATATCCCGTTTTTTTCGAATTTATTAGAAACATCCTTGTTATTAATAAAAAAAATTATTTTAGAATTAGTATAGAAGGCTGGAGAAATGTAATCTGGTAATATGCGGGATATTTTTAAAGATAAATCGCCTGTAAAAAGAAGTTTTTTATATATTAAATTTTTACCAGGTTCGTTGTTATTATTGCCACTATAAATGTACTTTTTTGTTAAAAATTTTGTTTTTTTCTTATTAACTAAGCGATTAATTATTTCAGGTTTATAACCATTGTTTAGGCCTATTTGTTTTATAATGTTAATTTCATTATTATAATTATCATTGCTAAAAGGGAGATTAATAGCACGACGTATCATTGAGTTGAAGGAGGCAAGTTTGTGAGATAAAGGATGAAGTGAAGTTGATGATATAACACAGTCAGTGTGTGATTGAATGGCACGAATGTGTCGAAACCGGTAGCAGAGAAATTAAAATTAAATAACGATAGTACATTGAAAATTAAAACTCTTCAAAACAAAATGTCTAGAAATTGTTACATAGTTAATGCCCAAGAAATACAAAAAATTGGTATTATTGGATTTTTAGTGCTGACGTCACTGCTCTCCATAATTCCCCGGCAGCCTGGTGATAGCATATTGAAATGTATGACTTATGGTTTATTAGACATATAATGAAAACATTTAGGCCCTCAACAATTAAAATGATGACGGAATTTGATAATTAGTCTGTTGTTGATACCGAAATGTCAAGTTTTTCAATTATAATACGGACTTTGTAAGTGCCGAATTTCGTGGAAAGCTACTAAATAAGAAAATCATCTTATTACTTGTTTTTGAAAGTCGTAGTTAGCTGTAAAAAAATATTTTTGATAATGTACAGTAAGTTTGGCCTGTTTGAGGTTATAGTTGTGTCATATTTGTTTCTGTGACTGATATCGGTCCAAAATTGGACCACATTTAACGAGCCTACAAATATGGGATAAACGCTGAAATCTAGGTGGATTCATTAGCTTCAAACCGCAGTAAACAGTTTATATGTTTCCATATTAACCTCTCGCAGGCCGCAGTCCCCCGGCGGGTCCGGATTTTTGAAGCGATTTTGCCCCTTATGCATAAAGAACTTATATGAAGAACAGGGCCAGAATCGCTTGGGCCATTCTCGTTCTTGACATAACGAAATACTGGATAGCATTTAGCCACTCCGAAATATTCAAATTAATTGCCAATGATGCACCGGGCACCAGAGATGGCGGACAAAATGGCTGCCTCTTGATAACATGAACGCTGTCATATTTGAAGTCTATACTTCCTACTCCAAAATGTAAAAAACAATAGGACAGTTAAATCATAAATATCTCGGAGTAAAATTCTTTAATTCATAACCAGAAAAAATTAGAAACATGAATACCAATATAAAAGAATTTAAAACTCACCTTAAAAATCATACTCAAAACCTGAACTAAATCATATCAAATAAAAACTATATAATAACACCCCCCCCCCCCCCATACACACAAGCCCAGCTTTTTTATAGGGTAGGGGTACATCAAACATATATATCATATAATTAATTAGTGTATAAAATGTATTTGTAATTTATGTTTCTTTTTTGAATTATTAATAATAAAAAAATTATAATATTTATTCATTGCTTTTCATATAAATCCATTGTGGAAAGATAGATTTGAGTGATTATTAGGAAGTTCATTTTATCTACATTATTTTGATGTAATTTTTGTAATATATCACAAAAGAAATGTTATAAAAATTGAATTTGTAAGAAAGGTGAGATCTGTCAAATATTTTACGTCCTATTGAAAAAAAAATATTTTTGGCTTTCAAAAAGTTAAGAGCGATTGCCCAATGGCTGAGAATAAAAGTTTAAAAATGCTTGCAAGTGTACAGTAAGGTTCCAATGAGAAAGATCGATTATCGCACATTATTATGTAAATTGTAAATTATCCATGTAAAATGTTGAACAGTTACAATTATTACATATCTGAAGACATTTTACTTCGAATTCATGTCAGGCGAGGAAATCCCGATCTCGAGGCGAATGAAGAGATACCTACATAATCAGGCTTTGTTATTGATCGAAAACATGTGTTACCTGTTGTGCGGCAGTTTTTTAGTCAAGTTAGGAATGCCAACGCCAGATCGTGGAATGAACGACGCACCCAATCGAGAATTGGAACTTGAATGTGCAAATGATCGAGATGCATTGAACCAAACAGTTCGAAAGAATGTATTACTGTTGCCCCCAACAGAAGAAAATATAATATGATACGTTAATGAAGGTAATTGATAATGGAATTGGTGGAGGCAGGTGGAAATGAGAAGACATTTCTAATGTCATTGATTTTGGCCACTGTTCGTGCGAGATCTGAAGTTGCTGTAGCAGTTGCTTCTTATAGAAGAACAGCCACGTTGCTAAAATGATGCCGAACGGCTCATTCAGCGTTGAAATTGCCGTTAAACCTTCTAAAAGACTTTAAAACAGACGTACAAGATTGCGAAACACTCAGCAATGGCAAAAGTTTAGGTATGAAGTAAAATCATCACCTGGGATGAATGCACAATGGCTCACAAACTTGCATTGGAAGCACTCAATCGAACTATGAAAGATCTGCGCAATGACTCGAGATGTTTTGGAGGCGCAATTATTCTACTATCTGGCGATTTCCATCAAACACTACCAGTAATTCCAAGATTGACCAATGTTGATGAAATAAACGCTTGCCTCAAATCATCGACTCTTTGGCGTTATGTGAAGAATCTTCAGTTGACGACAAACATGCGAGTTGCATTGCTAAACGATCCATCTGCCGAAAATTTCTCCAAGCAATTGCTGATTATCGGTAAAGGCCGTGTTCCTGTCGATGAATCGAACGGATTGATTTAATTGTTGTTTTTTTTCCTTTGGATTTTTTCTATTGTTAAAAATGGTATTAACTAATACCACAGCAAATAATAACATTTTGTTTGATCTTCGATCAAACCAAATGTATTTTTGAAAACCAATTTTTTTCTACAAATTTCATATATCATTGTTATTTTTAAATTGCTGTTATGTGTGTTACTTTTATTCAATTGTGAAATTATTAACCCCGATACAGGCGAACCCTAGTGGGGTTAATAATTAATGCTAAACAATGTATTTTAATTGTAAAGAAATAAAAGATAAATAAATAAATTTCCGCTGAATTTTGGCAATTCCGTCTCACCGAAGGACGACCTCATCAACAAAGTGTCCCCGAACATCATTGCTAACACAAACATTTTTTTGTATGCTGGCTTTCAACAAGTTAATCTTGAATAAAAAACGCACCGACTTCTAAACTCATTCTTCCATACAAAATGACAACACCTGTTGAAAATAAATCAAACTTTTGGAAAGTGATTACGTCACACCATTCATCATAGATACGGTGATCTTCGGGGGATCTTGAAAAATTAAAACTTTGACAATTATTTTAACTATTAGAGCTCGTACGCACTAGCGGCTGGCCGCCTAGGCGGTTCGATTAGCGGTTGAATTTTGTTTGAACTTTTCGGCGGTTTAGTGCGTACGAAATGAGCAGTTGCATATTAAAATAAAAGTGCGGCCAGCCGCTAGTGTGTACGAGCTCTTAAAACTAACTATAAAAATAAAAATGCAGTTATGTTGCAAGTTCATTAAAAAAATTGGACTGGAGTTCCTTATTATATGTAAACCACGTAATATTTTACGTAACCTTTTTTTAATTTCAAATGAGAAATTATACAATTTGTACAAGGAAATCGCTATCTCAATAATTCTTTTTTCAAAACTTTCTTTAGGCAGATAGGTACCATAATATATATATATATATATATCATCTACATATATATATATATATATATACATCCTTGGGATGGGGAGGCTGTTCCAAAACATTACTTGATCCCTTAGTAAAAGCACAAAAATCACTTCTAAGGGTCATCCTTAAGAAACCATTTAGGTATCCCAGTGATCTATTATTTAAAGAGATACGAGTTCTTGACGTACGGCAACTGTATATAAGAAAAATTATTTTACATACACAAAAACATCGACAGCACTATTCATCCATTGATCATCTCCACAACACCCGTCATGCAAGAAGGAATCCAGTAGTTCCACCCACTACAAATACATCACATGCCCAAAGACAATACTCCTACTTAGGGCCTAAAGTGTTCAACCTCATTCCCGATACATGGAAATTGAAAAGTGCTAGCACTTTGCGTAAATGGATTAGCAATTGGCTTCTGGACATGGGGAGAGTCGAGAGCGAACTTATGCTAACATAAAGTCACATACCTAATATGTGCTAAATAAGTGTATGTTAATGCAAAAAAAAAAATATATTTTTTATCTTTTAGTAATTGTTTAAAAAGTTAGTAAAAAAAATTATAGCATTGATAATATTATGTTAATTCTTATTATATTATATTCCAAAGGGTTATTTACACTTAAGAGAGATAAGGATCGAAAAGTTACTTTTTATATCAATTTATATATATAATAATTTATAGAATATGTACTAAAACACAATTTGGCTGTCCTGAAACGGGAATCCTTCCCAGTTGGACAGACAAAGGATCATCATGTATTGTATGTTTGTATTATATAAATAAATAAATAAATAAATAAATAAATATATATATATATATATATATATATATATTGACGCTGGAAAGGATAAATGACTAAAGCGTCATCCACCTGGAAAGGAAAAATGGCTGAAGCGCCATATATTTTATGGCGCTTCAGCCACTCTACCTATCCAGCTGCATGGCGCTTTAGTCATTTATCCTTTCCAGCGTCGATATATATATTTTTTCATATAGGTACCATAATTTGTATTAAAAAATGCAAATAACAAAGCCCACATACAAAATACAAGAGACCCATATAAGTGACGGTGGCATGAACTGACACTATATATTTATATTTTCATGAACTAACACTATATTTTTATCTTGACAACCAAACCTACTATTGTGATGTCATAGACCAAAGCCTTTTTAACGACATATCCGATTTTATTTTTATAGGACACCTTCCTATTGACCTCTGATATTTTATCCAAGACACTATCTAGGTTACAAACCAGTTCTTTGAACATTTGTTTCCATTTAAAAAAGGTAGCAGCTACCAATATATATTTTAAGTGCTTTAGACACTGCTAGAATGTTGGAAGTTAGTACCTTCTCGGGGCTCTCGGTATGTAGGTGTATTCTAGAAAACTCGATGCAGCGGTGCAATAATTACCGCCGCTTAGTGGGCTTGTGTTATTGTAGGCGTGAGCGTGTGACCTGAAAATTATGATTAGTAATTGCCCTAGTATCAAATCCTGCTTCAATAGAAAAATCTTTACTGAACATATAAACAAATTTACAGACAGACAAAATTCAAAACGGTAGAGTTAAAAGAGCACTCAGTCAATAATCACCTGAATGGGTGGTAGGTTACTGCTGCTGCAGGGCAATGGGCGTGTGCGCCTGCATGGGAATGGGCGTATGCGCCTGCATGGGGTGGGGCTGCGGCGTGTGCGCCTGCATGGGGTGGGGCTGCGGCGTGTGCGCCTGCATGGGGTGGGACTGGGGTTGCGACTGCGGCTGAGGCGTGTGCGCCTGCATGGGGATGGGCGTGGGCGTGTGGGGCGGAGGCGGGGAGCCGATGGACGAGGGCGACAGCGGGTGCGCCTTGGACAGCGTGTCCTGCAGCGACACCTGCGTGCCCTGCGACGTCATGCCGCCCATGCTGGACACGTACCGGTTCACTAGAGGTACGAAGCTGCAAACAATAAAACACAAGGTATGATTCATAGTCTACTTTGGTTGACCTTTAGAAAGGTGTTTGTTGCTAACGGTGGTTGTTATATCTAACATTTCAATGGCCCACAAAATATATATTTTAGAGCTAGAAAATAATGTTAAACACGATCCGAAGTCATTTTGGAAATATATTTCCGACAAGAAACATGACAGGCCTCTTAAATCATATTATTCTGAATGATTGTACTTACAAAGGAACAGACGTACCGGAAGCTTTCGCAATCTGTCTATAGTCGGGAAAAAGTTGATTTTAAATATTATGTGCCACGACAGATTGGACTGACAAAAGCTCAAAATATATCCATTGAAAACGTTAATAACATGGATTTCAGTTTAGCAGTAAGAAAACTGAAACTGAAAACATCTGAAACTGTTTGGTCCTGATTTCATACCGCCCTTCTTCATTAAGGGTTGTTCTGAACCACTATCTAATCCACTTCTACATATATTTAATCTTACGATTAAAAAAGGAATTTTTCCTAAACTGTGGAAGCTGTCGAAAGTCACCCCTCTACATAAAGATGGTGACAAGTGTCAAGCAACCAATTACCGAACCTATAGCGATTCTTTCCGCACCTGCAAAGTTATTAGAAATAATTATCCATAAATATGTGTATGCCAAAGTCGAACCATTCTTGATCGATCAACAACACGGATTTAGACGTGGCCGATCAACCACTACAAATTTAACCCGTTTGCTTGTTTAGGAGTAAATACATCCCAAAACACGTAACGCCGCTATAATTTCATAGGATCAAAAACGTCCCAGAGCGACCTTACATTTTAAAAGCGTTGTGTCTCTCTTCCTCTCATACAAACGTATGTACTGCTTTTTTAACCAGAAAGAGAACGAAATAATGCTTCTTATTGTCTTTTAAATATCGGAGCTATCTTGCATAGATGTTTTACAATCTCGATCCAAAGTGACGGTTTCATTTCGCGCCATTTTCTCAGGTTAAGAGCAAACGAACTCAGAAGCAGTGCAAGCAGAGTTTCACAAAAAGTTCAATTTTAACCAAAAATAACACGAAATGTCCAGGTAAGTAATTTTTTATTTGTTAATCTATGTATTGTATACCTGTTTATATTACATTTGATAGGTTTTGGTGATTTATAGTGATATAATTAAATATAGAAAATTTAAAAAGCTATAAAATCGTTGGAAACACATTTTTAAATCCATTTTTACTAATTGAATTTCCATTATTTCATGAATATTCTTGTGTAAAAAGTGGTAGCATATATTTGCAATCAATATTCTAGAAAAACAGTAATGTCGTTTCAATATATTTACGTAGTTTTATTCGAAAATATCAAGCCGAGTATCGAAATATTTTGGTAGCTGTCAAAAACAACGGATTCTTAGATTAGTGATGGGGTCACTCAACTAGTCATTAAAATTGAATCGATATTAATTTATTGGAAGATTATGGGTATGCAGTTATTATTTTTTTTTTATAATAAACTAAAGTTAATAAGACAAGGTTTTTTTGCATAGCACAAAGGATAAAAAATTATTATTTGCAATGTTTAAACGAGTTCGAGTTTTGTCCGCGGCATAATTTAATAAGGCGGAAGATTTTTTCAGTTTGTATGGATGTTTCAGGCTAATAATTATTGCTTATAATATAATATATATTTGTTAAATTTTAAATTGTTTTTATGTATTATCGTTAAAATATTTAATATCCGTAATGAATTGGAGAATAAAATAACATTATGAATTAATAGATAGACATCTAGTTTAAAGATATTTTAGCTACCAAAATTCAGTAACAGTGATAGAATAATATATTAAACTAATTAATTGTTACAATTACATTAGGAAAATATGGAATTGCGCCACGGAGGAGGAGCCACCGACCGAATTTTTAGATTTTTTAGAGGCGGATGGCGATTATGGCAGTGGCGAGGAAGAAGAGGAGATGTTGGAGGAGGAAATTATCAACCCGGTTGATGTTTTCGAAGAGGTATCTTTAAAATTTATTTTTATTTAACACTGCTCTTGATATAATACGGTGAATAATGTACAATAATAATATAATTGCTTTATTTACAGACAAAATCTTTTTTTACGAAAGCGACAAACGAAGGAATGATGACCATCATTTTTGAAGACGACGGTATGAGTTCTAGTTAAAATTATTGTAGTAATAAATACGTAATATAAAGCACAGTTTTTTTTATGAGAATATTTGTATCGAATTTTGTACTTGCATTCTAAAAGTTTGTTATATTTTCAGAATTGATGACAGGCGTCAGTGGCGGCGATGCTGGCCAGGCGGGTGGCAGCCATGCAGAACGTAAAATCTTTTTTTTTTTTTAAGATATGTTTATCGAGTTATGTACTTGCATTTTAATAGTTTGTTATATTTTCAGAATCTACGACAGACGTCAGTGGCGGCGATGGTGGCCAGGCGGGAGGCAGCCATGCAGAACGTAAAGTCATTTATATATTTTTTTGAATATATGTACATCGAGTTATGTACCTACTTGCATTTTAACAGTTTGTTATATTTTCAGAATCTACCACAGACGTCAATGGTGGCGATGGTGGCCAGGCGGGTGGCAGCCACGCAGAAGGTACATTAATATATATTTTTTATAGCTATTTGTTTTTATTTTGCATTAAATATTTACAAAATATGATAAAGTAACATTTTTTTATATCTTCAACCATTATTTTTAGAGTTCGAGTTCGTTGTTCCGCTGGAGGTGTCACGGGGAGGTCGACGCGGCCGCGGAAACAGAGGCGCCCGCGGAAACGGCCGTGGAGCCGAAGGGGGAAACGTCCGAAATTCTGCCCGGAAGCGCAGCTGGAGGGGACGTCCTGTTGGAGCGGGAGATACCTGGGTATCCGGTAATTTACCTACTGAGGTTTATGCAACGAATGACCAGGTACCTCCCGAGCTCTCGGCTTTATCTCAGTCACAAATTACCCGTATGGCTCGCGAGGCGCGCATTCGCCAAGCGCGAGGTGCTCCGTTGCGTTCTGATAATCGGTCAACAGATGAGGCAGATGGTGACGAAGTGGATGACCCCATTTCGGATACCGGTGCTCATTTTTTGACCGATGATGAGAACGCATCAGAGTTCTCTTGGGCCGGCATAAGTTCATTTGCCGGTCAAAGGGAAACGTTTGTGCCTCAGATGTCAGGGCCTACCGCGTCATATAATTCTATCTATGACGCATTTCGAGCTATATGGACTGATGAGATTCTTGATGTAATTGCAGCAGAGACGAACAGATATGCGATGGACGCTCGGCGTTGTGATAGTCTAAGCCTTACATGGAGGAACACTGACAGGCATGAAATTTTAATATTGTTCGCGTTTTTCATGATGCTAGGTATTATTCGCATGCCAACAATAAATTCATGCTTCTCCACCCATTGGGTGATGAAAACTAATGTATTTAGAAAATTAATGTCTTATAAACGGTACTGCGAGTTGGCCAAGTGTTTGCACTACGCCAGCGATGGTGGTACGTACACTAGTCCTGAAGACAAAAAACTTTCGAGCATATTGCCTATAATAAATCACTTGAATACCAAATTTCAAGAACTTTATGTTCCAGGCCAAAATATTTCAATTGACGAGTCCTTAACATTATGGAAAGGTCGATTGGGTATGAAGCAATACATTAAAACAAAGGCTGCAAGATTCGGAATAAAGACTTTTGAACTGTGTGATTCCCTGACTAGTTATTTGTGGTCGTTCTTCATATATACAGGTAAAACAACTGATCTAGATTCGACGCCCGGGGTTTTGAAATCTACTTCTACGGTGCAGAGGCTTGTAAAGCCACTGTTGAATAAGGGCTACACTCTTTGGATGGACAATTGGTTCAACTCTCCTCTACTGGCTAGGTTCCTCAAGAGAAATAAGACTGACTGCGTCGGGACGTTGCGCAATAATAGGGCCAATGTTCCACCAGAATTCAGTCGTATAAACATGGCGGACGGACATTATTTCGGTCGTCACGCTGGTGATGTCGCCGTACTATCGTGGCAAGATAAGAAAAAGGTGACGACGATATCGACCTATCATGGCGCGGAAATGGAACTTGGACCTTCCAGGGGTAGGAAGGACAAATGTATACAAGCCGAAAGTTGTCAGAGAATACAATAAATACATGGGAGGTATTGACAAAAAAGATCAGATGCTGGAACCCTACTTAGTTGAACGCAAGAGGTGCCCTAAATGGACCCACAAGATGTTCAAGCGTCTGCTCAACGTGAGTATTCACAACTCTACCGTGATGTATCGCCATTCGTCGGCATCGACAAAAACTACTTTGATACACAGGACTTCGCTTGTGTCGCAATTGGCGGACAAGCATCTCCGGTTAGCACAGAGTCTGATGCCGGCTAGACGACTAGTAACGACTAGTAACGACAAGTTTTCCAACCCTTCCCGCCTCTTCCCTGGTAAACACTTCCCTATATTTAGTTTCACAACCACTGACTCACAGACTGAAACAAACGACGAACAACCTCCACCGAATAAAAAACGGCGCCTTCGGTGCATTTGGTGTACCGACCGCAACAGGGTTGACAAGAGAACAGGTTATATTTGTAAACTCTGTGAGGTACCACTCTGCGTGGTACCATGTTTTGAATATTATCATACTTGCGTTTAGTTTCGCAGGTATGGTGTATTCATTGCGGCGACCGTGGTGTGCGCAGAAAGGAATCTTATTAGTTTTTTCAAATATAAATAAATCTGACTGAATACTCATATTGTGTGGCCTAGGGTTACAGTGCTACTGTTCTATTTGTCATGACTGATCACCTATTGTTGATTGTTATCATCTGGATGGCTAATTGTGCGTATATTTTCATCCCACAGTCGGTCCAATACCTGGTTTGCACATTATAATTCGATGTAGTCGTCACTCAACCGCTCGTCGTGGTTCTCTTGAGGAAAATACGCTACTGCGGAGATTTGAATTTATTAGTCTGTCTAATGCGTGTTTCTTTATCAACGTTGTCGAATTATCTTCAGCACTGTTGCCTGCAATTCACCTACTTTCAACTCTCAAGTAGCTTTGTTTAACTTTTGTACATTAGAACGATCACGGGCCCTAGCAAGCATGGTCACGGTTTCAATAGTTAGTTTTCCGAATCTAGCGGCATAATGTTTATATATTTCTGAAAACCAATAAATCTTTTCATTTTGTTACGGGCTTTTATTAACATTTTTTGGTTTAGTCGAGTAATTGACTTTTATTATTCTGGCATTTGTTGCGGGTTCGCTTTTCTAAGTTTCTTGTTTTGATGGCAAGTTTAGTTAACGTTTTTAAGTCAATTATTTTTCCTAACGCAATAGGTTTCAAAACTTTTGGGATTAAGCATGGCCTAGTTGTGAAGTGCGTTTGGTGTCGTATGTACTTGTCACAAAATGCTAACATTATCATTTTTTTATTACTGTTGTGATCATTCATGTAGGCTTAGATGATGGAGACACGAATCTGTTTTGAGTTGGTACAATAACATTACTTTTTTCTTCTTTTTGTATAGCTCGAATAAGTCATCCTTTTTTTTTAATTCTGGTAGCCTTCGCACAGGACGTCCCGATGGTTATGTTAGCTATTTTGTTGTTGTCTTATTGTTATGCACATCGATTTTCTTGTTATGTTGTTGTCTTATTAGTTTTGAATGTAACGATTTTTATCGTGTGTGTTTTCTTGTCGTTTCATTGCCATTTTTTTAAATTTATCTTAGTGTTTTATGTCTTTTGTTTTTGTCTTATTGTTATGAATATCGATTTTCTTGTTGTTATGTTGTTGTCTTATTAGTTTTGAATGTAACGATTTTTATCGTGTTTGTTTTCTTGTCGTTTTATTACCATTTTTTTAAATTTATCTGAGCGTTTTATTTATTTTGTTGTTGTCTTATTGTTATGAATATCGATTTTCTTGTTGTTATGTTGTTGTCTTATTAGTTTTTAATGTAACGATTTTTATCGTGTTTGTTTTCTTGTCGTTTTATTACCATTTTTTAAAAATTTATCTTAGTGTTTTATTTATTTTGTTGTTGTCTTATTGTTATGAATATCGATTTTCTTATTGTTATGTTGTTGTATTATTAGTTTTGAATGTAACGATTTTTATCGTGTTTGTTTTCTTGTCGTTTGATTACCATTTTTTTTAAATTTATCTTAGCTCTACTGTTCTCAAACGGGAATATTTAAATTCAAATTTAATGGTTAATAATCACATTTAAATGGTTTTATAATTATTTTGGAAAAACCACTACAAAAAAAAAAATAGTTATTCTTAGTTCATAGTACATAATATTTATTTTTATTCACAGAAAAAAAAATTGTGTTCGATTATTATTTAAAATCATCAACAAACATTTAAACATCCTTGACCTAGGTCTAGACTCACTAGTGAGAATGATTAATTATAATGTGCCCAATAAACACAACACTAGACTCCATGCTTTATTCAAAGTAGTTGCTTCTCGCACTAATTTTATGTACAACACCTGTTCTCAGAGATTGCATTGTGTGGGGAATGAAATTTGCTCTGTCGAGATAATATTTCAATATAAAAAAATATTGCTCCCAAAGCAAATATGTATGAAGATATGCAATTATCCTCAAGTGTTTCCGATATATATATATATATATATATATTATATATATTAGAATACAACGTACCGAAAATATTTAATTTATTACCTGACACTATAAAGCAAGGTAATTCTATGAATAAGGTTAAATATATGGTGAAAAATGGGCTATCGGAAAAAAATAAATTATATTGTGTATGAAAAATGTATGAAAAAATGTTATCTGTAGATATAAGATGTAAATTATGTAACTAAATTATAAGCACCTGCTGACAAGCAAATTCAATTGGCTTAGCAGGACTTTTTTGTTGATGTATTATAACTATGCTTTCATAAATAATAAAAAAAAAATTTAAATAAAAAAAAAAATTATTACATATTATGCAATTGTTAATATTGATAAGATTATTATTCATTCTAATTATGTTCTGCATAAAAAAATAAATTTTATCTATGTATATAAAATGTAATTTTGGCATTGCATTTGAGTCCCACCCAGGCGTCGTGTGTTCAATGCCTCGGCTCATAGCTTCCATCTTATTGTCAGCTTCGAAGTCCTCCATCATGACTCAACCAAGATTTTCGGCTTACTGTGGTGGTAGTAGGAGATTTTAAAATATATTGTCAGGTTATTCGTAACCCGGGAATGTTTGTCTTGCAAAAAATAAAATATGTATAATATACAGAAGAAATTATTTACAAAAATTATTCTGAATATTTTTATTTATTAAATACATTATTCGGTTTATAACAACATTATTGTATTATTTCATTATAAAAAAAGTTATGATAGATTCCAACTAGTCCAATTCGAATTAAAATAGAATTTTTGCGGGGTAAAAACTACTGACCCCGGTTTCGCGCGAAAAAGACGATTCATGTTCATTCATGTGGCGCTGAGACGAAACGTACAACCCGTTTTTAGTTCGGATTTGGCAGTTAAATCGTCGGTTGGTCTATAAAATTGTCGTTCTTATTTTGAAACTTATTATCGTAAATCGTAGATAATCAGTTTGTTTTAAATGGTTTGATCAATCATGTTATATTAACTATCAAATCTTCTATTTATATCGAGGTTATTTCGTCTGTATTTATCACAAAGTGTTTTTTAAAGTGAAGTGTTTTTTACGTTACTTTCGACCATTGTGACATAAAATTCTTTAAATATAGATTAAATTTTGCAATAAATTAACAGAAGTGACATTAATTTATCATATAAATGCCTTAGGCATATGTGTATTGTAAATATTCTTCGTAAATTATTATATAGTACAATAAAAACGTGGTTCAACTGATGGTAAATTTATAACCTAAAACAAGTTTCAATCCAGATTGATATCAAATTTAAAAAAAATAATTATATGAAATGAATAAAAAGTGAGGTGGCTATTTCATTAAAAAGAGTTTTAAGTAAAGGAATTTTATTTTCAAATCTTCAGTTTCTTAATTTTTATAGTGTTTTTTTGTGAAAATACACGGGTAAGTTTTTTTATGCTAATATTGATTTTTAATATTAAAATTCAATTAGTTAGAAACAAAAATATTGATTTCTAATAAACACGTCTTAAAGATTATTTTATTTAGTTTCTAGAACAGTTTTTGTTTTGGCAAAATGCTAGCAAATAACTGTTTTATCGGAATTATTGTAAAAGTCGAGCCAATTCCAAAATTAGGCGCGAAATCGTGGCGTCCGTTTCGCGAATTAGTAGTATTTCCAAAAGCGCGTACGGGTTAATGGTATTTACAGATTACGTGGCGAGAGCACTCGATAACAATGAACAAGTTGACACGTCATACCATGACTTTGCGAAAGCTTTCGATAAGGTTGATCACTTATTTACATTAGTGCTCCTAAGTAGGCTCGAAGAAATTGGTTTTTCTCAAAACTTACTGAAACTCTTTTGTAACTATTTGAACGAAAGGGAACAATTCGTGTCCTATGGTGTTTTTAACTCCAACGCGTATCCTACAAACTCTGGTGTGCCGCAGGGATCCAATTTAGGACCCTTATTGTTTCTAATTTTTTAAAATAATATTCGGGAAAAAATCAAATTTGTCCGTTTTTTACTATTTGCAGATGACATTAAACTCTTCTTAAGAATACGATCATTAGAAGACTGTAGACAGCTCCAGGAAGATATAAATGCAGTTATTGACTGGAGTACAGATAACAAATTCGGTTTCAACTTCCAAAAATGTTCAGTTATGTGCTTTACGAGGTCACAAAAGACCGAATATTTTCATTATAAAATGAAAGATACGTCACTGAAGCATATGGTGACTTGCAAGGACTTAGGAATTGTGTATGACGCTCGCTTAACATTTCATGCTCATATTGAAAAGATCTGTAAATCAGCTACAAAAATGTTGGGTTTTGTCATAATTCAAAGGAACTGACCAACCTTACAGTTATAAGGCTGCTTTACTTTAGCTTAGTGCGCAGCATTCTCGAGAGTGGATCCCAGGTATGGGGACCAGAGGACACTGTCTATGTACTAATGGTCGAATAAATACAAAAGAAATTTTTACGATACCTCTATATGAGAGAGTTTAGTTTTTACCCATGGCTGTTTCCAACAGCATTTATTTCGGGAATACTGAGTATAAGGCCGTCAACACAGGCTTTTAATTCTTCTCAGGTGCAGAACTAATTTACCAATGGTGATGCCCTTGGGAAGGCTGACTAGTTTAATCAACTCCCTAGTGGGTAACTTGGATATTTTCCACATGTCATACAACAATTTTAAGCGCGAAATATTATATATGTTTTAACTGTGTACTTATTGTCCTAACTTAAATGAATTTATTTTGTCAACAGTTTATATGTAATTTTGTTTACCGCTTTTGCAATGTATTGCTTTCTGTGCTGTTTTTGCAAATAAATAAATAAAATAAATAAATCTAATTCGGAGTCTACTTCGGTGGACCTGTAGAAATATGTTTGTTGCTAACAGTTGTAGTTATATTTGATTTATTTTATTTTATTTTTTTTTATTTAATAACAATACAAATTAAAATTAAAATACAATATTAAATAAATTAAGAATACAAAGTGAAATATTTTATCCTCAGTCCTCCTCACTAGGTATTCCTGTTCCGAAGTGGACTGCAGGTTGTCGTATGGTGTTGATCATGATTTCCTCATCAATGTTGTTTGTTTTTGTTGCTTTTCACGAAATATAAATAAATAAAGCAAAAAGTGTTCATGTTTATTATTTTGCGTTGTTTTAAAAAGTGTTTATGTTCATTATCTGTGGGTTATTTAATAATTTTAATTAGTTCCTCATCTTCATGTTTAGTTAGCCATAATTTGATGTCCTTTTTAAACTTTTGTATATCCATGGTATTTTTAATTTCAATCGGAAGGGCATTATATAATTTTGTAGCATGGTTTTTCTGGCCGAAAGCTGTATTTAATTTTGGAATGTTTAGTAGTTTTGAAGATTTTGTCCTTGTAGTATAGGTGTGTTGGTCAGCAAGGTATGCATATTTTTCTTTAAATTTGAGTATTGAATTCATAGTCTAATTCGGTAGATCTGTAGAAAGATGTTTGTTGTATCTGATCCATAATTTACTACGGTGAACCTATAGAAAGATGTTTGTTTTATCTGATTCATAGTGTACTTTGGTGGACTTTTAAAAAGGTGTTGTTTGTTGCTAACAGGGTTTGTTATATTTGGCTCATGGTCTACTTTGGAAGACCTTTAGAAAATGTTTATTGTTAACAGTGGTTCTTATATCTGATTCACAGTCTACTTCGATGGACCTTCAGATAATTATTTGTTGCTAAGAGTGAACAATGGTTGTTTTAATATCAGAAGAAGGTTTACAGTAAACAGAAATGGAAAATTGTTGATATTTTAAAATGGATTCTTCTTCTCTACATTACAATTTGAATTAAAATTAAAACATTTATTATATAAATATTAAAGCATTATTCTTATTCATATGTAGGAGAGTGCATTTAGTATTATAAGTAAAATTATGTAACACCAACCTCAAGTCACAAACACCAGGCGAGTCAAAGGCACTGGACGTGTTTGTGTTGGTGGCCACACTGTTGATGGTGGCAATGCTGTTGGCCGAGAGGTTGCTGTGGTTCTCCCGGTGCACGCGATTGTGGTGCCTGCAAACCACATAGACGCACATCATTATACATCCAAACATACTGCTGGCGTACATACAGAGTAGTGCCATTGTATGCAACGGTCAGGTCAGGTGAGACTTACCGGATGAGATAGCTGTCTCTAACGAAGGTGCGGCCACAGACGCTGCACTCGTAGCACTGGCCCGCCGAGTGCGTGCGGATGTGTAGAGCAAACTGTGACTTAGATGTGAAGGTCATGGTGCAGCGGTCGCAGGTCAGGGGTTTCTCCGCCACATGGGACCACCTGTTAAATAAATTTTAAAATGTATAACTCGCTTACATTTACATAAATAATTTGTCAACTAATATTAAAAATAGATTAAAAAGTACAAAAAATACTGAATTACAACAAGCCATTTCGTATTTCAGAGTTATTCACTCTCGAATACTTCCCACATAGCTTGGTCCCTTTCTAATTAACCTTTCAAAGGCCTTGCATGGCCAAAAAATTTAAAAAAAAAAACAGTCGTCAAATGTGCACTTCAAAATTTTTATGTGTCGCATTTTATAAGTTTACAATAACAATTCTTTCAGATTTTGGTAGTTTATACAACTGTTGTTACTAATAATATTATTTTGTGATAGAAACTCATAAACAAATAATGCTAAAAATATAATTATTCATTACGAAGTAAAAAAATTTACATTTCGTACGAACCCAATATTTATGACATTTCTTTTGTGAAATATTACAAAAATTACATGAAAATAATGTACTTAGATAAAACGATCTTCCTGATAATACCTCAAATCTATTCTTTCCACAATGAATTTATATCAAAAACAATGATAAAATCGGGAGATAATGTAAAAACGGTTGCCAAAGTGACACCGCGTTCATCATGGATATTTTATGTAAATTATTCCGAGAAGCTAGGAGCTATGCAGCTTTCTGTTACGTCGAGAACGAGAACGGCCCAAGCGATTCTGACCTTTTCTTGATACAATTTCTATATACATAAGGGACAAAATGGCTTAAAAAATTATTTTTTTTAAAGTTGTTGCGATCTCACCGTTGATCACACGGCCATTTAGAGTAAGGGCGAGGGATGCTATTGGTTAATTTTCACCCCGCCGCTCAGATGTGTTCCCTGGAAGGATGTCACAGCTAGGATGACCGATATAATGCCATGTGTGAACTTTAAAAAATTAAGTAGCCTCCCACTTACCCACGCGTCTTCAAGGAAAAATCAGTGGCAGGACTAAATTACTTTCAGCTAACTCAGAGTGAACAGACTCGTAACCCTTTTGTTAAAAGGTTTAACGAGCGGTTGAGGGAACAATTAGGTTTCCTTTGGGTTGTTCAAGTACCCATAAAGTTATTGTTGAAGTTTTGTACCGTCTTACTATTATTTTTTATTTATTTATTATTTTTAAAAACATTACATTATATTGGCTGTCCAACTAGGAAATTGACCTATTTTACATACACATACAAAATGGGCAGATTTATTAGATGTAATTATTGTTTTATCTATTGTATTGACTTTTACTTAAATAATGCACTTTGTATTAAAAAAATTGTCTAAACAACAGCTAAGGATGAAGAAATGGTGGGAGGAACAACTGGGTTCCTCTTTACATGTCTGGTGTCGGTCGGAACAACTGGGTTCCTCTTTGCATGTCTGGTGATGTACAGAAGTGTAGTGGTGACGCTGTCTTTGAGTATGTAATATGATTTTCCTCATGTAAAATTGCCTTACATCAAGAACACGAAACAATGAATCGCTGGGGTATCTGAACGGTTTTTTAAGTATGACTCTTAGAAGTGATTTCTGAGCTTTTGCTAAAGGATCAAGTATTGTTTTAGTACAACCGCCCCATCCTAAGGAAGCATAATCTAATATGGAATTACACACGGCAAAGTAAATTCTTTTTATGTCTTTTACGCAAAGAATACTTCTAATAGCCCTGAAAAGATGTGTAAGTTTCCTGACCTTTGTGGAAATTAAGTTTATATGTTTGTCCCATCTCAGATATTTGTCTGATAATTCCTTGATATTTTATACTGTCCACACATTCTAAGGTATAGCATTTACATATAGTTGTGTCATTGCAATGGTGTACAAAAATGTTACGCATTTCTTTTGGTTGACCCGCTTGAGTTGCACTGAAGCAGATGAATTTAGTTTTATCCGAGTTTAGAGTGACTGTCTAGCCAATTTCTGCTTTACTGTGAGATTTATTCCAGGTTTTACCTTCAATTACCTTATTGGCTGGATCGCGTAGAGTACCGTTAATATCCACTCTTTGGCTCCTATTTTCTAGGTAACTGACCAACTATTTAAAAAGTTAACCCTGGATACCAATTGGCTGTAGTTTATGCAACAGAATTTTATGTGAAATAGTGTCAAATGCTTTGGCTAGATCCAAGAAGAGTGCAATGCATTTAATTCCTTTGTCTAGATTACTAGAGATGATTTTTGTCAAATTAGCAATGGCGTTATCAGTGCCTAAACCATTACGAAAGCCATATTGTCTACTAGAAAGGATGTTGTTATTTTCAAGATAATGACTGAGACGGTTCTTTACAATTTCCTCAATAATTTTTGAGACAGAATTTAGCAAGAATATCTGTGATTTATCCCACATTTTTATGCAGTAATGTAACAATTGAGTGTTTTAAATGATCAGGGATCGGATTTCCCCGCTTTAAAGCTTAGATTAGAAATGAATGCAATCGGTATGGCTATGTATGATTTAATAATTTTTAGCAGATTTGATGAAATCTTATCGGGGCCACATTGCTTTTGATGACTTAAAAGTGTGCTCCGTCCCCCACAGCTCCCCCAAAGAGAATTTTGCTCTACGCTGTCGGCCTGGTCATAGAGACCAGTGGCGCCCCTTTAATAAAATAAAAATAAAGCCTACAGCCAACACTAACTTTATCGTTATCTAGTCTATAATTTCCTCGTAACAATACTTCAATTATTCAAAGGTAGCTGAATCATAATTATATAATTGAACTGTGTCATACTTGAAAATTGATTGTACCTACTCCAAATAAAGACTAATTGTGTTTACAAAATAAAAAGTGTGGATTTTATTTAATTATACCGTTAGAAATCTCAAAAAAAAAAACACCACCAAGAGGCTCATATTAAGTATCTAATTAAAAATATATATCAAATAAAACAAATTACTTGGTGTAAACCACTATAATCACATGTTATAATATCTACATGTTTCAAAACCAATGGTTTCTTCGTCAGGATAATAACATGATTAAAAATAACAAAAGAAACAAACAAGTATAGACAAAAAGAACAATAGACAAAATATTATTTAAGAGAGAGGTGATTAATTATCTAAAAACATCATAAATTTAAAGTAATATTGTATAATTTTAAAAAACTGAATAAACATATTAAAAAAAAATTATGCCAAAGTAATTTTGCAAAGATTAAAGAAAAAATATATATTGTTATAATGTAGTATGTTTGTTAAATAATGGAGTATTTTTTATCAGAATGGATGAAATAACATGTTTAGTTGTATTTACCTGTGCGCTGTTACGTAACTCTTCACAGCGAACCGTTTCTGGCAAATATCACAAGCGTAGGGACGTTCTCCTACAGCACACAAAGTTCATTAGTTTGGGGACAATGGTGGCTGCTTTGTCATTATAATTGAGAACAAAAATTCAAACTACTTTTTAAATCTGTCACAAATAAAAGAAAGAAAACTACACAAATAATATTTATTTGATATTTATATCATCATTGCAGAAATAATAATTGTCATTGGAAAGATTCTACAGAACTAAAAGTAGTGAATTAATAAAAAATAAAGACAAATAATAATCATCGAGAAAGACGGCAAATTACAGTTATTTACGCGGACTGATGTAGATTAATTAGAGTAGCGAGTATACAAAGAATAATCCAAATACGGCGTTGGTTCGGGATGGATTGATTGTTTGTTTGTTTGATTGATTGAGAGTGTCTGTTTGCCGTCTTTCTGGACAATCAGCTGTAAGAGAAGTGTGTTGTTTGCGTACCCGTGTGGATGCGCTTGTGGATGTTGAGGGTTGACTTTTGTGCAAAGCGCTTGAGGCAGAGCTGGCACTGGTAGGGCTTCTCCCCCGTGTGGGTGCGCATGTGTATCTCCAGGTAGGGCTTGCATGTGAAGGCTGCGGGGCACTGCAGGCACTGGTACGGCCGCCCTTGCACTGCCCGCACAATAGGTACATTCATTCAGACCAGAGACAGCAATAGGCCAACAACACACAGCAATAGCTAACAATACCCCCAACCAACCAACCGACAGACCAACCGACAACCATCCTTCGATACTTGGATTATTCTATGTATTATAGTCATATTCATGTAAATATAGTCACGGTCTGAAGGACGGACGCCGGGATCGAACCGGAGTGTGACCAGAGCGTAATCCAGAATGTTCTTTAGTATTACCTGTGTGGGTGCGCTTGTGTATATTGAGGGTGGACTTCTGGGCGAAGCGCTTGAGGCACACGTCGCACTGGTATGGCCGCTCGCCGGTGTGAGTGCGGTTATGGATCTCCAGGTACTGCTTGCAGGTGAAGGCGGCCGGACACTGCAGGCACTGGAAGGGCCGGCCCTGGACTGCGCGCACACAACAACACACCGTTAGTACAGCACGCTCAGCTAAATCACCCAACGAGAGTAGCCCACATATCTAACCAACCGACTAAAGCAAGCCGCAAGCATCCGTCACCAGTCAGGCTCTAAGCGTGTGCGGGAGTGGGTCGGGGACATACCTGCGTGCGTTCGCTTGTGGACGTTGAGCGTGGACTTCTGCGCGAAGGTCTTGAGACACAGCTCGCACTGGTAGGGCCGCTCGCCGGTGTGAGTGCGCGTGTGTATCTCCAGGTACTGCTTGCAGGTGAAGGCGGCGGGGCACGCGGTGCACTGGAACGGTCGCCCCTGCACTGCGCCATCACACATGACAACAACAGTTAGAGCAGGTCACCACCCATCTCCATCACCACTCCGCGCACACATGCTAACCAACTAAAGCACACATCGGCCAGACAATGGATCCTTCTCGGATTCTTGCGTCCTTTGGAGGTTCAGGCATTTCAGCGGAGGAATGCGTTAATAGGTTTTGTAACAAAATTAAACTACCATGACATCAAGATTAAATTGAGGGAAAGTACACAAAAAAATGTTCAATAAAAAAACTATGTTAAAAAAACAACTAAATGTAGATTAGGTTTTGGGCACAAATAATTATTATGAAGTCCTAAGAAAAAAGGTAGAGCCATTTCAATACTTGTAGAATCCACATTAGTATTGCAGGGCCTCGGTACATATCCGCCATAACTCAAGAGTAGAAAATGATTAACAATAAATAATAATATAGTTCCGACAAAGCATTATGCTGCATATACATTTGCGAACCGAAGTGCGAGCCGAGCCACGAATTATGCGAAAGGAACGAAACAATCGAAATCTTTCTTTTGGTTTGGCTAACAGGTTCTGCTCACAAATTCGACTCATGTGTGTATACGCAGCCTTATGCGTTTTCATACTTTTTTTTAACATGAAACAATTAGCATCCCAAAAAACAAAACATATACTGGCCACCAAATGTGAACTTATTGTGCATAATATCATGTGGGCCGACATCCGGTAACGAGCAATAGCTACGAGAGGATGGAGGATGGAGGATGGACACACCAACCTAAAGTGGGGTTTTAACCGTATCACAAGTATTGAAACAGCAGGCGACCTTGTTTGAATAGGCAGAAAGGCAAGGCAATGTTGCTGACAAAGCTGCTATTAGAAGATGAAAGTGTAAGACGTATGTTAACTTTATTAATATGTGGGCTACTAACCCGTATGTATTTTTTCGTGCAAATTGAGCGCGCACTTCTGTGTGAATGACTTGAGGCAGACGGTGCACTGGAAGGGTCGCTCTCCTGTGGCCCCCGCAGCACCCGATGGACAAATAACACAACATCAGCGATACAACAACCACCTTCTTGGCATATTATGTTCAATCCTAAATTATGTTATCAATAAGTGTGTCATTGGCAATGATGTCTCTCTTCGAGATTACAATTTGTCTAGTTTATTTCCAAAACCATAATATTATTATTTGTCCATCATTGCCAAGCGTCCAATGAAAGCCTATTTTAAGCTTTGAAATGCAAAAATATCTTTGGCATATCCATTGCATGCTTGTGCCGAGTTGTGAATAGTTTTTGAGTATAGAATCAATGAGAGGTATCTGCACTGGACGCGTCGAGCCTAGTGCGAGGCCGGTCACACGTACACACGAACGCATCATTACGCATGTTTCTACACAATTCAATTCAATTAGCCTGGGTATTGCATGGGCCGTGGGCTCCCTGCCTTTTGTTTCTCTTTCATCGAACTTTCACACTTTGTAGGCAAAACGTACCGTATTAATGGTAACCCCATAAAGTAAAGCAACCGATTCCGACCACACTGAGTACTACACACTCAAAAACTATTCACATTTCCACTAAGTGCCTCAAGTTGGTTGCGGACCAGTTTTCATCTGAAGCCGCGGACATTGAACGCGGACACGGAGCGGGATGTACGGTGGTTCAGATGAAAAGTGTCGGCCATGGTAATAGTACAAGTACATGGTAAAAGTACAAGTACAGTACAGTACAGTAAAGTACAGTACAGTAGAGTAGAGTAGGGAGAATAATACGAGAAAAAGGAGTACCGGTATGAATGCGTTTATGCGTGCCCAGGCTGGACTTCTGAGTGAAGCGCTTGTCACAGACTTCACATTGGAACGGGCGCACTTTGTTGATCAGCGATCGCATGTGATCCTCTATAATGTACAAAACAACTACGCTCAAACTCCCGCTCTAGGGCTGAATTTGTGCAGCTAGATATAAGGACTACATAACAGTGGGTAAGGTAAGGTAAAGACATAGGAGGTAAAGAGTGCCTACCGGTATGGATCTTGCCGTGTCGGTTGAGGCTGGACTTCTGCGTGAACCGCATGTAACAGATGTGGCACTGGTATGGTCGCACTTTGTCTAACAGGCTCTGTCTGTGCTCCTCTATAAAGCACATACAACGCTATAGACAGCTCTACCAAGCAAGGCTACTGCTTGTTATATCATAAGTCTCAAGGTAAGTCTCAAGTCGGCCAATCGACCAACAGCCAACAACCAGCCAACAACCAGCCAACAACCAGCCAATAACCAGCCAGCCATCGTCCACATACTCTACATACTCCACATACTCCACATAATCATACACAACTACATTCTCAGGGGGGAGGGGGTTGATCACTGATCAATACTCAAAAACTATTAACAGATAAATACATCACTCGCCCGTTCTGCCTCAAAATCTTTCTCACGTTAAGTATGCCTAATAGGTTATCTTGCTTGCACCCACCGGTGTGTATTTTCCCATGACGGCCCAGGCTGGACTTCTGAGTGAAGCGAACATAGCAGACCTCGCACTGGTAGGGCCGTTCCTTTGCCAGCAGCGCACGCCTGTGCTCCTCTAAACCAAACCATCCCAATATCAGACCAGGCACATTAGGTACATTTCAACAACACAACACAACAATCACAGTTGCCACTCGTACATGTTGTATTGAACAGATTGATTGCATAAGGTAAGATATGGTATAAGGACGGCAGGCTGGTCACTTTACCCGTGTGTATTTTCTTGTGTCGGCCCAGGCTGGAGCTCTGCGTAAACCTCATCTGGCACACGTCGCACTGGTGGGGCCTCTCCTTCAGCACCAGAGATCGCATGTGCTCATCTACAATACCACAACAGTTTGCTGACTGCTCGTGACTGCTCATGACTGCTCATGACTGGTGACTGTCGACACCGCCTCTGCCCTGGTTCTGGCCACCATACTCAAAAACTATTCACGCGGCTCGGCTCAAGTACCAAACAATCAAACGATAAGATACCAAATGTATTCATGCGTATCCTAAAGTACACTTTCCCCACTCCCACCTGCAGTGGGGCACACTCTATCTTGACATCTTTAACACTTACAGGAATAGTAATATCACAAGAGACAATAACAGGGAAGGGGAAGGGGAGTGCCAAGTGTGAACTCACAACTCCAGCCAACTCCCCAGTGTATTCGTGACCACACTTTGTAATGAATGTACATAAGGTTGAGTTAATATGTCTATAGACTAATCAAGCCATGGTTAGGAACCTAGAACAATCCTGATCATGCAGCATATTATAACAAATTTTCATCATCCTATTTCTCCTATATTTCAAAACAAATCTGTCATCGTGTTAATGACTATATTGTTAAGCACTGGTCCAGTGAAGTAATATGTTTGGCAAGGGGTTCGAACCCTGGCACAGGGGTGTGCGGGTGGGCATGCTCCCCACTCGGACAAAACTTATGTCAAATATTTACAAATGTTGAAGAAAACAAATCTTTAAAATCTCGCAAATAAAAAGTACCTCGGGTTCAATACTATAAACAAAATATTAATAAGCATGAATACAGGTACCGAAGATTTGCATTGATTGAAATTAGCCGAAACGGTTTAATCCTCACTATGCATTGAATTAACTGATTGTTCATTACTTTAGATACATAGCAAATCAAAGATAACTGTATATAGCCAGAACCAGTCACGGGGGTGTCTTACATTCTTCAATCAAACAAATTATATGCAAATAATATGAAAATTAAATATAAAATACACTTGGCAAAGTTTTAAAGATCTCTGTGTGAAACCTTCGCCAGTCGTTATTTTATCTTAGTTTGTCTTCCTCTGCCGCCACAAAGTGGATTCATTGACTGAGTGGCCATATTTACATACTCCTACGTCCGGTTTTTCATCAACTACTGAACTACTACTTGGCTACTACCATAGGGTAATTAACAATGTGATATTTATTAGTAGCAGAATTGCAATCTTCAAATTTAACATAATAGAATAAACAGCTGTCATTTTGTGAGAAACGTGGCTGTCAAACCCAACAACTAATAAAATGGTGGATTTAGTTGTAGCGGAGCGAAGGGTTAAGTTTTCAGTATATATGTACACATTTATTGAATGTTGAGAGAACCTTTAACCGAGGATTAAGTTGCCGATGAAAAACCGGGCCATATAAATATGATGGTTGTTCAAGTGTTTTCTGGCTTTCCCTTATTAATGAATAACATTTGAATTGACTTTTACTTAAAAAAAGATTGGCGAATGTTTGCACACGCAATGATAATTTTACTGCCTCTATAGAAAGATTTTTGATAACAATAAAAAATGGCAGTAATATTTGTAAAATAAATTTTAGAAGCGAAAATGAATATTCAAATAGTTTTGAGAGATCTTTACAAAAAAGAATTAGTGTATTGTAAACCCCGATTATTAGTTAAATTTTGCAGAGATTGCAATCAAATATTTAGTATTCAGAAGTGTCATTCATTTGGTTTCACTGACAGATTATTTTTTATAGATTAATAGCAATGCAACCATTCTCAATTTGCTGACAATCTTAGACAGAAAAGAAGAGAGAACAAAAAAAAACAATTTAATATAAATCTTTGTTTGTATCAATTTACCATTGCCGATAAAATGCTTCTGAACATCACAACTTTTGTTTAGTTACAAATTTGATTTGAAAAAAAAAAATACTTTAAAATGTTGATTAAATTTATGTATTTGTCTGACGCAAATAGCATAGAAAAAAAATTGTATGCATTTAGCTCAGAATTGTTAGATTGAGACGCAAACGCGTGGTTCAGTTTGTAACCTAAAATATTACACTTCTGAAACCATAAGGCTTGAAAAAAATCATGAGAATAAAAGTTAGATAAAAGAAAAAATAAAAAGAAAGCATTAATATTTACAGGGATATGGATTTAATACAAAAAATGTAATAATTTTCTAATGAGTTTAATTTACATTCTATACTCTTCGTGCGCCTGTGAGAATGTTAACCTCACAATGTTGCAAGAATATGACTTTATGTTCTATTACTTTCCCGGGGCTGATTCCATAAAACCAGAGTAATTTAAAGCTACTTTGTGGCGGTAGTGTTTTTAATATCACCTGAACATACAAACAACAACTAAAGTAGTCAATAAAATTCAACAAGACGGGTATTTTTGGAAGATTAAATGCAAGAATAGGAATATTAAGCTTCATTCAAATTATTAACTATATAGATATATTAGAGTTTAATAATGTTCAGTATGATAAGTGGAAATCGTTTAACATTAAAAAATTTCTGGTCTGAATTCTGCGAGATTTCATACATTTATTTTCTTTACCAACAAACAACACCGGTCGCAGAGTGATCACAAAAAAGTTTTCTGTTGACTCGACTTTCTATTGACCGACTTCTGATAATAATACGCAAACAAATGGGATTGGTCAAGATAAACATTTTATAACCAAAACATTATCCAAAAGAGTTACACATATAACGTGATGAATTTCATGTTTAGTCATATGTATAATGAAAAAACATCTTTATTTTTTCGATAATTACAACAAAAACATTGGTGAGCTTTTTTTGTTTACTATTTTAACATGAAATAATTTATAATAATTTCATCCTTATTCAGGCAAGTCACCAACCACACAAACTACTTTTGGGATATCGTAATTTGAACGTTGGAGAAAAACTCTTACATATTTAAATAGCTTTATTTTCTCTTTCATTATGCTGGTAGATAAAACTTTAAAATGAACATTATAAAAACATATATGAATTTGATTTTACTCTCATATCCTAACTTTTAAATGATGGTATCTCAAAACTGTGTTTGTGGTTCGGCGAGTTGTGCCAAAACGAGGAGGATTTTTCCCCGAGGTTTCATGGAAAACGATTTCCACAAATTTCATTCCGATTATATAAGACATCACTAGGGTCCGGATTTAGGGGATAATTTCTAGTGCAGCAAGCACTTGGCTGTTCATTTCCATACATGTAGAATTGTAATTCAGTTAACTGTAGTTGATTAACAGATACGATAAAAAAAAAAACATATAAAAAAATACTTTTTGGATTATTGATTATTCTCAGTTGATTAAATAATACTTGGCATCTGTCTTATGTGATTAAATCACACTTGGAAGCTGCCTTAGGTGATTAAATCATACATGGCATCTGTCTTAAGTGATTAAATAATACTTGGCATCTGTCTTAGATGATTAAATAATATTAGGTCCTTACATATGAAATTGGCGTTTTGTATGGGAGGACCATAAAGTCGATTTTTTTAAATATAATATATGTATTTAGTCAAAGTATGTACCATAGCTATCTATGCACTTTTGCCATCTCATAGGTAGTTCATCGATCCCTTTACTAAAAAAACCATTCGGACGGGAATCAATAAAATCTTTGAAGGCGGTTTGGACTGCCCCATCGGAGTTGAATTTTTTCCCTTGCAAGAAGTTATCCAAATTTCGGAAAAAAATTGTAATCTGTTAGGGCAAGGTCCGGAGAGTACGGTGGATGTCTTAGACATTCCAATTGAAGCTCCTCTAATTTGGTAGCCGTCTGTTGGGCAGTGTGTGGTCTAGCGTTATCATGAAGCAGCAGTGGCCTAGAGCGATTAACCTGCCTCGGTTGTTTAGCAGCTAGCTTTTCCATCATGGTTTGCAGTTGCTGACAATTGACATCTGCCGTAATCGTCTTGCCAGATTTAAGAAAGCTGTAGTGAACGACACCAGCACTAGTCCACCAAACGCTCACAAGCAACTTTTTTGAAGTCAATTTTCGCTTGGGGCATGGTTTGGCTGGTTCGGCAGGGTTCAGCCATTGCGATGAGCGCTTCCGATTATCGTACAGGATCCACTTTTTATAACAGGTAATGATTCGATTTAAAATCCTGTCATTATTGTGCCGGTTGAGTAATGCAACGCAGCAGTCAACGCGCGTTTGTTGATTTGCTTCACTCAATTCGTGAGGTACCCACCTTTCAAGCTTTTTCACCTTCCCAATTTGCTTCAAGTGGATTAAAACAGTTTTATCAGTAACACCGCAGCCTGCATCTAACTCAGACGTGGTTTGCGATGGATCCGCTTCCACAATAGCCTTCAATTCTTCATTATCAACTTTGGTCTCCGGCCGTCCACGGAGCTTGTTCTGCAGGTCGAAATTTCCAGAACAAAACGTTGGAACCAAAAACGCACTGTGTTTTCTTTTGCGGCACCGTCGCCATACACATCAATAATCCTTCGAACCGTTTCTGCAGCACTGGTGCCAGGTGGAACTCGTACTCGTAAATAACGCGATATTTCAAGTTTTCCATTTTGTAAAC
Organism: Limnephilus auricula; assembly: GCA_951813805.1. Lineage (NCBI taxonomy): Eukaryota > Metazoa > Arthropoda > Insecta > Trichoptera > Limnephilidae > Limnephilus > Limnephilus auricula. Next base: position 46,391,192 of record OX638388.1, on the reverse strand, counting down.
TAAGTGACGCAAAGAAAAAAAACAATTAAGGAAAAAACAAATGAATTATAATATTCGAAACACAAATATATAAGTAAATAGCTGTATAAATTTGAATTTGGAATTCCTAACCAAAGAGAAGATATTTGAGATCAAAGTTGCTAGTACGGCAAAACGCCAATTTCATATGTAAGGACCTAATACTTGGCATCTGTCTTAGGTGATTAAATCATACTGGGCATCTGTATTTATCTCCAAATGAGGGTAGAATTGCCACTGAATGTGCCAGATAACAGTCTAACCGACAAACAGACAGAGCAATATGATACAGAACCCAAAAATAATCAATAATGGTAATATTCAATGGGCGAAAGCTTAAAGACGTTTCTGTTTGGTTTCTGGTGAAATGTATTAGATTTGGACACAAGAGTTGAAATGACAATTGACGTGGACAATTGGACAAAGCTGCTAATAATTAGAGACTGAAGAATGTAAGACGTATGTTAACTATATTAAAGTATGGGCTACTGACCCGTATGTATTTTTTCATGCAAATTGAGCGCGCACGTCTGTGTGAATGACTTGAGGCAGACGGTGCACTGGAAGGGTCGCTCTCCTGTGGCCCCCGCAGCACCCGATGGACAAATAACACAGCACACATCAGCAATCAATACAACAACCACCTTCGGCTCGGGCATATCATATTCCAGCCTAGTATTAAATCATCATCAGTGTCATTGGCAATCATGTTATTACAATAATGATAACCATTTTATTATTTGTCCATCATTGCCATGTGCCAATGAATGTATTTATGTTTTCTCTTCATTTCGTACATGGAAATTTCAGACAGGATCGCCCCGCCCAAACAGGGAGAACGGCATTACCAAGTAAACAGCAGATGATTATACCATGGCCGTCAGAGCTATTGTATCTAGGATAGATACATCATTAACAAGGCAATCAGAATGCTACCGACACATCCTTCAAAATATTACTCCTTGCAAGTCTCCCAATATTCAATGCATATCATTTTATTCATTGTATTTTGTGTAATATACTTCAAAATTATATTAATCAAATATTGAAAAAAATAAATTATTATCTACCAATGGTATTTAAACCCCAGAACCCACCGCTAACTGGGCAATTGCTCTAAACCACCGAGCTGTTTAAACAACCTACAGACCCGCCCTAGTATTGCTACATAAATGTTCAAAATGCGTAGTGATTAACCAGGTAGTTTTACTAATTCTGTAGCTGAAAGGATGAATTGCGGAAGTCCACTTTATGGCGGTTTTGAGTTGAGTATGCAAAAAAATTTCTGTATTACATTATTAGATAAAACAATGAAATCCATAAAAAGTATATTAACTGATGTTAATTTTTTTATTAAGTTAACTGTAATTACAAAACCACTGAAATCCAATTTACTTTAGAGGATAAACCAAAATATATTCATAAATTGATATATTTGTCTAACTATGGCCAAAAACGAATGAAATTGTGAAATACATATACCATTCACAGATCTTAATCATCGCAGTAAGTAAAAATGCTCTCCTGAACAAAAGTGGACTCCTGTGGTTTATTCTTTAAGGTGCAGAATTGTATATTGGATATCATGGCAGATCCAGAGGTTGTCTCAATAGCTCAGTAGTTCACAGTTAGCGGATGATCTCAAACTCAAATCCCGATTGCTGCGATAAACTTTTTCCTACTCATCTAGCTAATGTGTATCATTTGATATGTAATAATTATTGTTTCAATATTTGAGTCTCCCAATATTGATTATTTTAAAATATACACTCAACTGCTAGGAGCCGCATTGAACTGTTTGGTTCTGAAATGCTCAACTAAATCCGGACCCCGGACATAAAAATCAAAATAAATATATTACTAAACCTAATCATAATTTAACCGCTTTTGCGTAAATGGGTTGAATAAAATTTCATCATAGAAATAAAAATAAGTTACACTAGACAACACATTGATACAAAATGGCAAAAAAACAAAATAAAGTAAAGAAGAGGGGGTTAAGTACAGACATTTTTCATACCTGTGTGTACGCGTTTGTGCGTATTAAGACTAGATTTCTGCGTGAACCTTTTAAGGCACAGCTCGCACTGGAAGGGGCGCTCGCCCGTGTGTGTTCGCATGTGCACCTCGAGGTATGGTTTGCGGCAGAACGCCGCATCGCACACCTGCAACAACATGCAACAAGCGTTACACACATCACTCGGTAGTTAGGAGACAGCAGGAGACAACAGATAGCCAACCAACCACCATAGATGAGATTATACAAATATAACTTACTATATACTGTATTGTTTATTTAATTTAATATACTATTTTCTGAGAATTCACATAGAAGTAATTTCAAACTTTTGTAAAAAACGTGATTGATTTTTTCGTGCGCAGCATTATAAAACATCATTAAATAAATCAAAACAAAAATAATTATATAATTTCCATTTATCGATTTCCTTCAGAAAAAAAGACAAGAGGGTGTTGATGGGACTTTTCACTAACTTCTTTACAAATTTAGTAAATTCTCCCGTTAGTAAGATTTTAAATTTCATAATAATTTTTTTTTAAACCCTTATTTTCATCTTAAATTTTTAATACCCCACTATGCAGTGTCCCTTTCCTTGGGAAATCAAACTGTGAAATTTATTTCAAAATTATTGCTTCAACATATGTAGGTAAGCAGTACTTTAAATTGATCTATTATGTTATATAAATTACAGAAATAAAGCAGCTAAATAATTTTATATAAACTTAAAATAGTGTTAGAAAAGCAGAAATGTTTTGCGATTGTGTATGAAATTACGTATAAATTTGTAAGTCAAGGGAATGAATTTAAGAAATCTAAGTTGTACCAGAAAAGTTCAACAAGGAAGACAAGATAAACTAAAATGTGTTTACAATACCCAATTACTGAGATTATCACTTGAGGAAATGACAAAATATAATACAGTGAAACCCTCTTAAGAAGTTTTCCAAGGGACCGGAATAAAAAAACCTCTTAGGCGGGAAAACCTTATAAGTGGGAAAAATTGGGCCATTTGGTGTTCAAGGGACTGAAAAAACATAACTTCTTAACCAGGAAAACATCTTAAGCGAGAACTTCTTAAGAGGGTTTCACTGTACATACACATAGACACAATTATTTTCTCCACCCCAGAAAATGATATTTTATATTAAATAAAACAAATAACTTAGTTTTAAACCACTTTATATTTATTATTATATTTGTCGACCGGTTTCGATTGGACTCAATCTTCATCAGGACAATAAAATAAACTAAATAAATAAAAGTTTATTTTATTGTCCTGATGAAGATTGAGTCCAATCGAAACCGGTCGACAAATATAATAATAAATATAAAGTGGTTTAAAACTAAGTTATTTGTTTTATTTGGTATAATGTCAAGCCACAAAGTGATTGCTTTCTTCGATAATTTAATATTTTATATTGTTACCATTGTTTATTTTATCAGGTTGAAGAATCTATACTCTATAAATTATTTTTTGAGAACTTTTGTGATTGCATACAATTTAGATATTTATTTACATTTTAGCCCTTGCAATAAACAATATAGAGTTGTCATTTGATTTCATTAGGTATTTCTGTATTTTTTGTAGTTGTAAATGTGTAGTTTTTTTATTAAAACTAAAATATTCATTCATTTGTATAATTTTTTTTTTTAAATCATTGAAATTGATTGATATATTTGTCAAAGTTATTGCATTTTATTAAATACCATACTTTTTTATTTAAAAACACAGAATATCTGTTATTGAACACCATACTTTTATATTTAAAAACATAGAATATCTGTTACCGAACCATAATGAATAAAGACTAATGTGGAATAATTTAATTGCAATGTGCAAACAAAAGGTGTAGATTCCCCTGACATTTAAGGCATTTGTGTTTAATAATTTGCTTTGTATTTTAAAATTTGATTTCTTTTTAGAGAACTATTTAGCATCAAAGCCGATTTCAAAATATAGAAAAAATTAGATGGACTAAATCTATACCAAAATCTCCGTGATGTATTAAGGGGAACGGCTGCGTGGCCTTTTTCACACAAAACTTAAATTTGAATTTGTGACCTAAATAACCAACCAAACTGAAGAATTATTTTTTATAACAAAAGGAATAGCAAATCTAGTACGGATATATGCTACTTTATTTATTTGCATTTTAAATTATAAAATACAGGCTATTAAAGAATTCAATTTTTCTTGTTTTCAGAGGCAACTTTGTTAATTAGTTGTGAGATAGGCGCTTCGCTGACGAGGCAACTGAAAACCAACTAAAACCGGCTGTTTTCTCTGTCTTGATTGGTCAAAAAGCATGTTTAACCATAGACGAAGAACAATCAGCTGACAGCTGGCAACTAGCAACGGCCGGCCAGGGCAATCAGCAGTGCAAGTTGCAAGTCACCGCTTGCGTTACCATTGACAACGGGTGTTTGATTGATTGTGTAGTGTGCGGGCCATCACATTGTCATACAAAGACAGTTGGCAGTTGAGAGTTTTCAGTTGCCTCAGTGGGCGGAGGCGCTTATTTGCTGCATTTACCTTGCAAAGAAATATAAAACAAAGAATAATATATGTATAAAAAAAGGGTATTTTGATTGGCTCAACTTTAAATTTCAAATGACACCCAATTCCATTTCTCCTCAATAAAAGATTTTTCTAAGATAATTAATTTTTTATACTATATTTCGTTATATATCCGTACTAGATATTTGGTATACCTTTCGATTTAAAAAAATATTATTCAGTTTTGTTAGGTATTATGGCCCATCGAAAATTAAGTTTTGTATGAAAAAGGTCGCACAGCCTTTCCTCTAAACTAGAGTGCGGCCCAGCGCCATCGCGCTGTAAGCTTTAGTTAAGTAAAGTGCGACGCAGCACTATGGCGCTGCAATTTTCAGTGTGCTTTTCTTTTATTGATGACGAAAGAGAAGACAGTGATAACGAAAGTGACATTCTTGTACATTTCGAATAGAAAGTGAACCTTCGGATTCACTTTCTTCTTCTTCAGATGACTGTGTAAACGAGATTTTTCATATTATTCCTCCAACAAAAGTTTTTTCAAAAACATCAATTGCCCGACCGCAATTTACGCCAGTGTATAAGTGTGCAGCAAAGCAAATGAGAAAGGCAATTAAATCTCATATGAGCTCGCTGTAAAAAGGGACTATATAGACTTGGACAGTAAAACACAATTCTTAACAAACGGATTGCAATCTTTAGAGCACAGGCGTCGGGTAGGAATGCTTTCCTTGTTCTACCGGTATTTCAATGGAAGATGCTCCGAGGAACTAGCCTCATTGATCCCCTCGGCACCGGTGCATAGTCGGGAAACACGCCAAACGCTCGCCCAACATATGTACACGGTTGACATTTGTCACATGAGAACGGGACGCTTCTACGACTCGTTCTTGTGTTCAACAGCTCGGCTGTGGAACGATTTGCCGGCCTCTGTGTTTCCTCCTTCCTATAACATGGGTCTCTTCAAGACCCACGTTCACTCCTTCCTCTCCTCAAAAAGACCCTCCTCACAGCATCTTCAAAGATGACATAGGCCCTGAGGGAAATTATTTTCCTCAGGGCCTCCTGTGTGGAGTTAATGTAAAAAAAAAAAAAAAAAAACAATTGTGAAGTGAACTAGTCTATTTCTTTATTTTTTTATATTTTTTGTAGTTGTAAATGGTTTTTTTTATTAGAACTATAATATTCACTCTTTATTTGTATAATTTAAAAAAAAAATCATTGAAATTGATTGATATATTTGTCAAAGTTATTGCATTTTCATTGAATACCATACTTTTTTATTTAAAAACACAGAATATCTGTAGCATTTTACATACATATTTGCAAAATGAGCACAGCACTAAAACGGTTAAGCTAAAACTGCTCATCATAAGAAGCATTAACAAATAAATTAATAATAAAGAACTGCCAGAAATAAGTTAGTAAAAATAAAATAAGACATATTTTCTTGTATGTTTTTTACATGCACTATTGTGAATTAAACATTGCCATTTCAGGTTTTAAACAGTTCAATTGGTTAAAATAATATAAATATAATATCATTGGTGTACTAGCAAAATCCATTAAGTCAATATAACACACTTCTAAGATGCCTACATAATAGGGAAGTTGAGTGAAAAATATTTTGACTTATAAAAAATATGTTCATGTAGATGACATTCAAACTTAAATACCAGTATTTTTTTTTTTTAAGTTCGTTTTCATAATTAAATTAATTCTACAAGTTTCAATTTTATTAAAGCCCGCCAAAACGGCGGCAAGAGCATAGCAGAGTCCGTGACGTAACCCGGTCCTTGCTTGTATGAAATATAAGGGAAATATTTACAAAACCGGGACACGCTTAATACGGACGAAAAAAATAAATTTAAAAAGTTGTAGTAGTTAGACATTTACTAGTACTAATCAAATTCAGTTACGGGAATTTCAAAAAAAGTGCATTTTAATGTTTATTTTTTAAATTTAAAAACACGAAATGTCAATTTTCACCGATCGCTATGTTAGGAACTGTTGCAAGTTTCGTTGAAAAATGACATTTTGTGTTTTTAAATTTAGAAAATAACCATTAAAATGCACTTTTTTCGAAATTCCAATAACTGAATTGATTATTAGTACTAGTAAATATCTAACTACTACAACTTTTTAATTTATTTTTTTCATCCATATTAAGCGTGTCCCGGTTTTGTAAATATTTTCCCTTATATTTAACACACGCAAGGGCCGGCTTATGTCACGAACTCTGCGCGCACGGTACTATGCCCTTGCCGCCGTTTTCGCGGGCTTAATAAAATTCAAACTTGTAGAATTAATTTAATTATGAAAACGAACTTTAAAAAAAAAAAAAAAGTGGTACTTAAGTTTGCCTGTCAACATTGATTAAAAAAAAATTAAAAAAAGGACTCAACTTCCTTATTGCATTTCAATATTTAGCAATTTTAGCAAGACCACATCCGCATGGGTGGGTGAATTTATCCCAAAAGGATTATGATTACATTTTCAATGTATTAAATGCTAAGGACCTTACTAATAAAAATGTTTTAATTTTTACACAACTGTTATACAACCATTAATGTACATTTATCTAATGGTAAATGGTTGTTTATCAGTTGTCTAAAATTAACACGTTTATTATTTTTAGTAAAGTTAATATTTTTTATTGACTCCACAAAGAAGTCTCTACATATTTCGCACATCCCATAGAAAAGCATTGTAAGTCAAAATTGTCTATTTTACGTTTTATCTCTGAAAAGTAAAGTGATTGTGATTGTCTATGCCCCATGAAAACCGTATTTAAGTTAGATCACTCCATTTCCGCATGATGTCGATTGTATCTGTCTTAGACGGGACCGCTTGTTCATCAATCATTAACCTGTCAGGTCTATTGTTCGGTTTTCGGAATAACTCATGGTTAGAAATATGATCTAAACACTGTTAGAAAGAGAGAAATACCACGCTTTATATTCAAATCTAAAAGCTAACCACAAAACAATAAAAATGTACACCTTTATGAATCCAAAGTTTCCGATCGCAATTTTAAAAAAGTTATGAATTTTCAATTATTTTTAGATGTTTTTTGTTTTTGGGGTGTTCATCATCAGGGCAGATCTGCCCTGATGATGGACACTGCAACGCTGTCCGAAACGTCGGCTAAAGAAGGAGGTAGCGCAACACGGCATAACACCCCAAAAGCAAACAACGAAAATGCTTTTGGCCGTGAAAATCTAAAAACGTATCTATTTTTACATGAAATGACAAAAAATTGAATTGACGATAACGATTATAATACTTGCCTAATATATTATGTATGCGTTTTTTTTTGTTTTTGTTATCAGTAATTTACTGATAGAAAAATCGTAAGGTGAGCTATTTTTAAAACTTTTTTATGTTTATGAAAAAATTTTATATTTAAAAAATTATAAATTTATTTTGAATTATAAAATTTCAAAGCGTATTTTTTTTACCACCTTTCGAAAACAGTTTTTAGGTTTCGGATATATTGAGAAATATTCCATTTATTTGGATTTTGTTGAAAAACGGAAATGTTTTGTTCTCTGATAAAATACGTTTGAGGCCTGGGGGTTAATTTATTTTGATTCTCCTGTAAAATTAACTTTTTTGACTTATGACACTTTTCTAGGGTATGTGCAATAATGTTTCGTTTGTCGTAATAGTAGAAAATATGAGTTAATGGAATGTGCCAGATTTAGAATACATTTAGGGTGTGGTTGGATATCCGAGTGGAGGAGGCTAAGAAAAGAATGTGTGGGTCATTAATGTGTGTCTCACCGTGCAGGCGAAGGGCTTGATCCCCGAGTGCAGTTTCATATGCACGTAGTAGGAGGAGGCCGAAGAGAGCAGCTTGCCGCAGAGCTTGCAGGCCTGGGGCTTGGAGCGAGGGGGGCCCCCCTCCAGCTTGGTCTGCACCGTGCCCAGCCCCGCCGCCTGCCCAAACACACACACGCTAGTACTAACACTAATACATACTCCTATAGATACTCCCACCCTGAATGGAACCACTCTGTCCAAATATCATTTTACTTATTTTATTTTAGCACTCCGACCGACGATTCTTTCAGTTTTACAGATCAAATCCTATATAACAAAAATAATTGTTAGAATTGTATGAGGGTCAGTCAAAAACTAATGCCTCCTATTTTTTTCTACTTAAATAAAAGTAGTTAAGTGAAAAAAAATTATTTGGCGCTATTCCTCCAACCTTCTTCTACAATCTTCTGCAGTATCAACTTTCTGCACCAACAGGAGGCAGCACTGCAGTCGCTTGCAAAATGGCTGACATCGGTGTTTGTATTAGACAGCGTTCTGTGATTGAATTCTTGAATGCAGAAGGTGAAATGCCCATTCGCAAGCAGACTGAACAATGTGTAAGGTGATGCAACAGTGGATGTCAGCACTGTTAGATGAAGCTGAAGGACAAACACCGTTGGCTGATGAAAAACGGAGCCGTAGGCAGAGGACTGCAGTGATTCCACGAAACATTAAGCAAGTCGATGATATCATTTGTGGTGACCGCCGGAAAACTACAGATGAATAATTGTGACGCATTCTCTCCCTCAGTAAAGTGATTCTCTCCCTCCCGTGGTGTGGTTGAAGCTCATTGTTAGAATTCACTTTGAAAATGCAGAGGCCGTAAAAATGTCTGTGCATCTTACCACACTGGAATACATGCCCTTGTTAAAATATGGACCAAAACTGTGCAAATGGACAAATTAATCGTCAATAGAGTGCTTTTTAACCTGTGTAATTGCATTTTAATTTCTTGACAATTAAAAGGAGAAAAAAATAGGAGGCATTTCTTTTTGACTGACCCTCCTACAAATACTTTTTTTTTTTAATTTCAGTGCTACAAGACAAATTCCTAGGCGAAAGAAAAACATTCATACTCAAAAAGGTTCCTCATTGCTACAAGCCAATCAATGTGAAGGCTTGGGGGCTACCGGGGGGCTGAACCAAAGTTTTTATTGTTACGCCAAAACTATCCCCTAAATAGCCATCTTTGGCCATAATATAATACGGCCAGCGTAGTCCAGCAGTAAGGTTTTGGACTCCCATTCCGAAGGTCGAGGATTCAAACCCGGCGTGCGCAAATAAACTTGATTTGATTAATTTGTGTTAATTTCAAAATTAATTCATTAAAAATAATATATACTATATTTGCGGCACGTTCCAAAGTGGAAGATACTCTCAGTATCGCCCTGGTGTAAGACCACCATTTAGAATTGAAACGTTGCTTGAATTGGCTTTAGCCGTGTTTAGTGACTATATATGAATAGCCAGGTACTTCCCACCTTCCTCTTCCCCATCTCCTTCTCTTCCCCACTTACCTTCAGCATCACAACATACCCCAATTGGGGATGCCATAGTCTCACTGGCTCCAGACGGGAGCAGTTGGGACTCTTGTGAGGTATTCACGATAATTTTTTTTTTAACAATAATTCATGTAGAAATTTTTTATACATAGTCATTACAATACAATGTGACCTGTGTAATGTTAACGGTATCAGTCTATATTTTTAACTAACGCTTTGTGGAATTCCATCCAAGTATCGATGAAGTATAATAAAACAAATTTTCTTTTATTTCTTTCCGCCCGGACAGTTATAGATAATCACGTCCATCGTCCATTGACCAAACTAAAGATGGACGTGATTATCTGAAACCGATCTGGTCAAAAGAAATAAAAGTGAAAAGCTTTAAAATTGGTTTAATTATACTTTATTAATCATTATGAATATTTGGACAAAGTGCTTGTAGAAAAGTGGGTAATACCATACTATATCTTCCTTAATACTTGGCTGCACCATGCTCAGCTTCAGTTCTGATTAGGTACTTATTTTACATAAAGATTATCCATAAAGATTTTAAAAACAAAATGGAAAGGAGAACAATGAAAAATATGATACTACGATTTTTTACATCTTTTAAAACATTCGTCAGGACTTTGTGACAGATATTGCTTTTAAAATAGTTGTTAGGACTTTGTGACAGATATTGCTTTTAAAACAGTTGTCAGGACTTTGTGACAGATAATGAGGGATGAAATCTCAATGTTACTGTTCAAGAACTTTGTAGTTTTTGTTGATAATCCTGCCTCCAGATCCTGATAGTTGAGGACAATAACTGCTAAGGATAATACAGAGGTATCAAAATACATTCATATTATATTAAATACAAAACAATAGCTGGTGTAAAAATTCCTGAAAAGTAGTTGAAACACAAACAATACTTTTATTTTATTTTTACAGGCTGGGCACGGGGCAATAACCATTTTGATCAAAATATGGAAATTATTACAAAATAACAAATCATAATAGAAAATTTTGCAATCCAAGGATATTGTCAAACGAAAAGTAAATTAAACCAAAATTATAATTTCAATGTGTTTCTATAGACAATAAAATATGGGAAGATGTCTAACATAATATATATTACAAATCCCATAGAAAAGGTATGTAAGTCAAAATTTTCTGTTATATCTCTGAATAATAAAGTGATTGTGATTATCTATTTTTTTTATTTATTTATATTAACTCCATACAGGAGGTCCTGAGGAAAATAATTTCCCTCGAGGCCTATGTCATCTTTGAAGATGCTGCGTGGAGGGTCTTTTTGAGGAGAGGAAGGAGTGAACATGGGTCTTGAAGAGACCCATGTTGTAGGAAGGAGGAAACACAGAGGCCGGAAAATCATTCCACAGCCGAGCTGTTGAACTCAAGAACGAGTCGTAAAAACGACCAGTTCTCATGTGACAAATGTCAACCGTGTTCATATGTTGGGCACCCCACCAAAACCGTATTTAAGTTAGATGACTTTATGCCCGCGAGATGTTGCTAGAGTCTCTTTTCGATGGGACTGCTTGTTTCATCAATCAACATTTGTTTTTGCTCTCACTTTTTTGACTTACGATCCTTTTCAAAGGCATATGCATATATATTATGTAGTATTTCTTTGTTATTTTAAAATGGAAAATATGTATGCATGGAAAGATTGGGTGGCACAGTATATAAACCATTTGCGTTTATAGAAAAATGAGTGGGGTGAAACTTTGAGTGGAATTAGTTATTGGGTAATGTAAAAAATCTAGATGTTAAAAAAATAATATAATATTACAATCTCATCTACCTTGTATCCATTGTTTTTCCTACATATATCATCACTTAATTCCAGCAGCACCATTTCGTTGTAAGTAAGTAAATTTGTAAGTAATTTTGGATGCCACAAGGTCTATAATGTTTTTTAAACGCTTCAAAAGCATATACCTGGATCCAAAGTATTTTTCAACCCTTTTATGCCAAAAAAAAAAAACAACAAAAAATAAAATAAATCTCAAAGTCCAGATCAAAAAAATAAATTCTTTTGGATTTCATGTGAGGTAGATTCACCATTTTCGCACTTGTACGAGTTACCGGACACCATGCTACTGTACAGGGTGTCTGGGGGTAAAGTGCATTAACTTAGGGAGGTGATTTTACATGATAGTATAAGTAAAAAGATGAATAACCCTTTTCGAAATTCCAATTTTTAGGGGTACTTTTTTGATAAAACGATAAAATTAGTCCGGCGTGTGCGGCCAGCACTATTATTTTCTGTTACAATACGTGCCAATCACAACCATCCAACATCTCGACAATCGCTCCCGGCCAGCTCATAGCAAATTTATCGAGTAAGTTTGTATCTTTTGTACTTGGTAAATGTAAGACGCACCTGATTGAGTTCCTGGTCGTCATGTGCCTGCTGCGCCAGGGCCGCCACATGCTGCTGCTGCAGGACCAGGCTCTCCTTGCTGTCCTCGGGCTGCTGCTCCTGCTGGTCCTGCAGCTGCTCCATCTGTTGGTGGTGCTGCATCTGCTGGTGCTGCTGCTGCTGCTGCTGCTGGTGCTGCTGCTGCTGCTGCTGGCCCAGGAGGGAGTGGTTGCTGCCGTCGCCCCCGCGCCCCGCTCCGCCCACGCCCCCGTGCACATGCGGGTGGGACGAGTAGAAACTAGGGAATACGTTGAAACTACAAACTGATTAAAACCTCCGCCTCTGAGCTAACAACACCCAACAACCTAGCTAAACTAATACAGTTGATTCCGCTTAATTGGGATGCAACGGGCATCATTTTGGCCCAAATAAGCAAAGTTTAAGGTAGCTAGGAAAAAAATAATATTTTGTTTTAAAGAGTTTTATTTCACAATTTTTTGTTTCGATGCATTTGTGTCATTCACTAGCAATCTTAAAACTAACTTAAAAATTATACAAGTACAGAAATGATTAGATTTAATTTTATTATTATTACTTCGAAGTATATTAGTATTACTTCTTTTATTCAGTTACCGACTGCCCCGATAAACCGGTGTACCAATTAAACGGAATCGACTGTATAATATACATATTATGAGTTTCCTATACTATACTAAGAATTCGTTCATGTTAAACTATAAAAAGCTGATTAGCCTCTAATTGGCCGCAGTCCCCCCCGGCGGGTCCAGATTTTTGAAGCAATTTTGCCCCTTATTTGCCAATAACGCGCCAGGCACCAAAGATGGCGGACAAAATGGCTGCCGCTTGATAATATGAATGCTGTCATATTCGAAGCCTATATTTATTCATTGTTTTTTTATATAAATTCATTGTGGAAAGCATAGATTTGAATGATTATTAGGAAGTACGTTTTATCTACATTATTTTGATGTAATTTTTGTAATATATCACAAAAGAAATGTTATAAAAATGGAATTCGTAAGAAAGGTGAGAACTGTCAAATATTTTACATTGTATTGAAAAAATATTTTTTTTCTATGCTGGCCTTCAAAAGGTTTAAGACCTATAATAACCAATCTTTTGTGATAAAAAGTTATCACCGCCTGCCAAAAAAATTAGGAACACGGGTTGAAGGAAGTTAAAAATGTTTTTAATTAATTTTCCACGGATTAAAGAACCTGGTCTTACCTTCCAGCGGGCACGTTGAGTAATTTCCCTTGAGCGCGGGTGCTTGTCGTAAATTTTACGTCATCAAGTTTTCTCCATTTAATTGGTGTTTTGATTATATAAATATATACATTTGATCTGAAGATAAGATGCTCTTATACCATGGTCAGTGCAAATTTTTTTAGGAAGATTTTCAATGCTTTGGAGCCTTTCCTGGACAGGCAAATTTGTATAAAATTTGAGCATTTATGCTGCCAATATTCATTAGAGTACAGAAAACTACTTCTTTTTGTTATTCTAGAGACCGAGCAATCGGCACACATTTTGTCGACTGTTTGCACTCCGCCTTTGGTTTCATTGTAGTCCAGTATTACCTGAGGCTTTCTGGTGTTTACTCACTTTCAGGCACGTGTCGTAAAATTTACGCTCAATGGAAATTTCCAAATATCAATGGATAACAAAAACTTCTAAGCACACCCGGTACGTCTGCAGTTTAGAGACACTGACCCTCGAATAGCTCGGAGCTCGATGCTTGCGACTAAGACGTAAAACTGGGGGAAGTGATAAGGCGCATTTGTCGTAAATTTTTAAAACCCGCTGGAAGGTTAATAAGAAAATTTTTTGCCAGTTAATTCTATCCTTTTTCTGTAGTCCCTTCTGTAGTCACCCTTCTATATACACGGCATCCGAAAACTCGTGGTACATGCGGGAAACTGGTGTATATTCACATTTGGAGTCGATTTTATGGTATAAATTTTTTGATTTGAGCTTTCGTTTTGGAATAAATAGAGACCTTTGAAAATAAAAACCATTGCTGGGGGTTAATATCAGCTATTTAACATCTTTTAAAACGCGTAAAAGCATACTCCCAGCTCCAAAAGATTTTTAATCCTTTAGTTGTTGAAAAAAAAAAAAAATTTATATGCTGAGATTTTAAAAAAAGTTTGTTTGGGTTCTATGTGATGTAGGTTCATTCACCCATTTATACTACAGAGTTTCCGGACACTGCGTAACGCTTAGAGTGCAATATTTATCATAATCACATTTGTAGCAACCACCCGCATCACACCGAGTTTGCAAGAACATACCTAGAAGGAAACCCTGTATAACAAGATAGGATGAAGGGAGAGAGATATGAGAGTGAGATTTACCCCATGGGCTCCGACTTGATCTGCTGCTCAAACATGGAGATGGTGGCGAGCAGGTCTGTGGGGGGCGGCACGGGGACCCCCACCCCCCGCGCCACGCCCCCCACCCCCACGCCCCAGTGGGCCGGGAAGCTAATGGTGCCCGCGTCGCTCACTCCATCATCGGGACCCACCCCTGCGCCTGCACCTACACAACAAAACAAACAATCAAACAATCAATCACTATCCAACATGGCAATATAGTAAGATGGTAACATGGCAACATGGCAGTGTGGTAACTTGGCATTGTGGCAACATGGCAGTGTGGTGACTTGGCAAAAATGTAACGTGACAATGTGGCTACAAGATAACGTGGAAATGTAGCAACATGGCAGTGTGGTGTCATGGCAACAAGGTAAGTAACACAGCAATGTGGCAATATGGCAGTGTGGTAATGTGGCGACAAGGCAACGTGGCAATGTGGCAACATGGCAGTGTGGTGTCATGGCAACAAGGTAACACAGCGATGTGGCAAAATGGCAGTGTGGTAACATGGCAACAAGGTAACGTGGAAATGTGGCAACATGGCAACTAGGTAACGTGGCAGTGTGGCAACATGGTAGCTTGGCAACATGGCAACAAGGTAAATGACAATGTGGCAACATGGCAGTGTAGTGACTTGGCAATAAGGTAACGTGTAAATGTGACAACATGGCAGTGTGGTAAAATGGCAATATGGCAACAAGGTAACGTGGCAATATGGCAGTATAGTAATGTGGCAACAAGGCAACGTGGCATTGTGGCAACATGGCAGTGTAGTAACATGGCAATGTGGTAACTTGGCAACATGGCAACAAGGTAACACAGCCATGTGGCAACATAGCAGTGTGGTAACTTGGCGACAAGGTGACATGACAAAGTGGCTACGTGGCATTGTGGTGACTTGGCAACAAGGTGACCTGCACTATGGCAACAAGGTAACATGGCAATGTCTTTATTTGATTTTTTACTATAACCCCTAGCCCTGCAATAGCACTATTGAAGAATAATATCTGTGCACGGTGCGAAGCAGTGCAATTGCAGTGTCGACCTTATATATTTTTTTTTTATTATTTATTTAAACATGTTTAGAGTTTCAATATTTACAACTTAATATAACATAGCATTTGAATCACTCTCCTAATA
The DNA here is from genome assembly GCA_951813805.1 of Limnephilus auricula. Taxonomy (NCBI): domain Eukaryota; kingdom Metazoa; phylum Arthropoda; class Insecta; order Trichoptera; family Limnephilidae; genus Limnephilus; species Limnephilus auricula. Next base: position 46,375,402 of record OX638388.1, on the reverse strand, counting down.
AAGCAGTTGCTTGTGTTTAGGAGGGGATAACTATATATTTTTACATCTATTTAAATTACAAATATTATTATTATATATTAGAAAAAAAAAGTCACTTTATCAAGTGTGGCATTGCCTACTTTGCTTTGGCTTTATGTGTTATTTGGCTTTTTGTGTTGGCTTTAACAAAAAAATCACTCCACACAGGAAATTATTTCCCACAGGGCCTACACCCTCTTTGGGACTTGAAATATGAGATTGACAAAAATGATGCAAAATGAATAGGTTCCAATGGTTGAGTTAGTCAAGGCTCTATGTCCCGGTAAGACGAGATCCCGAGTTCGATTCCCAGTTGCGACTGTAACCTTTTTATTTGTCTGATTCTTGTTCTGTTTCATGTTTCCTTCAAATTTATTATCTTCTCCATCAATGACAAAATTTAACACTCAACATTACCCATTGCAGTGTACTTTGTGTTTTATTTATTCAAATGTTTTTCAAAATGATTTCTTTTCAGTGAAGAAAACCTAGTTAAGTAATTTTATTGCTTGAGTCGACAGATTTTTTTTAAATATTAACTCCACACAGGAGGCCTTGAGGAAAACAATTTCCCTCAGGGCCTATGTCATCTTTGAAGATGCTGTGTAGTGGGTCTTTTTGAGGAGAGGAAGTAGTAGAGATGCCTTATTTGCAAGTCTAGGAAGGCAAACTGCAGATATTTGAAAACATCAGGTGGCTCTAAGCAACACTACCTACATACCTACCAATGCATTTGTATTACTGAAGCATGTGCAATTATTACAACTTCAATTCAAATATTATTATGCCCGAACAACAACTTGTTTCCACACTCAGTCATTACATTTAAGTTTATAGATGCCAGAATGGCTTAAGTTATTTTCTTCATCTTATTACCAGTGGCGGTTTTCTCTAAAGTGCGTTTGTGCGGCGAACCCCATTAAAAAGATGAGAAAATAAAACAATCTTGTTGTATAGTAATATAAGCGCATCACAGATAGCTCGACATTAAAATTCCATCTTTAAACCCCTCGCCACCGAAGAATACAGTATCTATTCCCATTTTGTACGCGTTGCGATCCGCACACATTTGTCCATATGAAAAAATCATAGCTGATACAAATCACTGTGATGGTGGAATGGACAAAACTACGCAGAATTAACGCAGCTTGGTGCGCCGATCGCGAGTCAAGATGTCACGTGACCTCCGAACTTTGACGAGTCTCGCCGATGCGAAGCCCGAGATTGTCGCAGGATGACCCGCTGACGGTCGACTTTTGCACCATACGGATGCAAGTTAAATGTTATATATTATGGTATTTAACTTTGTAGTCATTTTTGTACATTTTTTATTTTCTTGTTTCTGCATTTCTCCAACCGTTTACTAATGGCATTTGTAAATCTACTATTGAAGTAGACCGATTTTGACTTCTGTTTCCTTATTTTTTATAGATAAGTCGTTATATCCCTTAGTTACGAGTACATTTACTAAAGTTTCGGCAAACAACGTCGCTAGTTATGCAATTTTGTGTTGAGCTTTCCCAGTATTGTTTCGGCTTTCAAATTGAAAGTGGTTGCGTTTATCGATTGTCGCGAATATTCTGTCCTAATTTTTTTCACACAATGACGGAATACAGTGTTATATACAAAAAAAAACGATAATGCTTATGAAAAAAGTTTGGAAATTAAATATAATTATTTTTTGTATAATGGATTTTTTGTGTATAATGGATTTTTTGTGTAAGTGAAAAAAGCTAATTTTATTTCGTGCCACCTTTATTTGTGTTTCTTGTTTTTTTTTATGTTTTAAAATATCAATTATATTATATTCTACATTCTACGCGATTTTTCTTATTAAAAAAACAATCATAATTAGCAACGTACATTGAGTTTTGTAAAAACCATTAAACAATTTAATTCCTCTAAAACTTTTTTGGTGGTTTAATAATTGTGTCGAGGAGTATCAAGTTATTTAAAAACAATAGTACCTATTTAGGTACCCCTCCACTAACTTTATTTAATTTGTGTGACAAGAGTAAATTTTGATTAGACAATATATCTTCTCTTGAATTTCTGAACCCCCCGTTAAAAAGACCACGAAGCTCCACTGCTTATTACATAGAAATTCTTTATCTTATTACATATAAATTCTTTATCAAATTACATAGAAATGGGATAGGTGTACGACCATAGACATATGAATATGTATAGACTTGCCCTAAGTGATAAAAGCGTATTATTTCCCCCTCCTTAATTCTGGGTTCCATGGAACCGGCCGGGCTGGCGTATAGGTTCGCGTGAATCTAGAAAATGTGACGTCATCATTCTTGTGCGGACTAGCGTCGAGCTCTTATCGGTACATTTTACGAAATAACACGGCAAAAATGGTAACTTGTGCTATTAAAACATGTAAAAATAGAAGTGAAAAAGAGTATAAACCCAATTGTCGTATTACCTTCCATATGCAGGCATTATTTGTCATTATTTTAAGCTTATTCACATCATATAATATGATCAGTTTTAGACATGAAGCGGAAGCAACCGAAATTCCCGGTCCCGTCGTGTGCACGTTGCAGTTTACTGTGATAAGTAAATTATGAAACATTTGTAAAAGTGTCTTAACTAAACACGGTAACAAAATATTCGACTCTCAAAACAAGCGAACCTTTCTTCATTTTATATGGATTACACAAGTTTGTTCAAACCGGGCGAACAATTCGCGCTCCCGTGTAAAAAGGTCTATTCATTCAAAAGCAGATTTTACTTTTAAGAGCTAAATGGTGATATTATAATGCGTGATGCCTATATACTGTCATATTGAGGGATTAACGAATCACATATCGTTACCGTCAACTCATCCCTCTCCGCCCCGCTACAGATGGTTATTACCCCTCTCCCTGATTCTCAAGGCTATGAATAATATGTATGTGTATACTACTTAATAATCTTGAAGCCCTTGAAATAAAAAAGTCATTAAAATTAAATAAAACAGATTTACTAAATAAACAATTAGATTTGTTTAATAGCCCCATTTTTTAAATATTCCCGCTACCCCCGCCCACTTTCACCCCTCTCTCTTAGCCACCTCCCCCACCTAAGTTGATGTTCTCTCTCCTTCTTCTAATTTTCTTTTAAATACCATGTATAAATATCTGTATTATGTTCAGTATATTTTTATTCATCCCTGAGGAAGGTTCAGGTTGAACCGAAACCGGTTGGATAAAGAAATAATAAAGTGGAATTAAAACAAAGTATTATTTTGTTCATTAAAATTTTATCTTAACACACTTTAAGCGGGTAGTTCTACCTTTAACAGCGGTCCTACTTGAATGTCTGGAAAGGTATTGCTGTAAAATATTTTTATATGAATATTATACACCTATCTCTTTGTAAGGGTCCCAACTTTACAGGGTGTCCAGGGGTAAAGTGCATTTACTTCGGGAGGTGATTCTACATGATGGTAGGAATAAAAAACATTAAATAACTTTTTGCGAAATTCCAACTTTCAGGGGTACTTTTTTGGTAAAAAAAGTTAAATTAGCCCTTAGTGTGCGGTCGGCATAATTATTTTGCATTATTGCCAAATCTACCACTCACGACATAGTAGTACACAGCCAGTGTTGATTTTGAATGCAACTGTCATTTTACTGTTTATTAGCAAAGTAGGTAATTAAATGTACCCAGCAGTATTTGAATAAACTGTATTATTTATTATGATCAAACCTAGTTAATTTTGTGTTTTTTTTTAACTAGTGTGTAATTATTATGACTTACGAGTATTTAAAATAAAATGTTTGTTCAGTGCATGTTTAGTTTATTGTTGATGACGCTTCAATACGTCGTCATTGGTTATTGTCTATTTAGTTGTAAACTAACCTTACTGATAAAATTGCGTTTCTTTTGTGCAACTTTGTTAAACCCACGCCCCATAAGGGATCAACCAAACAATAGGATCACATTACCTGCATTTCTTGATGAACTAATAATATCAGTTTTCGTTTTCACGCTTGACTACAAGTAGAAGGTGAACATTTTGAAAATTTCTTAAATTAGTCAAAAACAATTACTTTTGCGGTTTCCTTATTTTCACCTGCCTACGGCTGCGTAAACATACATGTAACAAAACACGAAACGAACCACAGATGTGGAAAAGGAACAAAGTAGGTAACTGCAAGAGGCGTATGGAGCCGTTTGCGTTGTTTCACTCCTTTCCCATAATTCGTCGGTCGTTTCGCATTGTGTTACATGCATGTATACACAGCCTAAAGTGTGTTAAGAATCAACACAAAAAATATCCTTAAACAGGTTTACAGTGACAAAAATCCTCTAATTGTAATCTTTGAAATTCTTGAAAGCATTTTCAAGCGATTTACCTGAAATTCAAATACGTATTTCACATAGAACTTAAGTTTACAGTCTAAGAACTTTTTCACTGAAATTTTTTATATATTTTCCTAACTAACCACCCTTGTAGAATTCACAGATAAATAATTTTGTAGTATTACTTGACTTAGCAAACTATAAAGTGTATATAGTTATATCAAAACTTTATCCCAACTATAAAGAGGAAATCTTTTTTTGATTAACAAAAACTCTGAACAGTGAGCTCTAGCTCCTCGAAATTTACAATTTTTCTGTCTAAATTTTGTTTTTGTAAGCAGAGGTGCAACCCTTAGGCCCAGGCTACACGAGCGGTTCTACCGCCGCGGGAAACCGCCTGTAAACCGCCCCAGACATCATTTACTATGGACGTTGTATGGCCCAGGCTACACGAGCGGTTCTACCGCCGCGGGAAACCGCCTGTAAACCGCCCCAGACATCATTTACTATGGACGTTGTATGGCCCAGGCTACACGAGCGGTTCTACCGCCGCGGCAGCTCTCATAGTAAATTGTGTCTGCTGCGGTTTCCCGCGGCGGTAGAACCGCTCGTGTAGCCTGGGCCTTAGAAATTTTGTAATTTTATTTATTTTTTGGTTAATGTTCTACAATAAGATTGTTAAAATTATTTATAAAGATGTCTTGTAGGTATATAACATTAACTCTAGGGGTGCAGATGCTAAATTTTCACCATCTGCCAGCTAATTCTATGTTCATAATAACTTATTTGTTTTTTGCAAAATTATATTTTGTAAATCGTGCCATCTTACCAGATAATGTGTTCACATGCCTGTAAAAATAGTATATAACCTACCATGTATATAAAATGATTTTTGATTGATCCATGTGGGTATCATTTTTTAAATTGAAATGTTTCTAAATAGATGTAAGAGTTTCGAAATTCCCTGCTTAGTAACATTCATTGAAAAATAAACATTGATTTAATTTATTTTTAAGAATAATTAAGCAAAACAATGATTGCTACAGTCTTCTACATAGGTCTTCCCTAAATTGAAAGCCATTATAACATTAGAGATATTAAATAATTTGATTGAATTTTTTTTTTTTTACTAATTTATTTTAATAATAGTTGTAATTATACAATTTGTTTTATTATAAAATGAGTAGTAACATACCCATTCTGCAAAAAAATATATATTATTTTCGATAAACCATACACGAAACTCCACACATTAGCCGGTTTCATATAATATTAAACAAAAAATCATTGATCACAATGATTTATAAATAAACTTATCTTCACATAACTACTTTTATGAAACAACACACTCTGTAGATTGTTGAAACAGAAAGCACACCTTGACATTTGTAGGTAGGTAATAATAAATAGATAATATTATTTAATGTAGGTACCTACCTCCGTACCATAATAAACAATTGCCAAATTCCAATAAGAAAAGTTTGTTTTAGTATATAATAGTATAATTTAATTAATTCTTGAATAAATTACATAAATCTGTCATCTCAACCATTTATAACAATTTACCAATGTATTAAAAATATTTCCCTCCATAAATATTATGTATAATTTTTGGTATAATATAATAAGTAACAAAGGAGAATATTTGCAAATGTACGATTGGGTTTTCGAACAGGGAAGAGGACCGAGATGAGAAGTAGGTAGAAGCAGTGGAAGGTGTGTGTGTGTGTGTGCTGTAGCGGAATGGTCAGCCATAAGCCATAAAGCAATTTAGCGCCCAACTCCCCCCGGCCGTCGATAAAATGGCCAATCCAAATGTCGAACTTGGTGTTTACTTAATTTTCTAGGAAATTATCAAAAGCACGAAGCCGGTAAAAACAAAACATCAGATATCGATATCAACAAAACAATAACGAAAGCGAAGCTTACTAACAACATATCGCCAAAAGTTATGTCATATTGCCAAAAATTGTGATTGACGTCTATTATTGCTGAATGTCAATTTAAAGAAAAAAGTTGTACAAAGTATTCCAGTACGAAACAAGTAAGAATCCATTATGCAAAACAATGATCTCCATGAAATATAGAAAAAAGTGGGAGGTGCAAACGTATAATCATAATTTTGCAATTCGCTACTACACCCCACTCAATTTTCGCAAAGTACTGGAGGGATGCGAGGAGACAATATACAAGCTCTAAAAGCCTACTTAATAATAAGGTACACGGAAAACAGTACTCACATTTGTAAATATAAAACTAAAGATTTAATTTTGAAACTTTATGTACCGCAATAAATTATACTAATAACGTAATTTCATAAAAAAATGACATTCGAATATGTTTTTCTCGGACACTAATATAAAATGGCTGCTATATAACAGATGTGCGCAATTGTATCTGCGCATAGAAGCCGAGAACGCTTGGGATATACAAGTCCACCAATAAAAAACTAGCGGGAACTTCAAACTTAATGGACTGCAGGATGCCGTAAGTGCCAAATATGCGCAAACTAAACTCAACCTACTACGTACGACGACTCTACTGGAAACTCTATTCAAATCCTTTACTTTTTAGGACTCAACAGTTTGCTGACTAACGGAGCAAATGTGAACTAATAAACAGGGAAATAATAATTAGCGAAAACTTTTTGTAACTGATCGGAAAGGTACTTCAAGTTTGTGTCAAAAGATCGCCTCAGGGTCCACTTTGAAGTAGAGCTTCCTGAATTGTCACCATTTTTACTAAATACAAACAATAATTATAATTAAATGTACTTGAATACGTAGAAAAAATACATGTATATAGTAATAAATAAGAATACGAAAAAGAAAATCAATGTTTTAAAATAGTACGCTTGATCAAATAACGTTTCTCTCCTTCGAGTTTGTGATAATTCATCGCAAAAAATCTTCATCAAATGTTTTTTTCCAAGCAGATGTTCATTCAATTGAACAAAAGAATTCCCAGAAATCCCGCAAACATCGCAGCTATACATATTGATGATGTCACCTTCAGTGCTAGAAATCGTGCTCGAATTCATGCTTCAATAAGAAATATTCTTTTATATTTGTGTTTATATTGATATTCTTTCGACCTGAAAAAACCAAGACCGGCTTTGTTTATTTTCAATCACCATAATACCTTTCAGCTGTAGTATATCCGTATTTTTTTAGTAATGGTAGCACCAGGCTTATCTTGTCAGGGCTTATACCAGAGAGTAGCTTAGATTGGTTCATTTATGAGCTTGACGGCCGAAAATATCTCCCTAGGGCCAGTTAATCAGTTGCTTTTATGCTCGCTATGAGAGAGATTTACGTCCGTCAAGTTGCTCTCTGGTACGAATTCTGAGAAGATAAGCCTAGTGATACCATTACTAAAAAATACTGACATACCGGCTCTTAGAATAAAAACCAAAACGGATATACCGGCCTCATATCAGTTGCTATTTTATGGGACGGTATATCGGTTGCAGAATAAATTGGTGCGTCGAGGAAAAATATATACGACAAAAATATTAATAGTACCTACTACCAAATAGTATTATTTTAATACGTACAATAGTGTCTATTCATAATCAAGCGAGTGGTTTATTAAAACGCCTTACACGCCTTACGATATAAAGCACTGCCTGAAGGACTGCACACGCGTCTCTGGGAATCGGATCTAAACTCAACCTACTACACGTACAGGTTAGTAGGCACAACCGCCAGCCGAATTATTATTTTTGTTTTTTTTTTTTAATTTTCAAACTGGCCTTGTAAGCCGAAACAACTGTCACAATAATTAAAAATCTAAAGCACTTGCAGAACTTAATAATAACATTATTAAATTAAATTATAATTTTTTTTTAAATTAAATGGAGTTCAACGAATTAACCGCTTGGACACATAAGCTTGTTTTCACGATAATTTAACGTAGGTAGACATAGGAATGACGTATGGCCCCGTACCTGAGTTATTTTAAACACAAAAACCATAAATATATATATATATATATATATTCTTTCGGTCGGGCCGTCGGAATAATAATAATTCAGCTGGGGGTTCTGCACGCAGTTTTATAGGCAATGCCTCATATCGGATAGTGTGTAAGGCGTTTTGTAGGTAGGTAGGCAGAATAAATAATAGTTGCCTGTTAACATTGTATTTATCCGTGTATAAAACAGATCTAATATAGCTGACGAACTGTATGATTTTAGGTTACTTTACAAAAATATTAAGATTATTATGTATACCTGCCGTAGCTATTTAACCCTTTGCCTTTTATTATGCTACTATTTATTGTTTATCAATCACCAGGTTCGCGAATCAAAGATTCGTTCTCTCGTCTTGGTTATAAAGTTCTAAGTAGGATGCGGTTGGATGATGTGACAACAAATTTATTCGGGGAAACACAGGATTGCTTAGCGCCTCCGCTGACGAGGCAACTGAAATCAAACGTAGGCGCTCCGCTGACGAGGCAACTGAAACCAAACTAAAACCGGCTGGTTTGTATTTCTTGATTGGTCAAAAAGCTTGTTTAACCACAGACGAAGAACAACAGCTGGCAACTAGCAACGGCCGGCCACGCCAATCAGCAGTGCGAGTCACGAGTCACTGCTTGCGTTACCATTGACAACGGGTTTTTGAGTGATTGTTAAGTGTGCGGGCCATCACATTGTCATACAAAGACAGTTGCCAGTTAACAGTTTTCAGTTGCCTCAGTGAGCGGATCACCTAAGGCGCTCCGCCCACTGAGGCAACTGAAAACCAACTAAAACCGGCTGTTTTCTCTCTCTTGATTGGTCAAAAAGCTTGTTTAACCATAGACGAAGAACAATCAGCTGACAGCTGGCAATCAATGGCCGACCATGGCAATCAGCAGTGCAAGTTGCGAGTCGCTGCTTACGTTACCATTGACAACGGGTTTTTTTTAACGGGATTCAATGAAAATGCAATAACTTTGACAAATATATCAATCAATTTCAATGATTTTTTTTTTAAATTATACAAATAAAGAGTGAATATTATAGTTCTAATAAAAAAAACCATTTACAACTACAAAAAATATAAAAAAAATAAATAAATAGACTAGTTCACTTCACAATTGTGTTTTACTGTCCAAGTCTATATAGTCCCTTTTTACAGCGAGCGCATATGAGATTTAATTGCCTTTCTCATTTGCTTTGCTGCACACTTATACACTGGCGTAAATTGCGGTCGGGCAATTGATGTTTTTGAAAAAACTTTTGTTGGAGGAATAATAAGAAAAATCTCGTTTACACAGTCATCTGAAGAAGAAGAAAGTGAATCCGAAGGTTCACTTTCTATTCGAAATGTACAAGAATGTCACTTTCGTTATCACTGTCTTCACTTTCGTCGTCAATAAAAGAAAAGCACACTGAAAATTGCAGCGCCATAGCGCTGCGTCGCACTTTACGTAACTAAAGCTTACAGCGCGATGGCGCTGGGCCGCACTCTAACTGTTTAGAGGAACGGCTTAAATTTGGATGGCCCATAATACCTAACAAAACTGAATAATATTTTTTTAAATCGAAAGGTATACCAAATATCTAGTACGGATATGTGTTCTTTTATTTGTTTTTGTTTTAAATTGTGTAATATAGGCCATTAAAGAATTCAATTTTGTGTGATTTTAGAAACTGCTTTGGAATTTTTTTGTGAGTTAATTATAATAAAAATAATCTTACTTTATCTACTGTGTTTATATAATGAAAAATAGTACAAAAAATTAATTATCTTAGAAAAATCTTTTATTGAGGAGAAATGGAATAGGTTGTCATTTGAAATTTAAATTTGAGCCAATCAAAATGCCCTTTTTTCTATACATATTTTAATCTTTGTTTTATATTTCTTTGCAAGGTAAATGCAGCAAATAATCGCCTCCGCCCACTGAGGCAACTGAAAACTCTCAACTGTTAACTGTCTTTGTATGACAATGTGATGGCCCGCACACTACACAATCACTCAAACACCCGTTGTCAATGGTAATGCAAGCGGTGACTTGCAACTTGCACTGCTGATTGCCCTGGCCGGCCGTTGCTAGTTGCCAGCTGTCAGCTGATTGTTCTTCGTCTATGGTTAAACAAGCTTTTTGACCAATCAAGACATAGAAACCAGCTGGTTTTATTTTGTTTTCAGTTGCCTCGTCAGCGGAGCGCCTTACTATCTCAGCTTGTTTAATCATAGACGCAGCGCCAGATCTGCCATACGTTCAAAAACGTGCAAAAAACCATACGTTCAAAAACGTACAAAAAATTTAATTAAAATATTCCCCGAATCGTTTAAAAATTACTCGTAATACGGAATTATTAGTATGCGCTAGCAACACTCACCTTCCAAATGCGTGAACCTAATGCGCGCGCACCGACGGTTAAAATATAACGAAATTCGAATTTGCGTTACGTCAAGGAATTTTTTTCCAAATACAATATATTTCATACGAACGTAAGACCTATTTTTCCTTCTTGTCTCTTACGACCATTGTATCGTTCGAAATTCAACAAACATTGTGATTGGTTCATTGATCGCTGCCCGTAAGGATTGCCCTTCGTTGTTATGGTACGGCCTCATACGTGCCGAGCGCGCTCGTCACTGAAGCTTTCCGAGCTTGTCGCTTGGTGGCCGAAATATCCACCGGGCCCTGGGTCAACGGCAAGCTATGGCACGCTCTGGCAGGCGTCGGCACGCGGTCTGACCACACACGTGGGACTTGTCAAGGGTTGTCGTGGCTCGCCACGAGTCTGGTCAGCGCATTGAAGTTGATTACTTATGTTGCAGTTTGATGATTAGTTCGTCGCATTCGCCGCGTTATTGGTTTATTTATGTTTGCCGCCATTCGCGCGCGATTTGGCACCATACAGCTCTGTCAAGTAATGGTAAGAATTTTAGGTTTTCATTCGATTTATATTCATGCATTTAGAGATAAAAAGGAATCCAATTAAACAAACTGATCAGAATATTATTATTTCTGAACTTAAACTGCCTCCTGTTTTATATTATATTTTGTTATGATGTTCTTATTTTGGCAAGTGTCATAGCTACCGCCAGGTCACTTGGAAAAGTTACTCTTGATTCTTGTTGGCGGGATATTAATTTATTTTAAACGTATTGCATAGAATTTAAAATAAAGTTATATGTATATCTATATATATGTATATAAATTTTTTAACTGAATTAAAAAAAATGTTGGGGGGGGGGGGGCGCCATCGGTACTTCCTGCACAGGGCGCCAGATTTCGTAGAACCGGCGCTGCATAGACGAAGAACAATCAGCTGGAGCTGGGCTGGCAACTGGCAACGGCCGGCCACGGCAACTAGTAGGGTGAGTCGCCAGTCACTGCTTGCGTTGCGGGACATACACAGGATAGATGCAGGATAGCGAGTTTAGTTGTAAACTGTTTTTTTTTTCAGTTGCTTCATCAGCGGAGGCACGTTATATCAGCTGACTGGACACTGGATGTGACAGTAGTTGTCTATTGGTCGAAAACATCACAGTTGTTTATGGAAAGGAATTTTCGCAAAGAATCATAGAAACAGAAACAGAAACGCAGAAATGGAATTGACAGTTGGAAAACAATACACGATACTGGCATGATACTGGTTTATTTATGATACCGTGATACATGCTTACTTAAAAAATTATTGCTCCGTGAATATTGTAAATACAGTTTTGATTTTTCGAAATAATAATCTAGTGATGAAAATATGGAAACCGGAAATATTTCCCAGGATATCGTGAGTTCTGAAAATAAATCGGATCTCAAAGTAGATGATTACAATGATGCTAGTGACTGTGTGCGTTCTTCGCCTGACTGTGATACAGATTCTACGATAGTGTATGCTTTAGACGTTAAAGACGAGAAATTCGATATAGCTTTATACTCTCCGACTCCTGAAGAAAATGACTTTTCTACAAGTAAGTCAGTGTCTTCGGATCTTCGCCCATTTTCTCCACTTCCGAGTACTTCCAGCGATAATATTATAATAGACATAAATAATACGAGGTTTAATGAAGCTAGTGGCTTAAGCACTTCTTCGGACTCTCCCGAAAATCAAAGCACCACCAATTTGTTTAACCAACCCGAGGATGTAATCGAGTGTTCGTCTGGATCCCAAGATAGTGATTCCGCACTGATAGTTATTCGTGACAAAAAACGACGTTCCAAACGTAAAAAAAAGAGTTTGCCTGATGTGATTGATTTACTCCTGGATGATGTAGATACAAAAATATACGATTCAGACTGCGAGATAATCGATGTGGATCAGTTGATAGCAGAGAACAATGCAGTGTTGAATAGCAGTCAGTCCCAGGAAGTGATTCAGCTAGACGACACTGCCCCCGAGCCCCGGGCCCCCGAGTCGCCCTCCGCAGCCCCGCTCAAGTCCCCCGCACACTCCACCACTGAACTCGCACAATCCACTCCCACCACTCCGAGTGAAGGCCTTTACACCTCTCCGCTGATGGAACACTTGAGCTCCTTTGTGATGATGAGGAAGCAAGTTAAAGATTTCTTTGATAAGCATTCACCCATGTTTCCTAAAGATCAAAATGTGGATTCTCCGTCCCTCTCCAATTCTGTTTTTAATGTGATGTCATCTATGATAAAAATACCCTTTAATTATGGAACTCGTAAAGGAAATAAAAGGGAAAGAAAGGATAAAAATACGAAAAATAAACGATCCAGGGTTCTTGAGACCATCGACTTAGACTTGATCAAAAACCCAAATCAGCAGCGATCATCAGAAGTCATTGTTATTGATTCTGACACTTCAATCAATGCTGGTCGCTCTTCCAATGCAGATAGTCCTTCCTTATCCAGTTTGAATCCTTACAGTCGTCGTCCAAATGTGCAAAGTCCCAAACGAAGAAAAACAAAGCCAGGAAGAAGTCAGCACTCGGCGGAGTGCCGAGGATGTGACGAGTGTTGCGTACCCTGGTACGGCTATGAAGGACATAACGCCTTGTTGGGTTCCAACAGATCCACCGTGCCACAGATTATGCGAACTATGGAACTCATCTCTCCGGATAACTCGCTCCTCAATGTGATGTCTTCACTGAGTGCTCCTCCCGCCACTGTGGACCAACCGCTGCAGCCAGTCCCAACTACCCCTTCTAAGAATTATGGAGAGTGCCCCGTTTGCATGGAGAGTCTACAAAAAGTGAATCCTGTGTCTACATTTTGTGGTCATATATTTTGTGAGACTTGTATCAAAACAGTTAAATTAACGAGTAAGAAATGTCCTACATGTAGAAAAGTCCTAAGAGGTAAGGGATATCACCAAATTTTCCTGTAAAATTATCTTATTAATTTTTCCTTTTATGTATCTTATTAATTTTATTATTGTAACATATTATTACTATGATATATTTATTATTTTATTCTCTAATATTATCTGAATTCAATAATTTCTAAATTCGCTCAATGCCTTTCATTATTTGTTATCATTTTGTTTTACTGATATTTGTCATATTGATCCAATGAATAATTGTACTCTGTTCACTAAGAATAAATTATTACTTCTCAGTGGACTGGTAACTATGAACTTTTTTCCTTATTTTAAAAACATTCACTACGATAAGCAGTCTTCACATAATAATATATGTATATCGTATAAGCAAAAGTAAAAATGTACCTGTATTCCGAATACCTTCTGAGATAAGATATGCGCTGGCGTGTATAATTTTAAATTATAATAAATGACAATATTATCACTTATAATGCATGATTTAAAAAAGGAAGCTGGTATGAAGTATGTAGGTTACAAAATTTCGACTTTCTACTTGAATGCACCGGAGCATGTTGAAGTAATGAGAGGTCATTATGATTTCTACTAAATCAAGATGCTTCAGTTAAAGGTCATTTATATCAATAACATGGCGCTTGCACAATTACCTGTTATCTAGTTATTTATGGAACCCAAAACAAATTATTATGTGATTTGAGATTTTCTTCGGATTTATTTTTGGATTATTATGTTGTGTTGGACATCTGCGCTGATGATGGATACTGTATTGCTGTCCGAAGAGCTGGCTAAAGAAGAAGGAAGCGCAACATGTCATAATAAACCAAAATGAATCATGATAAATTATTGACTGAGCGTATCAAAGTCCTATTTTAACTCAAAAGTTTTGCATTTTGTCTGTCTATAAATTTCTATGTAATTTCCGTTTCAAGATTCTTTTTTCAAATGTGAAATCGTTGTGTTTATTCAGACTTTCTTAGCCCGTTGTAAGGAAAAGAATCGAAAAAAACCGAAGATCCTGTGCAGAAAAGTAAAGTTCGCTACAGTTTACAGCTCAGCCATTGTAGGACTTTTCTTCCCAGGGTCTTCGGTTTATGTCGATTCCTTACCCTTAACAGCCCAATGGGGCGACGAGCTTATTCATATTTTTAAATATTATGATACCTACCTGCATGAAGAAAGTTTGAAAAAATAATTATCTTTAGATAAATTGTATAATTCCTTATTTGAAATAAAAATATGATTTATAAAATACATATATGGCTTATTTAAGTACCTACTTATAAAACCTTATGATTTAATAAGAGATAATTAGAAACATACTTTTTTGGACACGAGGTCTACTATTCACAGAACTACTAGTAATATTATGTGTTTTATTCAGGGTTAATCATAACAATTGGATTTATTTCATTTAAATCGGATTTTTTTTAAATATTTCGTCTATTTTAACTCGGAAGTCGGTCTGTGTAAAAAGAAAACCAGTGTTGTTGTTAATTTTAATTTCCTCTACGTATTATAAATTTAACTCCCCCGCCGCGTCTGTCTGTCTGTTCGGATAAGTTCGGACTTCTACCACCATCTAGAATTACTTCCCGAAGTGCGAAGTGCGAGTGCAAGTGGTGCGAAAATTTCACTAGTTCATTGTATCACAAAGTAGGTTGTATTGCTCCCTAGCCTATAGGGGGTGCTAGAACACTCATGGAATTTTTCAGAAGGTAAGGAATGCGTGTATGATGTTAAAGTGCGTCCGGTGCAGACATAGACCTCTAAATTGATAGACCAGCCCATCATGGAAGGGGGAACACACTAAGTTGCGCGGAGCGGGGAGGTGATTTTTGTTTTGTGACCCTTTATGTGATTTGTATCATATGAATCTGACAGTCAGACTCATTTATTGACAAAGAATGCAACTCACATTCTAATATCACTATTTAGTCCACAAAAGTAAAATCTACTTATGAATTACCAGTGTTGCCAACCCAGCTCCTTTAGAGCTAGATTTACCCCCAAAATGAGGTAAAGTTTCTCAGCTCGTTTTTCAGATAATCTAGCTCCCTTAATGAGCTATGTAGACACCTGAAAGTCATTTATTTTTGACACAGACAACCTCTGTTGTTGATTTCGAAAACAATGTTTTTTCAAACTAGATTCTATTTTAGATAGCTTTGACTGAAAACTACAAGAGTGCGCTAATGTAAATAATATTTTCCAAATAAAACCATCGTTATAAAAGTTAAGGTATTCGGTTAACAGATGGCAGTAGTTTATTTATTATTTATTGAGTTATTTTATACTAAGTTAGAATATAAACGAATATTTACAAGGTAACATTTCATTTTATGTATTTAAATATTTTTACAGTAAGCCCGACATTTATTTTATATAAATTCATCCTTCAGGCTTCGGTCATTTCATCACACATCTTTAGTCCTACATACATTAGGCAGTTCTGTAATTTTGCTTTTTCCATGTCATGTGGCAATCTGTCAATCGTCTATACTGTATTTCTCTATTAAAAACATTTTGGCATTTGGTTTTCATATTATAACTTTATGCACAAAACTTAACACATTAAAGTCAATAGATATGAATGAATTAAACTGCATGAGGGGTGGGGGGGAGGGATTCGCGAGAAAGGGGAGAGCGGGAGAGGAGAGGGGGACCACGGGAAGGTGAAAAGGGAATGGGGGAGGAGAAGGGGACGCGGGAGGGGAAGAGGAAGAGGACGCGGAAGGGGAACGGGGACGAATGGGAGAAACAATTTATTTATTTAATTGATATTGCTACGCATACCGGGTATCAGCTAGTAATTGATAAAACAACCCCTAATAATAATTCTTCTTCTTTCTTACTCAGGTACGGGACATACGTCATTCCTATGTCTACCTACGTTAAATTATCGTGAAAACAAGCTTATGTGTCCAAGCGGTTAAAACTAAAATAATCACAGAACTTGAATAAAACTTCACTAAATTGATAAAATGTTAAAAAATATTTAAACAACCCGTCCTAAGTTATTTTATTATTAAATGTCTCATTATAGATCTGACGGCCTCCATGGCCTAGGGGCAAGGCTCTCAACAAGCGATCCGGAGGTCGCGGGTTCAAATCCCGGCGTGCGCAGATAAATTTTAGTTGATTGATTTGTGTTTTCACAATTTAATAATTAAAAATAATATAAGGTGGCTATATTTGCGGCACCTTCCAGAATGGAAGATACTCTCAGTATCGCACTGTAAGACCACCGTTCAGAATTGAAACGTTGCTTGAAATGGCTTTAGCCGTGTTTGGTGACCAGATCTGAATAGCCAGGTACTTCCCGACTTTCCTCTTCCCCATCTCCTTTCCCTTCCCACTACCTTCAGCCTCACAGCATACCCCAATTGGGGATGCCATAGTCTCACTAGCTCCAGACAGGATCAGTTGAGACTCTTTTGCGGTATTTATATAAAGAAAAATAATGACACAATTAAATCTTGTTTGCATACGCCGGCGCCGTATCTACATAAGTATAATTTCAAGTGACATTATTTGACCATTTTTTTTACTCTGTCCATTCCAGGTATAAATGATTGAAATGACCATGTGCAATTGAAAAAAATATATAAAATAACAGTTCGCCTGCTAACGTACTTGCTGCATTGAACAAGATATTTTTTTCTCTAGCCAAAAGTCATAATGACATAATTGAGGATATATAATAGCATGTGTCGCTCTCCATAGATGAAAAAACAACCATATTTTATTTCATTTTTTAAATTTCTTTTCATGGTCTTAAAGAAAAACCCTTGAGGTAGTTTTTGAGGATATTTCACATTTAAAAATATTTTGTAAAACATACATTGCAGTTAGAAAAAGGTCTCATTTTCACATTCCGATTTGATTTTGATAAATGCTAAGCCTATGTTAATTTTAAAAATGTGTAATAAATATTTTTCGTGTTATATGTTTATCGGTTTGCATAATAATATTATCATTATTTCAAATTAATAAATAGTTATACTTGGCCTTGATTTAACAGCTACTTCTTTAGAAACCGGTTATTTTCAAATTGAAAACTTGATTTTTACCTCAGAATTTTTTCTAGCCGCCATATGTCGGGCAATACTACTACGTTAACATAGGTAACTAGACTTTTCCAACGGTCCAGGTGTCTGTCAGACCACACATCGGTACTTAAAGGTTAATTGTATAAAAGAGGAGGAATAAACATCACATTCAATTTGGGAGGCGGATATGGGTACTGCTACCCCGGGAACCATTTATTGGATAACCAACACCTTTGCCATAGCCATCGCTACTTTTGGTGACTTAGCAGAGGTGCCTGGGTTCATAGAGCTAGGTCTTGGCGGATGCGCCTGATGCCCATCAGCTGCGCGGCAGGCCGGATCGGAAGAGGTCAGTTTGGGGAGACCCTTTGACCTCTCCAGTTGGTCTCTCTTGACCCATTGTTGTGCACCGCGGCGGGAGGGATGGATTCACACTTCCGTCACTCCTGGACACACTGATGCCTAGATCCTTTTCCTTCCCAGAACTTCCTCTCCTTCCTTTCCTTCAAAAGACCCTCCATACAGCATCACCAAAGATGACATAGGCCGTGAAGGAAATTATTTTCTTCAGGGCCTCCTGTATCAGTTTAGTGGCGCCGCAAGTCTGGGCAATCTCGTGAGGACCTGGGCTACTAACAGGTTCATGATAGGCCATATAGAGTGCCAAAAGTGTTAAATAATAATGTTCTATAGAATCAATGGAGTGAACCTGAAAAGATGCAGTACCACACTAGGCACTACTGTAACAGCAAATACCACTGTTTTTATTTTATTTATAACTTTTACATATATGTGATACATTAGATCACCATACTAGGCGACTGCCTGTTTCATGGTGACCAATGGAATATAGTCATATAGTTGCTTTGTGATGTCTAGTGTAAACATAAGAACTAAATATATAAAGATGTTGAAAATAAGAAAAGTTATAGAAGAAAAATTACAACGGAAGTAGAAAATATAAAATAGAAAACAGGAAAACGAAAAAGTAAAAAAAAAAAACATAATAATAAGACATGCTATTAAACATATGGATTAATAACTCAGGTGCGGGGCATACGTCATTCCTATGTATACCTATGTTAAATTGTAGTGAAAACAAGCTTATGTGCCCAAGCGGTTAAGTATATACATGTTTAAAATAGGAAAAATTATGATGGAAATAGAAAATTTAAAATAGAAAACAGTAAAATGAAAATTAGAAAGAATAAAAAGAATAAGACGTGCTTTTATGCAGGATTAGATCATACATATAACTCGTGTACATGTATGCATAAGCGCGTATACACATATACACGTATGCGCATGCACACATACATCTACACACATACATATTCATACACGCATACATATTTATACACACTTATATACATATACCTTCATATACATACTTTCATATACCTACTTTCATATACATACTTTCATATACCTACTTTCATATACATACTTATTTATTCACTGTCGGGGCTGTACCGTCATAATGCAAAAAGCAGTGTTTTAACACAACGATAAAATAGCATGCTAAGTGATACCACATCTATAAAGGTCTTATAAATTAGTATGGGATATTTTAGTGTCATTACAATGGTCAACAAGGGTTGAGATCAGCGAGCGAAGGTATTAATCTATCGTCATTAAAGACAACCACGATTGTCCTAACTTGCTCTTATCAGGCTATCTAGAACAGTCAATCAATAACTTGTCGTTCCCGAGCATGACTGCAGATACCTAATGTACTGTGGGAACTACTAGTAATTCGACTTTTAAATACTGGCAATATTCAGACAATTGCCACACCGCAACGCATGCGCATTTCAATGACGGAGCAGTTTTTGAAACCAACCGTAATTCTGTTTCGAATGTCGCTGGCAATAACTTTGTAGTTTTTACATATTATTTTAACCTTTCTGCTTCAAGCCTTGTCTGGTAATATCGCATTGTAAATCTATGTGCATGATAAAATTTTATCTGTTTAAACATAAACTTCTTTATTTTTATTATTATTATTTTTTTAAACAAACAAACAACAGTTTACTCTGGATAAATTAAGTCTTTGTGAATTGTTGTTTGTCCTTTAGCGATCTGCAGTCATTATATGGAACGATGACAAGTTACTGACATTAACGATAAAACCTTTATCGATTGACTGCGCTAGACCCCCAGGTTGCAATATGCAGACTTTTGTATGACAACAAAAATATGTTATATTTTGTTTATAGAGGCGATAACAGTCAGGTCTACTATTGACAAATTCCACATTCTAATTAAATTCAGATTTAAAGGTGTTAATAAACGAGCTAGATAAATTGCCTATTATTTCCTATTGCCAAACAATCGTCTTGCCTGCCAATAGTCTTGCAGGGCGATGTGTTGGCCATCAATATTATTATGTCCCGTTTTTATCAATCAAGATTTCCGTAATGTATAAGATAACTTTATAACACAAAAAACAATCCTCTGCAATTACTCCACCAAATCTGTATAGACTTGAAAAAAAATTGCGAAATTTGCATTCGAAATTATGAAATTTTTGATAGCAGGTTGGTGGCGAACAAAAGCTATAGGTAACAGAGCGAGAAAGAAATGCAAAGAATGATCATCACTGGATGTTACAAATGGATTTAATATTAATTAATGAAATTAGGTAAAAGGAGCATATGAGGTGTTTGAACATAATCCATTTAGATACATCTTTATCTATTGTTTTTATTGTTTATCCTCTTAATCCGTTGACTCTTTAAGTCTATTATTATGAAATTAGTTTTAAGTAAACCCTGATGAAGTATGTTACTTATGAAACATGTTGGTTTTTAAAACACCAAAAGTGGTTTTATTTATTAGGCTCTTAGCTCATGGAGAAACCGAAACAAAACTAAAACTGGTTGGAAACTAACTGCAATGGGACATGTCGCAAATTACCCGAAAATTAAGGCGATCCGCTCACTGAGGCAACTGAAAACTGCCAACTGGTAACTGTCTTTGGCGCTCCGCCCACTGAGGCAACTGAAAACCAACTAAAACCGGCTGTTTTCTCTTTCTTGATTGGTCAAAAAGCTTGTTTAACCATAGATGAAGAACAATCAGCTGACAGCTCGCAACTAAAAACGGCCGCCCAGGGCAATCAGCCGGGACAGTCGCAAGATGGTCGCAAGTCACCGCTTGCGTTACCATTGACAACGGGGTTTTGTGTGATTGTGAAGTGTGCGGGCCATCACATTGTCATACAAAGACAGTTGGCAGTTGAGAGTTTTCAGTTGCCTGAGTGGGCGAAGGCGCTTAGTATGACAATGTGATGGCACAAAACCCCGTTGTCAATGGCAACGCAAGCGGTGACTCGCGACCATCTCGCGATTTGCACTGCTGATTGCCGTGGCCGGCCATTGCTAGTTGCCAGCTGTCAGCTGTTCTTCGTCTATGGTTAAACAAGCTTTTTGACCAATCAAGACATAGAAACCAGCTGGTTTTAGTTTGTTTTCAGTTGCCTCGTCAGCGGAGCGCCTAACAGATCATGAGGCGCAACCATGGCAACCAGGTAACTGAAACACGCCGGCGACTAACGACTAGCACAGCAAGTTGTGAGTGCCTGGTAGCCATTAACAACGGGTTTTTGAGAAGTTGTGTAGTGTGCAGACCATCACATTGAAATACACAGGATAGCGACTTGAGTTGCAAACTGGTTTTTTTTCAGTTGTCCCGTGAGCAAATGCACTTAATTTTGAATGAATATTAATTGATTCTTTTTTTTATTATTGAACAGATAAAAGATAATTTCAAAATGGTTACAAAAGCTTGTACCTGCTTGATTCTACCGTCCCTAATCTCTTAAATCAGGGGTCTCCAAACTACAGCCCGCAAGCTACTTGGAACTTACTGGAGCAATAAGTATGGCCCTAAGGCTGGAAAGTTTGTAGACCCCTGCCATGATATAGGTAGGTACTTATCAAATAATCAATCTCCGGTCACTATTGGTACATAGCTTGACATACTTATCTCTGCAGGCGGAGATAAGAGGAGTTTATTAACCACCGAGCAAACAATTTTTTAAGTCCATTGTTTTTTAATCTATAAAATCTATACATACACTAGCAACACCCCAACCCCCAACTACAAAGATACTTTGTTTCATAACTCCATGGTTACTTTGTTGACATTATTTTGTTACTTGGCAACACACGGTAATGGTTTATTTATGCAACACACTTTTTGTTTGAAGGATTGTATTTACCTTTTCAGTTTCAAATAATATATTTATAATTCACGGGGCAGTGGCAAAATGGATGATTTATTTAAGAAAAGTCAAATTGCAAAATCCACAGACTATTTGATTAAATTTCACACATTATATAGGAGACTGCGAACCCAGGAGAATGTTTTGAACGGAAACACTATTGCAATTTTCAAATCTTTAAAATATGATGATATGATTTATTTTGTTTCCGATTTAGAATCTTCAAGGTAAAGTACAGATTTAGTGAAGATAATTTCAGTATTGCCAGTTTTTATATGGGCTGCAAATAATCTGAATATGTAGTTGGGTACATCCTTCCAATTATTTTATTTCTCCTTTTCCATCTTAATCCTTTTATTTGTTTAATTGCATTGCTTTTATGTGTTACGTCCTTTAATATATATTTATATATCCCGTTATAATCCTTTTAATTGCATTGCTTTTATGTGTTACGAATCTACGATTGAAAGTAAATAATTGTCCTTGATGTCTTTATCAAGTTTAATAATTATTGCTTTACCAATGGTTTAACGCCATATTCAATTACAGAAATGAAGATTTACAACGATTAAATGAAAAATGTGCTTCGCTCAAACATTCCATGGAAATTTTAAAAGAAAATGTAATGTCAAGTGAAAAAATGCAAGAACTTGGTAAGAAAAGAAAAAACATTTCGAAACAGAACAAATAAAGTATGTCCTTATTCCTTATGCAAAATCAGAAATGTTCTTCGATTCTATATCGTTTTCGTTTATTAGAATAAATTATTAGAATTTTCTATCAGGCCAACAATGTCTGTCAGTTTGTGGGTTGCGACAACTGAAATACATAAAATTAACATTACTAAATTAAATATTAAAAAAACAAATAAAATGTTTTCAGATGTAGATTTTTACAGGAAAACTTTATTAGATTTGGAGGACCGACTGTCTGAAATAAAAGAGTTTATAAAAAAAGAAAAAGACTGCCTTCAAAAACAGGAGAAAGTGTTGAGTGAAGAGGTAACTACTGTTACTGGTATTCTTGTTTTTATAACATACAAAACTTTTAAAGAATCACTTGTGTATGGGATTTGTGCAAATATGTAACTTTTCAAACTGAAGACAATATTCATGCGTGGTTAAAAATGATCTTTATCTGTGAACATTAAAACCCAGTTGTTTTGCAGAAATTTACGTGTGACAAAGTCATTAAATGACCATCCAGCGTCATTTTGTTTTTTTGACATTGGAAAAGTCCCCGTTAAACGCCAATTCTCTAGGTGTGTTTCAGCTCTATATCACATTGTAATAAGCTGACAAGCTTAACAACATGATAGTTATCCTCTTTTGCTGTTCACAATTTGTTCAAAAGCTGAAACGGACTTACAATCATGCTTCCAATTGCCAAAAAAATAAAATGGCGCGGAATGGCCACTTGATGACAATGTTACATTTGAATTTCTGTGAAACTGAGGGTGTTTTCAGTACCTGCTTTTAAAATGTTTTTTATTTTAGATTAGAATAACCGAGAAGCGATTGCAGGAGGAAGATAGTTTATTACCAACAAACACCTGTGCATCTTTGAAACCTAGTCCTGTAAAAATCATTAGAAACACTACAGCAGAAAATGTGGTAGGTATTACATTTTTAGTAGTTTTTAGAATAAGGTGTTCCTCCTCATTTTTAAAATTATTTTGATGAAAATGTATTTATTATATTTAAGAGCGATTGATCAGCAACTGAGAATAAAAGCTTGAGAAAGGTTCCAATGAGAAAGATCGATTATTCCCTGCATCAAATTTTTTAAATAAAAAATTTAATATCGATTTATTTCATTCAAAACTTGCTTTAATATATACCTACATTCGAGTAAGCAAAAAAAATGCTCAAAACGCACAATGATAAATTAATGATTCCGCATCGAACGTCGGTAGTGAGTGGTTGTGTTTACCGGTGCTCTGTGTTTGACGATCTACCTACTTACCTCCTGATTCTACTGCAGATAAGAATTCATTTATTGTTACACTTTTGTTTTGATTATAATTTATTTGTATTATTTTGTTTACGATAAATTCGTGTGTACAGTCAATCAAATAGACTGTTTATTATTTTTAAATTATTATTTTTTTTGTGTTTAAATAATTTGTAAAAATGGAGGAAGACGAAAATAGACCCCCTGATCCCGAATCCATATTCAACAATGCAGATGGATGTGACTCTGATGATAGCCATATTTCTATAACTTTCCCTTCCCGTAAAAGAAGACCTTCGCTTTCTCTTAATGTACCTCCCAAAATTAAATCTCTTTCTCATACCAATCAAACCTCAAGCTCTCAGGGAAATCATAAAGACACCATTCTACCTGAAACTAAAAGTGCTGATCTAATGTATTCTCTTTCCTCATCTGCCCCTTTCATTGTTAATGTTCAAAGAACTGAACATGGGAAGATTATTCATCCGCTGGATTTTGGGAAATTTATTTTCAGTTCAAATAATAAAAACCTTGGAATAGTTAATGGATCAATCAAACCGGAAGGCCGCTACAACTTATCCATTGAGTTTAAATCCGCCACCCTTGCAAATGAATTTGTAAAAAAAATTGATTCACTTTCAAACCAAAAATTTAAATCATTTATTCCTACATATAACCTTACAAGGATGGGGCGGGTCAGGGGTATTCCACCTGATCTCTCAGAATCAGAAATCGTTGATGCTCTTAATGATTCTCAAGTGACTCCTAAAGTATTAAAAGTACGTCGATTAAATTACAAGGATACATCTACTGGAACCACCATATGGAAACCTTCGCAATCTGTTGTAATAACATTTGAAGGTCAAACTTTGCCATCCCGTGTGTTCATCTATTACAACTCACTTCCTGTAGAAGTATATAAATTTCCGACGATTCAATGTTTCAACTGTTGCCGGTTTGGACATTCGAAACCCGTATGTCGTTCCCCTCCACGTTGTCTTCATTGCGGAGAAAATCACGCTTTTGATAATTGTCAAAATTCATCTAATGATCCAATTTGTATTCATTGTAAGGGCAATCATACCGCGGTTAGTTTGGCCTGTCCAGAATTAACTAGACAAAAGAATATTAAGCAAGCAATGGCTTCAGACAATATTTCTTACTTCCAGGCGTCAAAAATATTCCCCACTGCGAAAAAATCTTTTGCAGAGATAACTTCTACCTCATCTCCCTTTCAATTCACTTCCTCTAATCCTCCACTATCATCTTCTCACAGAGAAACGTTTTTTAAACCGTTAAAACCGAAACCTAAATTTATTCCCTCTTTTGACAAAAAGCAACACAATGAACTTTTGTTTTACCCAAACGGGAACAATAAAACTCAGGAACCCAATGGGAGTGTTTTAAAAAATAATTCTGCTTCACCTATTTTCCCTAAAGTTGTTAATGAAAATTCTTCTTTCATTCAGACATTAATTACCCTCTTAATTTCAATTCTTTCAAACAACAATAATGTACCGTCCAACGCTGCTGATTATATTAAATCATTACTCTCTTGTCTTCCCAATGTCTCTGAAACTGAACAGAATACTTCAGTGGAATAGTAGAAGTCTATTCTCTAACAAATCTGAGCTTATTCAATTACTCAATGTACATGATATTTCAGTCGCCGCCATCTCCGAAACATGGTTAAAACCATTGTATCAATTTAAGATTCCTGGATATCATTGTCTTAGACATGATAGATTGGATGGTAAAGGTGGCACAGCTCTTATTATTCATGACTCTATTCCTTTTAAACAAATCATTTTTCATACTCTCTCCATCAATTTTCAGATAGTAGCAGCTGTTGTATCTGACATTACAATATTATCAATATATATCCCTCCCTCTACTATTTTTGACGAAAACGAATGGTCATTATTAATATCTCAGATTCGTCCCCCTTATATGATATTGGGCGATTTTAACGCTCATTCTCCCTCTTGGGGTAGCGAATTAACAAACCGTTCGGGTCGTAATCTGTTAGATTTTATTGATACTTTTAATCTTTGTATTTTAAACGACGGATCCCCAACTAGATTCACCCCCCCTCAACAAAGGAAAAGTGCCGTTGATTTGTCCCTTTGCTCATCTTCAATGATTCCTAAATGTTCTTGGGACATACTTAAAGACCCCCTTTCCAGTGACCATTTTCCTATCATTATTCTCTTCCACCAACTAACTACCTTGCGTTCCTTTACTGTAAACAATAATTTTAAATTCAAAACTAAAGACGCAGATTGGGGAACTTTCTCTAATGAACTAGACTCCCTTGTTCACTCGACAAAGTCATCCCTTGGGAACATCACAAGAGAATGCGAATTGTTTCCTAGTCTAGTAATAAAAGCAGCAGAAAAATCCATTCCGAAACGTAATGCTACTATTAAGATAAAACATTCGACTCCATGGTGGGATGAAGAATGTACTAGGTCTGTTAACTCTAGAAAAGAAGCAATTTCCATTTTCCGCAAGTGTATGTCGTTCGAAAATTACTTATTAGTGAAACGCGCCCAGGCAGAAACTAAACGTATATTGAAAAATAAAAAGCGTTCTGGATGGCGAAAATTTTGTGAAAGTTTGTCTCCTGAATCTTCCCAGTCATCTGTTTGGACCAGTTTAAAAAAGTTCGGTTCATCATTTGCTCCGCAGCGTACAAAGCATATTCCAGAAGAAATTTTAAATAGTTTTGCTGACAAGATAGCCCCTCCATCAGTTGCCAGATATGAAGAAATGCCTACTTTTATTTCCTATCCTTCTCACTCTAACTGGCTAGACTCTCCTTTCTCAGTTAATGAATTAAAACGAGTAACTAATTCCCTTTCAGACTCTTCTCCTGGTCCTGATGGAATATTATATAGCTTTATTAAAGCATTCTCTGACACGTCGTTAGAATACTTCTTATCTTTAATTAATAACATGTTTGAAACCGGATTTATTCCGGATATCTGGAAAATTCAAAAAATCCTCCCGATTTTAAAACCAGGGAAAAATCCTTCCGAAGTCTCTTCCTATCGTCCTATCGCTCTTTCGTCGTGTTTAACGAAAGTAGCGGAGCACTTGATAAAGAACAGATTGGAGTGGTTTGTTGAAAATCACAGTATTATCTCTCAAAATCAATATGGCTTCCGGAAAAAGAAATCAACTATGGATAATTTAAGTATATTTACAACAGAAATTCGTATTTCCCAATCCCTTAATTCTTGCACACTGGCCACATTTCTTGATCTTTCGTCAGCTTATGACGATGTATTAATTAATATTTTAAAAGAATAATTGATAAAAATAAAAATTCCTATGAAATTGGTTCAATTTATTATCAACTTGCTATCAGACAGATCCATTATAATCCACTCTTCCTCAAATTTTTTAAACGTAAATTATGGAAAGGGTTACCTCAGGGGTCTGTAATTAGTCCATTGCTATTTAATATTTATATAAGCGATTTAGACATTTTAATCCCTTTTTATATCAAGCGACTTTATTTTGCGGACGATTTTCTTATATATATAACACACAAAAATTTATCCCATGCTGCTAAGGAGTTAAATTTGGCTTTGCATTATATTAAAGTTTGGTTATTGTCAAATGGAATGAATTTAGCGACTTCTAAAACTAAGGTAGTGGCTTTTACGCGCAAAAGAAAATTGCCCCCTTTTTCTGTCTCATTTGATAATGTTCATCTCCAAACTGTTAAGCAAGTAAAATTTCTTGGTATACTTTTGGACCATAAGCTTTCCTGGCTCCCACATATTCAACACATTTCTGCTAAGTGTGAAAAGGGGCTTAATATGATGCGAGCAGTTTCC
Organism: Limnephilus auricula; assembly: GCA_951813805.1. Taxonomy (NCBI): domain Eukaryota; kingdom Metazoa; phylum Arthropoda; class Insecta; order Trichoptera; family Limnephilidae; genus Limnephilus; species Limnephilus auricula. The sequence goes on along the minus strand of OX638388.1, from coordinate 46,347,760 downwards.
AGAGTATGGTGGGGATCTCATCCTACTACCCTGAAACTAATGTATAATTCCCTAGTTCGAAGCCACTTGGATTATGGCACATTTCTTTTCGACCCCCTTCCTAAATATTTGGATAAAAAACTTGAAAGAATTCAATCCAAGGCGCTCAGAATGATTATTGGGGCGATGAAATCTTCTCCTATTAATGCGCTCCAGGTGGAATGCGTAGAACCACCCTTATTTTTGAGAAGACAATTCCTTGCTGATAAGTTTATTTTCAAATCTTTATCTCTGTCTCGTCATCCTTTAGAAGAAAGTCTCGATCATTTGTTTAATAACTTAAACAACAGCAAAAGATTGACAGATAAAAATCGACAGTCTTTCCTTCTAAAAAGTTTTCTTTCATACAGATCTCTCTCTTCTTCTCTCCAAAACGTACAAAAAGATCCAATCCTTCCTATTTACAAAATCCCGTTTGATACTATTAATTTTATCCCCAATGTAATAACTTCCGACTTTCGGACGAACATTTTAACATCATCTAATAACTTTCAAAATATGGACGATCATTTTAAAAGCATTACGTCTTCTAAGTTTCCTGGGTTTTCCCTAATTTACACAGATGGTTCCAAGTCCGAGCTCAAAGATTGTGGCGCATCTGTGTATATTCCTGAATTCAATCTAAATCTTTCTTATAAATTGCCTAGAGAAATTTCTATATTTACCGCAGAATGCTTCGCAATTGAACAAGCTTTAATTCAAATCCAGCTTCTCAATATTCGTCAAGCCATACTATGCACTGACTCTCTAAGTGCTGTATTAAAAATTTCCTCTAATATCGTTCGATGTCCAGAAGACTACATTATTTGTAATATTAAAAACATCCTCAACTCTCTACACGAATCACAATTTGAGACAATATTGGTTTGGGTCCCTGGCCATCTAGGAATTGAGGGTAACGAGAAAGCCGATTCTCTCGCTAAACTTGGAACGATCTCTGGTTCTATCCCTTTAGATTTTAGAATTCCTATCTCTGACGTCTTCTCTATTCTTAAATCCAATATGTCTCGTTCCTGGGAAGAAAATTGGACAAGTACGAAAACCCGAACTGGATCTTTCTATGCTGGAATACAAAGGCATATTCCGAGTAAACCTTGGTTCCACGGAAAAAAAAAATCCAAAAGATTTATTTCCTGCATTTCGAGAATGAGAATTGGTCACTGCTCTATTGCAACTCATTTGTTTAAGATCCGAGTCCTCGATAGTCCACTCTGCGAGTGCGGTGTGGAGGAGGAGACTCTTAACCATATATTCTTTAATTGTAAAAATCATTCTTCCTTCAAAAACATTTATCGTTTGCTTATTAAAATTACCCACAATTCTCCCCTTAGTATTCCGTATTTGCTGTCTCTCAACAATTCTCGCGTTTTTTCAGTTTTATACAAGTTCATAGACTTAAATGAGTTCAATGTTTGATTTGTCCTGTCCCCTCGTAGATTAACCTAAAAAATTTAACTATCTTTCTTAACTTTAATGGCACAAAGCACTCTTCTTAGGGTGAATTGCCTATTCCATAAAAAAAAAAAATTATTAAATGTAGTGTATTTCTTGTAAGTATTTTTTGATCATTAGTATTTATGATTTTTCAATAATGTCTAAACAAAATAAGTGTGTAAAATTTTTTTTAAATATTTTAGTTTGTAAGACCTTAAAAATAGAAAAACTGAGGTATTTTTGTCACAAAACACATTCACGGATTTATTTTTTAATGATTTTAATTTAACTAAAATTAAAATTTTTAAAACTGTGTTGACTAGATTATGTATTGATTTATTTTGTTGTATGATTATATGATTTTAAATTTGTGTTGTTTAAAAGAATCTATCGTTTGAAAATTGAACAAATCTGCCAACGACCGACGGTATAACCTTAGTATATTAAAAAAACACTTAGTTTTTCAAAATTTTAAAACTGCGTGTACCAGATAAAATAACAATCTTTCAAAATCAATTTATGTTTTTTTGTAAAAAAGAGTTAACACGTCTAGAATTTGATTTTAAAAGGACTAATTTCCGGTATTCTCTGGTAATTCACTCTTAACCGCTTGGGCACATAAGCTTGTTTTCACGACAATTTACTCTATGTTTATTTCTTTGGGTGTTTCTTGTTTTTTAATGAAAAATGGAAAAAAAATGTTTTTTTAGAATTTAAACTCAATAGGTTTTTATCAAACCATAATTTTAGTTCATTGATATCTTTATTTGCCATGTTATTTAATTCAGACCAGGTGTTTGCTTTTAGTAGTAGGACTGTATCGTCAGCGTAGGAGACAATGTCTCCATATTTGGAAATCTGGAATATATCATTGACATATATAATAAATAATAATGGTCCCAAAACTGTACCTTGGGGTATTGAAAAGTCTCTAAATTTTGAAACGCTGACTTGATTGAGTAATTTTACTTGTTTAGGTCTTTTATGTAAATAAGTAGTTATCCATGCTAATACTTTTCCACTAATTCCTATTGACTCTAATTTATTTATTAATTTTTTATGTGATATGCTGTCGAAAGCCTTTTTAAGGTCTATAAATATTCCCATACATTTTTTATTGGAATCTAGGGCCGTATATAAATAGTTGGTTATTTTAGCTATCGCGTCATGAGTACTTGTATTTTTTTTGAAGCCGAATTGGTTATTATTAATTATTTTATTTTCTTCTAAGAATGTCCAAATTTGTTTTTTTACAATTTTTTTATATATTTGATAGAAGGGAAATCGGGCGGTAATTTTGTGGATCTTTAAGACAGTCTGTTTTATAAATGGGGGTTATAATTTTGGTATTTTCCAAAAATTTAACAATGTTGTGCATTTATTTAAAAAACAACATGAAATTTCGTTGTAGGAGGCAACCCGATTGCTTAAAAGTTTTAGGAATTGATATACATACAGTAGAAATCAGATATAACGACTTCGCTTATAACGGCTTACCGTTTTTAGTGACGACAATGTAAACTCAAGTTGGGTTTCATAGTTAGGTACTAGGAAAACATATCCGTTTAGTACGACTTCATTTTAAGCGACCAACTGCTTAAAGCGACCTATTATATGAAAATTTGTCTGGTTAGAATGACATACAGTGTTTTGTTTTCAAGAACTACGCACCAATACCTCACCGCCCCGAACCTCGCCTACTCCCCACGCGCTAAGGCTTACTTTACACAAATAAGTTTTTTCCCATAAGTCAATCTCGTAAGTGAATTCTGGCCAAGGGGCACATTTGTTTTTGCTTACGAAACTTAGGTGTGTAAAGGCAGCCTGACACCTACCCTTATTAGCGCTGCGTAAATCACAGTCAGTGTTTATCGTTTTTTCAATTGAAGAAAAAAGTGCTATATTACACCGTTTAGAAGCCGGTGAATCAAATGTAACCCTCGCGAAGGAGATCGGCGTAATTTGTATTAAATGTTTTATTTACCTAAAAAGAAAAACATTTACTATTTCTTTCCCGCTGATGTAGGTGGCGGGCATTGACATCTTGAAGGGATAGTTTCGTATTATACTCGCTCTTGCAATTTTATTCTAAAAATTGTATTTTTGGCTTTCACCTTTCCAGGGTATTCTATTCAAAATGTAAAAGGATAGGATAATTTATTTTTGAAAGTAGTTTTTAATATATTTTTAAATGATGTGACTGATGAGTTACGATTGGGAAAAGAAATGCTACGTTTGTAAAAGGAGGGAAGGCAATTTTAGATTATAAAACATGATAAATCTATTTTTGTTAAGAGTGGGACAATGGAAAAGTTTGTGATCTAGTTCTGGTCAAAAGGAAGTGGTATGAGCATACACCATATGTACAATAGTTGGTGGTATGAGCATACATCAATAGTATATAATATACTTATTTACAGGACGTGCAACGATTCCAAAGGTTCTTACAGAAGACGGGCGGTCACACAGGTGGGTGGGGGGAGGTGGAGCATGTGGCCTTCATCAAGTCTTGGCTCAAATATTCCAATGCCAAAAGTGACTCCTCCAGAACGCCGCATATTCTCAGGCTGGTTGAAGACATGCAGAAACTATTGCCAGGTTCTAACTCTTTCATTAAAACCTACTAAAGGTAAAGCTGTAAAGTCATTTTTCTTAGATCAATCATCACAACATACACATTGACAACAGGTGAAGTTAGTGATAATGGGCTCCTTCAGGACTTATTATTATTTTATACTTTTGATTCCTTTGCCTTTCTTATATTAAATATTTCATTTTCATAGATATATCAAAGGCAGAGGTCGTAGCTCATTATAACTGGGTATTGGAATACAGACATTTGAAAGACATGCAAAATAAATCCCTAGAGGTGTGGAAAGCCTTGCGAGAAGCTCATAAATACCATAAAACTACCTTGAAAGATTCTCAAAGGGCAGATGGTGCAAAAATCAAGGAACCGAAAAAAGTCACCAATGATTCTCCCTACTCAAAAGTCATGTTGGAAATATGGAAAAATAATAAAGGGGAAGAAAAAAAGAACATTGAAGATAAATATGTGAGTTAACATCGCTTTTAAAATGTACGTACCGCTGTCAAAATCATAGAATTACCACTTCGCCAATAAGTGGTAGTAAAAAGGTAGCTCAAAGTGAATAGCAGTGTCCCAGATGTAAAACAAGTATAAATAAATAATGGCTAATTGCATAATGGGTTTGCTTTAGTTTAAGTATATCCTTTATTGTTTTCTATTATTTCAATGTTTTTATTGCTGAAGGTGGAACAAACTCTAATTCAACGGGAAATACAAGCTGTCAAGGACTCACATAGAAAATTGGACAAGAAAGATATTATAAAATGGACAGAGGCAAAGAAATTAGAAATGGAAAAGAAGCTTATGAAGGAAGAAGAAGATCGTCAGAGGGAAAAAGAAAGAAGAAGCTCTGAAGCAAACAAAAAAATTAAGGAATACAGGTAAATTCATTATCTGAATAAAATGTTGCCACTTTTTACTATATTTGTTTAATATTATTTTTGTTGTTTTTGCAGACAGCGCGATGAGATGTTTGTGAATAATCGGAAATTGCACATCAACTCTCTGAGGAAAACCAAATCGTGCGATTTCTTTGAGAACCGTAGCAACGTGACTAAGAAGAGCTGTTGCCACAACATCAGCAATCCATCTCGCAGCTACGACAAGCCCACGGAGCAGTGGTGTCGCCGCGTCAACAAGTATCGGTCTGCTGACACCATCTCCTCACCACGCGACTCCACCACTGCACAACATGTGGACTTCCTACCTAAACTGTACGTTCATTCAAATTACATAGATTATGGTTATGTATTTTATTGATGAAAACTTTGAAATAACACCACAATTTGGATTTTATTCTATTCATTCCATTGGCCATTCACATTGGGCAAGTAGTTTAGTCGAGTAGTGAGTATATTAGTAACTTAACATATATATGAACAAAATTTGAACACCACAATTTTAGTAGAGCAGTTTAGTCATAGTCAACCCATTTCCTTCTATTTTTTTCAGGTGAGTAGTGCCATGCGTCCCTGCTCACTGACATGAGCGAACCCATCGTTTTAGTAGAGTTCATTAGTAGACGCAGAAATGTCGTCCCTTCGGAGCGAAGATGCTACTCTAAAATTCTTATTTTTGCTGCTATTAAACTCTTTTCGTGCCCGTAGTTTATGTATTTTCATCTGACTTATTCATTCTTCCACCTCTTCTAAAATAAGAATTTCAATCAGCTTAATTAGTATATTTACCTTGTTGCATTGCAGCCCGTCATCTTGCAACGTGCCTCTCACTAATTTATTCTAGACTAGACTAGATGCCATGTGCAAACAAGCCATTAGTGATGACACAAGTAAGCAAATGAGTACCTTAAGTCAGCAAAACAGTATAATGTGCAATTACATTCACTTCAAATGATTGCGACATGTTTGCAAGTGTTTTTGGACAAACCGATTGTGCAGGCAAGTCGCTGCATGTGGATCTTTAGTAGCACAATCCTAGTAAATACCATTCAAAATCAAGATACATACATTAAATGTTCAAACTTTTTTTTCAGTGGTGTACCAAAATGGAGGAAAGACATTTTGACGTGATGACAGAATGAAGATAATTAATAATTTGCCTTATTTTCTATGACGCATTGAAAAATAAACATTTTTACTGTATTTTACTCACTTTAATATACTTGCTAATAAAACGTCTTTTATTTAAATTTCTTCTCTTGTTTTATAACTCAGCAGTGAAACAATTTTCAGAGGATGTCGTCAGCTGTCATAAATTACATTATTCGGCTTCTCCACACAGGAGGCCCTGAGAAAATTGATTTCCCTCAGAGCCTATCATCTTTGGGGATGCTGTGTGGAGGGTGTTTTTGTGGAAGGGAAGGAGTGAATCTGGGTCTTGAAGAGACCCATGTTGTAAAAGAAACACAGAGGCCGGCAAATCGTTCCACAACCGAACCCGTTCTCATGTGACAAATGTCAACTGTGTACCCGTTCTCATGTTGGGCGCGATTTTGGCATGTTTCCAGAGTATCTTCCATTGAAATACCGGTAGAACAAGGACAGCATTCCCACCTGTGCTCTAAAGATTGCAATTAGTTTGTTAAGATAGGACCGCCCATTTCTGCACAGAGTTGAGGATGTTTCAGGCATTTTGGGTTTCCAGACCAGAGGTGGCTGCCGAATTCAACTGTGGGGCACACTTGCGATTTGAACAGGGTTAGCAGTTGTATACTATTAAAGTATCTGCAGGCCCCGTACAGTACGCCCAGCTTCTGAGAGACCAACTTAACTCTGGCTTAGATGGAGCCCCCCTTACCTGGTGATGATTATAGCGAAAGTTGTTAAGAAAAAACATTAAGTTAATAACTGAACATTTATTTTTTATTATACATATCACTATTTTTTTTTTCAACATTTGTAACAATCTAAATTTATAATACTAGAAAGCATTTTGTTCATATATTTATGATTAAATATTCAAACATGCTTTTACCATAATCACACAGTTTAAACACGGTCAGTAGCCACTCCCACTCACAATCTCAGGAAAAGATAATTCTGAAAACAACCATAGAAATAAAAAAGATAGTGTATGAAATAAGCAAAGAAACTTATTACGATGTATGTACAAAAGCTTAGCAATTTGATATTGTACACTTGATGTTCATTATATTAAAAAGTAATATACAAACTGCAATTGAAATCAGATAACAGTGTGTAAATGTTAGGCCCAGTTTTTCATCACCAGCTTAATCCTACATTGGAACATAAGTAGAACTCGACACATCTTTCACATCAAACAATATTGCAAACTTAAGCAAATCTCTATTATAGCTTAATCCAGGACCAGCTTAATCATTGGAGGGGATCCCACCACTTTCCCAATGGCGTCACCGCACACGTCAAAATTCTAAATTTTTTTAAATGAAGTTATATTTTTTTTAAATAAAGCTATATTTATTTTGAACCACTCTAGACCCTCCATGTCCATGCATACGGGGTTAGCTTAATCAGCTAAAATGTTCCAAAATTAACTGAAATTCAAAGAATTAATCTCAATTGAAACAATCGTCGATATTTTTTTTTTTTTTTTAATTTTTCTTTATTCATTAAACTGCTAGTTACATATTTTGAGAATTTTACGACCACCACGCTAGGTACATGCCCGTGTTGTGGTGGTCAGTATTAAGAGCATCATTTTAATAGCCAATCCAGAAGTTGATGAAAAACTAGGCATTAGTGGCTACATTATTGATATTTGCATGTAATAAGCTAGAACCCAAGCGTCTTGAGTGATTTTATAAATCTATAGGTTTTTAACAATTTTATATACATTTTAAGTGTTTCACGAAAATAAAATCATCAACTCTTTCAATAATAAAGTAATTTGGAATGTACATGATTTGAAACAACAGTTCACTGTGTATTAACTCGTCAGACTAAGTGTATGTATTTACAAGGGACGTAGTAAATTACTTATCGAATCCTACGCCTTACGAAATGGGATTTTTAAATAAATTTGCACGTTTAATTCAAATCAACCGATAAAAGAAGAACATAAACAGAAGACATGAACACATTGATCAAAGGCGTACAAGTGAATAATAATTATAAGAAAAAAATTATCAATAAACAACATTTCACATGTGTAAAATTTTACAAGCCAACGATTTGATTATAATAATAATATTATTATATTGGTATTCACTGTAAATAGGTAGGTTTTATTTTACAGTAGGATATATTTCAAAGAAATATAAAACAGTAAATATAATTTAAGGTGAATTGCAGGGATGGTATTAAGACTTGGCTCCGATTCCGCTGCTGCCTAGTTTTCCAGTGGCGCTGTTTCCTCCGGTCTGTTCCTTCTCCAGCTGCTTGCCCAGGTACTCCCAGTTGTGCACCATCAGCTTCTGTACAGCGAGGAGTGCTTCGTATCGCACGTTGGGGTCTTCATGTCCCAGGAGCTGCATCACCAGCTGTTTGCCTCCCAGCTGCTCAATGACGTGTTTGCCGCGCGGGTAGTGCCTGACGTACTCGCCGATATCGAAGGAGGCGACGGACAGGACGAGGGGGTCCTTGGACGTATCCAGGTGGTGGATCAGCGTGCGCAGCAGCTCGTAGTTCTTCTCGTTGAGACGCGCTGCGTTCTCGCGCCAGAATTTGGCCGACTTGTGCACTGGAGACCATTCCAATCTGGATTTAACGATAAATTTAATAATGTTAATATAATGTTAAAAATAACAAAGGGACTATATTTTTTCTTTGGGTGTGGTCACAATGGTGCATATGAATTTAGTAACCGTAAAATGGGGTGATTTTGATCAATTTTCAACTTTGAAACTACATAACATTTTTTATAAAATCATTTGCATTAGGAAATTTTATGCACATTTACGGCCGCTGTTCCCAATCCTACTAATCAATTACTAAGCCAAAATTTTGGCTTAGTAATTGATTAGTGCACAACTTCGCTTTTTCCAACACAATACAATAACAATAACACACGTCTGACGTTTGTCAATCGCTCCCCAATAATCATTCATTTGCTATTAAAAACATTGATTCTTTTCTCACAATTTCAACATAAGCTCATAATATAAATTGAGGTGAATCAAACACAAAAGTGAGTGCTTGTTTAAGTGTAAAAAACAGTGCAAAATCGGACTATTCATTAAAAAAAACTCAAGCTACCCACAGTATTGTTAACCATTAACCATACCATTAACTGACTGCAGCCGCAAGCAAAACAAAATATGGATACAACATGCAAGTATTGCGTTAAGCAGCTAAAAGAGGCTGAGTGTATAAAGTGTTCGACCTGCAAATGCATCATCCACATCCACAGCAAGTGTATTTAAACGTATGTCGCAAGGTAAAAAAGATGCCTGGAAGTGCAATAACTGTATCCAAGCCCCGGTCAATCAAGATGCTCGATCTTGCTCCTCAGATCAAAGCAACGAATTAACTGTGGAGATCAGAAAAATGTCACTGCAACTAGAAAAAATGAACACTAAAATGGATGAATTCGAAAAGGCCATAGTTTATAATAACACTTTTATGGAAGATTTCTCAAATAAAATGAAATTAATTAACGAAAAATTGGCAAAAGTAGATAGACTGGAAATGGAGGTTTCCGAGCTGAAACAAACTGTTTTCATGTTAGAGAGGGGTAACAATGAAAGGGAACAGGAACTTCTCTCTAACAACATCGAAATTCATGGAATGCCTGAGATCGCCAACGAGAACCTGCCTACAATGATGTCGACTATCGCAACAGTCATTGGATGCCCTCTACATCAAAGTGACATTGAATACGTTAGCAGAGTTAGTAAGCGTAATCGTAATCAAGACACGACTGACGGACGTCCAGGAAACATTATCGCCAAATTCACGTCTCGCAAGAAGAAGGATGAATTCATAGCAGCCATCAAGAGGAAAAAAGGAATGACTACCAAGGGCATCGGGATGGCCGGAGCTGAACAGAGGATCTTCGTCAACGACCATCTTACGAGGAAGAATAAATCCATACTGAGGTTCGCCAAAGGATTTAAAAACGAACACAAGTATCAGTTTTTATGGATAAGAAGCTCAAAAATCTACCTACGGAAGAACGAAACATCACCTCCCATACACGTATCTTGCGAATCGCAGCTAAAAAACCTTATATGATCACCATTCCCATGTTAAATCACCTATCTTGTAACTACTATTTTTCTCCTACATTTTTAAATATTTTTTTCAATATCACCCTTTTTACATTAACCCCACCTGCTGATAATTATTGCTCACTAATGATTTATATATCACACTCACGCACTTTAATTGACAATTGTATGCTTTGCTTTGCTATTCCCAGTGGACTTATGACTATCAACATAACTCTTGAATATAATATTCGTAAAGTATATTTTATAGAAACCGAATTTATCAATGTAATTAACAAAATTTCACAATGCTTGATTCTTTATTAATTTTTTATCAAAATGCTAGAGGTTTGCGCTCAAAAACGATAGAGTTTCATCAAAATATGCTGCTCAATAATTATGACCTGATCTTTATTACCGAAAGCTGGTTGGTTGATAGCATCCTAGATGAGGAATTATTTGATAATCGCTATTCTGTTTACAGAAATGATAGGGATAGCCATCGCACTGGTAAATCAACTGGCGGAGGCGTAATCATAGGTATTAAAAAGGAATTTTTTGTTACCCCCCGCTCTTGGAAATCAGACGCTGAAGATATTTGGATAACTGTCAATACATCAAAATCCAATCATCAATGTTATAACATCCACATGTGCTGCGTGTACTTGCCTAGCGTCGGTCCAAAATTAACATCTTTAGAAAGATTAGCATTATTTACTAGTCATACCAATATTATTTCTGACTTAACAATCCGTTTTCCCAATGACAAGTTTTTAATCATCGGCGACTATAACATGCCGAATATTGAATGGAATAGTCAACATATGTCAACTAAGAGAGACCAATGTACACTTGCGTTACTTAACTGCTTATCTTATGCAAACTTAACTCAATTTAACCATTTACCTAACAAATATGGACGAATCTTGGACCTCGTTATCTGTAATACTCTAGTTAAAGTGTCGCTTGCCGATCACCCTTTAGTTAAAGAGGATGCTCATCATAAATCATTGATTGTAGAACTAGACTTCCCATCCACTAATGCAACCCTCTCAACTCCTCGAACAATAAAATTATTCCATAAAGCAGATTATGCCGAAATCAACGAGAGACTGAAAGAGACTGACTGGTCTACTGTTATAAATGCAACGGATGTAAACACAGCACTAAGTTCGTTTTATGTTATAATTGAACAAATTATCAATGCGTTTATTCCCAAGAAAGTCGTAAAATCTGGTAAATATCCTCTATGGTACACAGCAGCCTTAATAAAAATAACAAACGAAAAATTGAAGTTCTTTAGAGCATGGAAGCGTCATCGAAACCCTCTCGATTATCTCTCATTTTCTTTGCTCCGAAAAAGGCAAAAAACGGTTGCTTCAGCGGCTTACAAAACCTATATTTCTACGATAGAATCCGGTATACAGCATAATGTTAAAAAAATATGGTCCTATGTCAATTCACAAAGAAAATCTCCTACTATCCCCGATCATATGATTTACGGTGAAAAAACTGCTAAGGACAGTAAAGGAGTAGCTGATTTATTTTCTGAATATTTTGGATCTGTATTTTCGAATGTTCAACCTACTCATACAAGCAATACCAGTGATTGTTCAAATTCAAATAGCGTAATTAACTCAATTGAGATCAATGAAGACATCACCTTCAAATACCTTAAGTCCATTGATATCAAAAAGGGACCAGGGAATGATCAACTTCCAGGGATATTTATAAATTATTGTAGTAAACAATTGACTCCTCCCATTTTTGCTATTTTCAAACTATCGCTATCTGAAGGAACATTTCCCGAAAAGTGGAAAACAGCCTTAATTACCCCAATCTTTAAAAATGGCAGTAAAAATGATGTATCCAATTATCGACCTATATCCAAACTACCGATTCTAAGTAAAGTACTGGAAAAAATTGTTTATGATCAATTATATTCTACTATCTCACCTTCACTCTTAAGTAATCAACACGGCTTCATGAAAAATCGCTCCACAACCTCAAATCTTGCATTTTTTATAAATTTTCTTCATGCTCAAATGGATATGCGATGCCAAGTAGATGCCATCTATACGGACTATTCCAAAGCATTCGACCGTGTTAACCATTATATTCTTTTACAGAAGTTATTAGGTCTAGGAATTCACGGTGATCTCTATAGATGGATCGCATCATATATTAGTAATCGGCACCAAATTAAGGTTGTCAATGGCTTCACATCCTGCTTAATGGAAATCGTCTCAGGTGTGCCCCAGGGGTCGCATCTCGGACCACTCCTATTTAATATTTACATAAATGATATTTATGTATGCTTTAAAAATAGTCATTTTGTGTTATACGCGGATGACATGAAAATTTTTAAACCTGTACAGTCTTTATCCGATTGTATGGAATTACAAAGCGATCTTGATAATTTGTGCATATACTGTGAATCAAACTTATTGTCCTTAAACATTTCTAAATGTCATTCTATTACGTTTACTAGAAATAAAAATAAAATCAACTATCATTACAACTTGAATGATAAACCTTTACAATCTATGTCTATATGTAAAGATCTAGGTGTTTACTTAGACAGCAAATTAATTTTTGATAAGCATATCGAAAAAATTATCACAAAATCCTACAAGATGCTAGGTTTTTTATTAAGAATATGTAGAGCTTTCAAAAGTGCTAAGACACTAGAAATGTTGTTTTGTTCATTAGTCAGAAGTCCACTGGAGTACGCGTCCACAATATGGAATCCTCAATATAAGGTATACATAGATTTATTAGAAAATATACAAAATAAATTTTCAAAACATTTACTTTTAAAATACAACAAAACTACAAATAATATGTTAACACTACAAAAAAGACGTACATTGTCGGATCTATTGTTTCTGTATAACCTGCTTAATAATAATATTGATAGTCCCGAATTACTATCCGTCATTGGTTTAAATGCTCCAATGAGGCGTACCAGGCACACTTCTCTTCTTCATATAGAAGCCCACAACACCAATGCAGCAAATAACTCACCAATCACTCGCGCAATCACAACCTATACCCATTATGAAAAATTATTACAATTAGACATTTTTCACGATTCATTGCGAACATACAAAACAAAATTATTAAATTTCTTATCATTTTATTAAACTTTAGTGAGCAATTAATTTTTGATTTTAAAATGTAAAATTTTCTCCACCCATACTCTTTCATTTATGTTTTATTAGTCAACCAATGTTTGATTCTTTTCATTAGTTTCATCATAATATAGTTTTAAAACCCAGGCGAAATTACCTATTGATATTTTACAGATTTACGTAATAGGTACAAAACCATGTAATTTATTTAAAATACCTTACAACTTATATTTAATGTACTGTGTAAATCTTATAAACAAATAAATAAAATAAATAAACACACAAGTATCGCTTAAGCATTTATCTTAACCTAAGAAAGCCGGACTAGTGGATTAAACTCGTTTCGGCCGCCTCAGTTTTGGACTAGTTCTTAAAAGTGTCAACAGAGAAGAAAAAATACCGCGAAAACAATGGTCGATGACATATGACTTTGTTAGAAGACACAGTTTCGCGCTCATTTCACTTCTGTTGTATTGTGTTTTTCAATTATCATTTTAATTAATATGGATTGAGAAGTTCGGATGCGTGCTGAGCAGAGGCGAAAAACGGTTAATTTATGCGAAAAACTATGTCGTTTTCGAATATTCGCCAAGCCAAGTGTCAAGTCCAGTACCTACGGTCAAGCTGACACTTTATTTTATAAACGTTTGTTTAGAAATATAAAATGTCAGTTTATGGATAAAAATATTTTAAATAAATTACGTGTATTAATAATAAATACAACAATTAACTCTATAATATAAATTTAACTTCGAAAGTTCTTACTTTGATGTCATTTTATTATCTATGAAAGTGGGCGAGGCCAGATAACGTAAGATGTTTGGGGACAACATAAATCGAGGGCTACCCTACAAAATGCTTGGCTGATCGCGTCCTCAGATGAATCGATTTAAAAGTTAGAAACAGCGGCCGTTATTGCACAAGTTTAAACTATCGAAATATATGTCAAAAAATTGTGAACAGGGAATAAATTGTAATTGTTTGAGAGAAAAAAAGGTGATCAAAGTCACCTTTCGGAGTGGGGCACCTTTCACATACCATTAATTATAAGGTTATTACAACAATACATTACGTGGGTGCTTCTTTGGCTCTCAGAACCGTGAGGAGGATCCTTGCCCACCATGGAAATGGTGTAGTAATGATGTAGGGGTAAATAAGAAACAGACTATACCTTAGATTATTACTACCCCAGCAATGAGAAACCGACTTAAGGAGAAAGAGAATTTGCCAATCTCGGACTTGTTTACTCGAAAACAAAAAAGTTATACTACAAATTTGACTCTTGTCTCCCGCTTGTATAATGATTTTCTGGAGACCAAGTATATAACGATAGATACTGACATACTTTACAATATAAAACTATTATAATCTTTGACAAATTTATAAAATGTATTTACGTACAATCTCTGTCTCTGTCTGAACACTATGTACAATTTCTCTGTCCGAAAATATCTAAAAAAAAAAAAAAAACAGCTTAACAATTCAACCATCAATATGTTTGAATATAACTATTATAAACCAACTAATTTGACATTGCCCCAAAAAAAGACATTAAAAAAAAAAAAAATTTTGAGTGGTAGGTGCAGTGAGAATTATGCATACATCCAGAGGCGGCTCTGGGGGTCCAAAAGTGGAAGGTCAATTAAAAAAAAATTGTACAACTAAAATTTACTTGACAGTGTGATAAGTTAAGGTAAGTTTTCATTTGTAGGTACCTCACGAATTTGCAAACCTCAGGCCTCGACAGTATTTTTTCAGAGGGTTGAAATATTTCCATTTTGCGATAAAATCCAAATAAATTGAATATTTCTGAATGTATCCGAAAACTAAAAACTGTCTTAGAAAGATGATGAAATGCGCTTTCAAATTTTATAATTCTAAACAAACATATAGTTTATGAAATATAAAAATTTTGCATGCATACAAAAAATGGCTCACCTTACGTTTTTTCCAATTAAAATTACTGATAATGAAAAAAAATATAAACACATAGGTACATATTTTATTAGACAAATGCATTATAAACATTATCTATACCTCACTTTTATATCGTAAAAATAATGAATTAAAAATTCTCAAGGGTTCTAATTTTTTTTTTCAGAAACTCTGAAACTTTGGATTAACTTTTAGATTTGAATGTAAAGAATGATATTTTTTCTTTCTAACGCCGTTTAGACTATATTTCTAAACATGATAGTAAGGGAGACACCGATTTCTATGAGACCAATTTCAGTTGTCCCAAAGAAACAAATAGACCTGACGGGTAGTAAATTATTTCATGCGACAGGCATGCAATATGCAAATTCAACCTACGTTTATCAAACCATCTCTTTCAAACGCAACATACTTATTCATAATGCTGTCTCCCTCACGGCATTGACCGAAACTGCCTTCAGAATGCGAAAACATTTTTTACTAGGCGAAATAGTGCCATTTCGTTTATTGTATGGCGCGTAAAGAGACAGAAGATATGACATTGGGACATTTCATAAATTGACCTAGCCAACCAGAGGGTGTGGGAAAGACAGCTTCTATTTCAAACGTTAGATGTCACTACTCGCCGTGACTCGCTATCTCGCGGTGATTTTTCAAATAAATTAGAATAATATCACTTGTTTTGATTTGTATAATACTTCTAATATTGTTTTATTGTCATCTTATAATTTTGGTAGATCATTGACCTTTTGTCCAAAGGGAAAGACCGCCACTGCATATATCCACGAAGATCAAAGTCGCTACCGATTCAAAAGTTGCCATATTTAACTTACATTTATTCTGTTAATGTTATGTCAATTATGTTAATGGCACATGTTGTTAATGGCACATGTTGTTAATGGCACATGTTGTGCCGTATATGTGGAAATAAATAAATATTACTGTATGTAAAGTAGGTCCATACCTTCCGCTCTTGATTTCGGTTGAGTATTCGTCGAAGGAGCTCAAGTCCTGGATGGAAGCTTGCAGTCTCTCATTCAGGAACTCAACGTCCAGCATGATGTCCTCATCATCAGACCTCTTCTGCTCCAGGATGGACAGCTGCTTCAGCACCTTGCACTGCACCATAGCGATGCAATGCTCCTTCGCCACCTAAAGAATAAAACCAGAGCCCCATGACTACATATACATAAATATTATAGTATTTGTGGCACAGCAGAAGGAAATTTTTATGTACTCATTAACCCTTAAAAAATCAGGCGTATTTTGTCAGACGGTCAAAATATTTCCATTTTGCAATAAAATCCAAATAAATAGAATATTTCTGAATGTATCTGAAACCTAAAAACTGTTTTGGAAAGGTGATGAAATACGCTTTCAAATTTTATAATTCAAAATAAACATATAATTTTTAAATTATAAAATTTTTTCATGCAAACATAAAAAAGTTTTAAAAATGGCTCACCTTACGTTTTTTCTAACTAAAATTACTGATAATGAAAAGAAAAAAAAAACACGCACATATTTTATTGGACAAACATATTATAAAAGTTGTCACCTCACATTTTTGTTTTTTCATGTAAAAATAATTAATAAAAAATTCACAAAGATTCTTTTTTTTTCAAATTGGTGTACACTTTAATTATTTTGTGGTTAACTTTTAGATTTGAAGATAAAACATGGTATTTTCTCTTTCTAGCACCATTTAGATTGTATTTCTAACCATGATAGTAATGCCTTGTTCGCACCTGACAAGTAGTAAGGCGAGTGGAGGGTAACTCGCTACTTGACTCACCAAAAAGTGTTCGCACTGTTGTCAAGTAGAGTTCATTAGTAAGCGGCGCGTCGTGATATGACAGGCTGCAACGCAATGAAGTAAACACACTAATTAAGCTGATTGTAATGCTTATTTTAGAAGAGGTGGAAGAATAAATTAGTGAGATGAAAATAAGTAAACTATGGACAGGAAAATAGATTACCGCAAAAATAAAGAATTTAAGAGTAGCATTTTCGCTCCAATGGGACGACATATCGAGCGTGTCTGCGTCTACGAATAAACTGCGCAAGTCAGTGCGCAGGGAGGCGTGTAGGGGGACTGTACTTACCGAAATAATAGAACCAAATGGATTCAATCTACTAAAGAGCTGACTAGCCTACTCTACTAAAATTGTGGTGTTCGAACACGTTTAGTTACTAATATACTCGCTAATCGACTAAAATACTCGCAAAGTCAGAACAGGGCATAAGGGAGAAACAACGATTTCTATGAGACCCATATGAGTTGTTCCGAAAACTGAACAAATAGATTTGATGGGTTAACCCCCTATATGCAAATTAAAATACACACCTGGTTATCTTCGGGCTTCTCAATGAGGTTACGGAAGACGGCGAGAACGATCCTGGTCACCTTCTCCTTGACGGAGTCGCTTAGGATGTCAGCCAGGATGGGGATCACATTGAACTTGTTCATCTTCTCAGCAAGGAGGGAGTGGAAGGTCAGCACCCACAGGCAGAACACCAGTTGGTATTGTACCTATTTCAAAATCAAAGTTGAATTATTGTTAAAAACCATTTACGTAGATTTTAAAATCAAATCTCAATAAATAAAAATATTTATTCGTTAAAGCCAACACTGACAATATTATAGTTCATAAAGTGACCTTTTTTATTTTTGTCTTCTAACTAGTAGAGATAATATCTGAAAGCAAAATGAATGTACAAAGTCGATACTGCAATTGCAGTGCTTCGTAGTGGGCGTGGGCATGATTCTTCAACACTGCATATGCAGGGGTCCTTCCCTTATGGGTTAACATGCATACTAGTAAACTGCAATCATTGTTACCTCGATGAACACGACTATTCAATCGATAGTCGTACAATTGCAATTTCTGTCAAAATAAATACAATTTGTGTTTAACAAAATCTGAAGCATATTGCTTCAATTATTGTTAACAAGTTCAATTGCTTTTTGTTGTTGTAAACATAATTATTAAAGGTTTTGATGAAACAATAGAATGATATGCAATTTACCAAAAAGCAATCACACAAAGAAGTCAAATTCAATAATTTTGTGCAAGCATTTATTTTTAAAGATACCTTAACCTCATGAACGTCGGAGTAGGAAAATCTTCGTAATAATTTCTTAGATGAATTGTGTTCAAATATCGGGATAAAAATTATGAATTATATTTTTGCTATTGTTTTCTGTTTACTAGATAATGTAAATCTAATTATTCATAAAACATATGTTTCACATTTATATCGTAAGACGTTTCCCCAGAGTAGCTAACTTTATCTAAAAATAAATATTAAAAAAATCAGATCTAAAAAAAATTTTAAACACTGATTTTATTATTTATATGTAAACCTGAATTCATAACCCGCATGAAAAACAATAAACAAAAGGTGTTATTAAATAAATAACACCTTTAAATTTTGACATGCATAGATAAAATATTTTCCAGATTGCCAGATAGTGTTATTAGTGCAATCAATTTTGTTTTTGTCTTTTATACAGTTTTCAAAGCAAAATGTTAAAATCCAGAATGAATGGTATTAAAGCGCTCGCTGAGCACTGTCGTAAAAAATGCCACTCGCCGGTGAGCGAAAAACATTTGACTGGTTAATACTTTAACGGATCCTTTACATAATAGGTTAATGATAATATTTCTATTTTTGAAACTGATAATTCATGGTGGAATTCCATTATAATAGTATAATAAAACAAATTTAAAACTTTTTCCACTTTTAATTTATTGACCGTAACCGGTTTCAGCTTGTCAAAGCCTGGTAAAAATTTCAGATCATCAAAAATTTCAAATCATCTTCAGACTGGTAAAAATTATTCTTAATTTAAAATATACACAACATATTAGGGAGGGGGTGGTCTACAAGGGTTTTATTTAATTATATTGGTTTTATTGCATTTGTTGCTAAGTGGTCTTTGACGGTCCAACTTTCTAATTATTTTGGTAATTCCCAGTAGGCTAATTACCCGGGGTTGGTAGCTTACATACCTTAGTATTGTAAGGTATTTCCTAAACAATACTGTGTAAGCTACCAACCCCAGTTAATTAGCCTACCGGGAATAACCAAAATAATTAGAAAGTTGGACAGTCAAAGACCACTTAGCAACAAATGCAATAAAACCAATATAATTAAATAAAACCCTTGTAGAAAACCCCCTCCCTCCCTCTCTAATACGTTGTGAATAAAAATCGTAGGTCAATGATATAAATATTTAGGTTTATGATAGCTGTAAGTCATAGTAGTAGTAAAGCAATATTGTGTAAATACCCACTCGGTCTTAAAAATAAGTGTAGTTTTTAGTTGTAAGTCATAAGTCATTAGCTATAAATCCTTGTTATAAACCATTTGTAATATACATATAGGTTAAATGTATAAATGAATTTGTAAAGCGCCCTTGAGGTGATTTTCTCACGAAAATGGCGCTATAAAAATCATCCAAACATTATTATTATTAAGAATAATTTTTACCAGTCTGAAGATGGCTTTGACAAGCTGAAACCGGTTACAGTCAATAAATTAAAAGTGGAAAAAGTTTTAAATTTGTTTTATTATACTAGGTTAATGATAATTTGCAAACCTGGAAGTTGACTCTGGAGGACAGGATGGACAGAATGGTAGAAATGCCATCAACGGACAAGAAGGCAAAACGGTACTCATCAATACGCAACATCATTTGAAGGCAGCGGGCCACCGACTGGATGTACTCATTGTTCTGAAAAATACATCCAAGAGTATAAGAATACATATTACTCACAACTGAAAGAATGATATTATATTAATTATTATAAATAAAATAATATTATATACCAAATTCATGCTGATGCCTCTTATACAATCAATATTAAGCCGTAACCGCGCTGCCAGGAAATTACATATTAAAAAAAAAAAACTTAGATATAAATCTACTAGTTAAGGATTGTTTTAAAATAATATTTACATTATTTCAAGACTAGCGATGGAAACAATTGAAATTTCTATAACAAAATTCATATAAAAAATGAAACATTACTTTTGAAATGAATTATATCGATCGCTAATTCTGAACTAGTTAATTGGCACACAGGGAGGTGGTGGTGCTTCAGCACATTCTCAAATAATAGAGCCAAATAAATTATTAAATCCATGCAATTATCCCAGATTAAATTTTGGTGATCCGGTGAAAATTTCCATCCCAATTTTGTATGGTGGTAATGGTTTATAAATAATTAATAAAATGATATAATATTATATTATATGTAATAATATTATCACAAATATGTATCTTCCTTCTCATCTTATCCTGACTACTACAAATTGGTGCTTCCTTTTCTACTGTACAATGATAACATATTATTTGATTTAATGATAGTTCTTATTAACATTGGGCTACAAAGGAGTACATAATCAAATTTGAAAAAGTTCTGGTATGGCAAAAATAGTGTGCGGAATTATTGCATAATAATAATAATAAATAAATAATGCTTCTTGTTCCCAAGAGTTAATAAACTCATTGCACGATCATATGCAGCACATTAACTATAGCTTTTGACATATTATAATATTTTACAATGCACTTATCATAAGTGCTATTTTGTACTAAAGTGCAATCTCACTTGTTGAGACATTAGCGCACAGGGCATGTATTTCACCATTATCCCAATTATGTTGAGATGGTAGCCCCTAAAGGGTTAATCTTTAACAACTTAATTTAATTAACTTTAACATTTTTGGATTATTAGGTTTCCTACCGTGCCTACAATAGCAGAACTTATCATTCAGATTGTGAATATTGCTGAATTCTGATGCCACAGAACAAATAAGAACTCATTATGAATTATGAAAGTTAATAAATTTTGTATAGTTAGTTATTTTTGTATGAGGTGATGTCAAAATATTGACAGTTCAAATATCGAGTGTGAAAAGGCAGAAGGGAAATAACCTGGAAACCTAAAAACCTGGAAATAGTTTTTTGAATTTATTACCATTAATGTAGCAAATTTGATAGCAGTAGTCCAACATCGGTAAATGCACAATTAGATTATTCCAATGCATGGAAACAACGATAATAATTTCATCACTTCAGATCTCCAAATAATAAGCTTTGAATGCCATATTGCCATCGGATTTATGTATATAACTATGATGTTAAATATGACAGAATTGAGACGGATGCCTATAAAAGTATTCCCCTTCTGTCTTTTTGCAGTCGAAATAATGAAAAAGAACAATGTTTTCTTAATAATAATGGATAGACAATAAAAAAATGTATATTACAGACCGAGATTACACCGGAATATGTTTTAGGATCATCAAGGGCAGTGGAGACTTCCGTATACGACTCATGAATAGTCTTAGCTCCCTTTTCCATGCCCGTGTGCAACTGGCGAATGGCCTCAGCGTGAATAATGTCCGCCGTCAGTTGGTCCGCCTTCAATCAGGTCAAAAATGAGGCTAAACTCTCCAAAAATTGGAAAACACAGCTTTCCCCAAAGCGGCTGCTAAACTATCCAAGAAGCTCCTTTTTGCAACACTTTGTTTATTAATAGAAGCCGAGAGGTTAACACATTTCATCTTGGAAGAACATCACAGATAGAATTTCAACAGATGACGAAAGAACCTAAAGAATCAGGCACAAGTTAATACAAAACTCACAAACACTGTTAGTGCGTTCACAGGAAAACATTATTATATTCTATTGCTTGGAAATCAAGGCTCTCAATGACAATCATCGTTCTAAACAAAAATAAAATACCACATCCTGCAAGCATAATTGAAGAAATCTTTGATTTCACAATGAAAGTTATTAAAAGCCTGATTTTACAAATTTTGTTAACATCAGTAAATCAAACCATGCAATCTTATGGACCAGTATTATAGTATAAAGATTAAAATGAGAAACTATATCTGTAAGATAAGCTATTGTGTATAAACATTATCAGAAAACTTAGTTGAGTGTTGTGTCATCCCATTTACAATATTTAACTTCATTTCTACCTGTCATTTTATTTTTAAATTCATCTTGCTTCTTTTCCGTCTATGGACTCTTTTACTTTCAATCTCATGTCTGTGTCATATTTTATCTTCATTTTTATACATCAAAATTGTCTTTGTATCATTTTGTCTATGCTTTCACGAGAAAGTCTCAAATCATTGAAAACTATTCTAAAATCCATTCCATTTCTAAAAGCCTTACGCCGTTCTTCCACGTAGCTATTCATAAGCGACGCTACCGCTACCTGTCAAACAAATTTGCTAGTGTAGCACCTAGCGGCGTTTTCAAACACTAATAATAGTATGGAAAACACAGACGAGCGGCGATCGCGTCGCTTGAAGGTAGCTCCATGGAAGAACGGCGTTACTCTAAAATCGTCTTGCCTTTATTGCAAGTTCATCTGAACTATTTTATACGCACTTTACCAATATATAGTAACACAATAAACTTTATAATTATCTATATGTATCTTAACTTAACAAAATAACTGATAATACCTTAAATTAACAAAATAGAAACATTCATCATATAGAGACAATGTTGTGCGCCCCTGCCTAAGTTTGTATAAATTCCGTAGCATAAGAAATTCAACTACCAGCCTGAAAATGTCCGTAGTAGGACGAAACCGGTCCTGGTGTAAATAAACAAGTGGAACAAAGTGAAAAAAATTGTTTAATTTCATATCTAAGTAACACAAGTGTTTGTTATTTCGAGTATAACCTACAAACGACACTGTGCGAAAATCCCTTGTTTAGAAGACGAAAGAAGTCGTACATTGGAGCTTGATTTACGCCTGATTCCAGAACTCCAAAGACCTACAAGGGACCGTACAACTCTAAAGCTCATTGTTCACGTAGCTACTTACAAGAGACGCTACCGCTACCTGTCATACTATTTTGCTAGTGTAGCGCCTAGCGGCGTTTTCAAACACTAATAATAGTATGGAAAATACAAACGAGCGGCGATCGCGTCGCTTGAATGTAGCTCCATAAAAGAATGGCAAAATAATACCGGTCCTTTAGAGAGATGATTTATATAAAAATTATTATAAAAAGTTCACAGTGCACAAGAAAAAAGAAACAATTGTGAAAGTAAAAAAAATTACAAATTATTTGTTAAGATAAATTATCATAAATTCTCAAGGATAGTGAGGTTAATGTTATGTGATAAAAGCTTTGGTTAATAATTTTAAAAAAATAATAATATGAGAAAGGTTAGTAGGTACAAATGAGGAAACAATGACAATTTTTCTCAAAGAAAAATAAAAGAAATTAATGGGTAAATAATGAAGTAAATATATCATTATTTGATTTTTTTTTAATATACAAAATACTTTATTACTAATACTATTATACGAATCTGACAATTAAAATCATTTATATGCGGTTTTAATAATAACAAAAATTTATTGAATAATTTGTGCAAATCACCTCAAACATTGATAAAGTCATTTACTAAAAATATTTTCACAAAACCCCCAAAAAATATTGTGCTATGATAAATTATTTTTTATGAAAATATACAGAATTAAAACAGGTTTTGATCTCTTGATATGTTTGCTTTAACTTAACATGGCGGCCGTATTTAGACAAGCAGACGATCATTAGAAGGTAAAAAAAAAGATGGATAAAATGTGTGTGTTATAAAAACCATTAGGATTGTTAAAGTGAATAGAAATGCAATTTAAAACTAAACATCACATATTGTTATTTCCCAGGTGTTAGTAAGGTTAAATATATTAAAACATTGCAACATGCATTACATTAATGTATTATTGTATTATAATAAGCCATATTTATTTTTTTATTTTTTTTATATATTCCATAATTTTATTATTTAATGTATAAAAACAGTTAATTATAAACAAGTTCTGCTTCGTAATTATTATTATGCGTTACAGCTGTTTCGCCCTCTGAAGGTATTATTAAACATTAGTATTATTGAATATATAAAAGAAATAAAAATTAAAATGGAGTTCTACAAAATAAACTTAATAACAATAAATAAAAAGCCATATTTATATCAATATATTATTACATGTGCAAGAATGGTGGAATGGTAGCAAGAACTTAAAGGATTGTTAAAATATACATAGGTAGTTTTAAAAAAACAAGTCACAAGAAAAAATCATTATGTAATACATATATATAAATATTTAAAAAAGCATAGATGAGGTGCTCAGGACCAGAGTGACTCAAGCAACGCTTAAAATATTGGTCTAAGCAAAATTACTTCATACGTTTTATATAATTATTTTAAAAATTTGAAAATATACACATTTAAAAATTCGTTTGATGAAAAATATTAATAAGATTTAAAATATTTACAGCCAAGTCTTATGTCAATAAGGAAGTTGAGGCCATTTTTTAATTTTTTTTTATCAATGCAAACTTAAATACTAGTATTTTTTTTTTTTTTCTACAAGTTTGAATTTTATTAAGTTCGCCAAAACGCCGGTAAGAGGCGGGAGTGTGTGTGACGTCATCTGTACCCTTGTTTGTATTTAAAAAAAAAACACCCGGTAAATATTTACAAAACCGGGACACACTTAATATGGACTAAAAAATAAAAAATAAAAATTATAGTAGTTAGATATTAACTAGTAGTTACCGAAATTAATTAGTACTAGTAAAAAAAAATAAAAAAAATTGTAGTAGTTAGATATTAACTAGTACAGTTACCGGAATTAATTAGTACTAGTTAATATCTAACTACTACAATTGTTTTTATTTATTTTTTTAGTCCATATTAAGCGTGTCCCGGTTTTGTAAATAGTTACCGTTATTTTTCATATAAACCAGGGTACAGATGATATCAGAATTCTTTCGAACAATCATGAAGCATTTTTAGTTGTTAGCTTTTTAACATTGTTTTAACCGCTTGGACACATAAGCTTGTTTTCATGATAATTTAACATAGGTAGACATAGGAATGACGTATGTCCCATACCTGAGTTATTAAGAACATTTAATTAATTCTAAGAATAATAATATAGAAATATATTTATACATATATTTAGAATCAATATTTTTTTATCTACATTCTACATAAACATATTTTTTATAAGTCAAAATATTTTTCAGCCAACTTCCTTATTGTTTTTACTTTCTTAAGCTCTTCTGGTCCCGGGCATTTCAAATCATTAATGTAATTTAAAAAAAATCTATTTCTATTGGAATAATGTTTTAATAACTTTGAAGGTTATAGTAATATATCACCGAAACAGAAGCTAAATAATAATTAGAAATGATTAAAAGAAAACCATGCATTTTTTAAAATATACAAAATAAATAATAATAAAGTAGGAAGGCGTGCAAAATATGCAACTTTATAAATAATAGTAAACTCTGTTCACAGAGGAAGAGTTCTTCCCAAAGAGAACAAATAAAAATGGCACAAAATGCTTTGCATCCTTAAATGTACATCTTTTGTATGTAATAAAAAAAATAAAAAAATACAATCTGAAATAACAACTAACAGTGAATATTTATATGAAGAAAAAATAAAACATGTTGATATATTTTTGCATTGTGGCGGGAGTCAAACCCATAATCTCACAACAAGTCAAGTGAGTGGATGTTAGAGATGCCATTTTCATTATATAAATAAATAAAAACTCAAGTATTCTAACTTACGGGCATATTACACAATGCTTTTTTTCCAGTTTTATGGGTAGTTTTTTTCAAATGAATTTGTGATGAAAAAAGGATATGTTCTATTTAGGTACTCATTTCGCCGGCTTCTGTTTTACAATGCTGCCCAACCGGGTGGTGATATAGTTCTCTTGTTCTTACACTATTCAGAATGTAGCGCTCTTATTTCGTCTTATATTTAAAACATTGATAAAAGGTCCATACATAATAATATGAAATTTTTTTACTGATTGTGAACGGTATTACTGTTCGGTATTGTAGATTTCGCATGTATTACAGAAAAAGCAAAAAAGACAGATGGTTTCATGTGATCTATGGTTCAATTCAAGGTGTTGCCATTTTTTGATAAATTTAGTACCGTCCCAAACTATTATTTCTTCTCTAATGGCAACTATCTATATGAATCGTAAGATTGAAAATAATGATTGTGTAAAACAAAGATTTTTCATGTGCACCCCGACAGAGTTTCAATATGGGGATTGGTATGAAAAAAAAACCATTGTGTAAAAAGTCCATTAGTTTTCGTCCTTAAAAAATATCCTGAAACAAAATGATTGTGTAATATTTATTAGTATATTGTGATTATTTGGACTTACGTTGAGTTTCAGCTGTTCTTTAAGCCAAGTGAGGTAGTAGTGCAGGTCCGTCTTGTCCATGAGCTCCTTGGACCAACAGGCGATCTTGGCGATGATGCGTGAGGACATGTTCATGATGAAGCCGTCTTGGCGGTTCAGCAGGTTTAGAAACGGGAGCCACAGGGAGTCGCGCTTGCGAGCCGCGTGCTCGTGGAAAATCTCCACGCGAGTCTTATCCTCCTAAAGCAGCAAATTGCAAATCATCAGTACAAATTGCAAATCATCAGTACAAATTGTACACGACAACATTTTTATGACGGAGGTATGAATTCATCCCTTTTCCTGTGGAACAAGGCGATGGGTCGAGTGAGTTCGGCTGGAAAGGTAAAAAGGTTCCTCTCATCCAGTCTCTCCCGACCCTGCCTCCACGCAGGTGGTGAGCAAATGCATGTGCCACCAATACCAAGACAAACCTCTCCTTATGAACCCGGACACCCCTGCCAAGTCACCACTTGGGATGACCTGTAGCAGGGGTGTTGGTTTTCCAATGAATGGTTCCCGGCGCGGCGGTACCCATACCCTCATGTTTTCCAACTTATGTAAATTTAATGAAATCTCGATCCATCTTTCCTCAAATGATCCCGCATGCGTCTTTTATTTCTTCCAGTCCCGAATTAATTTCATACAAAACTGGCCAAAAAGATGTAAACAATAAATAAAAATGTAAAGTTACAATTTCCATGAACAACTTAACTTCGCGCTAATAACAAATCAAGAGTTTGTTTATTAATAAAAATCATGTATAATCTGAAGTTATTATCCAACTGCCTGTACGGTTGAAATTTAAGAACCCGACTCCGAGTAAATCTCTGACGCCACACTGTATGAAAACCGTTCTGACCCATCCGTGTACGTGAACATTTTAATGGAGCTACTGCCGTGATATTCACACTTATCACTCGCTAAACGTGCGATATGCAAAAGGAAGTGGCGCCATCCGGGTATAATACTTTTGAAGTTTTCATATTACTATTTTTCCCGCGGGATTAAGTTTGATAATCTATATCCTCAAAACAGGCTTGTTCTAGTGAGGTTAATATTGAAATGTGAACAATAATGCCTACCGTAAAGAAACAATAAATAAATAAATAAAAATATTATTACTCTAACGTCTGTCGGAGACAAACCTCATCCCATGAACCCGGGCACCCCTGCTAAGTCACCAAATGTAGCGAACCGCTTGGGTAAATCTATGGCAGGGGCGTTGTTTATCCAATAAATGGTATGGGAGAAGAAACATTTTTCTCTTTCATTCATTAATAACTCAGGTCCGGGGCATACGTCATTCCTATGTCTACCTACGTTAAATTGTCGTGAAAACAAGCTTATGTGCCCAAGCGGTTAGTAAGAAGATTTATGTTGGAATGAAGACTGTTCCTCTCATTGTTCACGGTCTTAATTTATTTATTTATTTATATTCAAACGCCCATAGGGCTTTTACATACATAAAGCAATACATGTTTCGATTAATTACAGTGAAGAGTTAGAAGTGAATAAAATACAGGTAAGTAACAGAAAATATAAAGACAAATAATATAGGTTAGATAAAATATAAGTTGACTAAATGTAGGTAATACAGAATATAAATAAAGTAAAAATAGATAGCCTGCCAATATCCTCCAAATCAATAATAATAGGTATTAATAAAAATGTATAAAATTGGTATTTACAATAGTTTATGAATTAAGTAAAAATAGTTCGCACATACAGCGTTTAAAGTTTGCCAAATTCAAATTATTGTCAAAAACATCAATATTGTTTAAATATTGGTTACCAAGACTATGTAATCGTTGTATTGGGGAATGCAATTTATAGTTAGAATGAGATGTGTGTATATAAAATGTTAATGTTTGTCTAGTAGTTCGTGTAGGTACATGTAGATTTATTAAATGCAAGAGTTCACAGCAATCAAATTTAGAGTTTAATAATTTTAATAAAAAGGTTAGGTCAGTTATTTTTCATCTGTTTTCTAAAGTTGGAATATTTATAATATTCATTAATGATAAGTAATTTATGTGCTCTAAAGGGATGTTAATGTACAGAATGTCTTATATTATAATATCTAATTATCAAATGTAAGTGTTCTGTAGTTTTATGTTGATAGTTGTTAGTTTTGCAAAAGGGCGAAGTCTTATAAATGGTCACCAACACTTAAACTTGGTGAAGTAGAACTAAAAGCTGCCCGCAGTGCCTAGCAGCAAAAACCTGCGTATATATCTAATACAAAATTTGGTCACAATTAAAATACAGATTTCCTAAGCTGACAGTATCTGGAAACAGGGGGCCTAGTCTATATCTCTCACAATGAAAAGTGTTTCCGTAAACCATTATTTTTGGTTCCGGTGACATTTTGTAGACCCACACACCTTGTCGAAGCCTGGACCTAGTTTCATCACAGATATGTTTTGGACATAAATTATCATTAAACACGTCGACTGAAGTCGCACAATGTTTAGGAAATCTCCACAATTCGTAAAAGGACTTTTGCAGTATTGATATTACAAAAGGGATGAAAGGAACAATTTTCGATTAACATCTTTGTTAGATCCGAAACTGCTTCTGAATTACAGCTTCAGATGTACTTGATAAATGGACTGTAAATAATACGAATGTAAACCTAAACAAAATGGAGATTGCTGGAATTGGGTGATAATATGTGTTGGAAACCGTAAGGATACAAGTAAGAAGAAAAACCAACCACTTACCTCTAGGAGAACACGACACAATCATAAATATAGTTTATTCCACCGCCATACATCGAGGTATTATCGCCACAACACAAATAATTATAAAACGATATTGTTTTAATCGGATATATTCAAAAACCTTCTTTTTAGTTAATAAACGACTTACTTTAGTTAATAAACAAACTTACACAAGCCTCGGAGGTAGGGTTACCATCCGTCCGGATTAGTCTGGACTTCTAGCCTTTTGTCCGGACTTTGTCCGGCCCTTTAATAATGGATTTTTTGGTATGGATGGAATATGAGTAATAAAACTTACATAAGTAATATCAAATACGTCTTTAATCTTTATTAATTTCTCATTCATCTGAAAACAAAATATAAATCTTCTTTAACAATAATATTTTTCAGCGCCAGGTACTTGACGGAAAAGCTCCCATTCATTCAAAGTTTTCTTTTTCGCAGCTCATAGTTTTAACCGCTTGGACACATTAGCTTGTTTTCACGATAATTTAACGAAGGTAGACATAGGAATGACGTATGTCCCGTACCTGAGTTATTAAGGTAGTATTGAATCATCAACAACGATCTGACCAAGGGTACAGATAATCTATTACGCTCTTTGTCCACTGTGCTCCCATTAGAGAAAACACTCTTTCTACACTTGCGTTTTGAGCTTGGAACTCGCAAATACTCAATAGAGTGGGCAATCTGGCGATTGTGAAGTTTGTAAAAATGGTAACCCACATTTTATAGACCATCATACTAAAAAATGCATCGTTTTGTTGGGATATTAACGAATTGACGGCTGTTATTTCATCGAATAGCTTTACATCATCGATAACAACACATTTGGCTCCCATATATACAACAGAATCCACGAGCTTTTCAAAATCAATCAGTTCGTTCTTTTTTAACAGTTTCCAGTCAAAAACTTTAAATGCAGACAAGGGTGTCGTCCATTTATCAAGGTACAAAGATACAAGTTTTGTACATTATTTTCACGTCTTCTCGAAATGCCTCTTGATTTGCTGGGGTGCATTTCGCAAGTAAGTAAGTTACTCTAACTTTTAGAGGAATAAAATTAATTAAAATGAGTGGAATGACACACTTCTTTGACAGACGGACGCCGAACAGGAGCGAGGTGCGCGAACCCCGCACCCCGCAACCGCCCTCCGCGACCCGAGCGACCGTTCACTATAACATCCATACCGTTATGGAGTGCATACCTACCTGATATTTTGCATTATGAGAATGTCCGGACTTTTTTTGGACTGTCCGACTTTTTGCCAGGACTTTTCAATTTTCTAAATGGTAAACCCACTCGGAGGGAACTTGCTTCCAAGGTCTTCCTAGTTTTTCCTTCCCTGTGCTTCCAAAACAAATGCACTCCAATTTGCTAGCCATTGTTCTAAGTACAAAAATGCTTCCAGCAAGGTGATGTGGTTAGGGATGGGGAGAGGTGTACTGGGTGAAATGACATCCCGGCAGGAACTATATATATTTTCATTCAAAAACCAAACAACCTCCAAAAGGTTGTTTGTTCACAACTGGGGGTCTGTTTTAACAGATATGTATAGTTTAGAATGCAGATTTACCTGTAGCATATCATCAATCATGATGAGGATGTACTGAATGGTCTGGTCCTTGCTGACGTGCCCCAGGAGGTTGAAGAAGGTCTTGGCGCACTGTGCGCGCTGGTCAGCCAGCAGAGTCTCCTTAGTCTTGGAGTCCGCGCTGTCAAAGGCCACCACAAAGTTGTAGTCCTCCTGCGTGATCATCTGGGACCTGGAACCATTTCACATCAACTCTTACAGTGTTTTATCTTAATTTTACTGGTGGTACTTACACTAGGATTTTTTTGGCATATGTTGTGGCGATGAATGAAATGGGGAGAGGAAGGAGATAGGGCAGATGAAGTTTGGGAAGTACCTGACCGTACAGATCTGGGACACCAAATATGGCTAATGCCGTTTCAAGCAACGTTTCGATTCTGAATGGTAGTCTTTCACCACAGTGATACTGAGAGTATCTACTACTCTTGATGCTTACAAGACACCTTTTGCTCCATCAAACTGTGAACTGTGTCAATGGAAAGAAAGAACTTATCATTTACAGAAGACTATCTAAGCAGGTGGAGAAATATTATTTGGAAACTAGTTAGACCTCGAGACTTCAATCAATAAACAGATAATATGGAGAAATACTTACTGCAAATATGACTGCCAGTTAACTTTTTGCTGGCGGATATCTGAGGCCTGCTGCTGCAGGACACTAGTGGCAGCAATCATGTCTAAAATAAATATATATTTTAAGGCGTATATTAAATTAAACACGCATTTTAATTGATTTTAGTGAAATAAATTTCCAGGGCTGGGCATAATATAGCTTACCGATCTTTTCATCCGGCAAAGGAATTACGTTCTTGGAATCGTGAGAGTGCGACATTTTGATGAGTTTTAAATAAAATTACTTTAATTATTGAGAGAATTCCTCATCCAGAATAAAGAAATCCGCAATAATAAAATAAGGCGAACAACTCAGCTGAGAAGGTCTTGTGACTGACCCGTCTGAAGATAGCTACAAACAAAATCACGCATCTCATTTATTAATGGAACTGTCGTGTTTGTGAAACCAGGACAGCAATACTTTGATCAATACTACCATCGCATGCGAGATACCATCTGAAAAGTTCTAATATAAAGTTTTGACATTTGTTCATCACTAACCTCGGACCATTCGTAGACCATAGAAATTTTGACAAGGAAGAGATGAGAAAATTCAAATCGCTTTTTTAAACGTTTTTAAGTAGTAACTACTACCTACCGAATGCCGCACACTTATATAATACGTCCAAATCAATCGTTATGGTTTTCAAATATAAAAACGAACTAATGCAGATACCCTCAGTTTGCCTAGATGGAAGAAAAATGGAAGTTACTCATAGTGTAAAGTACCTGGGACATATCATCACAGATGACCTGAAAGACATCGAGGATATGGAAAAACAAATAAGAGCTATATTTATTAGAGCCGGTATGCTGTCAAGGCGTTTTCAATTCTGCAGCCCAAACGTGAAAAGAATACTGTTTAATGCATTCTCCACATCGCTATACACGTCGCAACTGTGGGTTGACTATATTGCGTCGCAATCGCAAAAGCTAAAATTCGCTTACAATAACTCTTATGGCCAACTTTTCCCGAGATACTGCAGTACCATGGAAATGTTCCTGGAGAGACGAGTGAACACATTCAGAGCACTTCTCCGCCACCGCATGGGAAGCTTATGGCGCAGACTGCGCCAATCCAAGAATAAGATCATCAGTGCCATGATTGCCTGGATGGGGTCCCCCATGATGGCCCTAACCTAATCTTATTATTTGTGTAATTACTTTTTTGTTATTTTTAATATGAAATATATTGCATTGCACTACCCCTGCATATGTTCTGGAATAAACAATTATTATTATATGATTTAAAATTTTCACGGCCAAAAGTATTTTAGTTGTTTATTGTTGGGATGTTATGTCGTGTTACGCTAACTCCTTCTTCCCAAAAATAAACAACAAACATTATTAATATCTCCTGGAACTTAACTAACATTCGTTTGATTGATTTAAAAACATGTAGGCACAAGCAATAAAATCTTACATATTCAAAATTATGAATATTAATTATTTTAATTGAATCAAAACAATAAGTACAAAATAAACACAAAACCTTTTTAAAACTACCTTTTTACATTTACGAATCATAATTTAGCATTTTAATCCGTCCTTCCGATCGTAACGGTAACGAATGCATTAGAACTGACCTTGTGTAGTAGGAGGGCTTAGCCAGCAGCGGATTAAACCAACCAACGTAGAGGTTCTTCTTCCTTTCGAACGCTTATTACGGAGCCTTAACTTGCACGGACATGATTTTTTTGTTTCTTAGCTGGTATTTCTAATAAAACGATTGATTTATACCATCACTATGCTGCATGTCCATAGATTGTAAAATATAGTAGATACTGTCATACTTCTGTCACTCTTCCAAATTCCAATCCAAACAGAAATAGGTTATAGGTAATATTTTTTTTTGTTTACAACCATTTACAAGCGTTCTCCGACTACTCAGCGCCGTGGGAAGTTAAGTCAATCGGTAGTTTTCGTTTTATCACCATACACAACCTTCAATATGGATTTAAAAGAGCCGAAGAGGAAAAGGCAGTGTAATTTAGAATCACAACAACCATTCCCGATTTTCATCGAATCTGAAATAGGAATATCCATCGATAATTGGGTACCGATCATTTGCACGGGAATTTTCAATGGCTTCGGAGTCGTAGTGAAAGCCCCCGCTGAAATAAGTGCCTTGCACAATATGGGAAACTTCGGCAAAGGTTCCAACTCCAGGTCGCGCCCCTACATAATGCGGAATCATTCCAAATTGCCAATTTTTCTGAAAGAGCGGCAATATCTGCATAGGAAGAAATGGATGAATAAAATTGACTGCAGTAAAAACAGAAACAAACGGTTATCAAGAAGTTCCCACAGCGACCTACTGGATGATATCTATAAACTTCACTCAACCATTGAAAACATTGTCACTCATGATAAAAAGAACACAACGTTGTCCCAGACGAAAAGTGTACCAGAAAAGTCTGAATTAATCATTAATGTTCTTTCAAGCGACGAAGAAAATATGACCCACAATAAAAGTGAAACCTTAGATCTTACTCAGCCGAGTACCAGCTGTAATACAATTTCTATAATAGATGTGGAGTGCGCCAAATCTAATCCAGAAGAACCTTCACTGGATGTACTCCAAGGAGAGTGTGATGAAGATGCTACGTCTATCCACGATCTACATTTCCCTCCAAACTCTGTGATTGTTCTGCCGGATAGTGATTCTGACAAAGATGATTACTTCAAAGACTTAAAACCAAAGTTACTTATCGACCAATCAAGCTTGCAAGAAAACTTAGTATTGACGTTACAGGAAGCATATTTCTTGGCTTACGGGCTCGGTTGTCTTCAGATCTTGGACGAAAATGAGAAACCTCTGGATTTGGATGCAACTTGGCAGTTGTTTTGCAAAACACAAGATGATTTTTGCATAAAATATATTGTTTATCATTATTATCGGTCAAAGGGGTGGATCGTTAAACCTGGAATCAAATTCGGAGGAGATTTTCGTAAGAAATTTTAACTTTATATTTTTGTCACTTTTACACTTTAATATTTAAGAATAATAACAATAATAATAAATTATAAAAATGTTACTATTATTTTCTATTTCAGTTTTGTACAAAGAAGGCCAACCATTTTATCATGCCAGCTATATTGTCCTTGTTGAAGTAATTACATCGCAAAATTCTACTGACAACACACAGAACTCTAAATTTGATTGGAAAACTATTTTAGGAATAGTGCGTATGGCGGGCACAGCTGTAAAGGTTAGTAAAAACATTATTAAAATAAATTACCATTTTCTATAGAGAGACACCTGGGATCATAGTGTGTGTCAAGTTCATTGAAACAGTTTAAAAGCAGTCCCATTCACAGAAATTGAAACAATCCCTTCTGTGCAAATATGTATTGAGGAGAGCAGTTTAAACTTTATTTCAGTGAATTTTCCATCTGTTTATATTTAAATAAAGAGGAGTTTTATATTTCCTTTAAATCCATATAATAATAATAATTGTTTTTTCAGGAAGTTCTCATTGCCCAAGTGATTGTGCCAGATGGTGAGAGTTTGGATGTTTTATGTGAAAACCCAGAGAATTTAGGGCAAATTAAGATTTTGGAGGTTTTATTGAGACGCTGGCTGTCCAAACAAGAGAGACTCTGTGACGACGATGGAAAATGAAATTACTCGGTTAATAATGCCTCTTATTTATTAATGTAAACTACTTATAAAAACAATAAATCTTAAACTAAAACCGCGAGCATGTTGTAACAATTTCCCTCGGGCATTCTAAATTTATCAACTGGTGTTCTTGGATAAAATAGTTTTCCTTCTGCTCAATCATCGAGGTTTTTTTGTTGACACACCCGTTCTCCTGTATTCACTCCTCTGCTTCAAATACTGCTCTGTACACTGCTTCCTGAAATCTTCATTTTGGTACCAAGATGTCAGGCAGTCCCTCAGGGCTGTGTTTTCCTTCCTGCACTTGACTACCATTAATAGAGATGCGTCTGCACAGCACGTTTCGAATGCCTTCACTTCTGCAATGCACTTTTCTTTCTTGGCTATATCTCGCATTATTTTGGGAATAAGAACATCCGACTCTACTACCCTCAGTGTAAGATCATCAGGCTCCCCTGAAAAGATACAACGTATATTCAATACATACTGTAGTTTTGATAAGGCTCGACAATCAAGTAAAAACACACAGCCCCTTTTGTTTTCAATTCAATAGGAATCAAATCCACAATCTTTCATGGGTTGAGATCCGTTATTATAGATTGTTGCTTTGTGAATTAATCATTTTGAATTGTAAATAAGTCAAATTACTAATATTATGTAGGTATTCTAACAAATAAAAACTTTCCGTGTGTTTCTCACTGTGTTTCCAGCGTATTATGCAGAACTATAACTATTATGCGGTAGTAACTATCAAATATATATTTATTGGGAGTTTTAAACCGTGAGAAATGCCTAATTTTATACAATATAAAACAAATATTGATCTTTTATTCTAAAATTGACAGGTCACTTCCCATCGTTTTCGATGATGGCCAGAGCTTCTTTTAATTTTTTGTGTAAGTTGAATTTGATCAGTACCATATTATTTATCGATCATGATTATTTCGATAAATCAACAAAAAATTGTTTTTCTAAGAAAATGGAAACACCCTTTCCCACCATAAAAAAGTGATATTAAAATAGAGAAAAAAAAAAGTTCCTTCAATGGAAAAATATACGTTACATACCCATGTCACCGAACGCCACTAAATTTCTACAAAAA
Source organism: Limnephilus auricula (assembly GCA_951813805.1). NCBI lineage: Eukaryota > Metazoa > Arthropoda > Insecta > Trichoptera > Limnephilidae > Limnephilus > Limnephilus auricula. Next base: position 46,311,613 of record OX638388.1, on the reverse strand, counting down.
CTGAAGCCTGATAAATTTATCCTCGTCGAGCCTGAGAACCTGGACTTCAAAATGTATTTCCAATAACAGAATGTGCAACAAAAAACGTAGGTATTATTTTTATTTCAAATCGTTAGGTAGGTACGCCGCAGCTCATAAAATTTAATTTATTTACAACTGACCCCTTACCTATTTATTTTTCTACCTAGTGTCTGATGCCACGGAGTTTATTAGTTGACAACACTGATCGGCACAATTTCAATATTTTGAATTATACTGTATAAAAGACCGGCCAAAGAATACAAATTGTTTTAATATAAACTTAAAGTTCTCGGAACAAAATTCTCACCTAATCCGTGGGGTCCTGCTGACATTTTACGTGGAAGTACATGTCCCGTTTTATCGTCAGCCATCGTTGCCATAATCACTGTCCCACTCTGACACTCCGTGATTCTAGAATATCCGTGAGCTTGCATATTTGAGTTTTGGGTTGTCACAATTTGTCTGTTTTGTGACTTGTCAGTTCGTTGCATTTCTAATTCTATATTTCTTTAGTGAAAACCCGGTGTAGTCGTATTTACAAGTAAGTTTTTCATATCGACAAATTCCGTGTATAATTAAGTAATATTCTAATATATTACCGGATTTTTTTCGAAATTATTTAAATATTTTCCGCTTAAAGAGTATGAATAACTGTTGGATTTACCGAATAACCATCCGGGACGTTCATAAATCATTTCTCTTTAGTTTAATTGTTTAGTTATGTTTTATTTACAAATGAAAGTGTTATGGATGTTCTTTGTGTGATGTTTATGTGGCGATTACTTGCAGAAAATGGATCGAATTTTGAGGTTAGGCGGTGGGATGCCAGGGCTCTCTCAGGCGCCTCCACCGACCGACGCCCCCGTGGTGGACACGGCTGAACAGGTTTACATATCTTCACTGGCACTGCTAAAGATGTTAAAGCACGGCAGAGCTGGAGTACCCATGGAAGTCATGGGGCTGATGTTGGGTGAGTTCTCATTCTATATATTCTTTTTCATGGCGGTATCAAATATAAAACAAACATTTAATAATTTTTTCATGGAAACATTTACAAGTGTAATTTAGAGTGCATAATGTCCTCGATGATATTTTCATCGATTGTTGTATTATATTGATTCACTGTACAACGTGCTGAAGAATTGTGCAAGCTCATCAATATAAATAACCAAGGTAAATGTGTAGTACCCCGCTTCATTTTGTATGGATTTGATATTTGCGAAATTATGCATGAATTACTTAGTTTACCAAAACTAAGAACCTCATGACCTATTTTGTGCACGTAAATAGTTGTTTCTTGTACTAATTGTTGAAATGAAGTGTAAAAGGCCTCTTCAATTGGCCAAACATGGCATCTGTGAAGTGGAAAAAATCTTACACAAATGCATATTTATACAAAATGCATATTTTTCCGTCTCCCCCGACATAAATCTCACTTTTCGTAATAATGAAGCTAAATCTAACTGTTTGAATAAAAAATATTCTGTATTAACCAGTAGGCGGAGTATGACATTATTAATATAACCAATTTTGGCTTCCATATCTATGGTTTAGCTTATTGTTTGTGAAATTAGAAGAAAATCAACCATTTTTAGAAATTAGTATGTTTTGTACGCATTCTGTTACCAAGTATAATAATATCTGAAAAATGGCTAAAAAGAGCATGTGGGAAACTCTAGAAAACTTGATTTGATGAACACAAGCACAAACAACATAGCATATTGTGTAGGTTCATCTAATGTCACAGCACAGCTGTATGGCTCTTTAGCCATTTCTCCTTTCTAGCCTCCAAATAATGTATGGGAGAATGTATGAAAAATAGTGATGAAACATAAACTGAAAAATTAATATTAAGGAAAATAACAATACTATAATTTAAATTTTCTTTATAAACTATGTCAGCTAGGTTATGATGATATTTGTTAACACCAAAATGTATAATTCTTTATTACATCAACACTCTTATCAGCTGTTGTGCTACTTTGCATTTAGCACTTGATCCAAACTTGGTAAACAGTAAACAAATAAGTATTGCGAATTGTACTAAAATTGTGCGTGCTATGTAGATATTCATAGTATTATAAATATGTATGATATAATTCTAGGTGAGTTTGTTGACGACTACACGGTGCGTGTGATTGACGTGTTTGCCATGCCACAGACGGGAACCGGCGTGTCCGTAGAGGCCGTTGACCCCGTGTTCCAAGCCAAGATGTTGGACATGCTGAAGCAGACTGGCAGACCTGAGATGGTGGTGGGATGGTGAGGATTTACTTACTAAATGACTGACTGCCATTGATATAATAACTGAGCCCTTGCCCCGAATAATGTATCCAACTAAACTATCAATGTTGAGTTATTGATGGAATAATGTTGGCCATATTATTACGCATCTTTTAAGATAGGGGTTATGGTAATGAACATTTTTTTAGGCTTGTGGCAGCATTTTAAATGTCGGTTTGTGGAAGAATTTTGTATAAAGCTGTTTATCGAAATCACGGAGATTGGTTTAATTCATGGGAATAAATGGAGAAAACGAAAGTATTATGGCTTCAACTAGATACACTTCAACTGAAGAATGCTTAAAAGTAGAATTCGTCTAGAAAAAATATTGTTAAGGCTGCTTTTTAGCCATTGAAACAGTTTTGTGGAATAACGTTGTATGTTGATCTCAAAACAATCTCAATTGTAAATAGTTTAACATTTTTTCATAGTTTTTTTTTTTTTTTTAAGGCCCAAATGCAACAATGACGTATTTAATTTGATGTTAGAAGAGGGTCAGAAAATTAAAAAAAAAAAACATTTTGTGGAATAATGTTGTATGTAAAATTTTCATATACAACATTTTATCACGAATTCAGCAAAAATTTTTGTAATAAATTCTAATTTAATAGCTCTTTTGCACGACTTTTCTTTTAAAAATCTTAAGAATGCTACGCTTATTGTATTTTAAATATAAAATGTTATTAAACATAACCGGTTTCGTTTTTTTATTTTTCTCGGAACGGCAAGGGGCAAGGGCTCAACTATAGATTAGCCCTCCCACACCTTATTTCAATCCAAAAGTAACACCACCTATGATTAATTTCATTATACAAACTATCCATCGAATTCCGTCTCATCTCTTGCATGACATAGTTGTTTTGCTAGTAAGAAATTAATTATTTTTATTGATTGTTACTTTTCTCATACACTGCTTCGAATCTATATGTTACATATACAGGGTGTAACAGGACCTACCCCAGAGATTTTACCCAGCAATTCCTGAGCATATTTGGAGTAATAAATGTTTTTGTCATTTTGCTGTCCGATGACATTTGTTTTCTAATAAAAACATTACAAATATTTTTCACCACGTGTTGCAACTGAGTGTGTTACTAGAGAAATGCGGTAATGTTTTAGCGTGTCTTGAAAGGCGTTGTGTCTCACTCTAGCAGCATGCCTTATTAGTAATAATAAATAATTTTGCTTTTAATAGAAAAAACTTCTTCAATTTTGTGTTTTAAAAATGATCTTCACAAACCTAGTCATTCCGTTGCCGCAAACTTGCTGGAAATGAAATTTGCTCCACGCAGACCATCGAAAGGTACAAACCAATGCTACGTGCGATCTTTTGACTCTGAGATAGCGCCCTTTCTTTTTGATAAATGTTTTCATAAACCACTATTTTGGTTCCGGTCTTATTTTTACATACCCACACCGCTTGTCTTGATATACTTGGTCGAAGCTGACTACTGTTATTTTACTGAACATTGCTTTCATTCTATTATTTCTTATTTTACTGAACATGACTTCCAAACCTTAATGGTATGAGTTCGGTTCTGAGTTGTTGGGCTGCAGCTTGCAGGGTAAAAATTACCATGATGATATCCAACCTCCAATGAGGAGAACATCGCAAGAAGATCAAGATCTCTTTTTCAATTTGGGGTTGAGTGTTTCTTTTGCGTTAGCCTAATGCAGCATTTTGGAACGAATTCAAAGAATTTCAAATTGAAATTGAAATTGCTTTTGTATGGACTTTGCCCCACGTTTTAGGCTAACCCTAAAGATACAGACCCATCCCTCTGGTGGGTGGAGGGTTCAGCCTAAATGCTGTTTGGATAATCTCTGTTTGGTTTACTCAATTGTTGGTACATTTTATTCTTCAAATATGAGCTGTTCAAATAGGAGATGGTTGATATTCCTGTCCCAAGTTACTCTGTCCCAATATCTATGCAGTCAATTGATCACCCACTATTATTTTTCTTTGGAACCAGTTCCTTTTGGATTTTTGGCATTGATAGTGCATATGTCGATAAACACAGCTGTTGGTTTGTCTTTTAACAATTTCAGTTGTAACAAGTGAATGTATTAATTTTGCAGGTATCACTCCCATCCTGGCTTTGGCTGCTGGTTGTCCGGCGTAGATATTAACACTCAACAGTCCTTCGAGGCACTGTCGGAGCGTGCTGTAGCCGTGGTGGTAGACCCCATCCAGTCGGTGAAGGGCAAAGTGGTGATTGACGCATTCCGCCTCATCAACCCCAATATGATGGTGCTGGGCCAGGAGCCCCGCCAGACCACCTCCAACCTCGGCCACCTGCAAAAGCCCTCCGTACAAGCCCTCATCCACGGCCTCAACCGACACTACTACTCCATCAGCATCAACTATAGGAAAAACGAATTGGAACAGAAGATGCTTCTAAATCTCCACAAGAAGTCCTGGATGGACGGCTTGACCTTGGCTGATTACAAAGAACACAGTTGTCTCAATCAGACGACCGTCGCAGACATGCTGGAACTTGCCAAGAATTACAATAAGGCTCTTGAGGACGAAGAGAAGATGACTCCTGAGCAGCTGGCCATCAAGAACGTGGGCAAACAGGATCCCAAGAGACATCTGGAAGAGAAAGTGGACGTGTTAATGTCCACTAACATAGTGCAGTGCTTGTGTGCTATGCTCGATACGTTAGCCTTTAAGGGATACTAGTGTGATCCCCGTTGTGTGCCGCCAGTGTTAATACCCGAGGTGTTGCCGCTTGTGGAAATAGACTGCTTTTGATCTGCGGGGTGTTCATTACTATTCATTTATAACTAATATTCAAATACAGAACTTTTTATGTAATTTTTGATTATTATTTTCTCCCTGTTAGTTCTTTGCTAAAAGGATCAACATTTATTTATTAAAAAAATAATGTAATACATAAAAACTACTGGGCATTCCCATGGTGGCTTTTATAAATGAGTTATAAATTTTTACACTTTTTTACAGAACCTAAAAATATGGGACAAACAGTGAAATCTGGGTGGATTAATTTTTTTTACGTATGCTCCACACAGGAGGCCCTGAGGAAAAATATTTCCCTCAGGGCCTATGCCATCTTTGGAGATGCCTCATCGAGAATCTTTTTAGGGAAATAAATGGGAAATAGGAAAAGGTATGAGTAGCGGGTACAAACATGAACCTGTCCCTCCCACTGCGGTGCAACGCAATGGGTCGAGAGAGTCTGGCTGAAGAGGTCAAAAGTTCTCCCTCAATTAGTCACCCGATCCAGCCCACCACGCAGTAGGTGGGAAAACGCATCGCCCGCCAAGACTTAGACCAACCTCACCCCGTGAATCCCATAACCATGTAACCAAAGGTAGCGAACCACTCGGGGTGACCTATGACAGGGGTGTTGGTTATTAATAAATGGTTCCCCGGGCTCCAATGTCCATAAACACCTCCCAAATTGTGAATTAAATCAAAAACTGAACCAACGGAAATCTTCATAACTCAATTGGTTATAGAAAATATTCCTTTTGTATAAGACTGATTCATTTGATTATTAATTTTATGTTCATCGATGCTATTTGATGCAAAGTGGCAAATTTGTTCTCACTGTAGGTAAAATGACAAAGGTCAGATTTGGCTTTTATGCCATTTTTCATTGCAGCAACCACAACATATAATTACTATTTGACGGTTGATAAAAAGGGTAGGTAAGTACCAATTTTTTTAAAGATTTCAACCGTCCGTGGTCGAGTGGTAAGACACTTGACTCCCAATCGGGAGGTTGCGGGTTCGAACCCGGCGTGCGCAAATAAATTTTATTTGATTAATTTGTGTTATTTCACAATTAATTAATAAAAATAATATATACTATATTTGCGGCACGTTCCAGAGTGGAAGATACTCTCAGTATCGCCCTGGTGTAAGACCACCATTCAGAATTGAAACGTTGCTTAATAATGGCTCTAGCCGTGTTTAGTGACTAGATCTGAATAGCCAGGTACTTCCCACCTTCCTCTTCCCCATCTCCTTCCCTTCCCCACTTACCTTCAGCCTCACAACATACTCCAATTGGGGATGCCATAGTCTCACTGGCTCCAGAAGGGAGCAGTTGGGACTCTTGTGAGGTTTCTCTATAAAAAAAAAAATATATACCAAAGAAAACGGAATTGGGATAGGTACTTTTTATTTGATTTGTATTTTAATCTATTTAAAGAAGAATGCATGATTATGGCGAGTGGGAGGCTTGGGTTGGATTTTTTGCAAATGTACAGTTTGATTCCTAGATTGATGAAATTTTGCACACTTGACCTTCAAAACAAAAGGAAGGTCATTGTTTACATCTGATTTAGAAGACTCTGCGTAAAGCCTGGGCAATACTGGGGATTTCAGCTAGTTTAAAATAAATGCTTCAAAACTGTGTCAAAACCACTTTCAGATGGAGGTGATTTAAAATAAAATGGCGCTATACAAATTATCCAATTATTATTATATTGGAAATTGTAGGGAAAACACAGTTCACTAAAGAGAAAGAAGTAATGTAAGGATTATATAAAATATACACATTTTATGTATCTACAACTACATACCACTCGAGTCCTGCTCGGAACCAGGGGTCTATGGCATCCCCGATTTGGTCCATATGGCGAGTTCATTTAAGGCTGTATATACATGCATATAGATGTAGCCTAATATAGACATTGTCTAGATAACTATGTTCTTAATTTTTAATGAATGCTGTTGAATTTGTTTGTAAATTATAATAGAAAAGAGAGGACCAAATAAATTTGCCTCTTATAAGCATTTACTCTATTAGTGGTTGCCATAATAATTTGGGCCTTCATTTTTTTATACTCGCTGAAAACCTGACGCCTACCATAAAGAAAATATTACCCTCTCAAATTATCTTATTTGTCTTAAAACGTGTTTATGAAAATTTAAACACGTATATGATAAATAATTTTGTAAGTTAAATTATTTTTTGTTCTGAGTGAAGTTTTTGTATTTGCCGCAAAGATGTTTACAGGAATCTGCAATGATAAAAATTGTAATTTTCAAGTGTTCCTTCTAATTACGCAAGATGTCAGTCATGTAACGATTATAATAGTTGTTATTTTTATTGCTGTTTTATTTTCTCAAATAATTCGGATTTATGTACTTGAATTTGTAATTATGTTGATAATAATTTCACGAGTAAAATTTGAATATCTATTTGTTAGCTTTAGCCGTGGTTTCGCTCTTGTTAAAATTAATCGGAGAAATTACTGTGCAAAGAATTATCTCACGGGAATGTAATGTTTTCCGGGATTAAAAGTAGTAGTCGACACTTTCCAGTCCTCCCAACTATGCAAAAAATCACGTCGATCGGTCGCTCTGTTAAAGCTGGAATCAGACGATTCACTCGAGGGAAGGTTTCCGCCATGTTTTTTCGGCCTAATCGTCCATTTTGTTTCATTCCATGTTCACACGGCGCTATAGAAATAAGCGTTCACTCGTCCATTCCGACCACAGCGTCGCCGAGCGAGGTCAACCGCGCTGGAATTCGTTTGTTTTCCAGCGCGGTCCGGCCCCGAATTTTAAGGAAAAACATGTCAGATGCATCGATTTTTACGCAATTTTGTTGACACAATTAAATAAAAAAACAGTATTTTGTCGTCTTATAAACCTTTTTATTTTTTATGGCATAATAACACAATTTGATTTCACTTTTTTTATTACGAACATTTTCCTACAAATTAATAATCTTACATATATTAAAAAACATATAAAATACATGGATAATAAGGGAGACCCAAAAATTTATATGAGAGGTGTTCCCAAAAGCAAACAAATTAGCCGAACGAATACCATTTTGACGTTTTGCGTGCGCCGTGATAGCGCCCTTCCATGGTCCTTCCGTACAGGACGCGAGACAAACTGATTGAGATTTCACTCGGTGTTCAGACGTTTCACTTTGCTCTCTTCCGCGCGCATGCGCGCGCTAGTGAAGGATGCCGAATGAAAATATCCAACATTGTTGGATCGGTTCACTTGGAGGTTTCATTCGGCAGTATTCGGCACTTTCGTTTCATTTCATGTTCAGACGTGTCATTCCGAGTAAACTAGGCCGAATGAAATGCGGAAATGAGCGATTAGTGAACCGTCTGAATGGCGCTTAAGACGTGAGAGTAAGAAAAACAAACAAACACAGAGTTTGATACGTTTTTAGATTTTGTTTTTGGGGTGTTATGCAACACGGCATAACACCCCAAAAACAAACAACGAAAAAAAACACAGAGTTTGTTTTTATTTATTTACATCAGCTCCACACGGGAGGCCCTGAGAAAAAAATAATTCCCCTCAAGGCCTACTTTTTCTTTGGGGTTGCCGTGTGGGAAGGGTTACCAGATGACAGGAATTTTCCTGACATGTCCGGAATTTTAGTTGTCTCTCAGGGAAAATTGGAAATTGTCAGGAATTTTTAATAAGATAAGAAAAATAAATATAATAGAATTTTCTTTGTAACGGCATTTACAGAATGACGGATTTCCTGGCAGCATCAAATAAAATGATTAAAAACGTGACATATTATCTTGTCATGCTGTACTGTGATAGAAGATGTGTTCTGCCGTGTGGTATCTTGACCAAGTCGTGGTGACGACCACGACTGCTCAGACAACTAAGTTTCGAGTTCGGAGCACAACCTACGTAGGTAGGTAGGTACTAGACATTCGGGACCATAAGATAACAATAATTGATTATGGTAATGAATCATATTGAGTCACAGATGACTAGGGGACTAGGCGAGACCTACCAAAAATGGGTGAGTCACACTGCGACAATTGCACTTCACGTCGGCCATATTGTTATATACCTATTGAAGCGTATTTCACCTGAATCACCTCTCGGCTTGTTTACGATAGCATCACGTGTTCGTGCGTTTGTAGTCTGAGCACAGAATCCCAGTCCTACTTCCTACTTTTAGTTTTGGCGTTCCGATCTGAGGCGTATTTAGGTAGGTACCATAAATAAACCAATAACTAGATTGATAACTTCGGGCTTTTACTATAGACAAATTTTCGACACAATTTTACGATTTTTTTGTTCTATGGGGAATCTTGTCGTCACACACACCATAGACCAGAATAGAGAAAACCGAAAAAAGGCACGGCCATAGACAATATAATTTTCTTTCGGAGCCTACCCAATGCATTAGCCTAAAATATTATTTTAAAAATAAAATTTTCTCCGTAAATGAAAACTCATAATTAAATATTTTAGTATTTTATTATAAACAGGTTGAAATGGGAAATACAAGAATACCGATATGAACAAAATGAATGAGATCCAGGTAGAACATGGACAACTCCTGAAAACGAAAATATAACACAGTTACACATAAGGAACATACATATACAAGGAACACTGAAATAACAACCAAAGAAAGATTCCCATCTGCATTTTTCTTCCAATCACGGGTCCTGTTTTCAAATCATTTCTCAAATCGCGGTCGCGAATTCTCAATTTATTATTATTTATTTCCACTACTGCGTCGCAAGCAAATGTCAAAAGCGTTCAAAACAAATGAATATCGAATAAAATTATTTTCAATATAATAAAACAGAAAAACAAACAGAAATTAAACGATTCCTATTGGTTGAGGGGATCGTGTCGTCACACAACCATGGATATTTTTGGTTTTGAATTGTGTTGAAAATTTGGATCGGAGTTAGCGCCTCCGCCCACTGAGGCAACTGAAAACTCTCAACTGCCAACTGTCTTTGTATGACAATGTGATGGCCCGCACACTTCACAATCACACAAAACCCCGTTGTCAATGGTAACGCAAGCGGTGACTCGCGACTGACACTGCTCATCGCCGTGGCGGCCGTTGCTAGTTGCCAGCTGTCAGCTGATTATTCTTCGTCTATGGTTAAACAAGCTTTTTGACCAATCAAGACAGAGAAAACAGCCAGTTGTAGTTGGTTTTTAGTTGCCTTAGTGGGCGGAGGCGCTTATACCCCCCTGGTAGGTACCTACTGACCGACAAACTTATCTATGGCAATGTCGTTACTGTAGGACCAAAACTAAGAAAAAAAGTTCGTTTCCCAGCCCTCTTTATGGGCCTGCGACACGGCCTTTTGTGTGAAACTTACTTTGTGTAACAAAGATAAAGCATTATGTTATACTAAATGTTACATATTAATATTAAAATATAACATTAATTTAAAAAGTTAGGATAATTATTTTTTTCCCATTTCTCAGATATGAATTTATTTATTTAGGAAAATCAACAGATCATTTACATCACTTAAAATAAAATTAATAATACAAATAAAATATAATGACTGATTTTCACAATAATATGTAGGAAGCCGAAAATTATTATGGTGCATCATGTATGGCAATGCTTATTGTTTGTTGTAATTTTATTTGTTGTTTTTTGTTATGCATTTCACAACATAACAATTATTGTTAAGCTACTTTACTTTACGTAAAAAATTCTATTAAAAATATTTATGTATGTTTAATAATATGTAAATAATTATAATTATATGACATTTTTGTTCAAAAACAATCTCTAAATAACATGTTTAAATAACGCAACATTAGTAAGTAAGTACTGCAACAACATTTCAATCACCGTTTTTCTTTCTTGGCAATGGCAAATTCCTTTTTGTTTGATGGCAACATTAGTGTTATTCCTTTTTTCCACGAACTCCAAATATGTGGGAATCTCACAACATTATAATTACTAATAAGGTAATAAGATATTTAGTTTAGCTGGTAGGTACAAATTCCCATTAATAATATTGACAGCGTGTCTATGTTTAATACGAAGATAATAATTTTATGTCGTTTTTGTTAAAAAAATAACCTCTAAATAACATGTAGGTTATAGACACCTTTTCGTATGCAATTATTAACAGATTATCATTAAATAAAGTTTTCTTACTATAGAAATCGTTTCATTTTTATTACAAACTAAGAAACACCTGTTAATTTTAAATAAATTAAATATATTTGGTCATATAAAGCAGATATGTCCATATGAAAACATATTACTTGCTGATTTTAGTAGAGTATTATTTACTGCCCTGAAGAAACTACGGTTTTCGCGAAACCCGGTCGGCATTAAATATAAAAAATGGTATATACTAAGTTATTGTTTTATTTTAAATTAAATATACAATACCCAAATAGATGATACATAACCTCGTAATAAACATTTTTAAATTGTTGAAAGCTATCACCATCGCAATCTTTTACGTATAAACTATACTGAAAACGTAAATCGTTACCTAAAAGTATTCATTCATAATTTAAAATTCACACATCAGGTTGATTATAACATGTATCTATAAAATATTTCGTTTGTCAAGCAAAATCACTTTCGATGACGTTTCAAGACTATGCATTCGAATTGATTCTGACATCGAGAAGCGAGAATCGATTCCAAGTTCGATGACGTTTAAAACCGATTGTCTCGGACTGTGCATTCGAATGGATTCTGACATCGAGAAGCGAGAATCGATTTCAAGTTCGATGACGTTTCAAACCCGATTGTCTCGGTTTAACATTTCGATTAATTCTAACCAATGACAACGCTTATCTCACTTCGATTAATTCTGACCAATCACAGCAAAGACTTTCGATGACGTCTCAAACCGATTGTCTCGGACTGTGCATTCGAATGAATTTGACATCGAGAAGCGAGAATCGATTTTTCTATGGAAATGAACCGAAATCATTCGATGGTAAAAAAGATCGAGTAAATCATCGATTATTCATCGATTGTGCCCATCGCTTCTGTAGGCCGTCTGCATAGATGTAGATGTAGCCGAGAAAAAACCATGTCTATAAAACTGCTTTAAAGTTAAAAATCTCATACTTATGATCTTTTATCGGTTTTATTGTATAATGTGGAAAATTTAACAAAATAAAACACGCCATTCGGCGATGTTTTTTCTTAAATAAATTAAAACGAGTTTAAACCTTATGGCCATCTGTATAAAGGGTTTTATTGTTAGTGGCCTGGTCTTACACACGTGCATGGGAATATATTATTAATTTAGTTCATGATGGGAACCGTGTGTGTGATCCAGTTGAAATTTTGTTAATACATACTTCAAAATAAATAAGATATATATTTGTGAATTCCAGATTTGTTGTAACGATGGAAAATTTTGTTAATATATATTTTTAAATCAACGTCATCGTCGATCACAATTTCTTTTTTATAAGGCAAAGTTCATACCAATTTAGCATAGGTCCTGAATTTCTCTCGCGAAACCGATCAATAGTGCACCGTGTTCCCCTCCTGTCCCTATACTCCCACGCAGCCCCTTCCCACCTCCCCCCCGCCTCCGCCCCACAGTACCGTCCACCCTACCCCACTGCTCTAAAGCCTGAACTGGCTGAGGCAACAGGGTTCATTTCATTGTTGGCACTTACTCCTTTCTCCGGTGTTCGTTCTACATGACCAAAGAGTTTCTTTCCATTAGGCTAACACATGACCTTGCATTCTTTTAATATCTCATCATATTATCCTCATTCGTAATATGGTCGTATGTTGTTTTACCACACAATTGACCACATAACGACGCCTCGGGGCTGGGGTCCTCAGGTATTACATTACCTCTGCAATGCGCACATTGTTTATTGCAGTGCGGTACACACTTCAGTGCGATGTAAGTTGTAATAAATACAATAGTAAAATTAAACTCATCGAACATAGGAAATTCCCACCCTGGCTGGGCCAACTGCCCAGAGGCATAAACGGAAATGCCCGACGCGTTATCCATTCGGGATATTCCTCCAATATTATCTATATGTGAGGATATTCCGGGCGCTCAACCCGATTACGACTGATATTGGACCGAATGCAAACTATCCGTGGAAATAGTTTGAGGGTATTTAAGTAAACCTAACAATAACTATTGCTAAGAACGTGAAGAATAAAAAAAACCACTCCTTTAACTAAGCTACCTGTTTTCTACTGAACCCCAATGACCCCACCATGCCAATAATATTAAGGGGGTTTCTCACCATTCTCCCAATAGCTTATCTACACTAGTAACGAATATTATTAAAAATAAAAATAAAATACTCGCAGTGGTTATATATATAGCCACTATTCATAGGTTAATAAACTCCAACTAAATAAATAAATCAACCGTAAATCGAAAATTTTCGTTATTAGTGTAGATAAGCTAATAGGAGGATGGTGAGAAACCCCCTAAGTACTACCAAGTACCTGGCATACGTTGCAGTACCACTCAAAGAAAGTGTTTGTCCTTTTCATAGACAATATTTATTGTTTTCCCGTCTGATGCGTTTACGATTAAATCATAAGGTTTTCCGACCCGTGAGCAGGCCACAAACAGATGCCAATGTGAGAAGCATGGATTTTCCAAATGTACCCTCTGCTATCCCCTACCGTTACTGGGTCTCCTTTGCTATACTTCCTTTGCTTCTCCCTCATCCCCACCCCTCCATCACCCTTATCCTGTGTGTCCTTTTCCATGCGTCCCCCTTCCTGCCCCACTTCCCATCCCACGCCCCTTACCGTCCCACGTTCCCCTTCTATTTTCCTATTGTTCCCCTTACACATTCCCCCTTCCCCCACCCTCGTTATCCCTCTTGCGAACCTCCCTCCTTCTTTCTATCCCCCCTCCCTGGTTTCTATTACCCTCTCTCTCGCCTCTCTACATCCCTCCATGTCGCTAAACTATATGAAATTAACATACTTTTCACAACTGTCCGCGTGAGACGCATGACACTGATACCAAAAACCTAGACCTAGACAATCCTCACCCCATGAACCCGAGCACCCCTGCTAGATCACTAAAAGTAGCGAATCATTTGGTGTGACCTACAGCAGAGGTGTTGTAGTTCCCAGAATGTAAGTAGTTATGTATGCAAATACTTAAATAAATTTACATAAAGAGATGTTTAGCTTAGTTTTCGCGTGTGACCTCATGCGTCACACACACATCACGAGAAAGTATTTTTAACGAATCTCGTGATGTGCCCACGTTTTTCAATTTTAGTGTTGTAAAATAAAAATAGACAGTCCTGAAAAAATATACCAGTATTGAAAGCTGTGGAAAAATGCTCGGTCATTTTCCATTACACAGAAAATCCATTAAAAATGTGTTGTTTCAAAAACATTGAATTTTTAATGTGATTACCGCACACCGAGTAATGAGACTATGGCATCTCCAATAAAGGTATGTTGTGAGACTGAAGGTAGTGACCCGGGAAGGGGAAGTAGACGGGGAAAGGTAAAGGGAATGTTGGGATGTACCTGCATATTCAGATCTAGCCCCTTAGCACACTCGATCGATAAGGATTGTATCGATAACTTCTCATCGTTCCCAAGGACAACCGATGACCGCTAACGTACAAACAACAGTTGATATCGAATATGTTAAGGTCACTTAGTAATTGTGAACTGTCATTATTCGTTGGCGATCTGCAGTCACGCTAGGGAACGACGAGAAGTTACCGAAAGTTATCCTGTCAATCCTTAAGGGGATCCCGGCGGTGATTTTTCCATACAAACGTATTCCTTATTTATCTCTCTGGATTTTAACCCTAGAGAAAATATTGTTTTTACATAAAATTAACTACTAGCGTGTCGGTAGTTTTCGTTTTTTTAATAAGTTACTTTTTATAGAAGTTATGACCTTCCAAAAATCAATAAAATTGACTGGTTTAAATAACGCTGTCAAAAGACGTTCAGTATACGAACTAGACAATGTTTTTAAAAAAAAGCAAAACGTTCAGACATAGAATAGTTTTTTCTTATGTAGTTGGTAAAAAAAAATTGAAAATCAGTCCACTTTTGGAGGAGAAAAGTGGGTAATACAAAACCTCGATTTTAGTTAGGTATTAGTAGCCCGAGGTGCATTGTCCCTTTCGCTCAACATCCGGTGGAGTAAGTGCAACAGTGCTAGCAACAATTTAGTAAAATCTATTTTTCAAATTTCTCCACCACCGTATTTTATCTTAATCTTAACTATTTATTTGTATGCAAACTATTGACAGTGACTTATACAACACTTTATAATAGTCAATGCGATTTTTTATTGGTAATAATAATAGCCTGCTTGTATAAAGGTATTTAATTCTATGGTTTTATTTCGCTAAAATTAAATAATGTTGTTTTTGGGACTTCGGTATTTTCGTCAAATAAATAGGTAGGTAAGGTAATAGAATTTCAGGGGCCATAAGGAAAATGATTTCCCAATATTGCTAGTTTCTGCAATCAACCATATTGGGGCTCCAGACTAGAGGTGCAACATGCGATTTAACAATGCAATCTTCCCGACAATAAAAAACTAAAACATTTGAAAAAGTCAACATTACAACAAAATTTAATTTAAACGAACTCACATATATGTAAAAACAAATTTCCCTGACGGGAACGTAAGCAGGGCAAACTTCACACTAGGAGGACGAATATCATATTTTTTTGAAGATTAATGGTGAGTGCGTTTTAGGCTTCATGAGGTCTAGCATGGACGATCGATAAAATCCTATATCGATACGATATTGACAGTTATCACAGTGCAACACCTCGTAAAAATCCCAACTACTCCCGTCTGGAGCCAGTGAGACTATGACATCCCCAATTGGGTTATGTTGTGAGGCTGACGGTAATCGGGGAAGGGAAGTAGATGGGAAAGAGGAAGGCGGGTATGTACCTCGCTATTCAGATCTAGTCACTAAACACGACAAAGCAACGTTTCAATTCTGAATGGTGGTCTTACACCAGGGCGATACTGAGAGTATCTTTCACTCTGGAACGTGCCGCAAATATAGTAGATATATATTATTTTTAAATAATTAATTCTGAAATAACACAAATTAATCAAATAAAATTTATTTGCGCACGCCGGGTTCGAGCCAGCGATCTTCGGAATGGGAGTCCAAAGCCTTGCCTCTGGACTACGCCGGCCGTCAAAATAATATTCCGACCGATGATTGATAAATTTTAGCGTGACCTTCATAATATCTATCAATATACACATCTTTTTAAATTATCTAGTTTGTTATTATGCAAAATTACTGGCTTATTTGATGAACGTGTTGAAATAACGAAGCTCTTAGAAATGAAAGAAGTCGTATACGCGATCCATACAGTTAAATAATGCATCTAAGACGCAATCTAATTTGGGAGGCGGGAATGGGTACCGCCGCCCCGGGAACCATTTATTGGATAACCAACACCTCTGCCATAGGTCACCCCAAGTGGTTCGCTACATTTGGTGACTTAGCAGGGGTGCCCGGGTGCATGGGGTGAGGTTTGTCTAGGTTTTGGCCGTGGATGATCTGGATACACTGAACCCTAGATTCCTACCCAACCCTCATACCTTTTTCCTTCTCAGAACTTCCTCTCCTTTCTTTCTTTCTTTCTTTAAAAAATACCCTCCACACAGCTTCCCCAAAGATTACATACGCTGTGAGGGAAATTATTTTCCTCGGGGCCTCCTGTGTGGACCTAATGTAAAAAAAATCAATTTATACCGTTCGATCTTTGTAAAACGAGAATGGTTTTTTTTTATGTTTCTTTATTCTTTGAATAGTAAATATAACATTTGTGGAATTTATGGCCGCCATAGTAGGTACATGCCCGTGTTATGGTGGCCGAAATATGGTGGTTGAAATATTAATAAAGATTTTATTAACTAATTAAATCTTGTTTAATGTCAAAAAAGTAAATGCGAACTACCAGTGCATATTTAGGTTAGTATTTAAATTCAACACTTCCAATTTATTAATATTTTTACGTAATTGCTTGGTGTTTGACATTCTGTAGTGTCATTTTATAGAAAATACCTACATTGTTACCGGTGTACATCGATTTCTTATTTATGCTCCGCAAATATCGGTTCGGCTGTCAACAGCATGCTCGGCATATCGGTATAAAATCATCAAAAGGTAATGCCTTCCGATCCGATATTGTAAAGTTATTTGATTTCAAATCTCGAAGTTATGAAATGATATTCTTTTGGGGTTGATGGAGTCCCAGGGAAATTATGCTATTCTTTAAAGAAAAATCCCAGATGAGATAGATGGCTTGGGTCACCAATTATTATACATATAGCTTTCAGGATGCCAGCAGAATCCCAAGCCAAAGGTAAGACTTCCAGTTTTCTACTCAGACAAACTAGAGAGCCTCCAATCTGCAATGGACCAACCGACGAAGCATTTTATAAGACTAGAAACAGGGAATAAAAAATGATATAATAATACTGATAAAATTACGCGTTAATTTCGTAAAAACAAAGTTAAGATGCAGCAAACCTGTTTATATTGTGACCAGTGGCGGCTCGTGACTTTTGGTTAGCTAGAGTGCTAATATTAACAAAAATGGCATTATTGATGTCGTTGTAGCCGAAAAATATTTTTTATTTTTTTTTCGAAAATTTATTTTTTGTATGAAGATTTTCAGGAAATTTCAGTTTTGCCGTGCGCCGCACAGATTTCCTGAAAATCTTCATACAAAAAATAAATTTTCGAAAAAAAAATATATATATTTTTTTCGGCTACAACGACATCAATAATGCCATTTTGTTAATATTAGCACTCTAGCTCACCAAAAGTCACGAGCCGCCACTGATTGTGACCCCATTCTTCTTGAATTCAATTTTCTTATACTTAGTTAAATTATGTCATTTGTAATCATAAACATAAAAATTTTACCATAGCGTAACCATTTGCGTAATATTTTAAAGTCGTCGAGATCAGGGATTCCCCGTGAAGAGGATAACAGAATACCATTTAGCATTAATTTTCATTTTACAACGTAATATCGGTGAATGGCGAAATAATGTAAAATGGTTAGGCGGTGCCTACTTAGGAGAGGTTGTTAGGTAGCTAGTTACGAGGTCTGGCGGCAGATGGGATGACGTCAGAAGGTGGTGGGGTTCTAGCGAAGGGAGACTCGCGAAAACGCCCACGCTTCGGTCGTGACGTCACATCGCATTTGCGAAGGTCATAAATCAATTTAGTCGTTCTGAAATAGATAAGAAAATTATCCTTATAAATGCCAAAAGATTGGACTAACACATTCCTATTTATATGTAGAGCAGTTTATTTATACCAACAGTTATAATGCAAGTCTAATTTAGGTCATGTTATGCCACCCACAAGTGAATCATAGGCCGAACTTTCCCAATATTGGAGCGCCAAAGCCTGATCGTTAGATCAGACTATGTCCGGCCGATGATTCACTAGCTCAGTATTTGACAAAGAACAAGACATCCATCTGTCAGGGGTGAGCACTGCGTCATGATTCTGGGGAACACTGAGTGTGTGTGTGTGAGGTTCTACCTACATGAAAGAAAATACTGTGTGTTTCTCTTGAAACAGTAAAACTATATTTAAATATAATACAATACATAATTTAGACACTCACCCAAATCGACATTACGAGGATAATCTATCTAGCTAAACTAAGTCCCAGATGTATCCGTATCTTTTTCTGATTTTTCTGTTTCGGATTTTCGATTGACTTTCGCTAATATTATCTTCATTAATTAAAATATTATAAACTAAGAACGTTACGTAAGGCCGGCGATGAAGAAGGAGGCACTGGTGACCGAAGTATCCCGTCGGCTAGGTCCGTGGAATGCTGCCGCTGTTGATGGGGAACGTCTCCTTACGTCACGTTACGGAACGTCTCCGTAACCGTAAGGAGAAATCCTCGCCTCCAAATTGTGTCGTTACCCTCGTGACATTTATATAATCAAAGCGCTCGTAGAAGAGTGGTGATGGGTGATGGGTGATGACTTCAATAATCGCAACTTTCCATGGCCCAATATGCCGACCCTTACGGGCATATCTGGCCCGGTCCAGAATTAGAAAATATATTCCTCACGCAATCAGGTAGAACGTTTAATAACATAGGATCTGGTTCTACACAGAGATGGCGGAGATTATGGTTAGTTTTTAAGACGATAGACTTCGCTTTTCGGCCCATACAAAAAGGACGCCCGGGAAAAAACACTTTTCTACATCGAAAATTGCACATAATGAATATATTTTTATATACTGCCTTCTAGAGGGTGGAAACTATGTCGGTATGTTTTCGAATTTTTGATGCGTTTCGTATTAACGTAAACATTCACTGTCAAACATGTACGATTTATCAAAAAATATTATTTAAGGAAAAAGTGCTGCTAACTCAACTCTCATAAAGAATTATAAAATTATAAAAAGCTACCGACGTAGCTTCTTCTTTTTAAAAAATATATATTTTTTAAAATTTCAATTTCGTGAAAGTTTTGGTGTAGAAAAGTGTATTCTCCATAAACCCCTTTTCGAGCGATTTCTGTAGGTAAATTTGAGCGTTGTCTCATTCGCACATTTCGCATTCGCATGTATTGTAAGTGTGCGTTAGCTTATTGTGAGCGGGACAGAATGACAGACGCGGGTGTTCTGCGTGTCGTTTAAAGTCTAGCCTCTTAACACTCCGACACGCGGTTATCTACGCAATTTCGTGCGACCGAAAAGGTTTTATAAAACACGCGACAATACCCATCAGGTCGAATATTCTAGTGAATATTATAACTGTAATCACATTATTGTGAACTATTTGAAATTAGCAAGTCTTCAATCAGTAGCAAGAGTAACCGGATACCGCACTTTCTCTCATCCTTGCGCCTCTCTCCGTGTTGCCCTTTTAAACAATTTATAATCTAAATAGTACTTAATTATGTTTAAAATATTATTTCATAAGTCATTCAAAAGACTAACAGTTTTTTAAATGCGAAAATAACTAGTATCTTAATATTACCCAATATGAAGATAATCAACACTCTTTACTTACAAGCTTACTCAACAATAATACAAGCACCATAATTTACAGTTTTATATAAGATTATTTATCGAGTAGTGAAGAGCGAATACAGAGCAATTCGCACGCTGATCAGCGGCAATCGGGAACAGAATGAATCTTATTTAGAGCGGCACCACCTGGTTCTTCATCGGGTGCTGAAAAAGACCCATGTCACTATTGGAGTAGAAGCAGCCAATAGGAGGTAATCGCGTTGAGAATTGTAGCGTTGTTCGCATCCCACAGTTGTGACTCGGAAATTGCTATACCCCTATAGCTCGTTTTTTGCTGAATTTGTAGAAAATATAGGTTTGTAAAATCAAATCCACGCCGCCGGTTCAGTGTCCGCCACTCTTCTGTAGACGGATTATGGCAAGCTTCAAAATAACGATTTTTTTAATAACTTAAGTAAAAGAAAACTCTTCAAAACAAAATATATCCAACGACTGCCAATTTTTGAAGAGCCGCCATTGTGACGGAAATAGTCTCATTTCCTAGTGTCCGAGTGGTCCACGGAAATGTTACATCACTGAAAATTAGCTTTTCTCTGTTGACCTTGTCGTTCCGCTCTATTGAATCTCCGCCACGTTGTCCTTGGCATTCAGCGCCATTGAGACAACGTTAAATTGTTAAATAGACCAATTAGCCGCTCTTTTCATTTGCAATTCACTAACAAATCGATCATTTTGTTGCTTAAAATAATTACGATTAGAATTAAATTCTAGATTTCTCCCCCATTTTTTCAAAAATTTTCCAAAATTTTCCAAACTTATTCAAAGGAGTATCGGATATTGTTCCGTTCCTTCTCACCTTTTTAAAATTCACGACCTTGACTCAGATTGTACATTCTGTGGTCTTGAAGTGGGAACTTTAGATCACATATTTTTTGATTGTCCCTCTCTAAACAAATATCCTCTCTTCTATCAAGCCTTATCTAAAATTGCCTCTCCTCCATTCAACACCTCATCTCTTCTAAGTCTGTTCTACTCCAATCTTCATTATAATTTTGACATTTGCCCATTTAAATAAAATTAATATTTAAATACACCTGAAATTTCTCCATAATTTTAAATGATGGCCTAGAACATTCTTTAACCTAAAAATACAATTCTAGATTTTCCCCCCTTTCTTTATGTCTTCCTTCTTCTTGCTTCTTCCCTATTCTTCAGATCTCTTCTTGTTCTTGTATTTTCTTGCTTCATCTCGCCTCTTTCTACATCTACTTGCTTCATCCTGCCTTCTCTTCGACTTTTTTTTGGCTCTTCTTGTCTTTCCTTCCCCTTTATTGCTACTAATTTGCTCTTCTTACCTCCATTTGCTTATGTTTGCCTCTCCTTGCTTCTTTATTCCTCCTTTTGGTTCTTCTTGTCACTTGTATTTTCTTGATTCTTCTTTATTCTTCTTACTTCTTCTAGCTTCCTCTCGCTTCTTCTTGGCTCTTCTTACACTCCTCCTGAATCCTTTTGACACTTACTTCGAAATTATGTTTTATTCCGCATCGCGAATCACTCTCTCCGCATTTCCAAATGTTTTAATGAATATTATGATTATAAAAATTGAATTCATGCCTCATTAAACAAGCACTTATTTTTAAAACCGGTGTGATGATTGACCATAGTTAATAATAATGTTGTGTAAGTCTGGCCCTTAATAACATTATGCCATTTTAACGTCCAGTTAAAACTGGTTGTTAACTTATTCGAGAGTGACGGATTAATGAATGATGTGACTAAATGGAAACAAATTTATTTAATTATGTGTGAAAGTAAAAAGTGGTGTTACGTGACAACCATATTATTATTCATTTTCTTGCATCAAAAATACACTCTCTAAAAGGGACCTACCTACCTAGGTACCTACCATATAATGTCTTGATAAAAGTTTACCAAATTAATGATTAATTGATAGTGGAGTTTAAAACCAATTTGTGAGGAGTTTATGAGTATCGCGGCCCCGGGAACCATGCATTGGATAACCAACACCTCTGCCATAGGTCTTTTTTTACAATAGCTCCTAGTTAATAGAAAAACATACCTCAGGGCCTGCGTCGTCTCTGGGGATGCTGTGTGGAGGGTCTTTTTAGTGAAAGGAAGGAGAGGAAGTTCCGGGAAAGAAAAGGGTAAGAAGGGAGTGTAGGAACCTGGTGTGCTAGCACGGTCGCTCGATATGAAGTTACCGACCGATTGTAGGAAACTTCTCATCGTTCCCCAGGACAACTGCAGATCGCAAACGAATAGGTGACAGTTCCCAATGACTTTTAATTTTAAAACGATGTATTTTTTGTTACATTATTTTAAATTTCAAATTAGGAATTTATAAAATAAAAAGTCACTATCTCAATTCAATCAAATCAATGTAAAAATCAAATCTATCAAACTTTCTTCAAACGTTTCTACCATAATATTGGAAAAATGTTAATAAGAAAGACCAAAAAACACGACGATTTCACTTTTAAAAAAGAATCTTTATTCAATCATTAAAACGGCCACCATCTTGAAACGGAAATGGAACTTACAATTAGATTTACAGACCAAATTTCAAATGTACAAGTTAAAAAGGACTTCGCCTCGCTTAATTAATTAACCTACGATGTCTATCAATTTAAAAAAACTATGAATGTCAAATTCAGTTAATAACAGTATTCATTCGTCTCCCACGTAAATCGTCATCATAACATCGACGAATACGTATTTTTTGTGAGTGTATCGCTATTCATAGAGTCGTTTGACGTTTGCCCGTTGGAATGCACAACACCTCGATACTTTTTAAAACATGACGAACAAAGTCTTAAATCGTAATGCGTTTGTAAATATTTTGAAGCTTGCTAACGCAGAAAAATATTTCTACGTAAAAATGACACCCATAAATTATTTAATCCCCATAATATCCTTTATTACTATTTCCGTTGTAAATGTGATTTAGTGATGTGTGGGACCTTAACCCTTTGGACCTTAATCAGCGCCGGTTCTACGAAATCTGGCGCCCTGTGCAGGAAGTACCGATGGCGCCCCCCCCAAATTTAAAAAAAAAAATTATATACATATATAGATATACATATCTTTAAAAAAATAATAATAATTTTATGCAATACGTTCAAAATAAATTAATATCCCGCCAACAAGAATCAAGAGTAACTTTTCCAAGTTACCAGGCAATATCTATGACACTGGACAAAATAAGAACATCA
Organism: Limnephilus auricula; assembly: GCA_951813805.1. NCBI lineage: Eukaryota > Metazoa > Arthropoda > Insecta > Trichoptera > Limnephilidae > Limnephilus > Limnephilus auricula. Next base: position 46,288,327 of record OX638388.1, on the reverse strand, counting down.
TAACAAAATATAATATAAAACAGGAGGCAGTTTAAGTTCAGAAATAATAATATTCCGATCAGTTTGTTTAATTGGATTCCTTTTTATCTTTAAATGCACGAATATAAATCGAATTATAACCTAAAATACCAGCTGTATGGTGCCAAATCACGCGCGAACATAAAATAACGCGGCGAACGCCAACCGAACAACAAAGTGAACGAAGGCATAAATTGTAACGAAGGGTTTCCTTCGCGAGCAGCGATCAATGAACCAATCACAATGTTTGTTGAATTTCGAAGGATACAATGGTCGTAAGAGACAAGAAGGAAAAATAGGTCTTACGTTCGTATGAAATATATCGTATTTGGAAAAAAATTCCTTGACGTAAGTCAAATCCGTATTTCGTTAAATTTTAACCATCGATGCGCGCGCATTAGGTTCACGCATATGAAAAGTGAGTGTTGCCAGCGCATACTAATAATTCCGTATTAAGGTACTGACACATTTGCTTATTACAAGCCGGCTTATGAGTATGCTCTTTAATGAGCATGCTCACACAACTGTACACACTTGCTCATAAATGAACAGGCTTGGCTTGAGCTTTCTAATGTATGAGCATGCTCAAAGCCAACAATTGAACACACATGCTCTTTAAAGAGCATGCTCATGTCAAATAATAACTGTCATCGTATCTATAGAGACAATTCCGTTCGCCCAGAACATCTTATTGCTTGCAACGCAATTATTAATTATTTAAGAAAATTATAAGGATTATAAAAGATTTTATTTTATTAACGCGGTTAATCACAGGATACCATATTATTTGTCCCAGCTCTCAAAGGTCTCATAGAAATCGTTGTATCTCCCTTACTATTATAGTGAGAAGTATGATTTAAATGGTATTGGAAAGATAATACAACACGCTATATGTTCAAATCTAAAAGTAAACTACAAAAAAATAAAATGTACACCTTTATTGAAACCAAACTTTCCGATCAGAATTTGAATAAAAATTATGAAACTTTGTGAATTTTTAAAGTTTTTTTTTTACATGAAATGACAAAAAAGTGAGGTTACCATTTTTAAAACTTTTAAAAGTTTTCATCCAAAAATTTTATATTTATAAAATTACATGGTTATTTCCAATAATATAATTTAAAGGCATATTTCATCACCTTTCGAAAACAGTTTTTAGTTTTCGGATACGTTAACAAATATTCCATTTATTTGGATTTTATCTCAAAGCGGGAATATTTTTAGCCTCTGACAAAAATCGCCAAATTTTTGAAGGGATAAGAAAATTAAAAGATCGATATGGGTTCGTAATCGGATCACTAGAAGAGCAAACCTTGGAGCAAGTAATCATTTGTTAGTAGAAATGCGAGATGTCAACGGATATAAAAATCATTTACGAATGCTTCCGCAGTATTTGACGAGCTACTCTCTAAAATTGCATACAAAAACGAGATACTCAAATGCGGAATGCTATTCGGAACTGAGATCGGATTGAAATGAGCATGCTCATAAGCCAGCCTGTCCACACATGCTTAGAGGCTTCCCCTTCCATCCGATAATCCAATGAGCATGCTCACAAATCAAACGTCTGTCGATTTGAGAGTATGCTCTTTTGGCTTCAAATGAGCATGCTCATTACTAGCAACGTCACTGACACACATGCTACTAGGTAGCAATTGCTACTAGGTAGCATGCTCTTTGGCTTCAAATTAGCAAGTGTGTCCGTAGCATTACGAGTAATTTTCAAACGATTCGGGGAATATTTTAATTAAATTTTAAAACAATATTTATTTTATCACGGCGCACAGTGGGCTGAAAAACGCCTTTCATAGACATAGAAACTTGAATTTTCATGGGTCTTTTTTTGGCTAGAAATGGATTCTGCTGATCATTACTATGCTATAAAATTTCGTATGAAGCAATTGCGTGTACAAATGAAGGAGCTATAATTTTTCAAAGAAAAAATTGTATGGCACTGACATTAAAAATGAGACTATCTCTGGAATCATAAGGTTGGCCATTACATCCTTACACACAGATATACTACTATTTATTTGTATTTTTTTGACATACTTCGTATTGTGGCGCAACTTCATTGATTCATGATGATTCATTTTAATGCAAAAATGCTTAAATGCTTTACATATGAGTATGCTTTGTCTAGTTTACAATATTTTATTGACACTATAAACCAAAATTTTGCATTAAAATGAATCATCAACATAAAAAAAGTTTTTTTTTCAACATTGAGGATTTAAAAAAAACGCACAAGTTGCGCCACAATACGAAGTATGTCAAAAAAATACAAATAAATAGTAGTATATCTGTGTGTAAGGATGTAATGGCCAACCTTATGATTCCAGAGATAGTCTCATTTTTAATGTCAGTGCCATACAATTTTTTCTTTAAAAAATTATAACTCCTTCATTTGTACACGCAATTGCTTCATACGAAATTTTATAGCATAGTAATGATTAGCAGAATCCATTTCTAGCCAAAAAAAGACCCATGAAAATTCAAGTTTCTATGTCTATGAAAGGCGATTTTCAGCCCACTGTGCGGCGCCCCTTCGAAGTTGGCGCCAGGTTTTTTGCACGATTTTGAACGTATGGCAGATCCGGCGCTGACCTTAATGTGTGTTTTAGATGGAAAAAATGGAAACATACTGTTGTCGTAACAATTAAAATTTATTTTCGGTGTGGCTTCGATACATTTACATTAAAACAACTAGATAGATACCAAAATAACTGCTTTTTAGCAACACACGTCACAGCAATGTCGTGAAATTAAATTTAAATGGTATAATCCAAATTACTATGTTTATTGAGTTTAAAAAAAAGGTAGAACCAGCATGTTGCCATGTGGCAGCTTTGCATGATTACTTTTATGATAAATGTTAACATTTTGAAATATACAGGTAGCAAAAAGTATATAAAATAATATACAATAACATCACGTGCTCGAAGTCCCGAAGGATTTTGACCAGCAATTCCTGAGCATATTTGAAGTAAAAAAAACATTTTGCTCTCGGATGATATTTTTTTTTCAATTAAAAACAATATCATCCGACAACACCCCCCTAAGGGTCGAATTACCCCCCTTAGGGTCAAACCCTCCTTGTGAATGACATAGCAACGCTCTTGCTGCAGTGTTGGCGTTTCGTTATCGACTAATAAAAATAAATACTCCGATAATAAGTAATAATAATATATTTATCACCATATACTGAAATGTGGTCAAAAATGAAGGAGACTTTTGAACATTTCTCCATATAGTACATTCATCAGAGACATAGTTCATGTTCAGTGCATCCAAAATACAATCTACGTTCATTACATCATTACAAATACATTTATTCGAAAGTTGAAGAGGATTTCATTAAAAATAATATTCGGTGATTTAAAAAAAAAGTTAAAGTTTTCAGGATTTCAAATCAATCGATTTTTGAATGTAGAAAACCTGTGATTCATAGAATCTATTTAAAAAAAATATTTACCCCTTCTCATATTTAGCCCATCTCCTTTTTAACATGGTGACAGCGCTATTTAGTGAATACACAGAAAATTAGATCATTTAGTGTTGCAAGTACTTGAAACATTAGTGACACACTTGGGTTTTCTTTGAAATAAATTACTTCAATTAAATCTTGTACCTACACAAGAACGTTAATTAATTATTTCATTGAAAACCGAACCCCTTTATGTGATTTATCTAAACAAAGTTCTTAAGATTACAATTATACGTGTACATCATCCACAACACCATAAAAATGAATATAATATAATATAAATATGGAAAAAAAATTGTCGAAGATAGTATTTTGGATTAGAAATATGAGATTGACAAAAATTACTAAAAAATAAGAGGTCTCAATGGCCGCCGAGTTGTTTGAGACGCTTGTCCTAGTAAGAAAAGAGATCCTGGGTTCGAGTCCCTGTTTATTTTTCCGGTTTATCTTATATTTTCCTTCAGATTTATTAGTATTATCTTCTTCTTCAATGTTATAAAGTCCGTGAGACCGTTCTATCAGAATTGCTATCAATCAAAAGTTTTCTTTTCTCACTACAAACCAAAATCAGTCTAACCTAACCAAATTGCCTCGATTGAGAAGAGAATTTATTATGCACAAAAACACATAAACCTGGGATGGCAAAAATAATATTACAGGCGTTTTGATAATAACACAACGCTTTAACTATTAATTATTTAGGAATGTGACATGTTACACGAGTTTCAGATTAAATTATAATGTGATATCTTAGTATCATTTGGTATTCATTTACTTAAAATGTGTATAGTTCAATGACTAACAATCACGTTCGTCGAATTGTTCGCTCGAACTCACACCATCACGCGTCGCACGCAGTAGAAAAGTGCATCGTGTTTTCCACGTGTAGCGGAACACCGCCCGCAATCATTTCTCGGTCAATAGAACTAGCAGTCCACGACAACACAACAAAGCAATACATTTTTGAAAATGAGTAAAAAGGGTACAATAAATACAATACTTCAAGTTATCTATACCTTGTATCCATAATATCTCTTTTCTAGAAAAGAGTGTTGCTCTTTTTTGATCCTGTTGCTTTTAATTTGTTATCAGTTATCATCTATCCGAATTGAGAGCAAATAATTTGTATGTTATTGAAAAAAGAGATCTGGATAAAACCGTGATCCCAAGATCTTGAGAAGAACATAGTTTGGCTTTTTTGTGCAGGAGAGGTGGAGTAATATATAGAATCATTGGGGATGCATAGAAATCAATGGGACGGGTGGGGTTTTGCCAGGACAAGTGTATTGATCGGTCTTCCCCTCTCTGTCCCGCCTCTTCCTCTGTCTCATTCTGCTTTACCGTCCCGTCTGTTCCCGCCTATCCTGCTCGGTATCATATTTGCATTTTCCGAGCTCCTTTTATTTCCGCTCGTTGGCCGTTAAACAGTAAAGCCTTATTCAGAAGGGTGAAAATTCTTTGACGTCGAGACATGAGAGCTAAAAGCCTTTGGCCAATGGCGCTCTGTACACCTACATTTTTAATTTGTTACTTTTTGGATAGATGAACAGATATTTTAACTCAGCATATATTTTTATTTTTATAATTAGTTTTAATAGTTAAAATAAATTTTAATAACGTGACGATGGCCTTTATAATACGCCTGTGTAATTAAATATGTTTTTTAGTTTCATATAATGTGGTGATGGTGTTTTATTCACTTGATGATTGATAAATTGTACGCATAATAATCCATATATATGTAAATAAATTCCTGTTTCCCTATGTTACGCTATAACTTCAGAATGACTTTACCTATTTCATGCATCTTTTTTTAAAGTTTTCTAAGACTTTGTTAAAGGTTCGTACGGAAAGAAAAAATAAGAAAATTGGATAATTTCAGAAAACCTAACGACTATTTTAACTTCGTTCGTTTGAGAGCTCGCGCGTTTGATATATCGACCCTTTGGAATAACAAGGTTCCATCTGTTGCGGAAGCGTCACGCGGTAATGGGATCTATGGTAAGCTACCTTAGAGTTCATTATCGCATGACGTTAAAGCAACAGATTGAACCTTGTTATTCCAAAGGGTCGATATTTAGAGATATTTCCTATACTATTCATTCGATTTCCATAAAAAATTGGTGAGTTGTTGTGGACATGCCCGTGAAGATTTCTATATCGGTGAGTTCTAGAGTTATAAAATTTGCAAAAAAAAATTGTAATTATATTTTATGGGAAAAAGGTGGGAGGGGAATCCGGGAATAGCAGAGGGGAATGAAAGAGGGGTGGTTCGCGGGAGGGAGGACGAGGTAGGGAGGACGAGGGAGGGGAAGGCGGAGAAGGTGGAAGGGGAATTCGTGAGGGAGAGGTTCGCGTGAAGGGTGACAGCGGGAGAGGGGAGGATGAACGCGGCGAAGGTGAAAAGGGAACGGTATGAGGGAGGGGAAAAGGTGGCGGAAGGGGAAAGGGGACAAATGGGAAAGGACACGCAGGGAGAAACAATTTCTCTATTTACGTGGCATTGCAACGCATGCCGGGGATCAGATAGCATACAGAAAAACTTATATATTCAGAATCAGCGTTTGTTGATTTACATGAATCTGTATTTTTAAGCCATAATAATATATGTTTGCATTGGAGTTCATTATTGTGACAAATTATTGAATGTATACAATTCATAATAACACTTCCTTTTTAAACACGAGTTATTCTTCATTAGGCAGGTATTAATAAAGTCAAGAAACATATATATACATATGCCGGATTTTTCGACTGGTGAAGTGTTGCAGTGCAAGGATGATAAAGTTGCACTCTGTTTCCATTCGATCATAAATAATTTGTAAAAAAACAAACTACTCTTTTCCAGAGACTAATTTATATATACGGATCGCAGATTCCAGCTTTACTTACGGCCGTTGTTCCCAATCCTACCGATAAACTTTTGAGCCGAAATTTTGGGTCAACACTACTCAAATGCACATATACACGCTCTTCCCAACGCAACTCTCCGAACAACAGGCGAATTGAGCGTTACTAAACAAATCACGCTGATCGGAGAATCAGATTGAATGATCGAAAAGTTGGGAACAACATCCGTTGCGAAGGTAACGTAGTAACCAACTTACCCATGCCATATTTATGAAGAATCTTAATTCATGTACGCACTCCGATAAAAAAAAAAACGGCACGATTGGAGGGTTTGTCACAAATATTGAAAATTTTCTAAAGAACCTAATTTGTCATGTTATACGATAAAACCATAACCGAAAATGGATTCATAGGTAGGAGATTTTGAACTAAAAAGCATTTTTTATAGGTCTGATACATATTTTTTTTCTGGGCTTGTATAAGGCCAATATAATATGTTATAATTGCAGAATTTAAATAAAGCATCTGAAACCTCTGTAAGCGATCAAATTTTCAAATAAAAACGTGTGATTTTGCATTACTTCGTATTGCTTCAAGTTGAGAAAGGTCTAGGTTTTTCATCGTCAAAGGAAATTGCATAAATTTATTAATTCTCTTTAGACTCGAGAGAATCTTTGAAAACGTTTTATTACAAGCAATTCGAGTGCATACGTTACTGATAAACTGATAACAGTGATAAATATAACTGGCCCATAATGAATAATTGTAATAAATAACAGTGATAAATATAAATGGCCCATAATAACTCCGGTATACACGAGTAGATATTACAGAATTACAGAGAAGAGCTTGAAATTCTGGAAGAAATAATGTGTTTCATTGTTATAAATAAATTTGTAACTAATAACACCTACCGTACAAGCGCTCAGGCATTTGATTACACAATAAGGTGGGTCATTTTAAAAAAAGTGTTAATTTCAAATTCTAAGAGCGATAAAAGGGTGCCAAATGGGTTCAAAACGACGTGTATAAAATTTTAAAATTTTCTGATACGACCTTCTTCCTCCGGATTCATTTCAAAGTTTTGAAAATTTTAAATTTTAGAGGTTATTTCTAGTGCGTATAAAAGTTACTATGAATCTTTTTAACCATATTTTTAACCATGTTATCTTCCATAGCAAATGTAGTATATATTTACGAAATCATTTACAAAATGTTCCGGTTTTGATTATTGGAGGCGTGAGGAGAGGGGGAGATTGCACTAATACCGGGGAAAAAATGGAGGAATTCCGCCGCAAAAGTAAAGTGCTGTTTAATATTTCGTCTTGCAAATGCAATGATTTCAGTAAATGTGACTGTCCTAGATATCAAAAAATACCTGTAAATGAATAGAGTTTCATTACTGACCAACTTACTACACGAAAAATGATAATAGGAAACGTGGATATCGCTTCAACAAAACAAATGAAAACTGCGTTGAAAGGGAAACTTTTGAAGCAAAAATCCTTGTGCCCGTCTAAAAAGGAAAGCACAGGTAAGCCAACTACCTCTCTACTCGATTTTTCCACGTCTTCTGCATCAAATGAATCCAATTGTAAAGATGTTTTCAAACCTAATGTTGTACCTCAAACGCTTCAGAAGCAGGCTGCGGTCAATATTGATCACTCCACACTGTCTAAAACTTGTGATAGATATGGAGTGTCGGATAAGGCAGCTGCAACCATTGCCTTAGCAGTTCTGTATGACATCAAGTCTAATATTCCAGTTATTGACAAGAGTAAACTTCGCATAGAACGAAAGAAAACAAGAGGAAACATTAAGGGCACTACACATAGTTTTATAAAACCCCCGCAAATATATTTTGATGGCCGGAAAGATAAAACATTAATTATCAGGGAAAGGGAGGGGACGAAATTCAGAGAATGATGCATCGAAGAGCATATTTCATTGATAAAAAAGCAGACTCAATATATATTTAGGTTTTATTGCACCAAACTCCGGCACGTCGAAAGTTATAAACCATTGCAATGGATAATTTGCTTGCTTCACAGAAACGTGTTACCATTTCGGCATTTGTACGCACATCTTGACGGTAAGACATCTGAACGTCAAACATGTCCAGGCACAATAGGACTAGCTTTGGAAAATTGTGAAAAAAAGCCTATGGTTCATTTTCAGAAAATTGATGGAGAGTTGCATGAATTATTTACTAAAGAGGAGGATACAGATCAGTTATATTTGTATAAAATAGTATCTGCAGTTACAGTGGGGGAATTACCCGAAGATTTATGCCACAAATCTCCTGGAAAAATGTCTCATGCTAAATAGCTTACGCATTCTAACTGAATTCTTCGTCTTTATGTTTCAACGGAAGCTCCTTCAGAGAATCTTATTATTTTAAAAACGTACGTTGTTAAAGTGTATGCTCCGGCTTGGTTCAGCATTAAAACTCATAGAACCTGTAAAGATGGAGCACGTCATCTGTGGTAGTTAATCTCAGCGCCTAGATACTTATCAACTGAACTGAAAACTTAATTGATCCAGTTATAGAAAGAAACAGTTTCTTCGCACACCCGAAAATTTATTGCTTGCAATTTTGACTGACCCTCACAAGCATATCCGAGAATTAGCTGCGGGTCGTGTTCTAAAAGCACGCAGTAATAAACTAAGTAAAACAGGGCTGTTCCAACTTCCAAACATAAACCTCGATGCATCATATTATTTGAAAGCAAAATGTAACCGAACCCTTAATACTGAAGAATATTTCGGATGAAGATCTTCAATTATTTGTAGCTCATGGGGGAGAAGGTTGATTGCCTCTTCTGCGTCTGCTATGTCATACTCAAGCAGTTGAAAGAAGTGTAACGACTGTTATTGAAGCCTTGACTACTTTATGTATGAAGTATGCAAGAGAAGGTCTTATTAAGGTGAAGATTGAGTCTCTCAAAATAATGCCGAAATTTGAGAGTAAGAAGGATTTTTCTGGTATTTGAATACACTACCTTGAGATACTTTGAATTATATTCATTTATGTTTTTAGTAAATAATTCGAAACATTCCCTCTATTTTACGTTTTATTGAAAAATAGTTCAATTTTACTTGTTTATCTAACATTTTTTAAAGATTTAACAAGGGTGGGTTTTTCTCTAATATGTGAAATTTCAAAGTCAATCCGGAGGAAGAAGATGATATCCAAATATTATTAAAAAAATTAAATAATTTTTCATTGTCATTTAGCACCCTTTTTTCACTATTAGACAAATCAAAACAAGAAAAAAAAATTCCCCATACATTCGTGACCCACCTTATTACACAATACGTTATGATAACATTAGCATAGATAGGACAATGAGTAACATGATACCTGGACTGTGATTCGTGGAACTTAATTATAGTTAGTTATTAGTTATTAGTTATTACCTACGCTAATAATTACGTGTAAATTCTTACAGTATTAAATGTATTAAATGTTTTAAACGTATTAAACGTATTAAACTATTAAACGTATTAAACTATTAAACGTATTAAACGTATTAAACGTTTTAAACTATTAAACGTATTAAACTATTAAACGTATTAAACTATTAAACTATTAAACGTATTAAACGTATTAAACGTTTTAAACTATTAAACGTATTAAACTATTAAACTATTAAACGTATTAAACTATTAAACGTATTAAACTATTAAACGTATTAAACGTATTAAACGTTTTAAACTATTAAACGTATTAAACTATTAAACGTATTAAACTATTAAACGTATTAAACTATTAAACGTATTAAACTATTAAACGTATTAAACGTTTTAAACTATTAAACGTATTAAAATATTAAACGTATTAAACTATTAAAAGTATTAAACTATTAAACGTATTAAACTATTAAACGTATTAAATGTATTACATGTATTAAAAATGTAGATATTAAATTATTCAATGTACTAAATGTCTTAAATGATATTTTTTAATGTATTAATGTTTTTTTTTAAATGAGTTAAACGTATTAAATATTTTAAATGTTCTAAATATATTAATTTATTGAAATGGAATAAAACGCATAAAATAAGACTATTGCAGCGACGACAGCGATAGATATAAGTTGATATCATTAAATGTGAGAGATTCAATTCATGTGGTCTAATTTAAATGTTTTTTGGTCGTAGATAAAAAGAATCGTAAGTTTTATAGTTGTAGTAAAGAACATTGATGCATAATTTGGATGGCGGGTAAGGTTACTGTCGCCCCGGGAACCGGATTGGATTAGTAACACCTCTGCTATAGTGGTTCGCTACGTTTAGTGACTTAGTAGGGATGGCCGGGTTCAAGGGGTGAGGTTTGTCCGGATCTTGGCGGTGGATGCGTCTGTCCACCTGAGACTGGTTGAGGGAGACCTTTTGACCTTTCCAGCAGGACTCTCTCGAAACATCGCCTTGTACCGCGATGTGGGAGGGATGGATTCATGCGTCCGTCATTTCTGGTCTGACTTCCAGATTCCTATTCACCCTGATAGGTATCTTTTCCCTTCCTAGAACTTCTCCTTTCTTTCCTATAAAGACCCTGCGCACAGCATCCCCAAAGATGACCTAGTCTTTGACGGGAATTATTTTCCTTAGGGCCTCCTGACTGAAGCTTATATAAAAAATAAGACTTAGGTAATCAATAATCACTAGGTATAATAAATCAGTTGAATATATCGTTGTACGTTGACTATTGAAGTAATGGCATCCAGAGTTACGGGCCAAAAATATCCCTTTCATTGTATCATGAGTTTATAAATATATTTTGTTATGATGTTTTTTTTTTATTTTTATTTTTTTTTTTTTAATTTTTTTTTTTTATTTTTTTTTATATAATATTACAGCGTTTACATAAAGTTATTAATATTTATAGGTACATAATAGCTAATAACATAATTTATGAACTTTTTGTTGTGTTGTGTGTAAGGTAGGTTAGTGACTGTGAAACTGTGGTTGGGTAATGTTGTTTGTTTCGTGAACACCTCACTAGGAGAACCTGTGCTGTGTTTAAAATATTATTTTCCCTCCTGCTATGAACGTAGATGCTATGACGTAGACTATGTTGGTATTTTGATTTCGCGGCCATCGGAGCCTAACGCCAGTGGCTATCGCTGATTGTAGGTAGGCAGGTAGGTACCCCCACAAGCGACTTACTCGCACTTGGCAGTCATAACTACTGTTTGTTGGGTCGAGGTATTTGGCTCAATGTCCCCCGAGGAAGTGGGGACCGGGGACCGAAGACCAGGGGCACAGAAGTGTCAGCAGGTACGAGCGAGGAGAAAGTGGGACAAAGCCAGCGCCTTTTTCTCCTCCAGCTAAGTCAGCGTTACACACGGTCCAAATGTAAGCAGAACCGCGCCGCCCAAGGGCAATAGTAGGACCTAAAGCGGTACAAAATTAATTTTGAGAATGGCTGCTTTTATAATTCCCGCGGAAACGGCACGGCGACGGTAACGACTCTCGGTGTCTCATTTATTTAATACGAGGAACGGAGTTGGAAAAAAGTATTTTCATTTTCTTGCCTCTTTCTTACTCGTGTTAAAGAAATGAGATGGCGCGAAACATTCTTGTCACCGTTCCATTCTCGCGGGAATATTAAAAGCACCTAATTAGAAGAACGTTAATTTGAGAGACAAAACACATTAGAACATTTTATTAGTACATATTCTAAAATATATCAAATCCTTATATACCGAAAAACAGCAAGAAGCAGCAATAATGACTCTTAGGGGTGCCTAAAGTATTTTGTTTATTGTATTGCATTGAAGCAATTTGCAGAATCCAATTAGATAATCAGAAAATACAAAAGCTATACAAAATTATCCCCTCGTGCAGGGTGTTAAGGGACGTATTTGACTTAATTTTGTTTACAAGGCGCCTACCTCATATTATTTATTTTATTACCTTACTATAAAATAGGTTGCTGCCAGAATCAAGCGTTGGGCGCACTTTCGATTTGTACAGGATTAACTTTATAACAGCGGTATATTTTGATGTGAGCTTCGCATAGGTACCCTTAATAGAGGACCCCACAAAAGGTTACACTCACGGAGATAGGAAGGTACCTTCCTCCATGGTTACTCTCTTGCAACCTCAATTAGTACAAGCCTAGTGCTCATTAGTCTTATCACGGCCCTGACCACAGCGGAGTATTGTGAATGATGGTGAATTGCGTCGCGCTCAAAGAACTGTGCCGCGGTCACCTATCACCAATGGGAGCCTCTCATTAATGTCCACATCAGCCAATTAGCATCGTGTTAAGACGTAATAATGGAAAAGAAACGCTGTGGCGGAGGTTTTCCCTTCGCAGCAAGTCGTAGCCGAGTAGCCGAGTCGTGTTGCTCCACCGTACCAAGGTCTCATTGTTCTCTTCTCTAAATATTAATATTCGCATTGTGAAACCAACTGACAGTTGTCATAATATCGAAACAAAGGAAGTGGTCATCTCTTCCGACAAATATACTTCAGAGAAAACTCAATAATAGGTATTTAAAAAAAAAAATGAATAGGTAATAGGTATTAAAAAAAACTGTTGCTGTTACCCTCTCCTCCCTGAATACTGAGCAGAAGGGACAACTGTACCTCAGGCTGATAATACCGAAATAAAATCGTCAAAACCGAGGTTTTTTTTAAATTTTTGTTTTTCATTTCTCGCTAAAGCAATACCGATGAGTTTCAAAACTCATTTTAGGACGGGAGGAACTTACAATTCATAGGTAGGAGGTAGTAGGTACCATTTTACAAAAGTATTTGGATTCAACAGTTTTTAAAATGGCTCTCTTTACGTTTTTTCTAACTAAAATTACTGATAATGAAAAAAAAACTTATACATATTTCATTATCAAATGAATTATTAACGTTACTGTCACCTCACTTTTTTGTCGTTTCATGTAAAAAAAAATCTTAAAAAATTAATTTAAAATTTTTTTAAACTTTGGTTTCATAAAGGTGTACATTTTAATTTTTTGTGGTTAAATTTTAGATTTGAATATATATTGTGTTGGGTTTTCTTTCCAATACCGTTTAGATCATACTTATCACTGTGACAGTGAGGGAGACACAACGATTTCTATGAGACCTATGTGAGCAGGGACAAATACGGTCTCTTGTGATTAAAAGGGTTAAGGCATTGCTTTGAAAATATTTATTAGAAAAAAGTGTTCTATCTGGAAATTTTGCTTTTTTTTTAAAAAGTATAGTTTGTATACTAAACGTCTGATGTTGATGGCGTTCAAACCAACCGACAAAACGCCGCCCGATTTCCTCTCAAATCTATTGCTAAACAGCAACTGCTAAAAGATGTAATGCGGTGGGTTGATGGAGAATGTATCCTTGAATGTTTATTGTTTCCTACAAGAGTTGCTGAAGGAAGAGACGGTTGACTAATCATTTGTTATTCCTATGAATAAAACAAAAAAGCAATCGGCGAAATAATTTACAAAAACGTTTCGTTTTACCGATATATTCGGGCTGCCTGTGTGAGTATTTTTAATTGGTAACTCCATTTCTGGAGAAAACGGCCTTCAAGAACATTATGCAGATTAGGTGTATCTACTTTATAGCTTAAGCATTGTACAGTTTTCAAAATTCAAAAACATAGGTAATGAAAAACAGGAGATATAAGTTTTTCAAATAATTAAATTCTTTCTTTTTCGCTCTTCTGGGTATCTAGCACGATATGTCGATCGAAAAAGATAATATCGGTAAGTTTTCATTGTTCCCTAGCATGACTGCAGATCGCCAACGAACAAATACCAGTTCACAACAACTGTTTTCTCAATTTATTCAGCATGAGCTATTATTTGGACGTTAGAAATCTGCAGTTGGGCTCGGGAACGATAACAAGACCGACATTATCCATTATTATTTCCATTATTTCCATGCTAGGTACCCAATTTTATCCTTTATAGAATTTCAAATTTCTGTAATGGTGTCTAATAACTTTACCCTACATACCAAAATTTTCATACAACTATTTCATTTTGTATTATCTCAAGCCACAAAAAAAAGAAGTATATTTTTAGGTAGCACCGCGCTAGTTGTACAGATGCATTGTACATAATAGTTTTGCATAGCTGATCAAAGAACAGGTGGATTTGCATCCATTGATCCATTGTTTTAGCCAGAGGTTTTTTTTATATTTATCTAGTGTGTAGTTAGAAGTAAGATTGTAGAAATTATTGAAATTTGTACAGCGCCCTTGAGATGATTTTGAAGTGCTATACAAGTCATCCAATTATTATTATTATTATTAAAGTGTTTGCTTTCTTCGATAATTTAAAATATTAATTTATTTCACGATAGGTACTTTACAAATACGAGGCTAAAAGACATTGCGAATAAATTCGTATAAATATTTACTTAACCATTGAGACATTTCAATAAAGTAAGTAATTCATGGAAGAGGTTTCAATAATAAATAATAATGATTTAATGATGAACGACGCGATGGGAGCTGTGAATTGCTGAGCTGAGCGCGAAATAATGAGAATATCTGCTTTGAGCGATCTATTAATATCCTTTTATAGCAGATATATTTGATGCCTGAAGCACTCACAGAAATAAGCGTCAGCACAGTTAAGTACATAAGATGATATTTTTAGATACGAGCATTAATTTATTACAAAAAATATTTATGAACATAGAAAACTACGAAAATTATAAAAAAAAACTTTACTTTTTACTTGTTCTTCGGTATATTATGTTTTGCATTTCATTTCTATTGAATTATGTCATTATGTACAACTTATCTTTCTTGTGTTTTATTATTAATAATATCTGTACCTGAGAAGCATAGGGATGCAAGTCCAAAAAGCCAAATGTTCAGGAGAACCAAAACCGTTATTTTTCCTGTAATTATGGTCGCATAACTTCTGCAGATATTCATGCTGTATGATGAAATTTTTTAAATTATTAAATCAATTTGTTTTGTTTTAAAATTTAGAAAATAAAATGAAATATTTTACATGCAAAAACCTAAAAATAAATGTTTAAAATAAATCACTATGGACTTGAATCCTTCTGCTTCAAAATGAAATAGACTATTTTGTTATGACAAGTGATGAATTATTAAAAGATCGATGTTTGGAAATTTAGTTTGGAAGTAAAATAATAACAATACATAACAGGTAAAAAAAAAAACATTTTACTGTTTATTTCTTTATATAATTATTTCTTATTATTGGTATTTTCATTATCTTCGTCATCTGATAAAGGATAATCTGGCATTTATGACTAAGTTTTGTTAAAAAGTGCAGTGGATCTTTTTTAACATTAGCTCCATACAGTAGGCCCCGAAAAAAAAATCCCTCAGGGCTTATGTCATCTTTGGGGATGCTGTGTGGAGTGTCTTTTAGGGTAAGGAAAGAAAGGAGGTTCTGGGAAGGAGTTTTATTTTATTTTTATCCTCCCTGTATAATGATTACAAATATCACAGGTGTGGTTTGTTGATAGATGAGGTTATTGTGTTTAGTTCTATAGAAAACAAAGATATTAGAAGCAGAAGGAGGGACTTGAGTCTTTCTGCTTTTAAGAATAATGGTAGTTGCATCCATATACATTTCTGAAAAACCCTATATTTCTTCAAAATATGACTTCCATCTTTCTGCCACTGCTGAACATGATCATTTACTACACATCTTCATCAAAAACTCATTTCTTCAAATTTTGGACTTGCATCCGTATGCTTCTCGGGTACAGATATGTTATCCGGAAAAGTACCATGTCTATTCTTAGGAATAACATTGTCTTCTTGCTACGTAAAATAAATATATTATTTTTATAAGTATCTATAGACATGAATATAATATTGTCTTCTTGCTATGTAAAATGTAATTTTAGCTTAAAAATCCGAATTAGAAATTAATAAGTAATAAATAATAATTATTAATACTTTTATAATAGTTGTTTATAAAATATAAGTTGTCCTCTCCTAAGCACAAGCATCTGCTTTATTGGGAGAATGAATGTATGAAATATTATATTATGTACCAATAAAAAATAATTTATACCGGGATATGCCCTATACGAGTATGCCCCGCGGCAATTTCTCCCGATCAACCCCCAAAACAAAGTTTACAGATTTTAAAAATTTTTATATTAGAAAAATCATTTTTAGATGGGGATGTTGTGATGAGGGTCTTTTTATAAAAGGAAGGAAAGGAAGTTCTGGGAAGGAAAAAGGTATGAGGAGCGGGTAGGAATCTGGGGGTTAGTGTGTCCAATTGTAACGGACGTATGAATTCAACCCTCCCGGTGCGGTGTAAGGTGACGTTAATTATTAGTTAAACGTAATTATAAGTTAAATGTCATTAACAAATTAACTAGGTACATTTTTTAAAGATTTAGAGAATTACCTTACTTGAGGATCGGCATGGATAAGCGACCTATGCTTTTAACTCAGGTACGGGACATACGTCATTCCTATGTCTACCTACGTTAAATTAGCGTGAAAACAAGCTTATGTGTCCAAGCGGTTAAAAAAAATGTAAATACGGAGCTATTTTTCGAACACCTGAGCACTACTCGATTCACTAAGCATAAAAACCTATTTCAATGTCACCGTTCACAAACAAATTATGTAGCAAACTCGCCAATTCCTTTCCTACACAGTTTAGCAAGCTAATGTACCAATGATATCGATATTTCTTATGTAACACATGTTTAAAACATTTACTTTAAATGTTTTTATATGAAGATATTATTTTTGAAAATTTCAGTTCATAAATTCGGTACCTAAATAAAATTGGAATGCTATAAGTTTACCTTAAGGTGAAGACATGCGGAAAAACGCAAAATCGTATAAAATCTTGTGTATTAGTTTTGAAAATTTGATCGCTTAGAAATAATATAGATGCTTCAATTAAATACTGTGAGTAGAACACATCTTGGCCTTTGAAGTGATCGAGTATTTTTTTGATAAGCTTTTAAATACGCTTAGAAAAAAATTATGCGTCTGACCTATAAAAAATGGTTAAAAGTGAAAAATCTTCTATTACAAATCCTTTTTCTGGTGTTGTTTTATTGAATAATGTAGCTAATTAAGTTTCTTATAGAGTGATCGGAAAACATTTTAATATTTGTATCTGAACTTCACAAAATAAAATAAAACGTGCATTTTGGCGACGTTTCTTTTCAGTGAATAAAAATAGGCGGTACCCAACGAATTTGTAAGTGCGAATTTCATCCTTATGCCATGTACGGAAGGATTTTAGCCCGTCGCTCATTCTACGCCCAGGGCCCGGGGCAAACGGACTTGCCTTAGTCTACGCGGCGCTTCGATCTTTAAAAATATACTTGCGGAATAACAAAACACTGTTGTTTGCTAGAGATTAGGGTTTTTATTGGTAAACGCCCAAAAATCGTTCGCTCCGCCCAATTCCGAATGAGTCAAGGACTAGTAGGATATATCAACTCAATTTTTATTGATCGGCCATTTTGCATTCTTCAGATTTTGTTCAAAGACCGCCTGCCCCGGCTCTGCCGTGTCCTCTACTAGATTGTGTAATATTAAAAAGCATTGTCTTTTATGTTGAATTTTGAGTCCATGTTGACACTTGACACACTCTTGCATGACCGTTTTCCGCTGCAAACTATAGCGACGTTGGACTTGACCTGACTTGAATTTAGGCGTGTTTTAAAGAGGGTTACCGGTTATTAAAAAATATGTTTTTGTTGGTATTCTGATTTTCGCAGTAATTATAATAATATTTTGACACTACGATTTACATCTTCGATTGTGGATTTTTTCATACAGGTAAAATTTCGAGAAATTTTGATATTAGAATAAAGGATCATTTGAGGTCTTTAAACAATAATAGTTTCTCTGAGTTTGCCAATCATTTATTTAAGATGAATCCACAGACTTATGAATATATTCATATGTCTATGGATGAATCACACTTTTAATTTTAATAATGAAATTGAGTTGTAACTTTAAATGTATTCATTTGGACAAACCAGAATCTTAGAAATTAGAAAGAAAAATTAAAAATGAATTCAAACATTATAAATAATCAAAAAATATTTTTTAATGACCCATTATTAAACTTGTTCCTTTTGTAAATTATGGCATAATACCCCCCCCCCCCCCTCCCCACCCCCGTTCACTTTCCAGGGTATGTAATTAGTTTTAAGTAAACCCCGATGAAGTTGCTTACGAAACATGTTGGTTTTTTAAACAGGTTAAAACCAAGTAATCTATTAATTTAGAGTTGTCATAAATTCGTTTAAATGGCGAAATTACAAAGGCGTGAATTACATGTACATATCAATAATATTACACTGTCAGAATTTTATACGGACGGAATTACACAAGGACAAAGACACACGCAGAGATACACACGTCAAAATACTTAGCCTAACCCAACCTAACTTCTGTTTATTTTGAAAAATTAAATTTATGTAGTCATTGTCTTTATATTGTATTCATACATTGTCACATTGGTAGATAAAATTCACAGCCGTGTAATTTAGACCTGATTGATACTCGGACGTCTTCATCGTAGGTATAAATCACTGGTCAGGTGATCGAAAAACGTCAACACTAAACCGGAGTAATTCTTTAACTATTCATAGTGTTCGACCCTAAGTTAGCTAGATAAAAAACATCATTTTTATGTGCTTAATATAAAATATAACCATTGGTAATTTTAATATATTTAGGTTGTGGTATTTTAGCGACATTCACACGCGCTCTACGTAGGGCTGCCACCTTCCATAAACAGTAGACCCGGAGATTTTAGAAATAATTTTATTTTTATTAAAATAAAACTTTTTTTAGTATGAATTGTTTCATTAAGGCAAAATGTCGTGGTAAATTACCATTGGTAATGTTTTTTTAAAAATATAAATGACCTGGCTAGTGCTAGGCTGACCTGGACCAGCTTGACACTTAAAACTATATTTTTCATTCTGAATGGATTCTTTAAGAATCTTTTCTTATTCAGGTTTTTTCACAAACTACAAAAATTCTTGGTAATTCATATCGTAATTAATCTTCACAGTTAACTCTGCTTTCACCATGTCTACAGACAAGCAGTTTCGCTCGTCTGTCCACAAATTTCCCATTAAAGAAAAGACGCGTTCAACAAACGCATTGGTTATAGGGATTAAAAAAAAAAACAATTATTTTTGGCAGTTCGGTGAAGGTTAAGGTGACTTTGAATAACTGAACCCATCATAAATCAAGAGGCAATGTTGAATCACTAGATTGTACAAACTAAGGAAATACTTGGTTTAATTTTCGGGTCTCGTCATAAAGTTTATCTTCGTTGACATTTTGCCACCGCTTGGTCTGACCCGGAGATATCGATGTTAAACCCGTACCCCGGACATGCACCATGCAAACCCGTAGACTCCGGGTCAAACCCGGAGAGGTGGCAGCCCTAGCTCTACGCCACTTTGCACAGATTTTGTAGGACATTTTCCTCTACTTAGGATTATGATAAATACGTATTTAATTATAGTCTGTAATGTTATCATTTATTTGTGCCCTGTCCGTGCTACAAAATTGTCCGAACTAAATTCAAATCAAAATGAAACATCACTCCAAACGACGTAACCGTTTTTAATGGACTAGAGCGACAGCGCAATTTGAAACTTTTTCTCTCATTGCTTGAGATATTTTGGTGATCATTTTGAAAATTTTTTACTCAAATTTAGAAAAAAACATGCATAATTAATTATCACATAGAAATATCTATAATAAAACTGAATTTTGATAAGTTCTCAAGATTTGAAATGAGTAATGAAAAAAAATATTCGCCAGAAATTTTGTTCGTGAAATGCACAAATTTCACGAACAAAATGTTCTAAAATGTAATATTTTTAATGCATTTACCAAGAATAACTGCATCACATCGGACAGATACATTCATTAACTTTAAACCGCAACAACAATTAACTCGATTAATGGTTTATTTATTGAAAAATATTCATTTGCAAACATAGTCATCTAGAACATTCTATTGCGTTGTAGTTAACCAACTGTCATTCTTTAAAACATATTCACTTTACTTTTAATTCTTTCGACATTTAAACACGTTAAATTCATTGAAAATTGAATCATGATTACACTGGTATATACATATATTTCTATATGTTAGAAAAATCGACTAAAACACGTAAAATATGACATTTTATAGGATACGATTTTGAGAGCCACCAGTTCGAAATAATTTCGACATTCAAGTGATTTCCACGTGGCTACAGAAGTGAAGAACAGTGACATATATTGTTCAATACTATATGGTATGCTTTCAGCTTTCAAATAACTTCAACTGCAGAACGCGAGAACATTTGAAAAAATCATTTTTTTTTACGAATCAAGATAAAATATGCAACAAACCAATCGGAGGTTTTGGAAATAGTGCCGTAATGTGGCCAAAAGCGTTCGAGTGGTTAAACAAAATTTTAATAAATAATCTAATTGTTATGCAGATTTCCGGGCGTACATTGGTTAGTTATTCGATCTCTACTCTTCGCTCTTATTAATTAGGGCGAGGGATTCTATTGGTTAGTTTTCCACCTGTCGCTCAGAATTACAGATGTGATCCCTGGGAGGGATGTCATGCTGCGATGACCGATAAAAGGACACGTTATAGTGCTAGAGAACAGGTTACTTCCCGGTTCTTATCGTGCTATTTTAAGTGAACCTCTTGCACGACTGACCCAAGAGACGTTTCGTAAACCGTCAGCTTTGGAGTTCAGCTAACCCAGAGGTAAAATACTCGTTGAAACCCTTTTGGTAAAACGAAGGGTAAGGGAATAAGGTTTCCTTTGGGAGGACCGACAGATGTAACCTGTTTCTCGTGAACCCATAAATGTTACTATTAAAGTTTATTACACTCTCTTTACTATAGTTGAACTGCTATACATAGTGTTATTCTTGCAAATTGATTTTCATAAAATAAAGATTAATTTTATTCACCCTAAAAATTGTGCATTTATTTAATAATCCTGTTACAAATTGGCTTTCGTCACATTTCAAAACTTAAAGGAAGTCGGAAGTCGAAGTGGAGTTTTCCCGTTTGCGCGCTGAAAAACTGTCGTCGAAACGGAGTTAAAAAATTTAGCAAATTATAAAAATCTAATATAAGGTTGGTATCAAAAGATTCAGTAATAAAATTAATCATAATCTCAAAGCTAATAAATTCATTCTAATAATCAGTACTACAAATATACGTTTCAGACAAAGCGGTGCTGGTATTTATGCAAATTCAATAATGCTAGGAAAAAGTTTATGATTTCGGCATTTATTTATCAGCATGATAAAAGCAAAACGTGTTTTGTTTTTACGACAGCAATTTAGGTTTATGCCTTATTTCATGGCACATAAATAGTAGGTACTGATAAAATCATAATTCATAATACAAAATAAATGACATGACGATTTAGCGTTCTGCCAAATACTGACTAAAGACAGCAGTCAATAGAGGTTATGAACACAAAACACGAAAATTCGAGTAATATTTACATTTATTGTGATTCAACATGAAACAATAAAAGATAATGGAATTTCCATAATAAAATATATCATTAAATAATATGACGGCTGGCGTGGCCGAGGGGAAAGGCTCTCGACTCCCAATCCGGCGTGAGCAAATAAATTTTATTTGATTGATTTGTGTTATTTCACAATTAATTAATTAAAAAAGAAATATACCTTTACATTAAATACACATACTCTACTACTACTGGCTCCAGATGGGAGCAGTTGAGACTCTTGTGCGGTATTCATATAAAAATAGTAATTTCTGAAGATTCTCGCGTAACCCAAACTTAATGCAGTGTTTTTAGAAATCAGATGTAAACGGTATTATTTTTCCTCTTATTTTGAACGTTAAGTGTGCAAAAATATATGTGAAAATTCTTTTTTAAAGGGTGGAAAAAGGGAACAAAATCTCATCTTCCTCTTGTAAGTTGTGAGCAAAATTTCGTCAGTCTCAGAATAAAACTATAGTTTTCTTCTAAAAAAAAGAACACCCACGCCATCTCGCCACCGCATACTCTTCTTTGTGAGATAGATATACCTAGACAGGTATATTATGGATACGTTTTTAGATTTTCACGGCCAAAAGCATTTTCGTTGTTTGTTTTTGGGGTGTTATGCCGTGTTGTGCTACCTCCTTCTTTAGCCGACGTTTCGGACAGCGTTGCAGTGTCCATCATCAGGGCAGATCCGGCAGGTATATTATGCATCGACAATTACTTTTGTACTCGAAAGATTTATGTGCTTCATATTCCTCATATTACGCTTTCATATGAGGTTGGACGACATCTTCACCCAGTCTTAAGAGGGTGCCAAGGGAACCTCTATAAGTTAAATAGATGTATGTAAAATAGTCCGCCATATTTTTCTTAACCACGATCTTATCTTGTGGTATGATCTTTTTTCAATGTTTAGAAAATTGCCTAGTTTTTCTATTAAAAAACAAAAAACAAACTTTTCAATCACTCGTCGCCAATAATAACAATTCCGTTGCGACGGGGTCACGTGATACGCATGTGTTACCGTGCTGCTGGAACGAGACGGAGTGCCTATCACGTGACCCGCTAGGCTATACCCGACTTCTCAGCTGCGACAAGTGGTAGAAAAATATTTATATTTTATTTTATTGAAAAAAAACATCATCGGAAAGCAAAATGAAGTATACATTTTTTACTCCAAATATACATAGCATCCCCAAAGGTGACATAGGCCCTGAGGAGAATTATTTTCTTCAGGGCTCCAGTGTGGAGCTATAGTAAAAAAAATATATCTGGAAGCAATAAGCCTGGAAATATATTTTCAAAACCCTTATCTTTGGTAATATTATATTATGTATATAAGTATATTATGAATTCTCTCTTTGACATCTTTAACGCTAATTTATCTCAGTATTTCCTTTTCAATACTTAATACATTCCCCAGTGAGTTTTTTAAAATTGGAATCACTCGAGAGAAAGATTTTCCTTTTCTTTCCTCGATCAAAGGGATTTACCATTTCTCTTTGATCATCCCCTTTTGAGTCTTAACTTGTCTCTGATTTTTAATTGTGCTGACAATTTTCTTGTCTTTGAACAATTTTATGATGACCTCCACATCTCTACAGAGGTTAGTCAGTCTATGCAGGGAATTCACAGCGTAAGATGTTGTACTCGGAATTCAAAGGAAGATAAATTGAATTTATCCATTGTTTGTGTGGGACATTACGGAGGATTATTTGGCATTTATTTCAGTGTGTTCATTTCCTTGAACCCCTAAAAAACGGGCGTATTTTGTCAGACGGTAAAAATATTTCCGCTTTGCAATAAAATCCAAATAAATGGAATATTTATGAACATATCCGAAAACTAAAAACTGCTTTTGAAGAATTTCAAAAACGTTAATAAATAATGTTAATATTGAAAAAAAAAAAAAATTTAAATACAATCTTGAAAAAGTTTAAAAAATGACTCACCTCTTGTTTTTTTCTGTCTAAAATTACTGATAAAAAAAAAACACACACAAATTATGTACATTATTTACACCTCACGTTTTTGTCGTTTCATAAAAAAATGCTCTAAATTTTTTAATTTTTTTCAAATTGCCATCGTAACTCTGGTTTCATAGAGTTGCACATTATTTTTTTTGTGGTCTACATTTGAATATAAAGCGTGGAGTTTTCTCTTTCTAGCGTTAACAAACGTTAACTTTCTCAAATTATATAAAGCAATTAATTCTGGAAATTCAATGGAACATTGTGAACTCTTACAAAAAGACCTTAACACAATATCTACCTGGTGTGTTGATAATGAAATGGATCTAAATATGGCAAATTGCAAAGTTATAAATTTCACCAAGAACACCAACAAAACTGCATATTCATATACCATATGTGGTCACAATCTGGAAACAGTTGAATCTATTAAAGATTTAGGAATTATATTCGACAACAAACTAACGTTCAACCAACACATTGTGAGTAAATCAAATAAATTACTTGGTTTTATTGTAAGATCAACCAAATTATTCAAGAATTCTAATAGCCTAATAATTCTATTCAATTCGTTAATCCGTAGTGTTCTTGAATACGGGTCAACAGTCTGGAATCCACATTATATTACACAGGTATCTAGACTTGAATCTGTCCAAAGAAAATTTACACGGATCTTGTCTTATCGATCAGGTGTGTACCGTCTTCTAGATGGGTACGAACAAAGACTAACATGTTTCGAATTAGAGAGTCTAGTTAAAAGACGTAACATAAATGACCTCTTAATGCTTTATAAAATTGTGAATTATCGGGTAAATAGTAACTTAGTCAATCAAATCAAGTTATACGCCAGGCCCAAATCTACCAGAAACCTTAACATATTTTGGACCGAAATTTTTACCAATAATACTGGATATTTTAATCCTATTTCTAGAATGTCTAGATCATACAATGATCTTGCTAAATCACACACTATCATAGATATTTTTGTAAATAATATAACTTGTTTCAAAGAGTATCTCCACAATTTGTGCACCTAAAAAGTAAAAATAAAAGATTGTTTGTTGTTTTATTATTTTTTCATAAACATTTTCTATTTATTACATTTTTTCTTCTTTCTTTTTTATTATAATAATTATGTTTTTTTAGTTAAGTATAAAAATACTGACATTTGATTTTTTTATGAGTTTGTTTCTGTGTACATGCAAATATGATTACTGCAGACTCATTAGTCTAGGGATATTTATATTTGTATTTAATTTTGTTTTATATTATCAACAAGAATGTTCTATAAATATCCTGTTTGTGTCTCAAATATATAAATAAATAAAACGCCACAGTTAAGATCGTTTCTCACCATGACAGTAAGGGAGATACAACAATTTACATGAGACCTATGTGAGCTAGAACAAATATGGTCTTCTGTGATTAAACAGGTTTTAAATACACTTTCGTGTTGTGATTACAATTTTGTAGGTCCTTACTACTTCAAGCAAACAAAAGCCGTTGAGAGCTAAATGCATTTACTTTAGTATAGGGTATTTCAAAAAGGACGCTCGATTTTAAAATACAAATAAAACACGTTGTACGTAAGATGATTTAAAAAAATATTTTTAGGTGCATCAAGTGTGAAATATAACGTTGTTCAAACCCTTCCCTTAAGAGGCTAGACTTTGAACGATACGCGGAACACACGCGTCTGTCATTCTGTCCCGCTCACAATAAGCTCACGCACACTTACAATACATGCGAATGCGAAATGTGCGAATGAGACAAAGCTCAAATTTACCTACAGAAATCGCTCGAAAAGGGGTTTATGGAGAATACACTTTTCTACACCGAAACTTTCACGAAATTGAAATTTAAAAAAATATATATTTTTGAAAAAGAAGAAGCTACGTCGGTAGCTTTTTATAATTTTATAATTCTTTATGAGAGTTGAGTTAGCAGCACTTTTTCCTTAAATAATATTTTTTGATAAATCGTACATGTTTGACAGTGAATGTTTACGTTAATACGAAACGCATCGAAAATTCAAAAACATACCGACATAGTTTTCACCCTCTAGGAGGTAGTATAGAAAAATATATATTCATTTTGTGCAATTTTCGATGTAGAAAAGTGTTTTTTCCCGGGCGTCCTTTTTGTATGGGCCGAAAAGCGAAGTCTATCGTCTTAATGAATTTTGATAACTCATGGGAGTGCAACTTCGTTGTATGTTTTATTTAATAATAAACGTCTGCCGCGTTTGAATAACGAACAATTTTCAACGACTTTGTTGCAAAAATCTGGCTGAATTTACTGAATGGCGTTCATTATGTTGACTTTGAGGACGAAAATTGTGTGCGGTTTTACATAGACTTGCGATTTAAGAAAGCCCCAGAGGAAGAAGTCTAAAGTCGCTAAATCTCACGATCTCGGTGGCCAGTTCACGTCGCCGCTTCGCGTGTTAACCAATTAATTTTCAAATTAATTTTCAAAGTTGATTAATTTTCAAATTTGACGATTTGTGCACGTTGTTCAATGCTATAACCGTCCATGGTGATTTGCCAAATACTACTAAACATATGACTAAACAATTGACAATAAATTTGACAGA
Organism: Limnephilus auricula; assembly: GCA_951813805.1. Classification (NCBI taxonomy): domain Eukaryota; kingdom Metazoa; phylum Arthropoda; class Insecta; order Trichoptera; family Limnephilidae; genus Limnephilus; species Limnephilus auricula. The sequence continues at coordinate 46,261,899 of OX638388.1, read as the reverse complement.
TGTCACTTTATTAACTTGGTTGTTATAACCTAACAAAGTTCGAGCGTCTCTATTGAAAGACCTTATAGATTATACGAACATTCGATTTTTATTTAGTTGGTTTGAATTTTATGTCTGCTGTGTATTGTACTGCAAATTATCCAGCTATATTTATGTCTACCAGTGTTTCAGGTAGGTGTTCGTGATATAATATAAATAGATTTAATAATTTACTTCCATTGTTAACATTTGACACGCCAGATTAATAAAATATATGACATGTTCATAATGGTTTGTTTTAGAAAGCAATAAAAATGATAAGGGATTTATTTTTGATGCACGTTCGTTTAAGTTCTTCATTGTGATATATTATGGAGACAAGTTCCTACATAAGCATTTTTTTACGTACTTAGACTTAAGCGGGTATAACCAGACAATACCGGAAGATTGTTATTTTATCTGGTAAACGCACTTTTTAAATTTTGAAAAACTAGAAAAAATTTCAAATAAATATAATCATACAGCAAAATAAATCAAAACATAATCTAGTAAAGACACTTTTCAGAATTTTAATTTAGTTCAATTAATATCATTAAAAAATAAATCCGAGAACGTGTTTTGTGACGAAAATACCTCATTTTTTTATTTATTTAAGGTATCTAACTAAAATATTTCCAATTTTTTTACACACTTATTTTGTTTAGACATTATCAAAAAATCATAAATACTTATGATCAAAAAATATTTACAAGAAGTACACGATATTTAATAATTTATCATCATGCGTTTTGAGCATTTTTATTGCTTACTTGAATGTAGGTAGGTATAAGGACTAATGCAAGTTTTGAATGAAATAAATCGATATTAAATTTTTAGTTTAAAAAATTTGATACGGGGAATAATCGATCTTTCTCAGTTGTACAGTTGCAAGCATTTTGGAACTTTAATACCTCTAGCTTATTGTTTATGTCTGTGACACCCTTTTAGTGACACTCCTGCCGACCATCTAAGCATTCGCATTTCTGCTGATTCAAGTTGCCTGGTGTAGGAGTTGTACATGGTCCAGCATTCGGAGCCATACATTATCGCGGGTCTAACAATAGTCTGGTATACCTTTCCTTTTAGTTTTATAGGCATTTTTGTGTCACACAGGATTCCTGTTACGGATCTAAATTTACTCCATCCCACACCTCAATGAGATCTCAATGCCGCCCATATCAGAACCCTGTCAAATGCTTTTTCCAAGTCTATAAATACCATGTGTAAGTCTTTTTTTGCATCTCGATATTTTTCTACTATGATTCTGACTGTTTGAATAGCATCTATTGTTGATTTCCCATCTATTGTTGATTGACGGCGAAAAGTGTGATAGCGAAAAGTGTGATAGATTTCTGATAATAAATTTATTTTTGGGGTATTATACCGTGTTGCGCTACTCTGACAGAGTTACAGTGTCCATAATCAGCAAATGTGTAATCCATGGTGGTACAGTGTGTCCTTATGTATGTACCTACCTACCAGGGGTGTTACGGATATTCGAATCTGCCTCCGCATATGCGGGTTATTCGCATTAATTCAGACATCTTCATCCGCATCAGCATCATATCTGAAACAAGTAACGACATGTAAAGATAGTGGGAGCGGCCAGAATGGCGCATGCCTCTCGCGTGTTTACTAGTTGCTATCTTCGTTGAATGAAGATAGCAACTAGCACGAAGTTCGCTCGCTAACTGACCAATAGGAAGGCATACATTGGTGACAAGATCCTACAGGTTTTGTTTATTTTGTTTTAGTTATTAGTTGTTTAGTTTAGTTGTTTAGTTGTGATTCCCATAGTGAATCAAGTACAGTGATTATTTATTGTGTTTATTCAAGTTTTTTGGGGGGTTGATGAATATTTTGAATTAAATATAAAGTTAAAAAGTAAATAAAAATGCAGCCAAAAATAAAAAGCATTGTCTGGACTTATTTTTTATTACTATTTATTAAATATAATTCGCCAATTTTTAAATAATTAAATAATGTTTTTCATCCTAAAGCTTTAGACTTAAAATGCCTATAAGTAAAATAAAAAAAAAACTGTTTAAGTTTTGTTTTCAAAATTTGATTAAAATTAAATTTTTCATTTACTGAAATTGAAATATGTTTAAAAAAATCATGAAATCCGCAATAATAGTACACAACTGCTAACCCTGTACAAATCGCAAGTTCGCCCCACGGTTTAATTTGGCAGCCACCTCTGTTCTGGAGCCCCAAAGTATCTGAAAAACACCCTCGACTCTGTACAGAAACGGACAGTCCGTTTGATAGATTCTCCCGTCTTAACAAACGGATTGCAATCTTAAGAGCAGAGGCGTCGGGTGGGAAAGCTATCCTTGTTCTACCACCGGTATTTCAATGGGAGATGATCCGAGGAACTAGCGTTATTGATCACCGGTGCATAGTCGGGAAACATGCCAAACGCGCGCCCAACATATGTACACGCTTGAAATTTGTAACACGAGAACACACGGTCGTTATTACGAGTCGTTCTTGAGTTCAACAGCTCGGCTATGGAACGATTTGCCGGCTTCTGTGTTTCCTCCTTCCTACAACATGAGTCTCTTCAAGACCCATGTTCACTCTTTCCTCTCCTCAAAAAGAACCTCCAAGCAGCATCTTCAAAGATGACATAGGCCCTGAGTGAAATTATTTTCCTCAGAGCCTCCTGTGTGGATTAAACAAAAAAAAAAAAATTTTAATTCGCTTCCGCGGATGTCAAAATTTTTGCATCCCCAACAACCCTGGTATGTACATGTGATAATGTGTTGCAAGCTCCAACGCTCTAAGACAGTATAATTTAAATGTTTTTTTGCGTTTAGTTTTGGTGTAGTTACCAAATACCGAATACCAAGAACTATTGAGCTTAACCCCGTCTTCATTATGAATTTCAACTGCCTCCATAATTAGGCGTGCTCTAACGTCCTTCGTTCACGCAGCTACTTACAAGCGACTCAATCGCCGTTACCCGCTACCTAGGCTACTAGGCGTTTATAAACACTAATAATAGAATGGAAGGTACAGACGAGCGGCGATCGCGTCGCTTGAAAGTAGCTCCATGGAAGAACGGCGTTAGTGTTTGCGGTCTTCCCAGGACTTTAGAAAACAAATCCAACGTAATGGACAGTTTCAATTAAATGATCGGCAATTGCCAATTTATTAGGATGGCCTGCCCTGATGATGGACACCTGCCCAAAACCTTGGCTAAAGAAGGGGGTAGCGCAACACGGCGTAGTATCCCAAAAATAAACACAATTAATGAAATATTGTTCAAATTTACAAAATCTACTTTGCTGTCGGGCGTGCTAGTTAAGGTATGTTAGTTCCAATTTTTAAATTGTATTCAAAATTCAAATTAGAAATCAATGAAAAAACCAAAAAGACACTAATGACGACATAGAAAACAAATAAACTCTGATTAAATAACTAGCCCAGCTCGGCACAGTGTCCCCTAGAGAGGACTAAGAAATACCATATCTATACTTAATTTCACCATTATATTATTTAGTATGTACAATATTTTATATAGTAGCTTTTTTTTTCTTTTTCTGTTTCAGATTTTCGATTGAGTTTCCCTAATATTGTCTTCATTTAAAATAAAGTTTTGTGCGTTCGCAGACCATTTTTATATGCAATTTAACTTTGTTTGATGTTATACTTGGATAATATTTATATAAAGCTTTAATAATAGACAGATAATAGTGTATTGTAGTACGATTAAGTCGATTGGCGTGATTTGTGGGGTATGACGTGGGCAAAGAGCGGTGTGTATGTAATATGTACACATGACTTATATATGTATGAATTATTAACAAGTAATCGTGTGTCCTGTCCTGTATGGCCATGACCGTGTACTCTATTCTTTATCTATCACATACCAACAGCTGCCAGTGTACATGAGTTCAGTACATGTACACACGTATATTGTATTAATAATGCTATTATTACGAATTCCACCTTCCCAGTGCGTGATGTAATGACGCTATGAAATGATTTCAAAGTAAAGTTGTTACTTGTCTCACGAGGGACAGAGGGGTCCTAGATACTTGACTAAATAATAAATAAATAAATTAAACAAATTACTTTGTGTAAACCACTATAATAACATGTTATTATATCTACATGTTTCAAAACCGATGATTTTTTCGTCAGGATAATAACATGAATAAAAATAACAAAAGAAACAAACCATTATAGCCAAAAAGTACCATAGACAAAATATAACAGAGAGAGGTAATTAATTACCTAAAAATATAATTAAAAAAACATTTATGTAAAACGAAATATGAACATTACTTTAGATTATGTAAACATTACATTATATATTTAAACATTAACAAATATAATCAGCTCGTTTAAACAACAAAAATAAATTTTTGTAAATATAAGTATTAGTATTTTGAAAAATGTAGATATTATAACATGTTATTATAGTGGTTTACTCACAGTAATTTGATTCATTTAATTAACATTATGCTTGCAAATATTGAAGAAATAAATAAATAAATAGATCATTGACTAAAACCATCATCTATGGACAGTTATCAATTTTTGAGAGCACGGGCACGAGCAGAAAAAAAATCTTCATACATGACCGTGGGCCGCACGCAAGGGCGCCGCGGGCCGCACGTAAGGGCGCCGCGGAGCCCGTGAGGCCCGCGGTCCGCGGGTTGGCCAGGGCGGCTGTAGAGTGACAGAACAGAACCAGGGGTGCTAGCATGGTCGGTCGATATGAAGTTACCGACCGATTTTCGGTAACTTCTCATCGTTCCCTAGGACAACTGCAGATCGGAAACGAATAGGTGACAGTTCACAATGACTAAGTGTCCTTAATATATTCGATATCAACTGTCGTTTGTACGTTAGCGATCTGCAGTTGTCCTAGGGAACGATGAGATATCGACCGCCCATGCTAGCACCCTAGATGTGTTTTTTTATAATTTGCCGCTTTTTTCCCATCAAGGGAATTGGCGCTTTTGGTATTTCCGCGGAAATGGAACGGTGACGGGAATGGTCAGCTCCATATCATTTCTTTAATATCTACGAGTGAGAAAATATTTGGTTTTTTGCATCTCCCTCACTCGTATTTAATAAATGAGATGTCGCGAGCCGTTACCGTAGCCGTGGCGTTACCGCAGGAATTATAAAAGTAGTAAATCGTCTTTGTCAATGCGTCATCTAAATATTGATTATCTTCAAAAATAGCATATACATTTTATAAAGTGCTTAAAAACTTACTAGTGTTCATGGTAAGTATGTTACGAGTAGGTATACAGGATTTCCGGGGGTAAAGTACATTAACTTCGGGAGATGATTCTACATGATGGAAGGAGTAAAAAAGTCGAACATCATTTTGTCCCGTACAAAAATACGTAGGTACCTATTAAAAATCCGTAGTGTAAGTGTAAGGTGCAAACTTACCGATTAATTTGCTGTGAGTCTGCCGGGCGCAATTTTGGCAACGTTGGATGGTTGTGATTGGCCCGTATCGTAACAGCGAAAAATAATACTGCTGGCCGCACACGCCGGACTAATTTTATCTTTTTACCAAAAAGTACTCCTAGAAGTTGGAATTTCGCAAAAAGTTACTAATATTTTTTTACTTATACTATCGTATAGAATCACCTTCCGAAGTTAATGCACTTTACCCCCGGACATCCTGTATTTCGGTAGATGTGCGGGGTCGGGTAAACGGAAGTGATTTAGGGTTGGCATCTCCGGAAAAGTCTTCTTTGTAAATGAAGTTTACTATTTAGGCTTGATTAGTTTTCAATTGTTGGTAAAACTATTTTCGTACAGTGTAAACATTAAACAAAGTGTTATGTGATGCAATGTTCATTGAACGGACCAAATCTCTATATCGTAGCTCTAACGGCCGTGTATGGACGACAGACCAAAATGAGGTATTAACACACAAAAGTCCTATTCATTTGAACATCCTGATGTCCATTTGAATAGGGTCCAAATTGGCATGAATTGGTTCTCGCGTTCCGAATTTGGCACCGCGCTTTACTATGACGTAGGAACCATATTATGTGATTCGAATATCACACGGTCATCAGTAACGTAAATGTTTTCGATCCCTTTTCCGGTGGACCGGATGTCCATTACTTCAGGTGTATTATGCGTTCAATTAACTTCAAAAGAATTACCAACACAATATTACAAGGACCTCACATAAATCCATGTTCATTAAACTTTACAAAATAATAATCCATATTAATCCAATAAATCCACGTTCATCAAATCAATCAATTTATTCCATGTTAATTATTCTTAGTAAATCAACAATCCAGGGTTAAACCATTTTATAAATAATATATCGTCGTTGCATATTTAATACGAACGTGACGATTTACAGATATTTTTTTTCTCCATCTTCTACAATATGAGCCATGTAACAATATCAAATATTTAAGGCGACAGAAAATAAACCAAGGGAGGACAATCAAAATAGTACATAATAGTACATAAAATAATACAATACATTTTTTTAAAAGTCATATCTCTGCATACCACCACACAATTCAATTGCCTTTGTATGTACAAAATATTAACATCATTTGGTGATGCCTAGCTGTCAAATTTGAATTAATTTAAATTAAAATGTTCAGGGGTCATCTGTCGGGGGGCAATTGTCGGGGGTTCAATCGTCGAGTCACCGGGAAACAGGAGTTTTTTGTTTAGCGGATAAATAAATAAAGATACTTATATATAAATAATAAATAAAATTAATAAAAAGTAAATTATATACGTACAGCATTAAAATGTAAATAGGTAGGTAGTTCACTTAAAAATCCACGAATATCAGGAAAATAATAATACCTAACGTACCTAAGAACAATAGAATTATTAATTTATAAAACTATTACAAAATACTCAATTCGCCGGCGCACGTGCTATCTCTCACGGCCCTGCCCCACACATTCTGCACTGCACGGCCTGCGTCTTAGCTTACGCTGATTCCCTGTGCGCAGGGAGTGCAGACATTTCCTGCGCTGCACGTGTCTGCCTCTCAGCTTACGTTGTTCCATACAAGTCCATACATTACAAAATCTGCACCTGAACATTCTGCACGAGCTGCGCCGGCTGAATTCCAGCTTACGCTGACCCTATTCACGTTCGTTACTTTGCAAAACAATAATCAAAGTATGTAGACTGTAGTTGGAATTAATTTGACGAATCTTTTAGGCCGAGGCTTTGTTATAATAAGTAGCTAATTATATAAAAGTTAGAATTAGGTCTCTATTACTAAACATCAAAACGAATAACAGTTGTTATAACGTCATAACATTAATCATTATAAAATGTATTCATAACTTATTCCATGTTAATTGGATTTTTCTCATGCACGTGTAACAATCTCTAATAACCCAGTGTAAATAATGAATAAATGATTTTTTTAAAGTACACAATTCGTCTGAAAAACTTAAAGACACAAATACATGAAATGAAACATAACAAAATACAAATTACAGGATCAGAAACATGTGAAAGCACCACGCTCATTGGTGATACTGATAAGTGATAAGTGATAAATAATTGCAGATATTATGGTTTTATTTTATTGACCGATAAGCTGGTGGATGCAGTTATGAGTTGTTTTAGTGGATTATCAAGAGTTAGTCGTAGGGCAGAACCTTAGAGGTATTTTTTCACAATAACGGCGCTCTACAAATCATCTAAGTACTATTATAATTTTAATGGAATATCCGGTTAAAGGAAGTTAAGTACGTAAACATTCTGTATTAGTAAATAGATATTTTCCAAGTAGATAGCGCCACAGGCTAAAATAATAAAAATAATGAAAATCGTTTAAGTGAGGATACCTACATATTATATATGTATTGTTTTTTTTATTTTACAAGATAATGTCTCAATGCGGTTATACTCCAAACCTGAAAAATCATAGAGCAATATTGGTAGGTTTTCTTTGTTTAAAAATTACAAAATTCCCTTTTCCATAGAAAATTTGACATTAAAATAGTGAAAGACTTACCTGTGGGCTTTGTAGTTGTACCTTCTCCGAAAATTGAGTTTAGAAATTTGTATAAACTTATTAAATATTTGTACAGTTTTATGTTTTTTTCGTTGTTTGTTTTGGGGGTGTTATGCCGTGTTGTGCTACCTCCTTCTTTAGCCGACGTTTCGGACAGTGTTGCAGTGTCCATCATCAGGGCAGATCCGACATCGACGGATCTGCCGGATCTGCCCTGATGATGGACACTGCAACGCTGTCCGAAACGTCGGCTAAAGAAGGAGGTAGCACAACACGGCATAACACCCCAAAAACAAACAACGAAAATGCTTTTGGCCGTGAGAATCTAAAAACGTATCAGTTTTATGTTTGTTTTTGGTAAAAACTGCCTAACAATTCTGTTTCTATTATTTTTAGTGCCAACATACAATGTATTTTAATGGCGGTGAACTGCTTATTTTCCTTTTTATATTGTCCATTATCCATCATATCACTTACACGTATTGTATATTACAATCAATAAAGATTAATAGAATACAAATCCTAACACCATTTATAGAAGGTTTCGTCTTCGTGCAGATTTTTGCACGACGCGTGACGTCAAAAAATGCTTTCAGATTATATGTAATTTACCTAATACTAATAACAATCAGTGGCGGTTCACGCTATGAGTCAAATGAGGCTGTCCCTCACCAAAAACACAGAGAAGGAAAGGGGAAAAGGATTCAACCAAGGATTCAAATTTTACCAATTTTTTAAATTTAAATTACTTCAGTTTAAATATTACCCCTGTAAATGTTCTTATTTCACTAGGACTGGTTGTCTTTATTTATACTGGGTTTTTACAGAGGTTCACACCTACGTGAGAACAATATAGTTATAAAAACTCAGTTAATATACAATTACAAAAAATCTAAAATTACATACAATTAAATACAGATACATAGAATTCGAAAAACAGAAACATCACAAATAAAAAATATACATAATTATATTCAAAGCTCACTCAAGTAACACATATTACAATGAGAGGCAAGGGACATAAGAAACACGAGAGGCATGCATAGAGAGACAATTGACCCAATAGTTTAACATATTTTTTAACAGCGCCAAAACTTTTTTTCTGAATCCGTACAAATTATCGACGAATATATCTACTTCAACACACTCTATCTTATTATATAGTCGACAAATCTGGGTCAGAGGGCAAAAGTAGGCAATATTATTTTTAAATGTATTCAGGTGAAGAGTGTGATGGCATCTTAAACAATGAGAATTGGGAACATTTATTTCAATATTGCTAAGACATAGTGTAGTAACACGATGTCCGTGAATAATTTTATGTAAACATATTAGATCAGTCAATTGCCTTCTAGTTTTAAGTGTATCAATCTTGAAGTAATCACGACGTACGTCATATGATCTAAGATGGTCATGCAGTCCACATTTGAAGGATAGCATTCTTAACAATTTTCTTTTGAACTGATTCTACAATGTTTTCATATTTGCAGTAATGTGGATTCCAAATTCCAAATGGTGCTTCCATATTCAAGTTTACTTCTAAAAGGCACTGTAAAGAGTTAGAATAGAAAGAGGATCTTTGCAAGATATACATATTCTGCGAATAAATCCCATCATTTTTAATGATTTGCACTTAATGTTGTTAATGTGTACATCAAATATGAATTTAGAATCAAGGGTGATTCCCAGATCTCTTATCGAAGACACTTTTTCGAGAATTATATTATTAATAACATAAGAAAAATCCTTCATAATTCTATTTCTAGTGAATATCAAAATGTTACATTTCTCAACATTTAAGTGCATATCATTAATAGTACATCAGTTATTGAGCATGTCGAGGTCATTTTGAAGCAGTTGGTGATCGGGAACAGACTTAATTTTACGTAAAAATTTAAGGTCATCGGCGAAAAAAGCATAATCACAGTTAAATTTCGAGCCAAGGTCATTTATGAATATAAGAAAAACAGGGGGCCAAGATTTGAACCCTGTGGTACACCAGAAGTTACAACTATAGGGGATGATTTGTATCCATTAATAAGAACTAATTAATTAATTATAGAAATATGATTTCACCAAGTGAAATAGGTCTCCATGTATTCCAATTTGTTCAAGTTTTTTTAGTAAGACGGAGAGGTTAACTTTATCAAAAGCTTTGTGGAAATCAGTATAAATTGCATTTACTTGTAATCTTTCATTAAAAGAATTACACACATAATTACAAAATTCCAAAAGATTTGAGTTAAAAGATATTTGAGGAACAAACCCATGTTGCCTAGTGCAGAGAAGGGCCTTAAAATGTGAAAAAATATTTTTATATATCAGAGATTCTAAAACCTTAGCAAAATAGGATGGTATACTGATTGGTCTATAGTTTTTTTTTATTAAAGTTTGGTCTCCCGATTATAATACTGGTACTACATGTGCTTCTTTCCACAGACCAGAAAAAGTTCCCGTGGTTAGGGATGCATTAAAAATGATAAATTATACTACGAAGATTTATACTACGTAACTCATCACACCAGTGGAAAGCGACTGGCTACACGTGGATTATGTCTAGCTACTACAGTACTACACCACGCAGTACAATAAATACTATAGGGAGGCAGAAATAAGAAATGACAGGTTTACAGGAGGAGGCTAGGTTAGGAAATGTAACAATACTAACTACAAGTATAGAATATATAAATATAGATGCATAATGGAGGTAAGTGTTGATGTGTATTGTGTATGGGCCCAACCAGTAGGTAATACATAATACTTAATTTAAAAAACGTTTTTGCCTCCCCACTTTCCAGCCTCGCAAACCGCCACTGATAACAATAGTAACAATGATAACTTTAATAATCTGTAAAGGTACTGACACATTTGCTTATTACAAGCCGGCTTATGAGTATGCTCTTTAATGAGCATGCTCACACAACTGTACACACTTGCTCATAAATGAACAGGCTTGGCTTGAGCTTTCTCATGAAAGAGCATGCTCAAAGCCAACAATTGAACACACATGCTCTTTAAAGAGCATGCTCATGTCAAATAATAACTGTCATCGTATCTATAGAGACAATTCCGTTCGCCCAGAACATCTTATTACTTGCAACGCAATTATTAATTATTTAAGAAAATTATAAGGATTATAAAAGATTTTATTTTATTAACGCGGTTAATCACAGGATACCATATTATTTGTCCCAGCTCTCAAAGATCTCATAGAAATCGTTGTATCTCCCTTACTATCATAGTGAGAAGTATGATTTAAATGGTATTGGAAAGATAATACAACACGCTATATATTCAAATCTAAAAGTAAACTACAAAAAAATAAAATGTACACCTTTTTGAAACCAAACTTTCCGATCAGAATTTGAATAAAAATTATGAAACTTTGTGTTTAAAGTTTTTTTAAAGTTTTTTTTTTCCATGAAATGACAAAAAAGTGAGGTTACCATTTTTAAAACTTTTAAAAGTTTTCATCCAAAAGTTTTATATTTATAAAATTACATGGTTATTTCCAATAATATAATTTAAAAGCATATTTCATCACCTTTCGAAAACAGGTTTTAGTTTTCGGATACGTTAACAGATATTCCATTTATTTGGATTTTATCTCAAAGCGGGAATATTTTTAGCCTCTGACAAAAATCGCCAAATTTTTGAAGGGATAAGAAAATTAAAAGATCGATTTGGGTTCGTAATCGGATCACTAGAAGAGCAAACCTTGGAGCAAGTAATCATTTGCGAGATGTCAACGGATATAAAAATCATTTACGAATGCTTCCGCAGTATTTGACGAGCTACTCTCTAAAATTGCGAGATACTCAAATGCGGAATGCTATTCCGAAATGAGATCGGATTGAAATGAGCATGCTCATAAGCCAGCCTGTCCACACATGCTTAGAGGCTTCCCCTTCCATCCGATAATCCAATGAGCATGCTCACAAATCAAACGTCTGTCGATTTGAGAGTATGCTCTTTTGGCTTCAAATGAGCATGCTCATTACTAGCAACGTCACTGACACACGTGCTACTAGGTAGCAATTGCTACTAGGTAGCATGCTCTTTGGCTTCAAATGAGCAAGTGTGTCCGTAGCATAACTCCAATATCTTAGTCACGTCTCTAGAAGTTTCAAACACAATAACGAAACTCCGTGATATGAAATTGTCACTATCTTATTTCGTTGCACGTTCGGACACTGCCTAGAATTACATTCATATTTACAAAACATTAATGTTGGTTTGTAGTCCAAACGTTCAGTCTCAAAGAATTATTCCGAGGATGCTTCATTTCATTCACGTCATTCGTTCATCTGCGTCATATAATTATTGTATTACTTTTCTGTAACTACAGGAAATTTAAATCATTTTATATGACGTATTTCAAGACAAAACCTCCAGGGCCCCTAGCACACTCGATCGATAACGATTGATATGATAACTTTCGATAACTTCTCATCATTCCCCAGTAGGACAACTGCAGATCGCTAACATACAAACAATAGTTGATGTCGAATATATTAAGGACACTTAGTAATTGTGAACTGTCACTTATTCGTTAGCGATTTGTGGTCATGCTGGGGAACGATAAGAAGTCATAGAAAGTTATCCTATCAATCGTTATCGATCGAGTGTGCTAGGGGGCCAAGTATCAAAAATAAAATAAAAAAGTATGTGAATGAAAATCAAAAATTTTATTTCCATTACCACAAATTCCGCAAAATGCTTAATTTTAATTAAATGAAAACAAATAACTTTGATCACTTATATCAAAATTATCAACATTTTTTAACTAATGGTATCTTCGTCAGGATAAAATGAAAATTAACATAATTAATAATAGGTGCCCACCTAAGGTGTTTGAATAATAATAATTATTCTGAATTTGCCAACCACATTTTGGAACCAAATCATTCTTTGGATATAAATAAAGTGTTAAAAATTTTACGTACAAACGCAATGGGTTTACAATTAGATAAATTTAGAAGTTAGGATAAATTTTAATAGCCAACGAATATTATTAAAAACCGATTTTAAAAATGTATTTTTCCACTTAAATATATTTTCATATTCATAGTAATTTACTTTTGTTATTTAGACATCTTTGTAATTCTTTGAATATTTTGTGGTTTTTTAAAATGTTTTTGATATTTAAATGCAATTATTATTTATGCCAAATTTTATTTTATTTTTGTGATATATATTTAATGTTCTAACTGATTAATCATCACTATTTGTAATGTTCTTTTTGTCTGTACTTGCGAGTCTATTGTTGTCTTGTTCTTTTTAATGTTATCCGGCAAAGAAACCACTGTCCTCCTTCTTTAGCCAATTAGGACAACGTTACAGTGTCTATCATCAGGGAAAATATGTGACAGCAGATGATAGATACTGTAAAGTTGTCCGAAACGTTGGCTAAAGAAGGAGGTAAAAAAAAACAACGAAAATACTTTTGGCCGTGAAAATCTTAAATAATATTCGAAGAAACCATTGGTTTCGAAACATGTTGATAATTTTGATTAAATAATGTGGTGTATACAAAGTGTTTGCCATTTTTTTCCATTTAATTATGGTTTCCACACATTAAAAGAATACGCCCAATCTATACAAAATTCGGATAATTACATTTCAATAACGATTTAGTTTTGATGTCAGCGTGATTGATGGATTGACATGCAAGATTATAATTATCTTTGAAATAAGCTAGGAATTATAATGTCAAGCTTATCGTCTACCTTCGAGATATCTCCACTAAATATCGTGATAAGTCCTAACAATAATTTAAAAACTCTTTGACGACTATCCCCGTCTCGATTTTGTGAAAGAATTTCTCCAATCAAAACCCAGTAAGCGTTATCCTACAAGTTTCAGTAATTTCCTCAAGAATGCTCCCTTCTGACAGATCAAAACTTTAGAACCTTTCAAAATTATTAAATGGATATTAAAAGGCCCTTCAGTAGTCCGATGAAGTAAAAAGAAAGATAGGTAGGTACTTAAGAAAAAACTAAATTATGTGTAAGAGTTATTTTAGTAATAATTTGATATCAAAATAGGGTTTACGTTTACATAGTCAGTGTAATAAAATATCATACTGGTAATACTAATGTAAACATTATTAACATTACATTATTATATTATATTTATTTCTTCAAACTTCGCAAAATCACTTTGTGGCGTCATTTTGAATTAAATTAAAACAAATAACTTTGTTTAAACCACTAATATAATCACAATTACCTACATGTTTCAAAACCGATGGTTTCTTCGTCAGGGTAGTAATGACATTCAAAATTATGTCATTACTACCCTGACGAAGAAACCATCGGTTTTGAAACATGTAGGTAATTGTGATTATATTAGTGGTTTAAACAAAGTTATTTGTTTTAATTTAATATTATATTTACACTAAAAACTACATAGAAGATAGAAGACAAATAAAATACAATTAAATTACTTTAGTCCGCCTCGGCACAGGACTCCATAGTGAGGAGGACTAAGAAATACAATACCTATACTTAAATTCACCTTTGTATTTTGTATAAACAATTATTTCATATAGTCGTTAAAATTTAAAAAAAAAAACAAAAAATGTGTTACTAGTAATTCAGTGCATTCAAATTAATTTTAAAAAATCCTATGGGTAAGTACTTTTACATACTTTGCCCACATGGACAGTTCGATCGGTACATAATGCTGCATAAGTACTCATAAAAGGACCAGACCCTAGACGAACCAGGAAACTACTCGATATGGACAGAAACTCGCTGAGGGAACTGTTAGGACTACTAACGGGACACTGCCATCTCAGGAGACACATGCAGATATTGGGAGTGGAAGACACCAATAGATGCAGGAAATGTGAAGAACACGAAGATACTCCAATTCACCTATGGTGCCAATGTCCTGCCCTGGGGGGGACTAGGCTCATATACCTGGGGAGACATACAGTAGAATCAGAAGACATAGCCACATATCCAATGACCCTGGTGAACTTTATCAAAGGGACTGGGTTGTTATTAATATTATTGGATTGAGGTAAAATGGGAGATAGCACAATGGGCCCATGGCCTAAGTGCTCACGAAAACTACTTGTAAACCGTCTCCGACTTAAAACTTTAAAAAAAATGCTGCATATAAACACGTGGGTATTTCCGCGAACCGAACCACGAATTGCTGGGAAGGAACGAATCAACCGCAAGTCGTTACTTTCCCATAATTCATGGCTCGGCTGGCGTGCATATCGTGCATGTATACGCAGCATTTTGGATACCAAGTTATCAACATTCGTAAAAAAACATAACAGAACAGTGCCGGGTTATCATTCTATTGTCATTTGTCATCACACACGCTTCTTTCTGTTTAGAGGTGACTTTCTTTTTCATCTAATCTTTGTCTGTAACCAGCAGTTTGTTATCTTTCTTACACATTGTCAAATTAGCTCCACTTTGGGGTGTTTCAGGAAACCGTTCAGTGTTGCTTTTCTTTGGAATGGGGTCGCCAATCTGCCGCGACCCCATTCCGAGGGCCATCAAGCCGAGCATCGTCCAAATCCGATACGTTAGGGACCATGTTTAATAAATTTACCGTTTCCCATTACAAAATATAAATTGGGGTCCCTGATTAAAACGAGCATTTTATCTCGAAACAGATGATAACGAACATCCCTTGAAATTGTAGCCGCGGAATTTTTTAGCGTGAGTAATTAAAGAACTTTTTTATTGTGTTCCTGTGGAAATACTATCCTATAAAAATGATGTGGGTATGATATTGTAAAAAAAGAGGTGATATTTTGATATTGTAAGGCTGCCTTTACACTCATAGGTAAAATTTAGGTCTTACGTAAGTTTTTAAACTTATGGTAATTAATGGTCGCGGGAGAGATCGCTAATATTTCTTTCTAACTTTTGTAAAATTTTACAATTTCGCTTCACACTTACGCGCAAAATATTGAAATAACATTTCGTTAATCTTAATTAGCAGAAGAAACAAATTTTTACGGGAGAGGTGGTAAAAGATTAAGTTCCTTTTTTTCAAAATTCAAAATTTCGCTGGTTTTGACAGTTTC
This sequence comes from Limnephilus auricula, assembly GCA_951813805.1. Taxonomy (NCBI): domain Eukaryota; kingdom Metazoa; phylum Arthropoda; class Insecta; order Trichoptera; family Limnephilidae; genus Limnephilus; species Limnephilus auricula. The sequence goes on along the minus strand of OX638388.1, from coordinate 46,245,823 downwards.
AACTCATGTTTCTTTAATTGATAAAGATAGTGTTAACGAAAGTCAATCGAAAATCGGAAAAAAAATCAGAAAAAGATAAGGATACAACTAGGACTCGATGTCTTGTTTTTTTTTGTTGGCATGATGTGACGTTTTCCGGGAGGTTTCGCTTCAATCTAAATAATGGACACATTATTTAAATAACAAAAACTAAGAGCCAAATATATTTAATGTCTTGGTGCTTAATTCGTAGAACGATATTTAATTAAAAAAAAATTCATACTAATGTTATTATTAAGTTCTGCAAGTATGTAATGCTGGAGGTAGTGGGGAGGGGAAGGAGAGGGGAAGAGAAATGTGGGGAAGTACCTGGTTATTCAGATCTGGTCACCAAACACGGCTAAAGCCATTTCAGGCAATGTTTCAATTCTGTGTGGTGGTCTTACACGGGCGATACTGAGAGTGTCTTCCACTCTGAAATACTGTATATTATTTTTAATGAATTTGTTGTGTAATAACACAAATTAATCAAATAAAATTTATTTACGTACGCTCGGTTCGAACCCGCGACCTTCGGATTGGGAGTCGAGAGCCTTACCACGTCGTCCGTCAAGATTTGATTTTCCATAGACAACTTGAAGCCTCCGAGAGTTTTATCCATTATTAATGTTGAGAGGGCACAAAGTTAATGAATCGACTGTTACGTGAATGAAAATGTATGCAAAATTGTTATTGCTTTAAATAAATAAATAAAAATTACTGACAACAATGTATGTTGCGCAATGAGAGCGAAGGCTACGGTGCATTGACTTTAGCAGCGCGTGGTTTTGTGTGCGTTTTATCTACGGAACTGTTCGTGTTTAGTAAATCAACAGAGCGATGTTCAGTAATATTTAACCCGGCGTCCGCGTCATAATATGATACAAGTATGTGGGGGTTGGGTCATCTTGAACCACTCATTCAACACCAGGTATTTTATTATATTAATGCTTTTTTATTACAGCTGTATTGCACTTTATTAAGGAATTCAAACATTAAATTATTTCAACAAAAATATATTTATTTTTTTTCAACAAAAAACATAGGCGTTTTTTAACGAAATGCAATATTTGTCATACCGATTTGTGTAAAATCTGGCAGAACGTGTAGGGTTTTTCATTTCTCAAATAATCATAACTCATAACCCTTGTTTTCGATGAGATTTTATCGATATATCTTCGGTGAGGGAACCAAAATTGAAATTTCTTGAAATGCCTTTATCTGTGTTTGTCTAACCATGGCAGAAAGGTACTCCAAAACATCCCCTTTGTTCTTTCCCACCACAAACATTTCCGAAGCACTTCTTCGAGCAATCACATTACGATAGATTTGAAGAAAACTACAAAACTTATGCATTTCCATGTATGCTCTGCTTACAAGGAAACTTTGAGTTTGCTAGGCGGGATTGGGCCCGAAATTGAATGTTCTGAAAGTATGTGGTCTGTTGTATGCTGATGATGCGGTGCTGATTTCTAACAGCATAGAAGATCTGCAGTCACTCGTATCTAGGATGAACGAAGTATGTATGAAGAATGGGTTAATGATGAATGTAAGTAAGTCTAAAGTAATGGTGTTTGAAAGAGAGAGTACGAAAACAGTGTGCAATATAGTTCATGTGCAATGATGAATACTTGAAGCAGGTGGATGAGTTTGTGTATTTGAGAAGTATGTTTACGAGAGATGGGAAGGCTGATAGGGATATTGAAAGAAAGGTAAATGCAGGTAACTCCATTAATGGTGCACTGAATGCCGTTGGCGCCAACGAAAAGCTGCCCAAAGAAGCGAAGCTAGCAGTCCACAATGGAATGCTGGTACCTACCCTGATGTATGGCAGTAAAGCATGGAACTGGCAGAGAATGATGAAAGTTGACTAAATGCCGTAGAAATGAGATCCTGATCCCTGAGGCGTATGTGTAGTAAAACCATGTATGATCGTGTGAGGAATGTGGAGATCCGAAAAGAATGCAAGGCCGATGAGAGCGTAGAAAGTAAGATTAAGAAAGGGACGCTTAGATGGTTTGGATATGTAGACCGAATGAATGAAGAAAGGAGTGTCAAGAGAATATATGACGGAAATGTGAATGGTAGAAGAAATCGAGGACGCCCGAGGAAGACGTGGCACGATCAAGTGAATCAGATACTTGAGTCGGGCCATGTCAAGAGTCAGAATAATAGAAGAGCATGTAAGATAAGATGTATGAATGTGAATGAGGCAAGGCATGTATGCCAAGACCGAGTTGTTTGGCGGTCCATCCTCTCTGCTTACCCCTGCGGGGAAACGGCGTGATGGTTAGTTAGTTAGTTACAAGGAAACGCATGGACGTAATTAAATTGCATGTCAACAAGACGAATGCGCGTGGCTACACCACGGTTTGTAATGTATTCGAAGTGCACAACGACTGTGACCTGAAATAATAAATTGCTCAGAATTTCAATAACATAACTACAAAAAAATTATTACCACCATATTATTTATACAACCATAATTTATTTGTATTGATGTAAAATAAAGATAATCAGTATGACATGATGGATTAATAGGTAGGTTCTTATTGCAATTTGATGAAATTATTGATATTTTCTTTCTTGAAATAGTTCTGCACCTTCTTTCGTTCACAAACAGAACAGGCAGAAGGCATGCAATGAACAAAGGTTTCTTAGTTGGAGATTGGAGCAAATCACGACAGCTAAAGTCACCTTGGATCGTAAACCGTCAAACAATATCTACTGTCTCCCTCCGCTCCCCCCACTCCCCCCACTCCCCCCACCTGACCCATATTCTATCAAGACGTTATCAAAAGGAAAGCAATGCTTGACAGTTCAACTAATAATATTGCATAATCTAATGATTTATTCAGTCAGTTTTTATTGTTGTCTGAAATATAAAAAAAGTTTTGAGGAAAACAAAAATAAAAATTCCTATTTCCACACAATGGTTCTCATTACCTACTACTCTATTTTGTATGAAGCATAACCTCGATTAGCGACCAAGTTTGTTTTTCGTTGTCGTAATCGAAACATTAAATCGATCTCTTTTTACAATAGCCACAGGATTAAATATTTTTACACAGGAGGCACAGAGGACAATAATTGCCCTCAGGGCCTATGTCATCTTTGTGTGATCTATTTGGAGGGTCTTTTAAAAGAAACGATGTTCTGGGAAGGAGAATTGTATGAGGAGTGAGTAGGAATCTGGGGGCAGTGATTCCAAGAGTGACGGACGTATGTATCCATCCCTCCCACTGTGGTGCAAGGCGATGGGTCTATAGTCCTGCTGGAGAGGCCAAATGATCTTCCTCAACCAGTCACTTATCGTCCCAGACGCATCCGTCTCCAAGACCTAGACAAACCTCACCACTTGATGTAAATTCAACAAGTTTGAAAAGAAATACGTACACCACTTAATTTAAAAAATCAGGAGTAAAAACCCAGAAAGACCCAGAAAGAAAATAGCTTAACTTAGACATACATTCGAAAGAAAGTAAAAAAAAAATATATTTTTTTTTTAAATGGACGGATGTCTCGATTACGTCCACCTCCCCTTGACATAAATAATAAGAGAAATATGAAATGGAAATATATATTCGAGACACTATAATAGATACCATTTAGTTCGGGTTTGAATTTTGCAGTCATAAAATATGCGCTAAGAAAATGAAGATAATGTTGGTAGTTCTCAGTCGAAGTATAATACAGTTACATATTACCGAATCGGATGGTTGCCAGAGAACATTGTTTTGAAAGTAGACTGTAGGAAAACACATAAACAACTTCATTAACCATGTTTCAATACGCTATGGTTGCCAGAGAACATGGTTTTGAAAGTAGACCGTAGGAAAACACATAAACAACTTCATTAACCATGTTTCAATACGCTATGGTTGCCAGAGAACATGGTTTTGAAAGTAGACCGTAGGAAAACACATAAACAACTTCATTAAACATGTTTTAATACGCTATAGTTGCCAGAGAACATTGTTTTCACGAACTGTTTTTTATGCCATAATGCTCCCCTCATACCTTTTTCATTCCCAGAAGTCCCTTTCCATCCTTTCCCTAGGAGATGTCGGTAGGAAGCTGGAGGTCAACGTGTCCAGGAGTGATGGACGTATGAATCAATTCCTTCCATTGCGGTGCATGGCGATAGGCCCAGAGAGCCCGGCCAGAGAGTCTCTCCCGATTCAGTCCGCCACGCAGTAGGTGGGCAAACGCATCCGCCGCCAAGACCTGGACAAACCTCACCCCATCAACTCGGGCATCCCCAAACGTAGCGAACCACATGGGGTGATCCATGGCAGAGGTGTTGGCATCCAATAAATGGTTTCCGGGTTGGCGGTAATTTAGTTTCATTTATGTTAGCAGTTCAAATGGAAATTAATATTGTCAACCTGATTACGGAATTTCAAGAGTGCCCGGATGTTACAGCCCAGCGATTTTCTAAACAGACCTCCACTGAACTTTGTAGAAAAATTACCCAGTAAAAGTAGAAGATTTTTTACTCTCAATTTGAACTGTTCCTCAAATTTTCGTTGTTTGTTTTTGGGGTGTTATGGCGTTTTGCGCTACCTCCTTCTTTAGCCGACGTTTCGGACAGCGTTGCGGTGTCCATCATCAGGGCAGATCCGGCAGATCCGACGATGTGATTTTGGATTATGAAATGCTTTTGGCCGTGAAAATCTAAAACGTATCTGTTCCTTAAATGTTCTAGAACCTTATACCTACTTCATTGTATGCATAGTTATTTGGCAGATATTAGAAATTCAAATTCGTTCTGACCTAATACCACAAAGGTTTGTTCCAAGGTCCATACTTCGGACATGACCCTTGCCGATACCGATTCGAGCCTACATACGTAACTTTTTTTCTCGTAATTCGCCTACGTAAGTGACTTTTGCTAAAATTATCAATACAAGGAACACTGTAAGGCACTTATCGTAAAGTACAGCAACTAACAGAAATCATTATTACGTAAGTTTTATGACGGCTTATGAAGTCAGTTTGATAAATTGAGACGCTTACCGTAAGAAATTGTATTAAGATGATACCCGGGGTGGTGGAGAAATTTAAAAAATATATGTTACTAAATTGTTGCTGTCATTGTTGCTCTTACTCCACCGGATATTGAGCAAAAGGGACAATGCACCTCGGGCTACTAATACCTAACTAAAATCGAGGTTTTGTATTCCCCACTTTTCTCCTCCAAAAGTGGACTGATTTTCATTTTTTTTTTACTAACTACATAAGAAAAAACTATTATATGTCTGTACATTTTGCTTTTTTTTTTAAAAACCTTTGTCTAGTTTGTATACTGAAAGTCTTTTGATGGCGTTTAAACCAGTCAATTTGATTGATTTTTGGAAGGTCATAACTTCTATAAAAAGGAACTTATCAATAAAACAAAAAGTACCGACACGCTAGTAGTTGATATATATTTTATGTAAAAACAATATTTTCTTTAGGGTTAAAATCCAGAGAGATAAATAGGGAATACGTTTGCATGGAAAAATCACCGCCGGGCATCCCCTTAAATGCGCCGATGCAAGATGTCAAAAATTAAAGGACAGGTTTTCACAAGGATTTTTTTTCTGTAAAAATGTGTATTTTTATTTTTAAAAAAAACTTATTAAGATAAGTTTATAACTAGGTACGTTATTATCTCCCGAAAACCATAAAAATAATACTTGACACCTAAAACTTAAATGAGCACTACCCACCCACGAAAATGAATGTAAACAGAAAGGAAATTTTCTGATTCCAAAATCCGATGAGATATCATATATTTTTGAGGTGGAAAAAATGCTTTCTGAAAATGTGACTGTTTCTATTTATAACTTTTCGAAGTCGATGGTTGTCATCTGGCCGTCATTCGATAAAATTAAAGAACTCGACCGTTAAAGATTTCCCCTGACGAAGCTGCGAACAGCCCGATATGTCGGTCAAATCTCAAAGAATTCGGCAGCCGGTTGTGCCTATTAACGATGCAATTTGCCAAACAGCCCGATATGTCGGGCTGTTTGCAGCATCGTATGGAGACCCCATAAGAGGCTAGACTTTGCACCACTCGCGTCTGACATTCCGTCCCGCTCACAATAAGCTCACGCACACTTACGATACATGCGAATGCGAAATGTGCGAATGGGACAACGCTCTTATTTACCAACAGAAATCGTTCGAAAAAGAGTTTCGGGAGAAAACATTTTTCTACACCCAAACTTTCACAAAATTATAATTTAAAATCAAAAATATGTTCTAGAAAGAAGAAGTAATGTCGGTATATTTTTATAATTTTGTGATTCTTTATGAGAATTAAGTTAGCAGCACTTTTTTCTAAAGTCATATTTTCCGATAAAATATACGTGTTTGACAGTGAATGTTTACTTTACTACGAAACGCGTCGAAAATTTAAAAACATGCCGACATAGCTTTCACCTTACAAAAGGCAATAAAAAAAAAAAATCATTTCGTGCAATTTTCGATGCAGAAAAGTGTTTTTTCCCGGGCGCCCTTTTTGTATGGGCCGAAAAGCGATTTCCAAAGCCAACTACTATTCCAATATTTATTTGGATCCTTTCGTTTTTTTATTGACAAAATAACGTAAAGTTGACAGGAGCAAATCGTTTGTGAAAAGAAGTCAAATCACCGCAAATAAAGTTACAGATGTAACGGTCGATATGAACACTTATGTAAGCTGATCTTCTGAACCTCCAAAAATAATATCTTGCTTCAAAAGCAACGCCCACAGTTTGTTATACGAGTATGTGACAAAAAATTTCGCGCACTCATTATGTTTCCACGTGCAGTCGATAATGAGTTGTTTTAAACTAATACACCTAATTGTTTGTGTTTTGCGCTGTATATTGTGTAGTCACACATTGGTGTACAGTGTTGAGTGCACATTCCGGTGGCTCGTGACCCGAGAGGCGGAGCAGGGAGCCACAACCGCAGGCAGAGACCATCTCAACATTGAACATTGAACACTATGCACTCCCAACTCCGGGGTTGCCAATGCATATGTGCTAAAATACCCGCAATAAAGATAAACAATGTATACATGAAAAAAACATTAAAAATAAGGTACACGTACTCCAGGTAGGGCTAGGAGAAAAAAAACTAAAAAAGACAACTAATTTAAACGAGACAAAAAATATTTGAAGAAAAAAAGATACTAAAATAGTATAGACACATTTTAGTGTTAAAGCATAATTTTATAATTTTTTTTACATATTCCGTTAATTAATATTGACAAAATAATTTCAAACACGAAATTTAATTTTTAAGTTGCCAATTTACATTTTTATAATACTCATATTTTTTTGGTTAACCTTTGGTTTGAAGGATTAAAATTCAAACTTTTTCCATCTTTCTTGATCTCTTCTCGAGTTTCCATCAATGCTTCCACAGAAGGTTACATCAATTCTACCTGATGGATGAAGGCGATTACTATTTTCAGTTTTCAAATTTACACTGAATTTCTTCTCGGTGGAAGCGTTGAAAAACGGTAACACGAGAAATAACTATTTAGTTAGACTGAAAGGGACCGGGACTCGCGGGTTCCGGTTCCGAACTTCAAGAATCCCTCCACTATTATTGTTAAGAAATAAATTGTGATACAAAATATCTACGAAATCTTCCACCGAATGTAAATATTTTTTTAATATGGTTGGATAATCCAGAAACGCTCAGAATCCCCGCATTTTCCCGGTAAAAGGGTTCTCCCCGCAAAATACCCATTTGTTGAAAAATCTCTAAAACTCTCCGCAATTTGGCGAATTCCCCGCAGATTGGCAACCCTGCCCAACTCCCAACTGCACAAAGTACCCGATGCGACTCGTCTCCCTAACACTAAAAATAAACAGGCAAGAGCTGTTGCCGCCGTGATCCCTTATGTCTCGTTTTCTGGCTATTTGTGAAACTGGGGACGCCTGCTTTTACTTTTCTTTGCCTAATAATGATCTTGTCGGGAAATGTGCCCAACTTCTCATTTTCTACTAGTCACCTCATTACAATGCCAAGTGTGTAGGTACGTACCTAGTTAGGCGAGATATATCTGGAGGTCTGGCACGGACGATCGATTAAACCCTACATCAATACGATATTGACTAAAATCGTCATCTATGGTATATTTGCAAGCACGGTCAACACATGATTCCGACAGTCGGTTGACAAAAGCCGACTTTTTTAGCGCGGCCTCCCGAGTATCAGTAGGCTGCCGATAATGTCGATCGTTAAGCAAAATTACTGGCTTATTAATGAGTGGAGGTGAACTAACGAAGGTCTTAGAATTGAAACAAAATTCATCGGAGAATCGAAAGTTGTTTCGAATGTGACAAAAGATCTCATTAACTAATTGACTCCCGTTTAGTCTCAAAAGATACCTACATGTAAAGCGCCAATGTACATTGAAGTTAGTAGGTATTTCAATTCTAAATTGACAATTTATGAGTGTTTTTTAATTTTTAAGTAGTCGTTTGACATTTACGAATGTAAATTCATTGACAGATCCCCCAGTGTTGCCACCGTATATCGAGTTCTTATTAATACCCTGTCAATATCGGTCTGCTGATTTCCAAAGAAAATAGAAATCAAAACACCATATTGGCTAAATCATCTTAACTACAGTAATCATAACTGTGCAGATGATTCTACAAACATTCCTAGTCTCGAGATAAGAAATATCAATATAATGTCACCCACGTAGTGGATGTCTCTGATGTACTCTGTAATTATATTATAAATTATAACATATACGTGTAGCCAGTATTTATCTATCTAGTTGCTACCTATAAGATAAATTATTATAATTGACCTAGGTTGTGATTTTAAACATAAAATAATAACATAAAGATTTCAATGTTTAATTATTGCCATAGAAACATGGTCTTACCATAAATCATAAAATAATCAGTGTCTCTTGAACATGTGAACAGTGTGGCGTCATGATTTTAACCATCTACAAAATATATATGGATTACAACCATGGATCTACGGACAGTTCTTAACTTCATTTCCACCGTGAGCTATGGAGCATTAAAATATAATTATATCTGTTAAAGTTAAGATATTACGGACCTACGCCACATTGTGTGTTTTTATTATTGTAATAAATTGTTCAGTATGAAATAAAGAGTGCAGAAATTTCCAAGTTTTGAAAGCTTGTGTAATATCTAGTTGATCTTCAGAAATACACAAGCCAAAAATGAGTATATTCTTTGTGTGCCTTATATCACCACAAATATTTGTAATAAGTATTAAGCATAATAACCGCATGGCAAACTGAATTTGGAAACAGTCAAGTTTAGCTTAAAAGTGATATTAATTTATTTTATGAATAATTTTATAAGAAAAAAGGCGAAAAAATCAAGGGAAACTTGATTTTTTGGGGGAATATTGTATCTTTTAAAAGCTGTTTCTTTACACGCGTTCATAAATTTCTAAAGAAAAATGCAATTTTTATGGTTTACGCTAATATTTTTGAATAAGTAATTAACAATTTTATTTTAATTTTACTCAAGCCAAACGATACAAAAAGCGTCAATTTAACCAATGAATATTTTTCGATTTCCATAATGTAAACAGATTCGCAGCAAAGATTTATCGAAAACAGTGATTTCACGTGCTACGACGAACAGAGAATATAGAAAATATCTTTCGCATAGTAAGTTGACTCGTAGATATTCGGCTTGACGGAGTTTATCTTCAGTAGATACGACTTTCTTGATAGTTGGTATTTCAGGAATGTAATATAATTTGAAGCATGGCCTCGTGGCCTCGTGGATGAATTATTTGCATAATATGTTGTCAATACACGGGCGTGTTTTTAACACGTGGACTTCAATCTTCGCTCGTGCCGAATCTGCGCGCTTTTCCTAGGAATACTCAACATTTTGTCACTGCGCAAGTTGATGTAGTTTTTATGACATTGTACGTTTTAAAAATGCGATAGAGCAGGAATATTATCCAAGTCGCTTCGTATTGCTTTGAATTTTCATGTATAAGAATTTTTGCTCGTATAATTTTCAAAATAAATTTGTTGCCTTTTTTCTCTCCATGATTTTCGTTGTTAAAATATAAATAAAAATAAAGTGGTTTAAAACTAAGTATTTGTTTCATGTCAAGCCACAAAGTGTTTGCTTTCTTCGATAATTTAATATTGTTAATATTTTTATTTTTCATTTAACAAAACCTCACCAAACTGGTCACGCATTATGCAATGCACAGTGGTTTAAATATACCTACTCGTAACTCGTAATGTCCCATGCGTGCAAATTCGTATCTTCTCCAAGCATGTACGTATTATCGTTGTATTCTCCGAGGCCCTAGTACACTCGCCCGATAACGGTCGATAGGATAACTATTGGTAACTTCTCATCGTTCCCTAGCATGACTACAGATTGCCAGTGACAGTTGTGACAGTTCACAATGACTAAGTGTCCTTAGCATATTCGACATCAACTGTTGTTTGTACGTTAGCGATGGGCAGTTGTCCTAGGGAACGATGAGAAGTTGCCGATAGTTATCCTATCGATCTTTATCGAACGAGTGTGCCCTTTGGCCTCAGTATGTTTCTGTATCGACAGAGCCTAATAATTCATAATAAATTGCCTTTGAGGTGATTTCTCACAACAACGGCGCTCTAAAAAATATCAAATTTTTATTATTATGATGTGGGCTAATGAAAAGAAACCGTCTTGCACGTTCTTAAAAAAAGGTATGAATAAAATTGTTAGCTAGTAGGTAACTAAAATATGGAAAACAAAACACCGCAACCTAAGATATGTGGAATTTTGTATATTTTTGCAGATTGATGATATAAAAAATAAGGCTTTTAAATTTCTTGATTAGATTGAAAATAATATAATCCGACAGACAATCTCTTCGGAATTCGTATCACAATCGTTGCATCAGCAGTGTTTTCAATTCAAATCGAATGATGTAATTTAATGAGGTCTATACAAAGTCTATTATGAGTGATCTACACGCGTTATCTCATTATTTCTGGTCTATAGCAGATTAATGAAGTGTCAAGTTGCGCCACCTCTGCCCCCTCCCCCCTAACACGGGGTCAATCGCTGCTCACGAATCGACTTTTACTTGCGCATGATGAAGCCCTGAGGAAAATAATTTCAATGTTACCTATGAAGATGCTGCTTAGAGGGTCTTTCTGAGGAAGAGATGGAGTGAACATGGGTCTTGAAGTGCCCCGTTTTGTAGGAGAGAGGAACTTTCACGATCCATCGCATTGCACCGCAGCGAGAGGGATGGTTTCGTCACTAATGAACCCGCTGACTCTCAGATTCCTACCCACCCCGCACGACCATTTCCTTCCAAGAATTTCCTCTTCTTTCTTGCCTTAACCGCTTGGATACATAAGCTTGTTTTCACGATAATTTAACGTAGGTAGACATAGGAATGACGTATGTCCCGTACCTGAGTTATTAAAAATACCCTCCTTGCACAGCCTTCACACACATCCCCAAAGATAACAGGGAAATTATTTTCCTCATGGCCTTCTGTATGGAGCTATTATAAAAAAGACCTCCCTCAAAAGTCTCCAGTTTTGCCAAATCTTTGCTGTTAAAACCCAACTAAGACACGGAGGTTTTGCTGAAACAGTCAGTTTTCTTTGTCTTCGTAATCCGTTCTCACCCTGTTGTTTGTTAGTCGTCTGAAATGCCTAGCATTATGATGTCGTATTGAATTGGGGCTGTTTTGTAGGCTGCTTTTGTGTTGCTATTTATTCTTTGAACACTTGTTTCCAATGAAAATGGTAGCTGCCGATAACATGTAAAAAAATTAGTCGAAGCTAATATTGTTAATTCTAAAAAAAAATATAGATGGGTTGACAAGTATGACTGTTTTTATAATAGAAGGCAATGGCTGGATTAAGTTATGGTTATTCTTTCCAAGTATACCTACCTACTCAACTTCGTGTTGACGCGAAGCTGTCTATAGAAAAATTTGAAAAAGGATGACTTCGGATATAAATTGAAGGAATGTGCCAATTTCCTTTGAACTACGAACTAAATTAAAAAGGAATGTTATCTCTTGGTTCTGGGAATGTATTAGGAAGTGCTAACCGTTGTTAAAAAGAGAAACTTTTAGGTGTTTAACATATGCGAAGAGGCAAATTTACCAAGAGTAGAAATTTCGACAAAAATCACCATTTTAATTGAGTTTGAGGTAAAAATGCTCTCTGATAATTTCTGAAATATTTTCCACGAAGCAATAACAATTATAGTTGTTGGGTTACTAGAAACCTAGCTTTACATTTCTGTAGGTATGTTAAAGTCCAGCCGCACACGAGTTCTTTCAAAATGCAGTCAAACTCAATCAAATTTGTCCTAGGGTCGCGCCACTACACGTGTCCACCTCAATAATATACAGTAATAGTGGGTTTAGACAGTTCAATTTTTGTTGATCAACTCGACACTTGAAAGCAAATTGACACGTGTGACCTTCTTTCAACGAAGTTGAATAAGTTTTTCAAACAATTTTTGACGTTCAACTCTAATTGAATCGTCTGAACCCGCCATAATGGATTTGGGTTCAGCGACTCAACTGCTGCCAGAAACAGTTGTTCATGTGCGCCTGGACTCAGTAGGTAGATACTTATAGAGTTTTCTTTACAATAACATATAATGAATAAAGCCACACATTTTCCAGCCTATATTGATAAATATTCAATCTCGAATACTCTCCCATTCCCGCATCGCGTCGTCCATTACTTTAGATGGTCTGACCGATTTAAGGTCATGTTTCGTTACTGTTAAGTTAAGTTTGCTTCCCGGTCCGAACGGCGCATCTTCGAGGAAAAATCTCTGGCAGGCCTGAATTGCTGTCAGATAACCCAGAGTGGTTAGGACTCGTAACCCTTTTGTTATATGGTTTAACGAGCGGTTGAGGTAACAATTAGGTTTCCTTTGAGTCCTCAAAGTAATTGTTGAAGTTTTGTACTGTCTTATTATTATTGAGCTGTGTCATACTTGCAAATTGATTGTATCACTGCAAATGTGTTTTATGAAAAATAATTGTGGATTTTATTTGATTATCCGGATACAATAGTGTACTTTTGTTTTTGAGAAAAGTAAAAATCGTTATTTCCTACCATATCTCACAATTGCTTTCTTTCCATACGATGGTATGATAATAATAAATGTAAGTTATGAACTTGTTTTGCTTGTTTTTAATTAAATTTATCTCATTAGTGTGATCAATTGCGCGCGTAAATCATTATGGCGCCATTAATCTCACCTGCAAACTGGTTGCAGTCCACAACTACTATCTAAAAATGTTATAAATCCATTCAATTGTTATGTATAACTTTACGTAATGTAATGAATAATGAACATACCTCCTTGTCGTGAGTTGTGAGGCGCGAGGCGACATGTCCCCTCAGTTGGACGTGGTTCTAAATGCTATTTTTCCAAAAATACTCATGAATTCAAAACAATTTCTTTTGCTCATCTCTTGACCCAAAATAATTTTCAGAGCCATCAGTGTTGTATATCCAAAGTATGACGAAGTTCTAACATTTTATTTCACTGGGTTTTAAAATCACTTTGAACCTTTTGCGATTGTCATTTTGTTTGTATACGACGCTTGATCACTTTATTTGGATAGGGTTCTAACTTCGCCTCAACATGTTCTGAGGCATCAAATTGAGGATTCAATATTGCGTAAATTATTTAATTTTTTTGGGACTACCCTTATTTTGTACAAATGTATTTTTGATAAATAAATAAAAAAAAAAAATAAAAAAAATGTATTTAATTAGAACGTGCCCCATCTTGGAATCGCATTAGGGAAATGTAGTTAGAACCTTATGCAATGAATTATTACGCACTTGCTGGTTGCACGTGGCGTCCCAATTTTTTACAATTTGGAAGGCGGGAATAGGTACCGCCGCTCCAGGAACCATTTATTGGATAACCAACACCCTTTCCATAGGCCACCCCCAAGTGATTCCCTACGTTTGGTGATTTAGCAGGGGTGCCCGGGTTCATATGGTGTGGTTTGTGTAGGTCTTGGTGGCGATGCGTTTGCCCACCTACAGCATGGTGGGCCGGATCAGGAGAGACTGGATGAGGAAGGCATAAACTAGACCTCTTCAGCTAGACTCTCTCTACCCATCGGCTTGCACCGCAGTGGGAGGGATGGACTCCTGGAAACTTTGCCCCCAGATTCCTACCCACCCTTCTTACCATTTTCCTTCCCAGAACTTCCTTTTCTTAAAAAGACCATCCACACAGCATTCTCAAAGATAACACGGGCCCTGAGGGATTTTTTCCTTTATAGAGCTAATGTAAAAAGAAAAACATGATTGTGTCTGCACGTTTAGGTATATGTTCTAAAATGTTAATTTTAATCCTATTTGAATAATTTTTTTGAAGATATCATATATTTCAGAACAAGATAAAGTGGAGTTAGAACCCTGTGACCAATGTGACGATGAAGAGCCGTGTGACGTCATAGCCGCTGTCTTGTCAAGATATCAGCAAGTCATCGCAATCATTGTTTCCGCTGACCACCGCCCAAGGTCAGCTCGTGGTGACGTTGTGCGGTGGATCACCAATACTATTCAGTAACTACTCCGGGACATGCCTGTACTATTATTATTCGCTATCTGGTTACAGCCGATATGTATTGTAGAAGCCACGCTATTAGAAGAGTAATTAAAATTCTTATCGGCAAAGCTGCATCTTCGTTAATAATCAATAATGGTATATTTTGGAATTCAAATAATAAGTGTGGAAACGTATTACGTACTTCAATTGAGATTTTATCACTGGCGGCGATGGTAATAGACATACCTGCATATTAAATTAATAGAACCTGAAAGCGTAAGTAAGTATCTAGGTAATGTTTTATTTTACTTTTGCAGAAAATTTCCTACTTCCGAGAATAATCTTGCTTCCAAAACTGCTTACGAATTTCAGCGTCAGATGCACTTGTAATGAATGGACTGTAAATACTAATAATAATGAAATGAGACGAAAATTTATTGGCTGGTTTTGGGTGATAATATGGGTAGGAAAAAAAAGGTACGCAAGGAAAAGGGATAACCAACCATATACCACTCTGCGAAGGAACATACGACACAGCTACAATATAATCAGAGTTGGGCACCAATAACTTGCTTCCAAGGTAATTTCAGCCCTTCTTCAATTTTCAAAACAAATGCACACGAATTTGAACTATGCTTCTTGCCTTGTTCCAAATTAAAAATACTTTTCCAGCTAGGTGATGGTTCGGGAGAGGGAAAGTCCGCCCAAGAGATAAACACTATTAAGACGATAGACTTCGCTTTTCGGCCCATACAAAAAGGACGCCCGGGAAAAAACACTTTTCTACATCGAAAATTGCACAAAATAAATATATTTTTTTTATACTGCCTTCTAGAGGGTGAAAACTATGTCGGTATGTTTTCGAATTTTCGATTCGTGTCGTATTAACGTAAACATTCACTGTCAAACATGTACGATTTATCAAAAAATATTATTTAAGGAAAAAGTGCTGCTAACTCAACTCTCATAAAGAATTATAAAATTATAAAAAGCTACCGACGTAGCTTCTTCTTTCTAAAAAATATATATTTTTTTAAATTTCAATTTCGTGAAAGTTTTGGTGTAGAAAAGTGTATTCTCCATAAACCCCTTTTCGAGCGATTTCTGTAGGTAAATTTGAGCGTTGTCTCATTCGCACATTTTGCATTCGCATGTATTGTAAGTGTGCGTGAGCTTATTGTGAGCGGGACAGAATGACAGTCGCGGGTGTTCCGCGTGTCGTTCAAAGTCTAGCCTCTTAATTAATAATGCTTTTGATCTGACACCCGCTTGGTAATCACTGTAGTCAGTAATCACTAATCAGTCTAATCACTAATCACGATTTATTGTTCCTTCATCCGTGATGTTTGGAAAAACACTTTATTTTTGCGTTTGACAGAAATAAGTTATATATAGCGTTGCAAGGGATTGAGGAAGTTAATAATTATGTTTCTCGCGTATTTTTTCATGTTTTTCTCATACGCTTTTGAAAACAGTGAGAAAATAATTATCTTTGATTCAATTATCATTTAAATTAAACGTGCATAGTTTATTTTTGTCGGATTTACATATAATGCTTCACCTTGGCGCGAGTATGCGACTACAGTTAAACCCAGCAGGTTTCTAAGGGTTTCCAGAAACTATTTGTCCAAATAAAAATTTTCTGGAAACCTGTTGTTATAAATAATGTCAGACAAATAAATTTTTATCGGTATTCATAGAAAATTTTTAAGAATAGGTGAAAGAAACCCTTTCAAAAATTGATATCATTTGTATATTCGTTTGCTGTCAGGAATTGGCGAGTTTGCTACATAATTTGTTGTTGGTGAACGGTGACATTGAAATTGGTACTTATGCCTAGTTTGTCGAGTAGTATTCTTAAATTGACAAGACTCTGGAATTAAAAACAGATGAGTTCCGAAATTATAACTTTAAAAAGAAGCATGGGTCGGTTATCGTTCGCCAATAATCAAGTGTATGTATATTAAAGGTATTTTATAAAAAAATTGGTTAAGGGAATATTTAACTCAATATTAATAAATCGTAAAAACTTTCTATCCTTCGACAATCCTCAGTACACACCTACAATATACACCTTTATATCATGAACCGCTGTACTTGATAGTTAGTATTGTTACATTTCCTAACCTACCCTCCTCCTGTAAACCTGTCATTTTCAGTACCCATATTAATTCATACATTGATCCTCACCGCATAAACATCTCTGTTTCAATATTCCGTAATTTGAACTCTTCCGGTGTGTAAAGTCGCCGCCGCTAAAGAAAGTACCGCAACTATTATACAAATATTCCACTAAAAAATACAGTGTAATACAAACCAGCTCGACAGAAGAAAGTGTTCGACAGTAAGTCATTTCTTTCCTTTCCTTTACCTGTATGTGCATATTTTCTCCAAGTGCAGTGGTCTCATCATACACGTGTATTTTAAAGGTCGTTCGATTACAAGATTAAACACAAAAATATAAATCTACCCCAGGTAATTTATAAAAAAATTGTGGTTAGTTAATTTGTTCTGATGAAACATTTAAATGAAATTAATAAATCGTGGACACCTTTGCTGAATTCTTTTGATATTTTTATTAATGTGAATTTTAGGGTGAGGTGACCAAATCTCGGAATTATACTCTAATTGGCTACGGACCATTGTGAAAATTTAAATGTTGATGAAAGTAAGAGGAATAAAGTTTTTTTAATGATTCTCAGATGTTTTTATAACAGCGCGATCATCGAAAAACCTATATACATATTTAATAATTTGATTTCATGGTTTCATTTACTTGTAAATAGTTTATGTAACAACGGAATATTACTAATTTAACATAAGCTGTTTTGTTGGAAACCTCTTGTTACAGAAATTGCATGCTTCCTCTGAGATGTAAAGACACAATCACTATCCTATCATATTCTAGAACTGTAATTAGATACATTTATAACATTATATTAAGTAAATATAAGAATATGACGTAGTTACGATGGTATTTCGAAAAAGTACTATTTATGTTCTCTATTAAAAATATATTTGAGATAATGTTTTGACGTAAAGCCACTGGGGGTATTTCTTATCAATGTATAGATGTTATTATTTACAAAGCATTATGTAGAACGAGGAAAATCAGATAGTAAAAGTACCTACATGTTTCGTGTGTAAATAAAAACAGATACGTACGAGTTCTTCAAACTAACAAAACAAACAATATTTTTTTGTTGGTTCTTACGACAATGTTTCAAATAATATGTTTTTTAGACAATTTGTTATGTAAACCCACGTCAATGAAATTGTTACTCTCTGATTTTTTGCATTAGCTACACACAAAAAAGGCCCTGAGGAAAAACATTCCTTCAGGTCCTCCGAAACCCTTTAAAGCAATTGAATATTTTATATAAGTTTGCTATTATCAGTATGGGATCAACTGACAAGTCATGGAATCGTCCGGATTAAAATAATGTTTAATAAATTAATTTTACCAGATATGACATTATATCTATTGCAGGTGACGAGTGATGTATCTTGGACCCACGTTTCATCACTTCGTTCTCGACTCTTATCGGTTTTAGATAAAACTCCCACATCATACTAGTTGCAACTTGTGTATCGGAATATTCGACACGTTATTTTATTAATCCTGCTTGATTGCTTAAACAAGAATTTAATTAATTCCCCTTTTTATCAGCAGATTTAATATGCCGTTATCACCTCATTAAGTCTGTGGGTGGCACAATCAAATTATCAAAAGAATATGATATAAAATGTATTACATAGGCCTACATTATTACCTTTTGTAATTAAATCGCAGGGTACACATTCGACTAATAAAAAAAAACATTGCGCGCTTTCAATATTCTCATGTGTACGGAACGGGGACGATACAAAAAAGAAATAAAGATACGTTCCTTATCACAATAAAGCTGAAGCTCTTTCTTACACTTTAAATAATGGTGAGACAAAAGATGAGACACACAATGTACGTATGTCTATTTCCTCTAAACGAAAATAAGTACTTTGGAGGAAACTTACATACGTACATTGCGTGATTTACCATTATTAATGTGTAAGAAAAGGCTGCAGCATTATTGTGAAAGGAACGTACACGTATTGCCTTTTTTATATCGTTGCCGATCCGTAAATGTGGGAATATTAAAAGCGCACATTGGCTGCTTTTGTAATTTCCACTGACCTATCGATCCGATATTGTAAAGTTATCGATTCCTCTGCCAGTTCTGTACTCTAACAAGGCTAAGTTCAAATAAAAATGCTTATATTTGATGGACGGAAGCATACAAGCATGGCTATATACTTAGGACGAACCCGAGGGATTTTAACCAGCGATTCCTGAGCTTATTTGGAGTAAGAAATGAATGTTCGATGATATTTTTTTTTCCTATTAAAATCACAGTCGCCACTGGCATTATAATAGGGAAGTTGAGTGAAAAATATTTTGACTTTATAAAAAATATGTTCATGTAGATGTTATTCAAACTTTAATACCAGTTTTTTTTTTTTTTTTAAGTTTGTTTTCATAATTAAATTAATTCTACAAGTTTAAATTTTATTAAAGCCCGCGAAAACAGCGGCAAGAGCACAGCAGAGTCCGTGACATAACCCGGTCCTTGCTTGTGTGAAATATAAAGGAAATATTTACAAAACCGGGACACGCTTAATACGAACGAAAAAAATTAATTTAAAAAGTTGTAGTAGTTAGATATTTACTAGTACTAATCAATTCAGTTACCGGAATTTCAAAAAAGTGCATTTTAATGGTAATTTATTAAATTTAAAAACACGAAATGTCATTTTTCACCGACCGCTATGTTAGGAACTGTTGCGTTGAAAAATGACATTTCGTGTTTTTAAATTTAAAAAATAACCATTAAAATGCACTTTTTTCGAAATTCCAATAACTGAATTGATTAGTACTAGTAAATATCTAACTACTACAACTTTTTAATTTATTTTTTTCGTCCATATTAAACGTGTTCCGGTTTTGTAAATATTTTCCCTTATGTTTCACACAAGCAAGGGCCGGGTTACGTCACGAACTCCGCCAGCACGGTATTATGCACTTGCCGCCGTTTTCGCGGGCTTAATAAAATTCAAACTTGTAGAATTCATTTAATTATGAAAACGAACTTTAAAAAAAAATACTGGTATTTAAGTTCGCCTGTGAACATTGATAAAAAAAGGACTCAACTTCCTTATTGGCATAGTCGGGAGACAATGTCACAAGTCCACACGTGCGAGTGTGATCTTGTTGCGCGTACACAAGGCAAAGGGAGCGAACGCGCGATAGGGAGAGCGAGGGAGCACACTGCCAACCTTTGGGGGGTTGGCTGGCAGATAGGGGGGAGGGGTCAGCGGGGATCCTTTACCTGAAATACAAGACCATGGAAAAAACAAAAAAAAATTTTAAACTGAAAAAAAAAATGTAACCGTACAGATTTTTAACTCCAAATGAGCCCAGGAATCGCTGGTTAAAATCTCTCGGGAATGTCCTGTTATACCCTGTATAGCAAGTTTTTTTTTTAACTTATTCAAATAATTAGATGATATACCTGCCTTAGGATGAAACATTATATTTAAAAAAAAATCTCGTGT
Organism: Limnephilus auricula; assembly: GCA_951813805.1. Taxonomy (NCBI): domain Eukaryota; kingdom Metazoa; phylum Arthropoda; class Insecta; order Trichoptera; family Limnephilidae; genus Limnephilus; species Limnephilus auricula. Next base: position 46,225,649 of record OX638388.1, on the reverse strand, counting down.
GACTTGTCTATCAGAATGTTTATTCAAGAAACACAAGATTTAATGTTTGAAAATTATATTTTATCAACCTCAGAATAAACACAGCTCAATACACACTAGTTGACAGTACACATAGTGGTGGCAAGTCACGATGACATTGATAAACCTACTTTGTACGATAATTTTTTTATTTCTTTCTTTAAAGGATGCTTTCTTTTATAGGAGGCCCTGTGTGAAGAGAAAATAATTCCCCTCAGGGCCTAAGTCATCTTTGGGAATGCTGTGTGTATGGTCTTTTAAGGAAGGAAGGAGCGGACGGAGAAGAAGTTTTGGGAAGGAAAAGGTATGAGGGGTGTGTAGGAATCTGGTGATCACTGTGTCCAGGAGTGACAGACAAATGATTAATCTCTTCGACTGCGGTTCAATCGGTGTCCCGAGAGAGTCCTGCTGGAAAGGTCAAAAGGTCTCCCGTACCAAGCTCTCCCGAACCGGTCTGCCACCCAGTTGGTGGGAAATCATCCGGACAAATCTTACCCCATGCACCCTTGCGAAGTCACCAAACGTAGCGAACCAGTTTGGATTTGTCAAAATCGGAGCTATTTCTGCAGCACACCTCCGCAATACCAGGGCGGGGTATCCGGCAGGCCCACTAGCTTTATTAACATCAAGCCCTCGTAAAACCTGGAGCATATCCCGATGCCGGATCCTCAGCTTTTTCATATAGAAACCGCAGTGAGGAACCGACGTCGGGACTGCACCCCGGTCATCGAGGGTTGAGGTATCCGCAAACATTTTACCTAATAGGTTAACCTTTTCGGTGGCGGTGTTTGCTAATGAGCCATCAGGTCTGGTTAGAGGTGGCAGACTGGATTTGCAGAAATTGCGACCTATTGAGCCCGCAAGCGACCAGAAGGCTTTGCTGCCATGCGGGCATGCAGCCAGCTTTTTGCTGATCTGCAGGTCGTGCTCGAACTTTGACCTATTTATGATCTTCTTGCTTTCCTTTGCCAATTTGTTATATGCTGCTCTGTTTTCGGATGTTCTAGATGTGTTGTAGGCTCGGTAAGTCGCGTTTTTTCGCCGAACTGCTTCGGAGCATTGTCGACTGAACCACGGCGTTGAGCCTACACCAGTTTCTTTAACAGTGGATTGAATGAAGCCATCCATCGCGGATGTGATGACTTCACCAATTTCCTGGGCACATCTTGAGGGATCCGAAGTCCTAAGCTTACCACGGGAAAGCATTGAAATGAGCCCGCAGACCGAACCAATCGGCTGACCTATAGTGCCACACTTTTCTCTTTAGCCTTTCTTTTGGCGGTCTGAAGTTGACAGGGATTGAGGTCGTCGCCAGGCAGTGGTCGGACGACCCTAAAGGCGCTGAGACCTCAATCTTGTAACCGTGTGGCACACTGGTTAAAAATAGGTCTAACAGATTGGAGCGGTGAGTCTGGACATCAGGAACCCTTGTAGGCTCCAGAACCATCTGCATTATTGAATTTGATGTACAATATTTTCTTTAAAAATCAATGGATTTCTACAAATTGAACGCAGAAACAATAGCTGCCTACTTTATAATAATTTTATATGATTTATATAATTGTTTTACATGATACGTAATATCTAAAATCACCTCTCATTTTAATGTTTTTTGTCTATGGGTACTTATTTATCTGTTCTCGGTTGTCTATTCCCGAAAAAAATATATTCGCAAGCCCGCCGCCAGCATGTAGTATTGCGCAATGCTTGTGAGAAAGCCGCAAGCCAGCTTTGGAGTCGGTCAAAAGGCTTGTCACAAAGTGCCATAGACAAAAAACTACGTGCTTGCCATCAAGCGGCTTGCTCGTGTCGGACGCGCTTAATGGGTTGGTATTAGAACTCAGTCGTGGGCTGCCAGCTTCGCGCACTTTGACAACTTCTTATTATTTTTACATTATACGTACAAATAATGTTCTAACGTGCCTGTGCGAATCGTCGACATCATTACGGCGAAGTCAATTAGATATAATTTAAAATCGCATTGTTATGGGCATTATTATCGTAAGACATAATAACATAATGGAGCCGAGCTTCTGGGTATTTTTTTAATGTTTTATTCCCACTGTAATAATGGATTTGTGGGAGTGAATCCAGCTGATAGAACTGATGGTAATAAAAATTGATAAACGCGAGTCTGAAATGTCTTTCTATGAAGATAATGAAACACGCATGATGTTTTGGAAATATTGATTCGATGGGTTTTATAAATAATGTAGTTTGAAAAAAAAAACAGTTTTCATGTGTATTTGTCCGTCGTTCCACTTGATAAAACACTTACATTATTATGTATATTTGATAATATTATTATCGCAAAGAGGTAATAACTGTATAGTTTGGATTGTAGTAAACGGAAGTGGTGCCCTCTGTTATTTTCAAAAAGAATCTTTGAAGTTTCAAATAGCATTCTCGATGAGAAAATGACAAAAAGAAAATTAACAACACTCGAAATTTTTAATTTCAAAAAACTTTGATATGACTTTCCGACTCATTTTACGACCATTTTTTTCCCAATTTCCATTTTCACCAAAAGAATTTTTAAAATGTTTAAAACATGAAAAATTTTATACTTCAAAACCCATTTTCCCATCAAAATCATCCCGTTTTTTTTTCAGAAACGTGTTAGTAAAATCGTCTGCTTGTGAGTTCAGCTAACCCAGAGTGAATAGGACTCGTAATCCTTTTGTTAAAATGTTTAACGAACGGTTGAGGGAACAATTAGAGTGGAAGATACTCTCAGTGTCGCCCTGGTGTAAGACCACCATTCATTACTGAAACGTTGCTTGAAATGGCTTTAGCCGTGTTTAGTGACTAGATCTGAATAGCCAGATACATCCCCACCTTCCACTTCCCCATCTCCTTCCCTTCCCCGTTTACCTTCAGCCTCACAACATACCCCAATTGGGGATGCCATAGTCTCACTGGCTCCAGACGGGACCAGTTGGGACTCTTGTGAGGTGTTAGGTGAAGTCTTGTAAAAAAATAGGTTTGTTAAAGTATTTACTCATAAAGTTATTGTTGAAGTTTTGTACTTGTCTTATTATTATTGAACCACGTGCAGATTGATTGTGCCTACTCCAAATAAAGACGAATAATTAGTCTTTATTTACGGTAAACACAATTATTGTGTTTACCGTAAAATAATTGTGGATTTTATTTAATTATCCCGCTACAAAAGAAATTATGAAAAAATTAATAATATGAATATTGAATATTGCTGATCATTGCAATAAAGGTAGCGACAAACTCGCAGCTCACATCAAAAAGTTATTTATAACACAATAGCGCTCGCCATACAATCCCATAAGACCCGCCAGACGTAAAAAGATGATGCGCTCTGATCGCGGTTTGAATCTTCGCTAATTCGCGTTATTTTTCGTGACCGCTACGATCGCGAATATCAGAAAAGTTATGCGACCCCCCCTTCGCCGTAAACAGGAGAGGGGGTCATTTTTAATACACGGAGCATGCACGGAGCTGTCAAGTTGACATATTCAGTACAAAGAAATGATATTCTCTCGACCGCTTCCGATTTCAACTGACCCCTTCTTCTGCCGTAGGAAGGAATATTTTATAACGTAGTGTGTCGGTAGAAACGATACTTATAACGCAGTATCTTTTTGATGTGAACTTCGGGTTTGTCGCCCGCTTAAATATAATGCGAATGACACGCGACAGAAGACATGCTTTGTGTTTTGGCAAACATGTCAGCGATAACGGGGCGCCTTTATAGCCAGCCTAAAGCAGTAAAGATAGCGTGATCACGTTATTTTGCAAAGATGGTCTGGTATATGGTCCAGTCAACTGCTTGGAGCGTGAACACCGATTCACACAATGCATGTCACACTATCACCCTACTTCACCTAATTGTGATTGTGTTCGACCGCTAGTAGATCAATGTAGCAAATTCACAGCTCTTTCTCGCGTGGTCAAGCAGATAAGCCAGTCTGTAGATAAGTGGATCACTCGATATAAGTGGCTGTCGTATATGATCAGATAATGAGAACACTCGATGCTCGGCAAATAGCACATGAACAAGGTTTGTTAAAAAAATGTGATTTATTTATTTTTCTCCAAAATCATTTATTTATTTATTTTGTCCCCTTCAAAGTATCTAATCTCCCTCTGTTATAAAACTTTCGTTCCAGCGTTTTTTCCAATCCTTGAAGAACTCTCAGTGCCTTTTGGTGTGGCCTTGAGCTCTTCCAGCGATGCGGTCTTTATCTCCTCAATCGGGGCAAAACTCCATCCTTTCATAAGCCTTTCAGTTTTGAGAACAGGAAAAAGTCTCAGAGGGCCAAGTCCGGTGAACCCCAAAACCGCACCAGATTGAAGATGGTAGTCATCCAAGCACGTGGCATAATCCAAGTATCTGGCTCATTCTCCGTTTTGAGTAGATGAGGACCAATATTCAGATGATGTAGATTACAGAGGACTTTGCTGGAGAACCACTAAATGGATAAATTAATGTTTAAGTAGGTACATATAATATCTGGCTTGGATTAAAGGTAGCGACAGACTCGCAGCTCACATCAAAAAGATACTGCTTTATAAGTATCTTTTCTACCGACACACTACGTTATAAAATATTAGTTCTTACGGCAGGAAAAGGGGTCAGTTGAAATCGGAAGCGGTCGAGAGAATATCATTTCTTTGTACTGGATATGTCAACTTGACAGCTCCGTGCATGCTCCGTGTATTAAAAACGACCCCCTCTCCTGTTTACGGCGAAGGGGGGGTCGCATAACTTTTCTGATATCGCGATCGTAGCGGTCTCGAAAAATAACGCCAATTAGCGAAGATTCAAACCGCGATCACAGCACATCATATTTTTATGTCTGGCGGGTCTATATGGGATTGTTTGGCGAGCGCTACTGTGTTATAAGTATCGCGACATATATCTTTTCTCGGGAGAGGTTTCAATATTGATGAGTGTTTCAGGCTAATAATTATTGCTTATAATAATTGTTACCTTTTGTGCTATGCATAAAAAATCTTATCTTAAACATTAGTTTATCAATTTAAAAAAAAAAAACCAATATCTTTTTGATGGGAACTTCGCGTTTGTCGCCCGCTTGAATCGAAATTTTTTCCGTATCAACATTTCGCATAACGAATTGATCAATATTCAACACGCGGGCAATTTTCGATTCAATATTTCGTAGGTGTAACGTACAACAGAGGAAACAAGAAACGAAAATGAATAATTTAAATTATAAAACATCTTTCGGACGAAGAAACTGAGCGAAAAAATACATTATCTTGTTTTTGTTTAATCGCAAAAAGTACTTTTATTTTTATTTTGAAATTCTTTCTTCATCGCGATTATTTTAGATTAGAATGGGGTATTTTCACGAACATGAAAATGCGCGGAGGATTTAAATTTAATTTTTCTGATTCTGAGATTATACAAAAAATTTGTAATTTACAGTCATAATTATTATTGTAATAAACTATATTCAACCGCACATTCGGGAACAGTTCCAACTCTCCAACTTCTCCAACGTCATTGTGAAGTAGACAAACGGCTGTCACTGACTTTGGCCGGTGTGACGTCAGCAATGTGAAATGCACAAAAAACTGTTGTTAGTATTACGTTCTCTGTATCTGTTTGTAAATAATAAAATAAGATGAAACCTAAGAACTTATAATAAATTGTACAGCGAACTTGAGGCAATTTTTTCACAAAATCGGCGCTCTACAAATGATCCAATTATAATCGTTATTAGCAGGTACTAGCGATAAATACTTGCTGTGTCCTGAAGTGTTGTTCTTCATACCTTTCCTGATTTCGCCAAATCTTGGAAACCAATAATTTCTAAGACTTATTTAGAACAAAGGATTTTTTTGACATGAACGTCCGTACGACTGATATTCTCCGAGTGATTGCGCGATAGCGTAACAAAATATTTATATTTTGGAAAATACATTTCTTCATTAATTACAATTACTAATCATTGCTACACTTTATCATTAGAAGACGGACTGAAACAATATTTGAACAAGAAAATAATGTTAACAAAATGTTACAATAATATTATTTAAAAAATAATCATGAACTAACCTGCGTAAATATGAATAAATTGATAAAAATAGGTCAATACTACTACTCTTAGGTTAATATAATTAGGTAATTAAACTTCGTTGGTTTTTGTTTTTTTAAAAGATTTTTGAACCTTCAAGATAGATCGGGTGGTAGATACCTTACACGGAGAAAAATGGTATTCTAAAATACGATCATTTTATTCGTAAAAACGGGACTGAAGTTCTTCAGCGTGCCAAAATTGGAGATAATATTAATAATATAAAGAAAATATTTATTTAATGTTCATTGAAATAACTCTTATTCTAATAATTTTTGAAGACCCAATTAAGGTAATGTATACAGGATTGGGCAAAATACATGCTTTGTTGTAATTATAATACAAATTACAAAATACTTTCAAGTCGTGTATTTAAAATACAAAATACAGTATTTTAACCATTTTTATTTAAAATACAAAATTCAAATTACTAAATACTTTCAGAACCTTTGATTGCAATACATTGTCGTAATAAGTAAGTAATATGTATCGTAGAGTGCATTTCCATAAAAGCAAAGCTGAGCAGAGCCAAGCAGAGCCGTGCAAAAATTGTCTAATCATATTGCTCAAAAGACACGTCCCATCTCCGCTCCACTTTGTAGACTTTTAAAGTTGTGTGGTGTAGGACCCGGGTGTTAGGTAAAGTAAATAGAAATTAATCCAGCCCAGCCTATTTATAAGTAAAATAAGATTTTCCTTTTATGAACACCCGCACAGAACAAATGCATCTCATCAGACAAACGGTTTCTTGTTGGGAAATGAATAAAACCTGCTAAAGAAAATAATCTTTCTGCAGGTCCTGATGAGCACAAACTTGTGTTAAATTGTACGAACACTTTTTTTTATATTTGGATAGCTTTCAAGAATGGTAAGCTCTATACTTTTATCGTTTAGAAAGCTGACTCACTCTTAACTCGTTTGTTGATGTCTATGGTTGATCACTGTCTCTGTTCACAAAAACAATAAAATCATCATCTTCTTTACTAGTAGCGTTGCTCCTGCTGCTATCATGCATTATTTAATTTTGTTTGTAATTTTGAAGATTTTGAATTCTTTGCCTCTCATCTGATGCTTTCTGGCAGCCAAAGCATTTTGTAACTAGGGTGGTAACATGACGCCAATATAGCTCCAATTATTTTAGGCGACAGTTTAAAAAACTTATCGAATCTTCTTTATAAGCACTCTTTTAGTTGTGGTACATATAGTCGCCAACTCTAAAGATTAATATATTTTGCTCTGGATTATATTGTTTTTGGTCAATGTATGAGTCAGTGAGTATTTGAAATACTATTTACAAAATACTTCAGCATCGTGTATTTGAAGTACCAAATACAAATTCCATTTTTAGGAAGTAATTGAAATACAAACACTTAATATGTATTTGTATTTCAAATACGTATTTCAATTACAAATAATTCAAATACTGCCCAACCCTGCTTATCAGATACACTATCTAGGTTTCAAACCAATCATTTAAAACTTTGTGATCATTTAAAACGGTAGCTCCAAAAATATGCAAAAAATTGGTCGAAGATAATATTGTTAATTCTGAATTTAAAATACGAGGTCGACAACAATGAGTTAATAATAAGTAGTAGGCGGCCACGCTGGGGCTATTACAGTGTCGTACTCAAGGGAAAAATTACTTCATCACACTTATTTTTAAACCGCTTCCCGGTTTTAGCATGCGAGAAGTTGAGTATGTTGTGAACAATAAAAATTGACTTATGAAAATGACGTGATATATGGGTACGTTTTATATACATATGTATATCGGGGATATCCTTGACCTGTAGAAATCCCTGGTGATGATCCTGTAGAAATCACAAGTGCGCCCCACCGTTGAATATGACAGCCACCTCTGGTCTAGAGCCCTAAAATACTTTAAAAAAATCTTTAACCCTAAACAGAAACGGGCGATCAGTTTAATAGCTTCCCCAATTACAACTGGATTGAAATCTTTAGAGCACAGGCGTCATGTGGGAATGCTGTCCGTATTCATTCGGTATTTAAATGGAAGATGGTCCGAGAAACTAGCGTATGTCCCTTTGACACCGTTGCATAATTGGGAAACACGCCAAACGCACGCCCAAAATTTGTACGCAGTTGTTATTCGTGTCGCATGAGAATGGGTCCTCTCTACGGCACGTTATTGGGTTCGGAACGAACGATATTTCATTCGCATTTGTGGCTGTGGAACAATTTTTTATATGAATACCGCATGAGAGCCCCAACTGAGACTATGGCATCCCCAATTGGCTATGTTGTGAGGCTGAAGGTAGTGGGAAGATTAAGGAGATGGAAAGAGGGAAGAGGGAGGTGGGGAAGTACCTGGGTATTCAGATCTGGTCACCAAACACGGCTACATTTCAAGCAACGTTTTAATTATGAATAACACCAGGGCGATACTGAGAGTATCTTCCACTCTGGAACATGACGCAAATATACTATAGGTATATTATTTTTAATTTATTAATTGTAAAATAACACAAATTAATGAAATAAAATTTATTAGCGCACGCCGGGTGAACCCGCGACCTTCAGATTGAGAGTCCAGAGCCTTAATACTGGACTACTCCGGCCGTCGATTTGCCGACTTCTGTGTTTCTTCCCTTCTACAACATGAATCACTTCAAGACCCATATTCACACCTTCTCCTCTAAAAACCATTCACACACACCCCAGAGATGACATAGGCTCTGAGGGAAAACTATTTTCCTCCGGGCCTTCTGTGTGAAGTGAAAGAAAAAAAAAATTAAAACATATTTTAATTGTGAATACCGCCAAACAGTTCCAATTCCTCCCAACCGTCTTGAGCCAGTGAGGCTATATGGGGTGTGTTGGAGGCTGAAGGTAGTGATGAGGGGAAGGAGATGGGGAAGAGGTAGCTGGGGAATTACCTGGCCATTCTGAATATTATTAAAATTATCTTATTTAATTAAATTAAATTATTAATAAAATTATCTGAATGGCCAGGAAAAAACACAGCTAAAGACATTTCAAGCAACATTTTAATTCTGAATGGTGGTCTTACACCGGGGTGATATTGATAGTGTCTTCCACTCCGGAAAGTGCCGCAAATACCAGTATGATATACTCGTACATTATTTTTAATTCTTTTAAAATTTACACCAAACGCGCACCCAACTTTTGCAGACAGCATTTTTCACGTGAGAACGGGTCGTTCTTACGACTCATTCGTGAACGATGTTTGTGTTCTACACTGTCTGTGTTCTACTTCTCAGTGGAAGATGATCCGAGGATCTAGCATCTATGATCCTTTTGGTATCGTTGTATAATTGGGAAAAATGCCAAACGCACGCCCAATATTTGTACACGGTTGACATTCGTGTCGCATGACAACGGGTCGTTTCTACGGATCGTTCTTAAGTTCAACAGCTCGGCTGTGGAACGATTTGCCGGCTTCCGTGTTTCCTCTCTTCTACAACATGATCTCTTCACAACCCATGTTCACTCCTTCCTCTTCTCGAAAAACTCTTCACACAGCATCCCCAGAAATGACGTAGAGTCTATGGGAAAAATATTTTCCTCAAGTTAATTTAAGGAGTTAATTTATAACAAAAATAAAATAAAAAGATTTCTTTTTTATGTTAATAGAACCGTTGTGAGACTGAAGGCAGTGGGGAGGGGAAGGAGATGGGGAACTATTCAGATCTGATCTCCTAACACGGCTAAAGTCATTTCATATAACTTTTCAATTCTGAATGGTAGTATTACGCCAGGGCGATACTGAGAGTATCCTCTACTCTGGAACATGCCGCAAATATACTACACATTATTTTTTACGTTTAAATTAATTTGTGAAAATAACACAAATAAATTTACTCGTGCACGTTAGAATATGAACTCGAGCCCACCGTATTGCTAGTCAAGACACTAACCTCTCGACCACGGAGGCTGTCGAGTATTATATTTCTTCTTTAAAATACAATAATTATTAATTAGTTATTTTTGCCCATTCTAATGCGCTTGTTAGCTAAATAAATCCTTTAACATACTGTAGTTTTAAAAGGATTGCTTATATAGAAGATAAGCCGATAGTATGTCTCATTTCTTTTACATATATTTTATTTTGAACAGAAAGGGACAAAAATAACATTATATTTACGTGTATAAATATCGTAAACAAACATATCATATTTCATGTTATCGCCAAGGAACTGCAGCTCACAAGTCCGGTTTAGTAATTTTTAGTACCAAAAGGTCGAAGAGCAGTACGCAATTGAATATTATTTTAGTTTGGTTGATTTACACTTTTCCATCTGAACTCAACTATTATATGTCGCAATATTTTGGATGTTGAATCACAGTAGCTCACACGTGTTCGCATTATAATACCAGCGAAGAAACTGTAACGTATTTATAATTAAATCTTTAATTCATTTCCTCTATATTTCATAAAAAAATTATACGATTGATATCACACAACATCCAGATTGAAAATCCAATATATGTTTATGAAAATAAATGATGTATTTATGTATTCCCTGTATGAAAACTAATTTCGTTAATAAATCATTCAAAAATGAGAATTGATACAGATCAGGTCTCTTGTTGTACACGCTCGCTCACATCGGCCACCTGCAAGAACTACACTGTGTTTAAAACAAATTTTATCCGTTAAATAACGATAATTTAATTGTTTTGCCTTTAATAATAAGCGGCTCTGGGAATTCATCATTTTGCCACCGCTAGCCGCCTCTTAATAATAAGAGGTCCCAATGGTTTATTGGCGGGAACATGTAAGAATAATTTGTTGGTATACATAATTTCGTACGAATATTTCGTACATTGAAACCCTGTTAACTTGTTCGTAAGAACTTCAGTTCCGTTTTTACGAATAAAATGGTCGTATTTTAGAATAACACTTTTCTCCGTGCACCAACTGCGTGGCAGGCCGGATTGGGAGAGACTGGTTGAGTGAGACCTTTTGATCTCTCCAGCCGGACCCTCTCGACCCATCGCAGTAGGAGGGATGGCTTCACACGTCCATCACTCCTGTACATATTGATCCCCAGATTCCTACCCACCCCTTTAACCTTTTTCCTTAACAGGACTTCCTCTCCTTCTTTTCCCTTAAAAGACCGTCCTCACAGCATCTTCAAAGATGACATAGGCCCCGAGGGATTTTTTCATCAGGGCGTCCTGTGTGGAGCTAAGGTAAAAAAATTATCTTTTTCCTCTTTATTTATTTTATAAATATTTATTTGTCAACATTAGCTTGTTACAAATTCCTACATCATATTTGACTTGACAATATTGACAAAAATGTGAGTGCTCAACTGTACACTCTGGACCCAAAATGCAGCTGGTTTTCAGCTTTCAATTTGGGCGGCGGATATGAGTACCGTCGTCCCGGGAACCATTTATTGGATACCCAACACTTTTGTCACAGGTCACCCCTCATGGGGTGAGGTTTGTCCGGGTCTTTGCGGCGGGCCGAATCAGGAGAGACTGGTTGAAGGATATCTTTTGGACTCTCTCGAAACATCGCCTTACAACGCAGTATTTTCCTGAACACACTGAACCCCAGATTCTTACCTACCCCTCATAAGTTTTTCCTTCCCAGAACTTTCTCTCCTACCTTTTGCTAAAAAGACCCCCACACAGCATCCCCAAAGATGACATGGGCCATTAATTGTTTTCCTCGGGCCTCCTGTAGAGTTAATGTAAGTGCCATAGATGGCATGGATTTTGGGCAATTGTGCGGTATTCAGGTAGACAACAGTAGTTAGGTACTATGATTAATTAATAATATCAAGGTACCTGACTAAGTATGTATATACCATTGGCGTTATTGCCCTTTTTTAAATTTATGAGATTTTCCTGAAAAATTGACGTTCTCCGTATAGTAGCGCAATGGTAGAAAAAATAGTAAGGGTGTAGTTTCGATAATTCTAGTCGCAGGGAAAAATATTATATTGTCAGATTTTTCGTTTTGTATTATCAACTGTCAGTTTGTATTTAGTGATAGCATTCAGTATTTGTAAACAAAATGATGTTTACAAATACTGGGTAATCAATATTTACGATGCGATAAATTACCGACGATTATGAAATTATACCGACTTTTATATTGTGTACTAATAAATTAATAAGGACATTGTTGATTTATTAGGGTCAGAAATCATGAGACAAAACATTCATTGTTTTATGACAGATTGCCTAACAGGTAGGTACAGACTGCATTGTTCAATTGTTCAAATCATACTTGTGCATTATCTAATCATTCAACTTAACTATATTTGACTACACTTAAAAAGGAGCGTCAAACCCTGTTGTTACTCTCATAAACCACATTCTCCTATCTGACATTTTTTCCATCATCAAAGGTAGATCCCGCAATGTTTGGGCAGATTATTGGCACATTGCTAGTCAATCCAAGGGAGGCCTCAATACAAAGGACTATCCCGTTAAAACCGTGGCTTCAACAATTCCCCCATTTATCCAAAAAAGAAATTTCCCCATATATTCGAATGAGAAACGGACATTCCGTTCCTTCTCACCTTTTTAAAATTGTTCACGACCTTGACTCCCCTGATTGTACATTCTGTGGTCTAGAAGGGGGAACTTCAGATCACATATTTTTTTATTGTCCCTCTCTAAACAAATATCCTCTCTTCTATCAAGCTTTATCTAAAATAGCCTCCCCTCCATTCTACATCTCATCTCTTCTAAGTCTGAACTCGACTCCAATCCACATTATAATTTTGAAATTTGCCCATTTAAATAAAATTAATATTTAAATTCACATTTCATTTCTCCATAATTTTAAATGATGGACTAGAACACCTTGAAGGGTGAAAGCCAGAAATAATAGGGGAAAAAAACTAAATCCGTGATACCTGCGTACAACCAAACGCAAACTCTTATTTTTTTTATTTTCACATGTAGCAAACACCTTGTGGGTATAAATAATTATAATAATGACAATAAAATAACTTTGCTTTAAATCCACTTTATTATATGTCTTTAACCGACCAGGACCTGAACGTTCATCAGGGGTGAATTAAATATATTTTACAAAATACAGAGTTACAGAGTATTTTAATAGAAAAGCAGAAGAGGGAAGAGAAAATTAAGTTTGGTGGGGGGGAGGAGGAGGTACCTAAAAGGGAGTGGGTAATAGTAGGCGTGGGGAAATATGTTAACAATTAGACTGTTTTTTTAATTAAAACTAATTTACTAAATGAACAATTGGATTTCTCAAACAGCCCCATTTTTAACATATTCCCCTTCCCCACAATTACTTTTATCTTAACCCCCTCTTATTTTTTACATGAGCTCCACGCAGAAGGCCCGAGGAAAATGATCAATTTTTTTCAATTCATCTTTATCTATAATATGGACTTAGTATCCAAGGAATTAATAAAAAATCACCCAATCATAACAAATGTTTTTGCAGTTGATAATATATTGGATTATGAACACGTTTACCCAGGATTAATAATTATCTGACGTATTTGATAGTCACGGTACATTCGTTGGTACGAGCACGATTTATCGATTGCAGCAAAATGTGCAATTTGCTGTGAGCTAAACACTGTGCATACTACATTGTACAGCAGTCTCTCAAAGTGGGCGATAGAAGTAGAAGGTTCAAAGAAAAATTCTATCTATAAAACTCCGACGGAATCTAGACACGACAACACTTGAGATGCGATTTAATACTCGAATGCTTGGAGTCCCGTATATACGGTTAAATTAGGGTCGCTTATAATGTGGATGCTGTTTATATTTTAAGTATGTAGTCCATTGTTAATTCAACTAAATAAAATTTTCTGTGAATACCGATTTTTTTTGCACACAAAATTTTCGGTCGATCGCGGCAATCCCATCCCTATCCGAAATTCTTGAAATGCAATTTGAGGTTTGAATGCTTGGAGACCCGTATAGACGAAAAATAAAGTAGACGCTTGTGCATACACAAGTCCAGTTCCCGCTTTTTTTTTCATGAATCTGGCATCTCCGGAAGTTGACCAAAATGGCCAAATTTTATCTGTCATGAATTAGTAATACATCTTATCTTATCTATCCTATCTATAAAATAATGCACGTTTAAAAATTATATTTGCAATAACTGTTTTTAAGATATGCAACAAATAATGTGTATTTTTTTTTTTACAGTGAACACCTCACAAGAGTCCCAACTGCTCCCGTCTGGAGCCAGTGAGACTATGGCATCCCCAATTGGGGTATGTTATGAGGCGGAAGGTAAGTGGGGAAGGGAAGGAGACGAGGAAGAGGAAGGTGGGGGGGGGAGTACCTGGCTATTCAGATCTAGTCAGCAAACATGGCTAAAGCCATTTCAAGCAACGTTTCAATTCTGAATGGTGGTCTTACACCATAGCGATACTTAGAGTATCTTCCACTCTGGAACGTGCCGCAAATATACTATATATTATTTTTAATAATTAATTGTGAAATAACACAAATCAATCAAATAAAATTTATTTGCGCACGTCTGGTTTGAACTCGCGACCTTCGGAATGGAAGTCCAACGCCCTACCGCTGGACTACGCCAGCCGTCATGTACTTAATGCCATAGGTAGGTACTTAAATCCTCATTCTAATACATTTCAGTACGTAAGTCTAATCGTTCTAAAACGAAAGAAATTCGCTTTGACTTGAAATTAGAAAACAATGTGTTCTATTTTAAAAACCTAGCCACTGGTTTATTTATATTAGCCACATTGTAATCAATATATTTGGATATATAAATGAAGAATATAAAAAGTCCGATCAGATACATATTTATATCAAAATGTCTTTAATTTTGCAAAAAGCGAGTACCAGAGAAAATCTCCACCACAAAAAGAAAATATAGGGTGCGTAAAAAGCGCCAACAACAGATGATGGTAATCTTAAAAAGGTAGGTAAGGTAGAAAGGTATTTTTTTAAACCTCAAAGAAGTGGTCGAAATAAGTTTGAGAATCTGTGCTGTACAGTATACTGTACTATATTCCCAATGCACAAATACTGCAGTATGTAGTGTGCAGTATAGGTAGAGTATTGCAGTGGAAGGGCTCGGCGCGGTAGGGAGGAAGGAGTAGGAACTAAATGTATGGTCACATTATATCCCGCTGCGCCCGGTCGACGAACCCGATGGCGGCCATTTTACATTCAGTGCTCTGAATCTGAATTATTGCATTTAGGATACCGCTACACATACTTTACAGGTCACTTAACTCTTTGTGGGGCGACCACGTGTGTAATAAATACTGTATATTATACAGAAAACCTGTAGGTAGATAATTATGTATTACCTGCTCATAACGATGAAAAACTGCTTTAAATCGTCAATCAATGTAAGTTCAGGTAATAGGTACCTACACTACCTACCTGCTTACATAACATTACACTTCAGATATAATAATAATAATAATAATAATTGGATAATTTGTATAGCGCCGTTTTTGTGAGAAATCACCTCAAGGGCGCTGTACAATTTAAAATATAATTCTTAGGCTATATTTAAGTTTATTATTTACAATTGTATACAGAAACATACTTACCTGGTCGGTCACTTTCGATAAACACACTTTAATAAGAAAGTTTATGCTTGGAGAAGATACCAATTTGCACGCGGAGGACATTATATTGAAAACACTGGACATTGCATGATTTTACATTTACTGACCCCATCACTTTTGGTATTCACTTATAAGAAGTATAATGCCAAAGGTGAGTTAATATTACTTTGAAAGACTTGAGAATTTAATGATTCTTTACGACTGGAGAATTTTCATCAAGTGACCAATATAAAAGCTTACAAAAAAGAATTAGCTCATATTTTCACAATTAGTTATTTACAATGTCACGGGCTGTGAATGTGAAAGTGAGAAGGTTTTGACTTTATGGATAAGACAGTTCGAACAGATGAGTTTTAAGTTTAGCTCTAAATTCCGCCGAGTCTGTAATCATTCTTAACTCATGTGGCAGCCTATTCCATGCTTTAGGTCCCGACACTCCGAAAGCGCGCTCACCGAACTTAGTGTCTGGTGTGCGCTTTGGTTCCTTCACCCTTCCGATAGCTGATGATGCTGCTGACCTGAGGGTTGATTGTCGAGAATTGGAATTTTCAGGAATACACAGTTCCGATAAGTAAGCCGGAGCCATTGCGTTAAGAGGCTAGACTTTGAACCACACGCGGAACACCCGCGACTGTCATTCTGTCCCGCTCACAATAAGCTCACGCACACTTACAATACATGCGAATGCGAAATGTGCGAATGAGACAACGCTCATATTTACCTACAGAAATCGCTCAAAAAGGGGTTTATGGAGAATACACTTTTCCACACCGAAACTTTCACGAATTTGAAAATTTAAAAAATATATATATTTTAGAAAGAAGAAGCTACGTCGGTAGCTTTTTATAATTTTACAATTCTTTATGAGAGTTGAGTTAGCAGCACTTTTTCTTTAAATAATATTTTTTGATAAATCGTACATGTTTGACAGTGAATGTTTACGTTAATACGAAACGCATTGAAAATTCGAAAACATACCGACATAGTTTTCACCTTCTAGAAGGCAGTATAAAAAAAATATATTCATTTTGTGCAATTTTCGCTGTAGAAAAGTGTTTTTTCCCGGGTGTCCTTTTTGTATGGGCCGAAAAACGAAGTCTATCATCTTAAGCGACTTAAATACCATCCAGCAGAGCTTGAACTGGATTCTTTCAGGACATTTGAGCCAGAGAAGATTTTTGAGATGATCTGAAATATGGGAATATTTAGATACGCCGGTGATAAGTCTTGCCGCAGCGTTGAAAACGGATTGTAGTTTGTTTATTTGATATTTTGGGAGACTTGCATATATACCGTTGCAATAATCTAGACGTGAAACAACATACGAATTGACTAGTAATTTAGTCGCCTCTGTTGGCAGGTTTCTTCGCACTGCTTTAATTTGCCTCAATTGAAAGAACCCCGTGCTTACGGTTCTGTTCACTTGAGTTTTCAGGGAAAAATCAGCGTCGAGATTAACACCCAGTAGTTTTATACAAGTCTTTGGACTGATGTCACTTCCTGAAATGGTTATTGGGGAGTTATCAATGTTACGCTGACGTCTGCTGGTTGCGGTCCAGAGAAACTCAGTCTTTGAAGGATTCAGTTTCAATCTATTTGAGGTCATAATACGTATATATATTTATAATATGTATTATCATTATTTCACATCACTATATTTTCAATATTCCTTGTACCCGTATCTCACCATAATACAGGTAAAATATTAACCCGTTTAATCACAGGAGACCATATTTGTCCCAGCTCACATAGATTTATTTATTGTTTCTTTACATGGTAGGTATTATTGTTCACATTTCAATATTAACCTCACTAGGACAAGCCTGTTTTGAGGATAATAAGTTTATAAAGTAGTAAAAATAGAACAAAAAATATTTAGGTACCTATTGATAAAACAACAAAGGACATGAACCAATTGATGGCAATTTTAACACCGATAATTTAATATTTTACAAAAAATGCACAAGATGTCTTAATATGTGTTCTGGAAGGATAATAAATACAAGTGTAGACCGACACAAATAATTTCTTTGACCAAGAGAAAATTTATTTTGAATTTTCATAAAGTTATGAATGTGATAAAACTGATTACTGATAACATAATTATAATTTAGATCTCATATAAATCGATGTATCTCCCTTAATTTTATGGTAAGAACTATGATCTTGACGGTGTTAGAAAAATAAAACTCCAGTTTTATAATTAAATCTAAAATTTAACCATATAAAAAAATGGATGCGCACTTCTATGAAACCAAAGTTTCCGGTAGCAATTGAGAAAAATAGTATAAAATTTCGAGAATTTTTTATGAAACGACAGAAACGTGAAGTGATAATAACATTATTTATAATACATTTATTTGCCTGACAAAATATGTGTGTGGTTTTAATTTTTTCTTCATTATCAGTATTTTGATAGAAAAAAAAGTAAGGTGAGTAATTTTTTTATGTTTGTATTAAAAATTAAAAATGTTAATGTTTGTATCAAAAATAAAACATGTTTTAACATGAGAATGGATTACGAGACAATTATACAGTGTAAACATATTAAATTAACTAAAATTTGCAATTGGGCTATTTGAAACAAAATGTAAAGATATAACTGTTTTTTTTTGTTGTTTAAAGCGACTTTTGGCCAATGGTCGCATTGATTTTTGGCCATAAGTTGCTTGCGTGAGCGATTCACGGGAAAATACTTACGTGTGTAAAGGCAGCCACTAATAACAATAACTAATTAATAACAAATATTTTTCCTGGGACTTAAGAATAGGGTCCACACACATTCAAATTACATAGAGTATCTTCCACTCTGGAACGTGCCGCTTACATACTATACATTATTATTCGCCAACGTACAAACTACAGTCGATGTTGAATATATTTAGAACACTTAGTCATTGTGAACTGTCACATATTCGTTGGATTTGCAGTCATGCTAGGGAACTATGAGAAGTTACCGAAAGTTATCTTATCAATCCTTATCGATCGAGTGTGCTAGGGAGCCAGATCCACGAATTTAGTCGAAGTCGGTGTAAATTATTGAGTTTGTTACACTTATTTCCAAAATTATATTATGCATCTACGTATCAAAGTATTCCCGTGAAAGCGACTTACACGTGATCATGATTTAAAACGTTTCTTTGAAACTTTTGAAAAGCGTGTCTCTGACTTCGTTGTTTATCTTTCTTCTTCGTCAACTTTTTTGGCGTCTAGCTTTGTGCACGAGCTTATAGAAATAATATTGCACGAGTCATCTCCAATTTCCACAGTAGCCGAACGAAAGACGCGTTATGAACAGGGTTGGGCAAAATAGGTACATGATTTGCTGTAATTGAAATACAAATTACAAAATACTTTTTCGCATGTTTTTAAAATACAAAATACTTTCAAGTTGTGTATTTGAAATATAAATAAGTTGTGTATTTGAAATATAATACAAAATACAATATTTTTACCATTTTTATTTCAAATACAAAATACAAATTACAAAATACATTCAGAACCTTTGGCAGACCAGATGAGGAGAGACTGGTTGAGGCAGACATTTGGACTTCTCCAATAGGGCTCTCCCGGAACTTCACCTTGCACCGTGATGGGAGGGGCGGAATCATTCGTCACTCCTGGACATACTGACCCCACATTCCTACCCACCCTCATACGTTTTTCCTTCCCAGAATATCCTCCCTTTTCTTTCTTAAAAGGACCCTCCACACAGCATACCCAAAGATGACATAGGCTCAGAGGGGAATTATTTTCTTCAGGGCGGTCTGTGTGGAACTTTTTTGTAAAAAAAGTGCATTCACTTTGAAATACTTTCCTCCAGTTAGAAGTAGATACATCAAAGCATTCACTTGATTCAATCTATCGCCATCGTTGTCCGGCATCGTATACTATGAAGTTGAGTGAATTTAATCATACATTGTGACACCCATATCAATTAACTCAATTTATTATAAATAGGAGTTTCGTTAAAAATCCGGAATTAAGAATCACAAATTAGAGAGAATACATATTTTTGAATAAATAATGAGAAACAATGAAAATGACAAGTCACTTTGTGCAGTGTTGCCAACTCAAAATGTCAACATACATATATTGCTCTGGATTCTAGTGTTTTTAGTCTACGTGAGTCAGCATATTTTTCATTATCATTAATCAGATCGCTAAATGCATCTGTGAAAATGTGTTTTGAGCAATAAGTAAGTCATAAGTATTTAAAATACTAATTACAAAATACCCCAGCCTCAGGTATTTGAAATACCAATTACAAATTATATTTTATTACCAAACAAGTATTTCAAATACGTATTATTTCAATTACAAGTATTTCAAATACTGCCCAACCCTGGTTATGAATGATGTTCATAATATTAAAATAATTTTTCTAATATTTGAGGGCATATCTATGTTTTATTATGTTTTCTTCTTTATTCTATAAGTATGGGTACCCTTTCTTATTATTAAACATACTAATTTAGGTTTCCGGTACATGGGTGCCTAATTTAAAATTGTATTCCCGCGTAATGCGTAATTTTTTTAAAAGTTTATTGAAATTGTGTTTTAATTGGAACAAAAACGAATAAATCATTTCAATGGAGCGATAAAGAAGATAGCAAAATTACTTTATTAATTAACTAGCGAATACCCGACATGCGTAGCAATGTCACTCGAGGAAAGAAAGAGTATGTTGAAGTGCGTACACGAATAATTCTAACGGTTTTCCGATGCATAAGCAGGGCATATACTCATGGATTTTCCAATTTAACTCCCTGCTCTCCCCTACCGCTAATATGTCTTCTTTGCAATCCTTCCCACTGCCCCTCCATTTTAAAATTACTTTATTGAACTGTATATAAAACCGATCATCACAACACGGACATGTGCGTTTTTGGTGATCGAAAAATTCTCAACAACTGTAACAAACAATCAACTGAATAATGAAAAAAAAGAACTCACACAGAACTTGAATTTTAACTTCGTAATTTGATTAATTGTTAAAATTCTGAACTACCGTCCCAACATTCGAAAGGTAAATTTCTACTTTTTAGAGACAATGATCCTGAGGCAAATATTTCTTAAGTAAATTAATGCGAATGTATGCATAAATGTATGTAATGTACGTAATGTATGTATGAGTACTCAGAAATAATATCGCTGAAGTGATACAGTTATTAGAAGTATGTACATTGAGATAATATTAAAAAGAAATACAAAAGAAATATGTACTCGTGAAATAGTAAAATAATATGTTAAGTTTATAAAAGACCTGACATAATACAAAGTATGATTTAGGTGCAGAATACAATGATTTAATGTGTGTTACATCCAAAAAAATAAGAATTTGAAGTACTATGAAGGTATATAATGTTATAATAATAGAGAACATTTTAAACAAATTAAAAATATGTAAAAAAATGTGACTTGTTTGCAAGTAGAATCGAACAAAATTTGTTATTAGCAAATACAGATACAAATACGATTTTAGATTTTCACCGTCAAAAGTATTTTTGGGGTGTTATGCCGCGTTAAGCTCAGCGCCGGTTCTACGAGATCTGGCGCCCTGTGCAGGAAGTACCGATGGCGCCCCCCCCCCCCTAACATTTTTTTTAAATTCAGATAAAAAATTTATATACATATAAAAAATAAAAAAATAAATTGTATGCAATACGTTTAAAATAAATTAATATCCCGCCAACAAGAATCAAGAGTAACTTTTCCAAGTGACCTGGCGTTAGCTATCTATGACACTTGGCAAAATAAGAACATCATAACAAAATATAATATAAAACAGGAGGCAGTTTAGTTCAGAAATAATAATATTCTGATCAGTTTGTTTAATATGGTGCCAAATCGCGCGCGAATGGCAACATAAATAAACCGATAACGCGGCGAAAGCGACGAACTATCATCAAAGAGCAACTTGTAATCAACGAAGGGAGATCCGCACGAGAAGCGATCAATGAACCAATCACAATGTTTGTTGAATTTCGAACGATACAATGGTCGTAAGAGCAACAAGGAAAAATAGGTCTTACGTTCGTATGAAATATATTGTATTTGGAAAAAAATTCCTTGACGTAAGTCAAATCCGTATTTCGTTAAATTTTAACCATCGATGCGCGCGCATTAGGTTCACGCATATGGAAAGTGAGTGTTGCTAGCGCGAACTAATAATTCCGTATTACGAGTAATTTTTAAACGATTCGGGGAATATTTTAATTGAATTTTAAAACAATATTTATTTTATCACGGCGCCCCTTCGTAGTGGGCGCCAGGTTTTTTGCACGTTTTTGAACGTATGGCAGATCCGGCGCTGGTTAAGCTACCTCCTTCTTTAGCCAACGTTTCGGACAACAGTGTCCATCATCAGGGCAGATGTTTTTGAAAACATCATCATCAGGGCAAATGGCGTTTAAATAAATAAATAAATACTTCCAGCGTCACAACCACAAATCCTACAATTATTATAATATCTGCGCTAGTCTATTATTAAAAATGAATAGTTCCCCTGCCACAGTTATTCGGGTCAGCGAATCTATTCAGATTGCATTATGGGTAGGAGCTGAAACGATTGTTGCAGTTATTGTATTGTATTGGATTGGACGGGTTTGTTAGTAGTTTTGTAACTCCGGCCGCCTTGTAAAGGGAATAGAAAATTGATTTGTCCTTCTATCTCCGTCCTCTGATTCGTGCAGAGAAATAATAGATTAAGCGAATTATAAATTATAGCGAAGGCATGTTTGCAGTTCAGCGATCGATAGCTGGTACCAGTCATAGAGTATGACGGTTTCAGTACCTAGTACGTACCCAGTACCCAGAGCCGAGATTAATATCGTGATTACAGAAGGTTTAGCTTGGACGATCGATAAAACCCTATATCGATACGATATTGACCAAATCCGTCATCTATGGTCAGTTATTATCAGTATTAGTCAGTCAGTTTTCTATTTGTCAACACGGTCAATGATGATTGTTAACAGATATTCCGACCGACACTGATACATTTTAGCACGGCCTCCATAATATCAGATAAGTTTCTGTTAACTGCAATACACACAATATACACATTTTTTAATACTGTCGTTCGTTATGCAAAATTACTGAACGGATTGAACTAGAATTGGAATAAGTCGTACACGCGATTTATAGACTAAAATAATGCTAAAAACGGTTTTCTACAAATTATCCAATTATTATTTTCTATTATTAAAGAGTATTTTCGCTCTGGGTTAGCTGAAATCCCGAGCAGATGGTTTACAAAGCGTCTCTTGGGCCTTGGGCCAGTCCTGCGGGAAGCAACTTGCTCTATATCGCTAAAACTTGACATTTTATCAGTCATCGAAGCTTTGACATCCCTTCCAGGCCCCCTAGCTCACTCGATCGATAAGGATTGATAGGATAACTATCGGTAACTTCTCATCGTTTCCCTGCAGATTGCCAGCGAATAAGTGACAGTTCACAATAACTAAATGTCCTTAATATATTCGACATCAACTGTCGTTTGGACGTAAGCAATCTGAAGATGTCCTAGAGAACGATGAAACGTTACCAAAAGTTATCCTATCAATCCTTATCGATCGAGTGTGCTAGGAGGCTAGGGATCACATCTGTAAGCCTGAGTGGCGCGCGGGGTGAAAAAACTAACCAATAAACCATTCGAGATCAAAGAACTAATAAATTTATCATTGAAGAAGAAGATTTGCGACCATTATCTTTTATTATTTTTCTGTTTCTTGTTCATTTTCATATTTTAATTTAGATTATTAGTGTTATCTTATTCTTCAATGATATATTACATTAATGGGAATAATCTTCAAAAGTTATGAAAAGAGAGTTTTTCTTATAAAAAAATAATAAATATACGCTTGGAAATCTGCATTATAATTACGTGATTTGTTACAGTTTTATATTTTGTTCTATTTTATTCATCGAGAAGAAGTCAATAGAACACAGGTGGTCTCTTCAAAGTGTTCTTATGTTCTTGGATCTTGCGTCGAATATAGTTGGCGAAACGAAAAATATCTACAAATGATAGAAGCGTACCAAATTTTCAGATGTCTCTTAGATCCAACGCATGGAAAAAAAAACAAGTAGAAAATAAATAAATAAATTATGAAAATAAGACTCTCCCTTCTTTTCTTTTTCGGTAATTGAGTCATGTAGATAAATGCAGCACTTGAAATCATAATATCGCTCTCACTGTCGGACGTGGCGTAGTGGACACTACCACTGATTGTTGATGAGTGCGAGGTGCGAGCGATGAGTATTTGCTCGTCTGATCTAAACATCCCTAGAGCACCTGCAAGAATTCTAGATTTTTTTTTCTCGTTTTCGTTCGTTAATAATCTTTTGTAGTATTTTTTTTTAAATTTAATCTATTTCTATACTTGTACATACATTTAACAAATAATTATTATGACACAGAGAACGCCACTGGCTGGTGGCAGACGGCTGTCATCAACGTTGCCCGGCGTGACGTCAACGCCGCCGAATTCACGAATAAAATCAAACATGGCGTTTCGGGGGCAAATCAAAAATATCATATAAACCATATATTCGTCAACATATTCCTTCATAAGTCGTAATTTTTTTCTTAAATTTTCGAGATTAAAAAAATGAAAATACACCATAATTGGATTGTATAAAAGTCATTTTCATGGTTTCAAGATTTTTTGCTTATCGGCATATATCAACCAATGCTTTACATACATATATATTCCATACATACATACGTATATTGTTTACGATAATAATTATAAATGGTTTGTTTTGAAAATTATTCTTTCTCGATGATCTGAGCATATTATAAAGTACGGTAAAAAAAAATATATATATATTCTGAGTATGTTTTTGTAAAAATATCTTTAAATTAGGTGTCTACCCAAAAACATTATAACAAAATTGTTTTATTATATTTTAAAGCTTTATATGACTTTATATGCATTTATTATTGCGGCAATTACTCTAAAATACAAACCGGCCAAAAAAAAAAAAAATAATAATTCCATTCGTGAGGCATAATGATGAAATAATTAGTTGAGAATTCAATGGATAACCGGAGAAAAATTATTATCAATTGTATTTAAAATGAGTATTCAGAAATGATTGATAGTCAAAATGTGCTCATTCTTGGTAAAACCCAAACGCCTAAACACATACAAATCATATCACAATAAATTAATTATGAAGCATGATGAAGGTAGATAATTTACAAAAAGATATGTTTGCCTTATCCATAGACAGACATTAGTATTTGTGTTAGGGCTCTTCAAGAATAATAGGTCCTAGTTACAAACAGGTTTATTAATAGATAATATTTACGATTTTCCCAAAAAAATTATACTTCTGGGTCTCACGACCGACTATAGCTGTCTAGGAATTGGATCTGAGGATCTGAGGACTTGAGCTATCCCCGACTGCCCATCTGGACATCTGTCGGAACTTGACGTAACATCTAAGCCTAACGGCATCTACCCGAAACAACTGAAACTACGTGTCATTCGAGGACACTAGGTCCACTAAATAAATTACTGCCTAAGCCAAAAGTATTGAATTCCGTAAGTCTAAACTTAAACTTTAGGGCGCACAGATACGTTTTAGATTTTCACGGCCAAAAGCATTTTCGTTGTTTGTATTTGGGGTGTTATGCCGTGTTGCGCTACCTCCTTCTTTAGCCGACGTTTCGGACAGCGTTGCAGTGTCCATTGAAGTGGACGATCACACATCGTCGGATCTGCCGGATCTGCCCTGATGATGGACACTGCAACGCTGTCCGAAACGTCGGCTAAAGAAGGAGGTAGCGCAACACGGCATAACACCCCCAAAACAAACAACGAAAATTTAGGGCGCACAGTTTACACCTGCGCTGAGCGAGCGGGTTTCCTACAGAGCAGCGGACCATCCCTTGTATTGGAATCTTCTCTATTATTCTCGAATTTTGTAGGTGATACCTAAAGGGATGTTGTATTTATTTATTCAATTTCTACGGTAAAATATACGATAAACAATAGTTACATGACACAATTAGAACAAATTAGAACCGTAAGAAAATATTAGCAATCATATTAAATAAAGAATAACAAATTAACTGTGGCATTTGATTGTGAAATGTCATCAGAGATATGAGCAAGAGATACAAATTTATACAAATTCTATAGTATAAATAAGGTAAACTTAGATTAAATTAATATTGATTGAAAAGATATGATAGCATAGCCCTCTTGTACCTACTTTCCGTGCAGTTAAATATATCCGCTACATCTGCGTATCTATTACTAACTGCATGCAACCTAGGTACAAGTGAGTTTTTGGAATATGTACTTACTCAGTCCTGGTGTTGTTGCATACAGGTTTAAGTAACGATAGTACATTGAAAATTAAAACTCTCCAAAACAAAATGACTAGAAATTGTTACATAGTTAATGCCCAAGAAATACAAAAAAATTTAAACAGGACTTTAGAACGAGTAGCTCTCGTAGGTATATGCAATTCAATGAGGTTAATTAAATCGGGACTGTCTATACTACCATTCACAAATTTGAACATAAATGTATGAAGTATTTCTACAGTAAATGCTCGGTGCAAGCTGCACCCGTTGTTGAATATATGGCGCTATAGGTAGGTAAGTAAGACTATGGTATACGTGCCTTCCATGGTGTAGGTATAACGTATAACCGATACAGATTTTTTTGGCTATCGGGACAGGGGAACTAGGGTTTTCCAATCCCGCCCCCTTTTTGAATCCCGCAGCATTGAAATTAGAAATCCCACGGTATTTTTGTTATACAGTGTGCTATAATATAATATATAATTCATTATTATTATTATGGTGTTAATGTCAAGGTTTCATATACTTTTTATTCATTTATTCGGTATGAATTTTATTTGATAATAGTATCTATGATATAAATAAAGACAATGAAAATGGAACTAATAAGTATTTTAACAAGTTGAAAGAATAAAATAAAAAAACACACACAAACTGTCAATCTCCATCCTCTCCATAGTAATTTGTGATTGATCGTCTTTGATAATAGTAATATTTTTTTAATATGTGTAAAAACGTAACCTTAAAAGTATTTTGAGAAGACTTTGATAAAAAAAGTTCGCCAATAAAATAGTTTATGGAGAATCCTGTCACATATATTTTTACCAAAGCCCCTCTCATTCTCTGCTCCCATGTTAGTTGGTAGGTGGTGAGACTGTCATCAAGAATGTGTGTGCTAACTGAAGGTATTTCCTTCTGATACCTCCGTTCTTAAAAACGGACATCTCTTTCTTCAAAATGGATTGTAGATCTTAAAGTCTCCTTATCGTTTAAGCATGTTTTTGTAGTAAATTAAGTATTTTTCAATCACGCAAATCCCACATATCCAACAAACCCCACAAATCCCTCAAATCCCGCAAATCCCGCACATGAAAATTCCTTAAATCAGCAGGATCTAATATTGCTCAAATCCCGCGGAATTGCAAACCTTAAGGGGAACTCACATTTTGAATTTGCTTTTGAACCCCCACCCCCTTTTCCACGTTACCGGGACCGTCCCTAAACATTGAACCTACGATACCCACTGAAGAGATAAAACGGTGAAAGTGTGTTGTATGCCCAAAGTAAGGTCAATTCATCTAACTGAGAGTGAAATTTTTGATCCAACATTTACAAATATCGAAAGCCTTTCTTGAGGAGATATGCAAATTTTATCGTTTGCCCGGGGCCTAGGAATCGAAAAATCATATGGCTTATCCAATTGGCGACACCAGTTCCCTTTTAAATCAGAATAGATCACACTTCTAACACTTTCGTTTTTCGATGATGAGATCTACTAATATTTGACATAATCTTTCCTTTACAATTTGATGCCGTGAATGGACCGCTTTCTGGAAACGGGACAATCATTCCTTCGTGAAAACGGGACAGGGTTCCTAAAACGGGACGGTCTCATTCAAAACGGAACGCACGGTCAAGTTATGTATATTTTACTTCATAGATGATGCATACATTAACCACCTGAATGTTGTTGAGAATTGTTCCTGAATGTTGTTAAAAAGCTATAAAATGGTGCCCCAGTTTATTATGCAGATGGCAACATTTGAACAATGCAGTTTACAAAGGTACCTACCTAGACAGGTACTTCGAGTTTCTTGGCCATTCTTGGGTTTCTGGATTTAAAAGATATTTATGTTTATGGTTTTGTGTTTTACTACACGCAAACAGGTCATTCGGTGAATTAATTCTATACTAGTAAGTGCCTACGTAAAGATTGCAACAAAGATCAGCCTATAAGATAAAAATAATATATATAAACGGTTCTAAGAGCGTTGTTAAAATATTATATCACAGCTGGGTACCTAGAGACCTAGAAAATATCTATTTCAAAATAGGATTCATTATATCCCGTAATTTTTCATGAGTATGGCACCAGAAAAACATAATATTATTGCTCTTGGATAAATTCTCTGTCCTACCCATATATTGTCCTACCTTCTATAGTACCCACCCTTCTAATTTTTAAAATAATTTTTGTGATCCTCTCCACGAGAGACCAAATTTGATCTTTTTGTAAATAAATTTAACATGGAATTTATCCGCTAAGGGTTGAAGAACTAGTAAAAAGAATGTTTAAATTACTAGAAAATAATATTATTGTGTAGGAGAATAGAATGGCTTTTTGTTGAAAATTTCATAATTTGTTAGCCGGCCGACAGAGGTTGCTGCGGCTCTGGATGAGCGCCGTTGCCGCATCGCGCCGCGCCGTCGCGGAGTGGGGGCGCCACAGTTCTCCTTGCATCAAGCTCACAGCCGCTGAACTCTATTTCTAACTAATTGCGATGTAGAAAGGAACGCGAGTTTATACTCTGCCACTACCGTAGTAAATATACTTGATAACCCTTTTTAAATGGTGGTTATATACTGAACTAGAAACTCAACTAAGCTGAGATGGGCTTTTAAACTCGTTCCCCGTTCACTGCTCTCCGGTGATGTAATGCCGAAATAAAAATTACCCTAGGAAAGAAAGCAAAAAATCCCCCAAAAATACTCCTAAGATCAGCTTTGATACATTTGCTCGATATCAGGTTTTTATTCAAAATTACTCCTTTATACATATTTATAAATTGTTCAGAGTAAAAATTATATGTACTTCTAAATCATGACTTGACCGTTGTTTATGTAAATATCAGCAAACTCTCACGCAAACATTACATGGATATTGTATCAACAGTTTAAAAAAGAACTGAATTAAAGTGAATCCAATTGGGGGTAGCCCATGGTTGTTGATATTTTTTTTCAACCCAACGGCAGATTTGATAACACCCTCCTTGATAACGACGGTTTAATTTTTTTCAATATCCTAATGT
Source organism: Limnephilus auricula (assembly GCA_951813805.1). Taxonomy (NCBI): domain Eukaryota; kingdom Metazoa; phylum Arthropoda; class Insecta; order Trichoptera; family Limnephilidae; genus Limnephilus; species Limnephilus auricula. The sequence goes on along the minus strand of OX638388.1, from coordinate 46,196,641 downwards.
TTATTATTGTATTAGCAATAAGGTAATGAAAGAGCGAGGTGGGGTGCCGAATGAAATATAGTTGCGTGTTATCCCACTTACGGCATCCATATATACAGGATGTAACAGACGTACCCGAGAGATTTTACCCAGCGATTCCTGAGCATATTTGGAGTTATTAATGTATTTGTCATTTTGTTGTCCGATAATATTTTTTTTCAATTAAAAGCAATTTTTTTTTCGATCACACGTCGCTACTGATGCCGTAGCTATCGGAAATACCGCGTCACGATGGGTTTGAGTGAAACATGCGCGGTTTCGTGCATGAGGCATGCCGCTAGAATGAGATACAACTCTAGAAACAAACTCAGTGGCGACGCGTGGTGGAAAAATATTTTTAATGTGAAAAAAAAATGTTATCGGACAGCCAAATGACAAATACATTTATTACTCAAAATATGCCCAGGAATCACTGGGTAATACTAAACTAAAAAAAGTAAATATATATATATATATTTTTTTAATTTGAACTCTAAATATCTTGTCTTTTATTGAATAAAAGAAAACGTTGCCAAATGTCTAAAACTTAAAATCAAAGATTTAAAATTGTGCACATGAAATTTTTGGTAAATAAAGAAGTAGTACTCCGCTTCACTTGACCAATCATGGCGTCGAATACTTCGTGTAAGTGATTTAATATTAACAACCTTTTAAATGCATCCTCTTTCGTCTCCGCCAACGTAAATACCAACTTTTCCTGATAATAAAGCTAAATCTAACTATTTAAAAAAGAAATATTCCTTATAAACTTTCAGGCAGAGAACGAAAAGTTTATCAATTTTTTTTTCAATCTTTTTTCAATTTCCCCATATTTAAGGAAATTTCCCTAGTTATCACACCACTGCTGCTCTCGGCATTCGCCGCCGCCGGGCCGCAGTTGTGCAGCTGTTGTGAACTTGGCGGTACGTTTGTCAATTTGGAACGTTCTCCAATTTCGAAACGTTATTTTCGAAACCAAGTGACGCTCTGATGTGTTTCAAATGTTTTGATTATTAAAATCGGTGTCAAAACAAAGCAACAAAAACATTTCTTGAACATAAATTGAATCGTGTGCAGTCTACTATCGTTACATTGTATTTTACTGTGATTTTGTGAAACGCGAGGGCAACTAACTGTCTTAGTGGCGTCAAGACGTTCAAATACAACATTTTGAAAGTGAAGTGTCACAAGAGGCTGTCAGAAGTGACATATTAATCTTCTATAAAAAGTAAGCTAATATGTATTTTGTTATGATAACAACGCTGCAAACTTTCACCAATGCTTCGCCGAGCCATGCAAAGTGAAAAGAAACTGGTATTTTATTGAATGCACCGATTTATCGAGCGGTTGTATACCGTTATTTGAGAGGTTAAACTAGTAATTATGCATTTTTTTATTATTTATACTGCTTTTAAATTATTATGTTTATAAACCTACCTCTATTATTATGACTGTGTTTGCGTCAATTACAAACTCAACTTGGCTAAGTGAAATAATTAAATCGAAATAATTGTAATCATAAAATGTAATACAGCTTATAAATTTTCTAAATAATATAGCTTTGTATCATCCATTATCCAGTAACTAATAGATAAGTTAATTCTGAAATAATCCTCGTTATCTATACAAATATGGTTGAGTGCATGTAGGGGCTATTGTATTGAACTGAAAATAATAAACATTGATGTAAAATTTATTCATGTAAACTTTGTTTGAAAGTAAATTACTAAATTTTGTCGCATTGAATTGAACATTGATTGCTCACGGCTACTACATAATGGTGATTGTATTTTAAGTTAGGGGACCTATACATCATTTCACATGGCGTTATCTGTATTTATTCAATAGGCAATTACAACACGGAACTATGATGCACGAGAACGTCAAGAACTTTACTAACAACGGATATTTGCATATACACAATTATGATTCTAAACGAGCCATTCGTTTTGGCGGTCAATTATAGAGCGACATTCCCTATATAAATCACAGGAACTAGATAGGTACCAACACAACCAACATGCATGCAAACTATTTAGCTAAAATAATGCAACGCAGCCTACTTTCATTGTTTTGTTGTGCTTATTTTTAACCAATCATGTTTTTTAATGGACACCGATTACTGATATGTGTAGGTTGAGAGAGATACGTATCAAACATATGTATCCATTGCAATAGCTAGCTAATCACGATTAAATTCAGTGATGCAGAACCCTTGGCCCACTTTAACATTTATTACGGCCCACTTTGCTAAATTTGAGTGTCTCAAGAAAATTCTTGAGACCAATAAAAAATGCGACAGGCGTAGGTACCAAGAAACAGGAATGCAGTAGTTAGGTACCTACTTTACATTCGCGGATTTAAATTTATTCTTGAAAATGTATGGTTGGTACCTACCCACTTCTTGCAGTGCAGGTAGGGTTGCCAGATGGTCCAGATAAAAAAATGAACCTTTTTTTATCAAAGGGTCCCACCTTTTTTTTGGTACAATTTGTCGAACGCTGCACACATATTGTTCCATTTTCAACAGATTTGGTGCTGATTCATCGTTGAAAAACCTACACCACATATCAATGGATTTTTCTTCAAGTGAAAGATAAATACTTTGAAGTGCAGCCAATTCCTCATAAAGATTTCACGCTCACGACTTTTGCTCTGTAAATTCTCTCGTGAGTGAGGTAAATATATCGCGAATTTAAAAAAAAACGGACATTTTATTGACCCGACAGCCGTTCAAAAAACCGTTCTGTCCGGTCGAAAACCGGACATCTGGCAACCCTAAGTGCAGGACGTTCTATTTTAAGATGCATTGTTTCCAACGTAACACATAAAAATTGCACACACCGCAATAATTACTGTAAACATACATAATAATATAATACGTGTGCTAGTTCTCTGCGGAGGATAGTTATAACATAACAAAACCAGTCTGCAGCAATAATTAATAATAAACCCAATAAAATAATTCTTGGAAAATTACCTAATTGACCATACTGTTTTAAAAAGGTTGTCCATCACCGTGTATTGAGTAATTTCGATGACTTCATTTTACGATGTCGGTGTAAGGGATTCGTGAATATAATATGTATTAGTATTAAATTATTTACTGGTTGAAATTTCCGTAATAATCTGGGCAATTTCATAAATATATGACTTCCATTTTTTCAAAAATTCTTCATATTTTTCGCCTGGTTCCCGCCAAAATTTCTGACAACCTCTGTCTGTAAAATTTTTGTTGTACCTTTCAATATTATAATAATTTTATTCATTTATGTGTCCAGAAGTCGAGCACGATTATATACTTTTTTATTATCGAATAGATTGATAGTATTTAATGAAAAATGTCTTATTTTTAATTTTTTAATATATTTTATGGGAAATGAACCGGTACTATTTGGTTTTGTTTTATGACGTCGTGCTGTCTTATATTAGGAGTTAGCCCTCCTAACGGGCGTTTTACACGGTGCTTTTTTCTTTTTGTTTCCATACAATTTTCAATGTGACCTTACAGCGGGGTAGGTACCTCCTCAGTAAGGACACATTCTTTTCAAACATTTTTTGTAAAAAAGTAAAAATACAATAAAATATTAAGGGTCGTCTTTTCACACGGATTTATGATGAAAAAAGGACGTTTACTATTTTGCTTTGATTATATAAATGTCTATATAATCAAAGCTATTTTGGTGCCGAATTTCGTACAGTGTAAGATGGCGGACATTATTTGACATCTTCTGTCGCCTATCATTGTTATACGTAATTGAATTATGTGGAAATGTTGCATTTTTATTTAGTTCTATATTTAGAATGTTGATTAAAAGGCTATAACGTAATATTATTAATAATTGTGAATGAGTTTTACTGTTCGGTATCGTGAATTTTGCGTGTATTTTTGATGATTTGGTGAGGGCAACGGCGTTTTCATATTGTGATCTGTGGTTATGTTCAAGGCTTTGACAATTTAGTACTTTTTTGACAATTTAGTACCTCCGTCCCAAAATGTTAATTCTTCTCTAATGTCAACTCTGTAAGTTAATATAACTAAGAAAATAATGATCGTGTAAAGAAAATATTTTTTATACTGGTACCGTCAAAGTTCCATATGGGATCGATATGAAAAATAGTCAAAACCACACGGTTAAAACAAATCAATATTATAAATTGCCATTTCAAAAGAAATTGTCGCATCACTCGATAATAATAATATTATGATCAATGATCAAGTTTCAAATCTCCGTTTTATTTTTATAAATACATTGCAATTTATATTTAGCTTAAACCGTCATTGTTTATATTTTTAATAATAAAGCGCACACACCATCACACACCATCACATCCCTTAATAACCTTGGCCTCCAATTACTGGGAAATACCGTCCAAGAATTAACCCGTGACTCATTTGCCTATGTGCTGTATATTTGATAATAACACCTGCCATTAATTCAGTGTATTAACTCCATGTATCATATCAAGAAACGCTAATATTATTGATTATTTTCCTTATATTTAGTACCTGCTTATTGCATCACGGGATGTTTGCCTCGGTAATAACGATATTTTCAGAATCGTGCTCGATATTTCCTACCTACTAATGATTATGTACGTGTTTTTCAAAACATTAATTGGTTTCCACTTTTTAATCAACAACGCCATATTTGACACGTTTATTTCACGAGAAATATGATAAATATCGACATGAACTCATTAGGCATGTGTCACATTTCGATACCGACCAACCTTCTATAAGGTATCCAAAGCAGGAAGTATGTCCGCAAAATGTCGCACGTGCCTTATTCAAATGCTATCTTCATTCGACAGAAAATACAAAGATGTGAGTGTGATGCTCTTTCAAGAGAAGTCTCATTTGTGTTAATGTCGAAAAGGCAGTGCCTTTCGGTACAAATCACGAATGTAGCAATCTAGAAGGTATCCAATCATATTCAACCGTTGTCTTCATTCAGCACAAAAACATACACGTGTGTGTGTGATGCGGTCGAAAAGGCAGTGCCTTTCGGTACAAATCACGAATGTAGCAATCTAGAAGGTATCCAATCATATTCAACCGTTGTCTTCATTCAGCACAAAAACATACATGTGTGTGTGTGATGCTCATTCAAGGGAAGTCTCATTTGTGTTGGTGTCGAAAAAGGCAGTGCCTTTCGGTACAAATCACGAAGTAGCAATCAATGCCATCTGTTGGTATCTCTAGTAATTAATACAACTTTTCTAATTAAATCAATTAAGTTTTTTATGCCAATGAGTTTTATTTTTTATACTTCTTGCCCTAATTAAAAATCTATGTACGCCACTTGTATGTTATATACCTAGTAATTATTATAGCATTACTAGTTATATAAAATAGTACTAGGCAAGTACGTTTAGTACATGATTATTCTCCAAAGACATACCAATAAAGATTTTTTACGCCTTTTTTTGTATTAAGCTTAATCATATAATATCAATCATGTATATGCAAATCATTTTAAAGAGGACCCGTTTGAAAGGGCGCGCTACGCCGCTCAAAAAGAAGAAGATGGAGAGATACGACAATACGAACGTGAGAGCGAGCGCGCTAACATTAAAAACCATAAAATTCATGCGAAAATTGTGAAAATGTTTAATAAAAGACGACTCGTTTCAAAAAGAGCAAAAATCTCTTGGGGGATGTGTCAAGTAGCATTTAAAGAAACATTATGAATTTTTTCAAACATATAACTTGTAAAATAACATGAAACAAACGTGTTAATAATAATTTGTGGAGCATACTATGCGATTTATTTCTATCGAGGGAATTTCAAATAATTACCGTTTCGGCATGGGGAATGTATAGATACTATCTTAAAGAATAACATATATTTTTTTAAGAGCTTAAAAACTTCAAACGCTTAAAGAAAACGTGTCAGAAATCGGTAGAAATTGGCAGAGCGGCCCGTTAATGCATACCGATAGAATCAATAAAGGTTTTTAGTTTTTTTACTTTTGGAATACCAGCTTGCAATCACCTCTTACGCCGCAAATGCCCAAAGATACTGGCTGAGTAGCTACATTTAAATTTAGACATTTGCCATTCAATTTGACAACAAAAATTAATCAAAATATTTCTTAATCCATCCAGTGCTACCTCGACGAGTACGCCACTATACAGTCTCACTTACGCTCTCTAAATAAGTAACTTACAAAAAATAAATTCAATCATATTTTAAAGCGTAATCAAGATCGGAATGAATATGAAAATAATCGCTTATGACTTGTGGTAGTTACCCCTTTCTACGACATACGTACCTGGAATTATTACGCACGTCTGAATATGTTAGTATGTGAGTATGTTTGAACGTTCTTCCAACTTTCACTGATCTCTCTTCTTCGATGCATGCTATGAGGCAGAAGTAATAAATAACATATCGATCGTCCATTGATTAGACATCTCCAAATGCAAAGTTTTGAGATAATCATAAATAATAATGAAATAACACAAAAATCTATACATGTATTAAGTTCTTATAATAAATAAATACATTAGGAAAGCAGTATTCGAATGTTCACCATAAATTAAAATATTATTTACACGTATCTGTGTTTTATATATTAAATAATATGCTATAGAATAACACCGGCATGCATAATGGTCCGGTACATTAGTATGCCATTTTGAAATATCCTACTAGCGACCCAGAAAAAGTTATTCATAATTGATTTGATGGTGTTTATGAGTAATGTAGAGTGTTGCACCAGATAGAGGGTACACTTTTACATATAACTGTATACTCAACTCAAATGTCGATTTGTCATAGATGTCTGACTTATTAATTAACTGCACGATAGATGCCTTCAGAATTAATTGAACAGATCAGGGACGATAAATTCACGAGAGAGGTTTTATTAGATATTGCTTTTGTTATGTACGTAAAAGTTTTCCGGCAACTTTAAATCGGCTTTATCTCGAGAAATAAAAAAAAAATCGCATAAACTAAATTAACAATCTAATTATTGGTTTTTATGTTTGATCGCGAAATAAGAGCGATCCACGGTCATTCAATTACCGTTGCATTCCGAATTGATTGAACAATGCTTGTCGTATGTACTGACTGATTCAACTCGATACTGTCTTATCACTTATCCATTCATTGTAAGCGGTGTTTTGTTTGTTGATTGATTATTGATTGTTATTTCAGTTCCTTCTACGAACATCACCGACATGTCGCTGGCGAGCCTCCACCCCACGGAGCTGAGCACCTCGAGGGACCGGTGAGTACTTGCCCTACCTACTGAATTCAGAGGGCACGGTGGCCCAATCACTCTGTTTGGTCAATACACAAGGTAGACTGGGGACGATTGAAACACGTCATCTCAATTTTCTCGAAAACTATGATATCCAAGAGTGTGACGCAACACTCGAAACTCCATCAGATTTTTTGGGACCCGTCGTCAATAGCCGGCGAGTGACACAATTATGCATGGGAAACATGATTGGATTTCGAGCTCAAAAGTTAGCATTTTAGTTTATGTTATAACTCATTTTACTCTCGCAGCTTGACCAAACGTTTTATTCCATTCTCTCCTTTATCTATTTTAAAGTATTTATATTGCATTTCCGTGACATTAATGTATATTTAAACGGCTTATTTTTGACCTGGAAGTAAAGTATGGTACATTGGCTCAGTTGGTAGAGCTGCGCCCGGCAAGGCGAAGGTCCTAGGTTCGAGTCCCAAATGTGACCGTGTCTTTTTCTGATTTTTTGTTTCAGATTTCGATTGAGTTATGGAAATATTATCTTCATTAATTAAAATAAAGTAAAATTGTTTCAACCATTCCCAGTCATACCCATAAATATTATCTATACCTACTCCGTCTTATAAAGGCTAGCCTTAACACGCTACGACTTATCGTATGTTTTATCTGTCATGCAAAACGGAAGACAATACGTACGTTTTGTGAAGTATTCACACAATAACGTCTTTATCTCTATTTTAACTTAAGATCTCAGTTCCAATTTCTGCGTTGTGGAGTCCAAATATATATATATACAATATATTGATTTGACTTTTGTATTTTACAATATGCTTGTGAACAAGGGCGTATATAAAGGGGGTATACCCCCTATCGGCTTCAGTATTGCATAGGAAAAAAGAGAATCGTTCTCGTAGATCACATTTCTGGAAAATATGACATTATTATTTGCACCATTTCTATAAAACAATAATCTAAGAGTACTATTATCTTTGTTTCAACGCAATACTAAGGCCGGCGAGGGGAGGAGGCTTTGAACCCCTAAGCCCCCCTTATATAGACCTTGTTCACAACCATTATATCCCCAACGAATTCTAACGATTTTGGTTTAGTTTGATGCTAACTAACCTAAAAATGGACGTGAAGTTGTAACATCTGTTTACATGCTCCGTTTTGTCATCAGTTCTCGTAAAATATAACGCCTTTCCTGTCACCGCATTCTGATTCGGTGAGATTTAAGGGTCAGTTGTGTCGGAAAATTTCACGTTTGAATTTCCTTCAAATCGTCAATCACCGCAACATTGGGTTTTTCAACCTCCGTTAGACGAAATTTCAACGAAAATTTCATAGAAATGTTTCAAAAATGAAAAGATTCTTTTTTCCATTTCAAATTTGACACGCAATCACGTCTTCATTCATTTCAAATACGAAATGGGTTATTTCAACTCTAAAATAACGTTCGATAAATTTGAAAATTTCACTCAGTGTTCCCCGCCGAATCACAATTTTGACGTCTGCGCATACGCCCCCATTGAACGCTAAACGTTCGAATTCGGCTGATCACATTTCTATGGTATTTTAGTTGAAATTTCTTCTGACGGAGGTTGAAACAAGCCAATTTTTCGGTGAACGACGATTTGAAGGAAATTCAAACGTGAAATTTTCTGAAACAACTGATTCTTATTGTTTTTGTGTTCAATTCGTAGAATTCCATTTAATTTTATTTTATTTTTATAAATTTATTTTAAATTTAATAATGTTTATTACTAAGTTCTGTAAGTGTTTTAGTTTTTATTATTGTGAGGCCATTTTCAAACTGTGGTGTTCCAAATTAGACGACGATATTTATACGATTTAAAATGTCAATTTGAAAGTGAGTAAATTGATTTATTATCGGTTAAACCGATTTCTTGGGAAAGTAATAGGTTCTCCCCCATGGGTATTTTGAAATTTGTAAATGTGTTCTTAATAAAAAAAATAAAAAAATTCGTAGCATGCAAACCAGCCTTTAGATTCTTACGCACTGCATCAGTATCAGAATAGTATTCGGTCATACGACCGGTTTAACGCGGTTTCAGTTAAACCGGACTTACGCCGACCCCACGCGCCACGACATATTTACACCGCAACTATAAAGATCAATATTACCAATTAGCGTAATAGAAATTATTAACAATCGATAATACCTATTCATTAGTATTCTTACAGAAGATACAGATCACCAATACTCATTATTTTCTTAATATTTAATTGCAGACTGATTATACCTATTAATTTGTATTAGTACTTGGTTAAAAATCAATAAAACGTATAATAATATCGGAAAAGTCTAGTTATCTATTATACATAGATATTAGGTACAAGAAACATTTTCCGCAATTTTCTTTATTTTTATTTTATTTTAATAATCAAGGAGTAGGAATTCAAATTAATCTTGTCAGTTGTTTCGTTTACCCACGAATGTTGTATAAATAAATAAAATACTTAAAAAAAAACAATTTTTAACGACATCGTTTCCGCGTTTCGAAATTAGTGACAGAAAAATACACATAATTTATATTTTAACATTTTTTTGTTTGTTTATTTAATCACTTATCGTTTCCTCGTTGTTACTAATTGATATATTGATGTGCAAGGTGCAAATTAAACGCCAAGGGCATTGATATAATACCATCATCATCAATGCCGAAAGCATGTTATATTGCATCAATCGTCATCGTCAATGCCCAAAGCATGTTAGATTGCATCTATCGTCATCGTCAATGCCAAAAGCATGTTAGATTGCATCAATCGTCATCGTCAATGTCGAACGCATTTTAGATTGCATCTATCGTCAAATGCTCTTTATCTGTTTTCCTAATCCTTACGAGAATACGTCGATATGTGATTATTTTGTGTCTGTAATTTCACTAATTTCGCAAAGAGTAAAGTTCTACATTCCTGAGATAGCCTTTATCGTGGATAGATAAAACTAACTGATTTCCTATAAAAATGATCTATTGCAGGTCATATAGGCATGCAATATCTACTAGTGATGATGCGTTTAACAATGTGAAGCCTCGGAAACAGATCTCCAACCAAGTTTTTTGAAGAAATTTCTCAAATAGATGGAAGAATGGTAATTTCTCTCGATTAGTGTCAACAGGTTTTCCAATTCTACCTTTTTACAATCTGTTGACTGCTGATGAAGACAAAGATAAAACATAGAACAAAATATTTAATCTTTTTATTATTTTATAATTTCTTGCGTGTTCGTGTGTTTTCAACGCACAAAAACAACTTTATTGTTGTTTTGTGAAAAAAAAACCCTCTTTTTTCAAGTAAAAAATAATAATAATTAACTTTATTGTTATATTTTTACCCCAAGTTTACAACTTGTTTTTATTTAATTAATAAACAGAGCTGACGATAGTATCATTTTATTGAAGTCTCGATATCTGCTGCCAAATATCACCTAGGATTCCATGAAGTTGATCCCCTGACAGTTAGCCCCCCCGGCATACTTACATACAATAAGCAGTAGGTTTAGGGAAAATACGGTATACCTACTTCAAAATATAACTAAGTGTCCCCGATGGGGTGTTCAGAGAGGATGTACCACCGTATAACAAAATATAACTAAGTGTCCCCGCTGGGGTGTTCAGAGAGGATGTACCACCGTATAACAAAATATAACTAAGTGTCCCCGATGGGGTGTTCAGAGAGGATGTACCACCGTATAACAAAATATAACTAAGTGTCCCCGATGGGGTGTTCAGAGAGGATGTACCACCGTATAACAAAATATAACTAAGTGTCCCCGATGGGGTGTTCAGAGAGGATGTACCACCGTATAACAAAATATAACTTAGTGTCCGCGATGGGGTGTTTAGAGAGGACGTACCACTGTATAACAAAATATAACTAAACGTCCCCGATGGGCTGTTCAGAGAGGATGTATATAAATAACAAAAATATAAAACATATTTTCATTCAAATGCATCAAGGATAACACTACTTGTCTACATATTGTATAATATACATATTCGAGTAGATATATTTTATCAGCACAAGAACAAAAAATCCAACCATCCAATTTATTGAGTCTAGTTTTTTAACTGTTAATTCATGGTGGAATTCCATTGTATTAGATATGAAATTAAACAATTTTTTTTATTTTATTATTATTATTTTTTTATTTTTTTATTATTATTATTATTTTTTTTTTTCATGTTTGATCCTTCATGTTTGTAACAAAGGAGCAAAATTAGATAGATTAGAGTCACTAGAAATTAATCGCCTAACAAAGAAAATTGATCTTAAATATGTCATGAATAAACAGTTGGAACATAATGCTCAATCACCATTAATATATCCATTATAATTCACTTAGAATAATTTTACTTCAGAGAGCAGTGGTGTAATTTAAGTGTGTAATTAAAAAAATGTAATAACCCAAATGTATGGAGAACCCTAATAACAATAATTACCATAGTGCTATCAATATTTGTTAATTAAGCCCTAAGCAACAAGGAGGGAATATCCCAACATTACCAAAATAAAATATCAGTGATCACAAACCTTTCAATTATATAAATTCATATAGATTCATGTCAATTAAAAATAACCTTTTACTATGTATCATCATTCATAATTTTAATAATAAACTTTATAATTATCTATATGTATCTTAACTTAACAAAATAACTGATAATACCTTAAATTAACAAAATAGAAACATTCATCATATAGAGACAATGTTGTGCGCCCCTGCCTAAGTTTGTATAAATTCCGTAGCATAAGAATTTCAACTACCAGTCTGAAAATGTCCGTAGTAGGACGAAACCGGTCCTGGTGTAAATAAACAAGTGGAACAAAGTGAAAAAAATTGTTTAATTTCATATCTAATCCAATTTATTATTAAAGGTATTTTTGAAGTCGATTTATTAGGTTTGAAATTGATAATTAATGTTTAAAAAATATTTTTTTTACTAGCTGACCTGGCCATGCCTTGCTTTGGCTCAGTAGTTATAGTATGTTGTATCAATGTTATACTAAACTTCCCAATGTACTCAAATTAATATTAATTTATTTTAATAAAAACGTTTTAGTACATTTTAAAAATTAAAAAGTAATTGGTAAAGAGTTTCGGAGAAATTATGAGCATAATTTTTATACGAACATAATTTTTTTTAAATTTACATTATATGTATTACAAATTTATTAATTGAACTTATAAATCAGGATACGACGTTCTGCCAACCTGATTCTTTGAGCGTTGTTACTTGCCGCGATTTGTTCTGCCGATTGATTAGCTTTCTCAACACGTTTGTGTCGTGCCATTCTGCTACACGCATTGTTGAGGTTAGTTTTTTTATCGCGGCATTTTACTGAAATATATAATTGCAACAATAAAAATAAAAATAATTGAATAAAAGTAAAAATAATTTAACATAAAAATGAGAAGCAAGCAAGAAATACTTACACGTTTTTGAATTTATCATAACGTTTTCTTTTGTTATATTCAAAGTGGTATAAAATCCACAAAAAAAAAATATTACATAAAAAAATTGTGTGTTATTCTTTTGTTGTTGAATAATAATAACACAGACGACACACAACAATATAGTATAATTTTAACACAATACACAGCACACTTATACAAATGATAATACACGAAAAATTCAAGAAACTCGGTTATGTCGTAAACATGAACATATATGACGTGGAATAGACTGACGTGAAATCGAAACACAACGCCATTACCTAGGTAATAAGTAAATGCAAATTAACTCATACCACCATCTGTCAGAAACTTATGGAACTTACAAATAATTTCAAATAATTGTTGCATGAAAAACATTTAATTCGCGATAATAAATATTGAGGACAATCATCGAGATAAAAACTATCCTATATTTTAAGTTGGACCAAATCACACGCGGTAAGCCAAATTTCATCAAAATCGGTTCAGTAGTTTCGGAGTTTACCTTGGACGAACATTGTGACACGAGATTTTTTATATATTAAAAGATAAAGATAATAATAATTTCGGGGCCAATATGCGAGTTATCCCTATCCTATTCCTATATTGTACAAGACGTACACTATTTGCCAACCCTATTCGGTACTGTATGTATGTATAAGCGTGTAAGTACAAATAATAATCTACACTGTAAATAAAATTGGTTGATATTCATACCAACTTAATATTAAAGTTTTTGAAGTCGATTTTAGGTTTGAAGTTGGTAAACAATGCAGAAAAAAAATACGAGTGTGCTTTAGACCACACGACTGAAGTAAATACTTCTTTAGCTACATCTATATGTATGTCTGTATATATGTATAAAATATATACATATATTAATTTTCTACAAATATTTATTTAAATTTATTATCATTCGCCTCGCCCGATCAAGCCGTGCGCATCAACGTCCGCCCCACCCATCGCGTTTGGCGCGTCACTGGTATATAAAAATACTGAATGAAATATTTCATGCACTGGCTATGAGAGGAAGAGGAATAAAATGTGCGCGCGCTCTATCTTGCTTCTACAATGTGATGCAGCCCGTTCGCCTCGCAACCATTTCACTTTTCGTAACGCTGTAATTTCTGTAACGCATTCGCCAGTTTACCACTCAAGTCAAGCGTGCGTAAAGAAGTATTTACTTCATAAATTAAAATTTTATAATAATATCTAATAATTTCGGGGATCAACTGACGGGGATAAAATGTCGGAGGATCAACTGCAACATTTGGCAACCCTATTCTGGCGGGGGATTAAGTCAGCCATCTGACATTGTGGGTGTTCTTTGTCTGGTGTTTATCTCGCTCGTTAGGAGCCATTGGAAAGTTGAAACCTTTGCGATAAAATTGAATTCCTCGGTGCATTATTACTGTTATTAGGGTCCGAGAAGTGGTGCTTGTGTTTTTTGTTGCCGAGTTCTCAGTTTTCAGATTATTTCGCACTAGTAATGATAATGGCGTCAGTGACACGATTGTGTTGTAGGTGACTGCAATTAAGTTTAGATTGCAATCATTGTTGTTTAATTGGGTATTTGTTGCAAATTATAAACCTGATGTCAGATTTGTAATGGATGGGGAGCGGAACGAGCCACCTCGTTACGAGCTTATGTGTGCTAAGATGAGGCCATGCGAAATAATGCGAAATCATACAAAATCATGTGTTTTTGTTTTGAAAATCGATCATTTAGAAATATTATAGATGCTACAATTAAATACTGCGAGTAAAACACATCTTGGCCTTGAAAATAATCAATTATTTTTTTAATAAGACCCTTTTGTCTGGAAAAAAAATATAAGGCCTGTAAAAAATACTTTCAGGTGCAAAATCTCCTACTAATGAACCCCTTTTCGGATAAAGTTTTATTGTATAATTTGGCAAATTAAATTCTTTATAAAATGATCGGAAAGCATTTTAATATTTGTGCCAGAATTTCACAGAATAAAATAAAACACTGCAATTTCTCGCTATTTTTTCGGCATGAATCAAAATGGGCGGCGTTCAACGAATTTCGAATTGAAAATTAAACCTTATGCCGTTCGGCATAACGTTTATCTGCATTTTGTATCAGTTAATGCCCCATTTCAGTGGCGGACGGACGTCTCTAGACTCTGCGTCGCTTGGTTCCGTGAAATCGATTTTAAATTTCCTCGTCATTATAATAAACAATGCATAAAAAAGCAGTTAATGTTTTGTACAGGCCTTTACGAAATCAACCTTTAAAAAACAACTCTCAAATACCTCAAAACTTTCCAAAAAAGTCTTGTCAAGTATTTTTAAATCGCCTCCCAAAAAGAGGTGGGGATTCCGATTTCGAATTTTCCAAGGACTAGTGGATCACCTAGTTAGGAATTGCAGAAATCGATAAGATGTCAGATTACAGTGAATTATTTAGTTCTCAGTAGCGATAGGCAGAATCAAGATAATAAATGCATTTCGAAATGTCGACTGAAATAAATTAGTAAACGGGGTCAAAATTTATTCGATTGAATTATGTACATAAAATATTATCAAATATTCTGATAGTAATATCGCACACCCGTAGAAAGAGTGGAAGGTACTCTTAGTATCGCCCTAGTGTAAGACCACCATTCAGAATTGAAACGTTGCTTGAAATGGCTTTAGCCGTGTTTAATGTCTAGATCTGAATAGCCAGGTACTTTCCCACCTTCCTCTTCCTCGTCTCCTTCCCTTTCCCACTTACCTTCAGCCTCATAACATACCCCAATTGGGGATGCCATAGTCTCACTGGCTCTCAGTTGGGACTCTTGTGAGGTATTCACTATAAAAAAAGAAAAGTGTCGTAAGTCAAAATGTTGATTTTTAAATGAATAACAAGCGGTCCCGTCAGAAAGAGATACTAGCGACATTTTACGGAGATGGAGTGATCTAATTCAAATACGGTTTTTGTGGGGTTTAGATAATAACAATCAATTTGCTTTTCAAAGATAATACGAAAATTTTGACTTATGACAATTTTCTATGGGATGTGCGATATTATTTTCGCGATCTTTTATTTTTTCCTTAAATTTAGAGATTTCTTAATTTTTTTTTTTTTGAAGAATTGATTTATTAATTCATCAATAATAAAATGAATTATTAATTCAGCAGTATTTATGAAGAAAGTTAGATATTATTATTAAAATTCGAAGTCAGTAAATATTATACCAGGTATCAATGCTAGTAGTATAAAGCCAAAATACATTTTATTTTTCTCCTAAACAGGTAAAGCGATTTTTTTTCTGTCCAAAAAAATATAATATTATTAAACAAAAGCATCCAGGAATTGAACACAGGACCTTAGCCTTGCTGGGGCTCTGCTTTAACCACTGAGCTTTATATATTTACTTTTTGATTTTTTTTATCCACAAGCATTTTACTGTATTTTGAAATTATGTAAAAAGTTATATTCGAAATGTATAAAATGTATAAAGGGGAAAAAAACTCTACTTGGTTCAAATTCACCGCCCATGGTTCGTTCAAGCAGTCTTTCTGCCAACGGAATTAGAAAATAGCTGCCTATATAATAATTATAGTTAGTAATTGCTTCTAATGGAGCGAGATCAATAGAATTACTATCCAAGTAATTTATTCATTTCTGGTCCCCACTATAAAGTGGTAATTCAGTTAGTTTATTGTTTAGTGTTAGTTATGTTTGTTCAAATTGATTTCTGCCCCCCCCCCCTGCAATATAGCTAAAGTTATCACTGTTATCAGTCTTCACGTAATGCGATGGTCTCTCACCAGGGTGATACTGAGATGCTCTCTCTCTCTGGAATGAATTAAAATTTATTTTCACTTTGCCAAGTTGATGCTGGGATCAAAACCAAAGATCTTGTCAATCATTTGAGTGAAGTTTTGTAATGATATTGATTAGAGAGGTTAGTTTTTAAACCACTTATTAGTAACTCTTTGTTAAGGAATTGAATATTTATAGTGCAGATTTTCCTGGACAGTAACAAGATAATTTCATAAATAAATAAATTATTAATTTGAAACAATTAGAGATTTAAAAAAATCTAGTGCTCCCTAGTGTCTTTTTTTAATTTACTTTTTTAAATTACCATCTGTTTAAAATTAAACATGTATTAATATATGGATAGGGTAGATAGGGTGTGACCCTTTTACTGAGATCAATGAATGAAATAGAGAGTAAATAAAACTCATAATTAATCATATTCTTCTTCTTCTTTCGTATGGTGGGGGTCAGAGGGGGACATATAGGTGTGCGAGCCAGTCCAGGGCCTCAGGCGTCGCCCTGTGGACCTCGTCAATCCCGCCGGGGAATGAATGGAGCGGGCATTCGTTGACCACTTGTATGGTGGTTTGCAATCGCCGACTCTTTAAGGCCCCATCTATGCATCATATCGGCACAAAGGCTATGGGAGCAC
This sequence comes from Limnephilus auricula, assembly GCA_951813805.1. NCBI lineage: Eukaryota > Metazoa > Arthropoda > Insecta > Trichoptera > Limnephilidae > Limnephilus > Limnephilus auricula. The sequence goes on along the minus strand of OX638388.1, from coordinate 46,179,505 downwards.
CTTATCCTATTGATCGCGGACCAGAGTCTGCGAGGTAATGAGAACCCAGGCTGTCTCTCAGTGGGGTCTTGTACGAGATGGGCATTTTCCACGTTGGCCGATTGCCCCTTAAGTTTAAACCTGTCTTCTGGGGTGAAGGGTGGTCGGAGGAGTCTTTCTCCTTCCGTCCAGATGGGTTTGCGGAAGGAATTGCGCTTTTTTGCAGCACCTTCTTGTATTTCCTCAGTGTTGCAATATCTCGCCCATGCTTAGCGGGGTTATATTTGCAAGTACGAGGAGCCAAGGGAGACGAGTTGATTGTAAGGTTCCGCTGATGGTTCGCATTGTGGCATTAAGCTGAATGTCGACCGTGGAAGTGTGGGCGCTTCTGGCCCATACTGGAGCACAGTATTCAGCTGTTGAGATAACCAGGGCAATGGATGCTGTTCTGAGCTTATTGGCGTCGCATCCCCAACTAGTTCCAGCCAGCTTACTGACTATGTTTAGTCTTGTCCTGGTTTTTTTGCCAGCTGTTTTCATGTGTTGCCGGTAGTTCAGGCTCCTGTCCAAAGTAACTCCAAGGTAGCGGGGATAGGGGTCATGGTAAATATTTTTTCCATCAAATTGAACATGGAGTTTGGCGTTTGCCTGTGAATTGCTAAGATGGAATTAATCATATTGAGAAGTATTTTTATTAACATTAAAAGCAGGATTTGAATTTAAAACTTAATCTAATTGATGGATGTTTCTGATGCATTTTGTCGAGTTTGTTTATCAGGCTCGAATTCTCTTTATAGTTAGCAACGTTGCTACGGCACTTAATCCACATTCACACAAATACGACGATGGGGAGTGCTATCAGAAATCGTTGAACCACCAACCATAACCCAGGGTTGATTCCGTCAGATTTTTATAGATAGAATTTGTCTGCCGTCGACCCCCAAGATTTCCTTAAAGACCCCTAATTTTTTTTGAGCCTTCTGCTGCCCCTCAGGAAGCCTTCAGCGTTGCCCACTTTGAGAAAAACCGATCTATATTATACAAAATTATTATTGGCACATGGCATTAAGTTGGATTTGTTCATTCTTTTCCAGTTTGACACCTCGCAGTCCTAGCTCGGCCTCGCTCGAGGAACTGCAGAGAGAGAGAGAGGGAGGGGCAGCAGAACCCGTGCTGACCATTGAGGAGTTGCGCGCTCAGCTCAACTCGTGCTTCACGTGCGGCGTGAGCTGGACGCATGAGCATGTCACGCTGGACTGCCCCGAGTGCGGTGGATACGCTCTCTCCCGTCCCTGCCCGCTGTGCCGCCAGTGCGGACAGCTGTGGGAACGCGACCGCGCTGTGGTGAGAACACTTATCATTACTTCTCTTACGACTGCTGTGAAACCACTCAGAATGCAAACCAGCCAATAAAATTGGAGATGGGGAAGAGGAAGGTGGGGAAGTACCTGGCTATTCAGATTTGGTCACCAAACACGACTAAACCCATTTCCAGCAACGTTTTAATTTTGAATGGTGGTCTTACACCAGGGATATACTGAGAATATATTCCACTCTGGAACGTGCCGTAAATATACTATATATTATTTTTATTAATTAATTGTGAAATAACTTAATAATTAATCAAAGAAAAATTTATTCACGGATGATGGGTTCGATTCTGTGACCTTCGGATTGGGAGTCGAGGGCCGTATCCCTCGACCACACCTGAAATAGAGTAAAATAAATAAACTAAACAGAGCTATATAAATATTCAACTTTTATTGGAATATCGTTATAAATACTTGTTATAAACTTTTGAAGGTTATACCCATCAATATCATTGAAAAATAAGATAATACTAATAAATCTGAACGAAAACATGAAAAAGAACAGGACACAGAAAAATAAAAATTAACTTAGGTCGCAAGTAGGACACAAACCCAGGATCTCTTGTCTAGTTTAGGCGTTTGTCGATTAGTAGTACCTTTTCCGCTTTTTTTTTCTGTGGGGTCCGTTACGCGAAAAGACCACTCTGCCCCTTATGTTTAACTGACCATAAGCTTCATTTAGGGTCACAGGGTACAGTGTCAATTTTTGAATGAAAAATGGGACCTCGATTTTGTATTGAGGAATTCAGACTTTTCAGACCTGATTTTGTATTAAAAAATTAAGCTATCACTCTAGCAGTGAAAACTGGAACTATGTACTCATTATTCATCAAAGAACCGTAGTTATATTTCCAGCCGACCGGTTCGCTCACCACAAAAGTCAGTCTTAGCCGCGATACTCTCGCGTGGATAGGTGCGGGTAGCGTGGAGGGGATAGTGCGGAGTTGTGGACAGTGACGGAGTGTGGAATTTTTAAATTTTTTTTTATTTAATTGAAAAAAAAGTTACCGGAGAGCAAAGTCGCCATAACATTTTTTACTTTAAATATGATCAAGAATCGCTGATTAAAGTTTGTCGGGTACGTGCCGATACACCCTGTATAAATAATCCAATAGTAATAATTGTGTTATATTTATTTTTAATTCATCTATTTCATTCTCGTAATAGATAATACATAATAGATTTATTTACAATGCATTAATATGTTTAGTTTGACCTTTTTGTCATCGTTTTATAATAATTCATTGTATTGTACTGTGGGAAATTTTTTTCTACTGCACGATAATTTATGAGTTATTATTTATAATGCATAACCATTGCATAATGATTTAGTTAGATAACTGTTCTAAGTACCACAGTCTACGTAATGCCATATGGGTTTTAACTTCTGTTTTTATACATTTTGATTGCACTGGAAATCTATCATATCCTGCCAGCTACGCCAATGTAAAGTATCTCTGAAGTCCTCTCCAAGGATATTCTATTTTATTAGTACTGGGGTCAATATCTCCAGTACTATTATGCGCTTATTAAAAGACTTAAGTGGTTCTTGAGATCACAGTGTCTGTTTATTGTTGTTTTATACTTTACAAATATAGTTTAGGGGGATTCACATCCTTATTACTGGGAAGCTATGTTTGTCTGAAGAGCTCTCCCAAAATAATGACTGCCTATACATCTTTGGTTATCTTCAATGCAACTCGTAAACGATACCATGTGACCCGAAGATATCATAGACAACTAAAGCAATGTTAGAACTGATCACAGACTAATTAAGGATGCATTACGTTAATCGACTCTTATTCTCATAAATGCTCCGATGCACCAAAGCCAGGTGTCAGAAATTAAATGAAGATTCAAACCAAATTTCACTTATCGAACTTAACATAAAAATTTGAATAAATAGTTTGACATTATTAAGATAGATGGCCGGCTCCTTTTATCCCTCCCAACGAAACTGAAATTAATATATTGTTTGCAAAACTAATTATTGGTCTCTTCTGCTTCAAATTACCTAGAAAGAAACACATATCAGTTCCGTTGGGGGGAAATTAAATTCCTTTGGGTTGTATTATTTCGGTGTCAATAAAATTTTATACTTGTATGATAAAAAACCAAAGTGTATTATTAAAAAGTCTCCATTCTATTCTTGAGTTAATCCTAAAACATTACACCAGGAGTCAAAATAATATAGGCAAACAGTATTCCTGATGTCATTATAACCTCTATCTTAGATCTACCCAATCGTGGGTAATGCGACAGCGGATTTGCTGTATATGTAGTTTAAATCCCTTCTGTGTTCCATTATCAATTTCACAAATGAATCACTTGAGAAGTTGTTTTCATCATGATGTGATAAATTACGCCATGAATGGAACGGATGCTGGGAAGGCTGCTGAATCAGATCTGCCTGGAATTGCATATTGTTAATTGAATCTGTGATGCCGACTGAATGCGCGTGCGACCAAAACACTCTCAAACCCCTTTCAATGTCCAATGAAAATTGTCTGCAAGATCGTAATAGCTTTGATAGTCAGGGGCTGCCGTTTGGAATTTTGTATTAGTAATCTGCATTTGTTTATTTGTGCAGCACCTATACTCTGTCACTGTATAGGTTCACCCACTCAACATGTCTCAAAAATCTCAAAAATCAGAAACAAGATAATAAAAGCACTTGATGTAATTTTAGTTTATGATCGGCAAATGCAGTGTTTCGACAAGTAAGCTACATAGTCAATTCTGTTTAAATGGAACACATCGGGACCTAAACATTTTATCCTAAATAATCAATGTTTAACCCCTAGGGACAATGTTTCATGTAAAAATAATTAACAAAAAATTCTGAAAGTTTAATTTTTTTTTTTTCAAATTGTGTTTGTGGATTCATAAAGGTTACATTTTAATTATTTTGCATTTAACTTTTATATTTGTTTATAGAGCATGATATTTTCTAACCATGATAGTAAGGGAGACACAACGATTTCTATGAGACATATCCTTTTGAAAGCCAGCATAGGAAAAATATAGTTTTTCAATACGATGTAAAATATTTGACATTTCTCACCTTTCTTACGAACTCAATTTTTATAACATTTCTTTTGTGATATATTACAAAAATTACATCAAAATAATGTAGATAAAACGATTTTCCTAATAATCACTCAAATCTATGCTTTCCACAATGGATTTATATCAAAAACAATGAAAAAATATAGACTTCGAATATGACTCCGTTCATATTATCAAGCGGCAGCCATTTTGTCGGCCATCTTTGATGCCCGGCGCACCATCATGAATTAATTTGAATTATTCGGACAGTATTTCGTTACGTCAAGAACGAGAATGGCCCAAGCGATTCTGACCTTGTTCTTCATACAATTTCTTTATACATAAGGGACAAAATCGCTTAAAAAATCCGGACCCGCCGGGGGGACTGCGGCCTGCGACGGGATATGAGTTGTTCCGAAAACCGAACAAATAGACCTAACGGGTTAATTTCAAATTTTATTCCGATGATAAGTTTTAACTTATAGCAGTTAAAACGGATGGACTTAACAATAATTTATTCTCCTTTTCATCAAAATACATCAACGTCCCTGCTTTGGGTATAATTCAATTCTCTTTACCGCCCTATTAAATAACATGATGGGTATATCAGGCCTGGTACACAATGGACGAGGGAGACAGATTGAAGCAGACATATTCTACGTCCATAAATAACGTCGGAGTTTGCAGAGTTTATTCAGCGTCAGACACCTTGACAACAGACCTCAGACAATGTCAACATATTTGTATTTGTGCTGCAATCTTGTTGACTTACAAAAGTGCCCACTTAATTAATTTCCCTCTTAGTTATTCAATTATCAAACACGATGCTAGCAGGTGCTCTAACTAAAATACATATTGTACGATTATCAAAATATTTAAATTTATTTTTAGGTGGGATGATAGCTGTCACTTCAATAACGTTACAAACTAATGATTAAAATGTGATAATGATATTGTACAGTGTGTTCGGGGGTAATGTGCATTAACTTTGGGAGGTGATTCTATATGATGGTAGGAGTAAAAAAGATGAATAACTTTTTCCGAAATTCCAACCTTTTTTTCCCATACAAAAAGACATACCTATTAAAAATCCTTAGTGTAAGGTACAAATTTACCCGATAAATTTGCAGTGAGCCTGCCGGGTGCATTGTGGCGACGTTGGATGGTTGTGATTGGCCTGTATCCTAACAGCAAAAAAAAATGCTGGCTGCACAGGCCGGACTAATTTTATCTTTTTAGCAGATAAAGTACCCCTAAAAGTTGGAAATTCGAAAAAAGTTATTCATCTTTTTTACTTATACTATCATGTAGAATCACCTACTGATGTTAATGCACTTTAACCCCGAACACCCTGTGTTATCTACATGTAGAATGGTGTTAGACTTTGTTTCACTATTATGCTGAAACATAATTTTTTTAAATTGCAGTCTCACGCTTTTGGCAAGGCCCGCTGGGTGGGATTGTGCCCGATGTCTGAGTGCGGGCACGTGGTGCAGTGTTACCCCCCGCCCCGCCCCCCGCCAGTGGCAGGCCCCGCCCTCATCCCGCTGGACCCCGCCTCCCTGCCCCCCATGGCGCCCGCCCCCGCCTCGCCGCTGCCGCCTCACTGCTCCGCCGCCGCCCGCCTCGCCCACGACCTCTGCCAGCGCCTGGAGAAACTGTCCTCGCAGGAGCGCCCCTCGTGACGCCACCTCAGCTTCTAGACTGTTGACTGATTGAGGAGGGGAATGTGAACGGAGTGCCGGAATCTTTTTTCTGTTTAAGAAGCGCCATTTCATTTTTGAGCAGCGACTGCGAAGTGTGTGCGGGATTTAAATCAACTATTTTCATTGCATTTCAGCCCCTAGAAAACGGATAGCACATTCAAACTATCCCAAAGCCAAGAGTTATTAATATTAGTGAAGAAGGAATAATCGCACTTCTATAGGGTCTTTCAATAAGGATGCCCGATTTGAAATTGTAAATAAAACAATTTGTCTTTGAGATATCGATATTTGAAAGTATATTTTATGTCAATATAAGTGTGGAGTATAATCGTCATAGAGCATGAGCGATTTGAGGGCATGGTTATCTGGCCACTGAGATGCGATTTAATGCCTTAAGACTTCTTCTTTTGGGGCTATCTTAAATCGCAGGTCTATGCCAATAAACTGCAAACAATTGACACCCTCAGAGTCATAAAAAACGCTGTCCATCAAATTCAGCCAGATATATTCGACAAAATTATTAAAATTTGACCTCCCGAAAACGTGCCACCAAGCAAAGCCGCGGCGGACATTTGATAAACCTTATATTCCACATTTATCGCCATAAAATATACTTTTAAATATAAAAGAATTTGAGTGGATATTTCACACACAACTTGTTTTATTTACATTTTAAAATCGAGCGTCCTTATTGAAAGACCCTATAAATGTGATCTTGGAAAAGTGTCAAAGCTATGTCTAAAGCATCCATTGCACAAGATGCAAAATTGTAGACACAATTTTCTTAAACTTCACACTGCAGATTGCAGATGGCGGCGGCAACTAGGAGAAAGATATATTTTTTAAATCAGCGAATTAATTTACATATTTAATTTGAGGATACAATAATATAATTATTTTTACATTATTACTTCTAACATTTATGATTTAATTTTGATTATTTTACGCTTTATTTTTTTAAGATGTATTTTGTAATACCTTGTTGCTGTTTGTTAATTTGAATGCAAAGGGTCAATTAAACAACAATTCTGATTAGGTTTTCAAAAAAATATCTTACTTGTACGCAATGTTACTACATTTTTTTTATACAACATGTAAAGTGTAGCTACTAAATGCAGATAAAATCTATTACAATTTATTTTTATTGTCTAATGAATATGACAGAAAAATACAGTATTACATGTTTTTGATTTTTTGGCATTTTTTCAGTAATCTTCAATGCACTATTCAAAATAACGTATTCATCAAATAATCGAGCTTATAAATATTATAATATTATAATTATATTTACTGTAATTTAAATAAGGTATTAACCTCTTGAATGCCAGGTGTTTTTGGAAAAAATCGCGCGAAATTATCTTCCCGGCTTTTGCTCAAATATCGTATAAAAATAAAGGAATTGTTTTTTTTGTGATTGTTTTCTGTTTGCCAGATAATGTACCTTATTATTCATATATATTTCATGATAATATCGTTACAAGTTTTCCCAGAATAGCTATTTTTAACAAAAAAATGTGAAAATATTTCCCATTCGACAAAAAAATGTAAATAAAATATACTCATACGAAAATGATAATTTTTTTTTATTTCTCTACAAACCTGAATAGACACCCTACATGAAAAAAACCAATTCAAAGGTGTTTTCGAAGAAGTAATGACATAAATACTTGTTTGAAAATGAAATGACAGTTGAAAACCGTTTGTAAAAGTGACGCCAAGTTGACCATAGATATTTATTATAAATTATTCAGATGGGTTGGCGCTATGCGGATTTTTGCTACGTCAAGACCGAGAACGGCGCAAGCGATTCTGACCTTGTTCTTCATACAACTTCTTTATACATAAGGAACAAAATCGCTTCAAAATTTTTTTTTTTTTAATTTTGACCCGCGGCCACCGGTGGGCGAACGGCAGTCGAGAGGTTAAAAGAGTAAAATAAAAATTATTTGTAAATTACGGATAGAAATCAAATATCTAAAATCTTTAAATTGATATTGAAGTACTATTTTAGTATCAGCTTTTTTTCAGCTAACAAAAATTTGGTTCTAAATAAATTTTCATGTTATTTATTTTCATTATCAGCAAAAATTGGAATATTTATGCATTGTGATACCAGTTATTATATAAATTAGATTTAATTATTGTAATTGTTGTAACAAATAAATAAAATAAAATACTTGAATTTTTTATTAAATTTAATACATAATATGTAATTCAAGACAAGAGAGATATATTATATACCAAAAAATTGGTAATTAAAATATGTAATATTTTTTCTTTGGAAGGTGTTTTGAGTGCAGTTCAGTCACATGGTACGCAATTTTCTTTGATGCATCTTCCAAATTGTCCGATAATATCTGCAAAACACATTATGGTAATAGTAAATAGTAATAGAAATAGAAAATAATAATCTGAATCGTGTTCACACCACATTATGAAATATATCAGTTTAACCGCTTGGGCAAATAAGCTTGTTTTCACAACAATTTAACGTAGGTAGGGATAGGAATGACGTATGCCCCGGACCTGAGTTATTAAAGCGATTCACTATATATATATCGTCTATATATACTAGGGCTGTCCAAGAATTAAAGACCTTTACTCATTTTCAGCGATGCGGAGATATTTCTCAAAATTTGAGATGGATTCTCCACTGTCAAATACCACCGCCTGCAAGGTGTGCTCAATTATTCTCAACTAGGAGTGAGTCTGCCCTGTTGAAGTTTGTAAGCTCGCAATTTTGATCCCAGACGTCAGTAAGTGTACCAAACGATTTTGAGGGGAAAATGGCGTATGCAAAGTGCATGTTCGTTGGGTTCCCAAAATGCTGAAGAGAAAAATCATGCGCTTTTTTCAAGGCGAGGCTCTTATGGGTTGAAACATGGGTTCATCACCTAACCCCGGAATCAAAAAGGCAATCAATGACATGATTTGCATCTTTTCTTCACTTGAAGCAACATTTGGCCGAAAAACCTTTGGAGACCCGACTAGGAAGCGGAGGAAAAGCAGCTGACTCACAGCAAATTTATCGGGTAAGTTTGTACCTTACACAAAGGATTTTTAATATGTAAATAATGTATTAACTTTTTTGTATTGAAAAAAAGTTGGAATTTCGAAAAAAGTTGTTAATCTTTTTTACTCCTACCATCATGTAGAATCATCACCCGAAGTTAATGCACTTTACCCTCTAGGACACCCTATATATTAAATGAAAAAGCACACTTTGTAAAACACCACTTTTTATATAAATTAATATTTAACGGCCAACCAGGTTTAGCTTAGCTCAAGCTTCTTCAGGGTTTATTATAATAACTAGTTAATAAATCCACCCTGTATACCACTACACGTGCAAGGATCTCTTGAAAATAATTTATCTATGCAAATCGACACTGGAAAGGAAAAATAGCTAAAGCGCCATATAGCAAACAAACAATATAGCTTATTAATAGGTTAATGTCACAGCTTTATGGCTCTTTAGCCATTTTTCCTTTCCACCGTCGATATTATCTCCTTATTGCTTCATCAAAAGACAAAACTCACCAAGTCATAGAATATTTCAGGATAGTTGTACTGCAATCTCAGAAGGGCATTAGTATCTCTTTCAATATCATCATGACAACTAGTCTGAAGAAATTGAAGATCAGATTCGAGGTGATCGACGGGTTTTTTTTTTATTTCCAGGAATACATGTTTTTTTTTTCACCTTTTTTTTAGTTGGAGCTCTAAAAATTGAATAGAATTAATAAAATTTACTCTAATTCCCGGATATTACAGAACTCTCTCAGTAATCCACCGCTAGATTATCCGACAACTATTATAATCCGCTGTTAACAAAATTTTACTCTATAATTCATCAGTATTACTCGTATGTTAAATTCATAAATAAACCGATAACGTCAAATACAGTATTATCGGCTATCGTCACGAACATTCGTATTTCAAAAAAAAAATTTTTGTGTCACAACGTACGAAGTATCGGCACACATTACTTCGTGACGATACATGCAGGTGTGACCACAGCATAACACACTCAGTTACTATATCGCCATCTAGCCTGCTAAAGCTGACCATTTTTCCACAGGGTAGTTGTTTTAGAACATTTCGGTTAGTCCTCTGTGTGTTCTAGCAACTTGTGTGTTTCTATTTATTCAGTTTGGCAACATTTTTGTTTGAATAAGTTCACAAAATGGAATCTTTTCACAACTTTAAAAAAAGGTTAATTTTACGAAGGATTGAAAGTGGTGTTGTTTTTTAAGAAATACCTGTTAAATTTTTAGCATATTTTGTATATATGCACTGTAATATTCAACACTTTTCTTTTTACATTAGCTCCACACAGGAGACCCTGAGGAAAATAATTTCCATCAGGGCCTGCGTCATCTTTGGGTATGCTGTGTGGAGGGTCCTTTAGAAAAAAAAAGTTCTGGGAAGGAAAAATGTGAAAATGAGGGTTGGGTATGAATCTGGGGTTCAGTGTGTCCCTCTAAGTTACCAAATGTAGCGAATCATTGGGTGATCTATGGCAGAGGTGTTCCCATTCTCGCCTCCCAAATTGAATGTCCCAAAAATTTGCCCAGTTTTTGGGGCATAAGCGTATGGTAAAATATAGATTTTTCATATACTAAGTGTGTATAACTATAACTTACTGATCATCAATATCAGCGCAATGTTTTATTTTATCAGGTGAAAAGAATGATGAAGTGGACGGATCATAAACCTCAGTCAAACAGTCTTTTGGTAAAAGTGAGGTATCTTCTGCTGGCTCATAGGGCTCAAAAAAACTCAAATTTATCTGAAATTTATAAAAAATGTATTTCATATTTTAAGCTCACGGTTTTTTTAAAAACTAAGATGGTGGCAGTTTTTTCTATTTGATATATTTTCCACTGCGTAATGTGTAGCCTCCAGCCAATCTAACCAGTAGTTTTTCCAACCAATAATTCGTCTGTCAAAAGGCGTAATTTATTATTTCTTCAACCGGGTGACTCCGAAATCAGCGTTTTTGAGTTACACACTAAAAGCTCTAACTAACTCTATTTCTTCGTCTGTGAATGCTACAAACAGAAAAGTCGTAACGCATTGGACTCATTAAGTTATTTGAATATGTTTTCTGTGGGTATCTCCAAAAAACGGTATCATTTAATTATATAATTAGGTAACTCAAGTTACCACAAGTGTTTTTCCATGTTTCAATTAGGCAACTAGACTTAGCTAGTTGTAGCACTAAACTCTGTGGAATTGCGTTGCTTTCGTTGCATTTTTGTGTAGTTAGGTCATTCCATTTTAGTAAACAAATACATAAAAAATGATTATCCATTTTATTATTTCCAAAATATAAGTATTTCGGTTCCCAACACGCAAATCTAAGATTGAACCATTCTTTTCAGTAACAGATTTATCAGATTGATTATGATCTTATAATTCAATTTCCCACAAAGTTCATTTCAGAGTTACATTTTAGGTATTTCCAAAAGTACTTACAATTTTTTGATGCAAAGCTTCACATGAATTTATTTCTGCACAACAAATGTTCTGCAATGATGATTCACAACGGGACAAGCTGTTTGATGCCTTTCCACTTTTGCTGGGAAATTTTTGAAAATTCATTAAATATGGTATTTTTATAAACTATGGATACCGCTAAAAAAGTGTGTGGAAGCTTTATTTTCGGATTCTGACAATCAAACTAAAAATGTTATTGAAATATTTTCAATCATAATCTTCTTGATTTTAAAAACAATCTAAAACCACACATTTATAAACGGTTTGAGCCGGTTACAACGTCATTGTGATGTAAATTACTGGCTGGTAAATTGAAATTGATCAGCGTGACATCAAAGACTGCATATTCACAAACAAAACAGAACATGCCACTTTGGCGGCAAATCAAAAGTGGCAAATTTTAAATCGTCAACGTAAAAATAAAATAAAAATACCATCAATTAATTGTTTTTAACAAATAAAAATCTGTGAAAATATCCTACTGCAGTGAGCTGCCGATTTCCCTTGAAACAGATTAAATGAGAGATGATTAGATATTATATATTATCAGATGATTAAAATCAGTATTAGATTTGGTTTTTTCGTTACAATCGAATTGATTCATAAATACCTAAATATTGTATTTATTTATCAGGTTTAGCTTCTCTGCTTAGCCACTGCAGCGACACAGAGAATTATAAAAAATCGCCTTGAGTGCTCGCCACTTTCGAAAATTATTCCAACATATGAGCTGTAGATATTCGTCCGACATACAGGCTGTAGATATTAGTATCTGGAGTCGTGAAAGATACTCTCAGTATCGCCCTGGTGTAAGGCCACCACTCAGAATTGAAACGTAGCTTGAAATGACTTTAGTCGTGTTTGGTGACCAGATCTGTATAGCCAGGTACTTCCCCACCTTCCTCTTCCCCATCTCCTTCCCCTCCACACTAACTTCAGCTCCACAATATGCCTCAATTAGGGATTCATTGTCTCACTAGCTCCAGACGGGAGCAGTTGGGACTCTTGTGACATACAAATTGTTTATATATAAAAAAGTCATTTTTAATCCTTATTTATGAAAAGTTCCCCCATAAGATGAAAAGTATCCCCGGTTTACGGTGGTTCTAAATAATCTTGGCTTTCAATCTAAGACTTCATTACTGATTCATTGCATTTGGAGAAATGGAAACTTTTGGTTTTGACAATATTTAAGGACGAACTGACTAGGTACTTGTAATGAATATATTTAATAGGTATTTAATATTAATAGGTAATCACCTGTTCATAGAAGCATTCTGTTGAATTTCTGGAAGCTAAAATCAGAATTCAATTACTTACACAAAGAGCATATAAAACAGGCACACATTATTTTTGGTGGCTTTGTTGCTTACACTAATATTCTCCATATTAAAGTTGATGTCATCTCTAGAAGAAGTATCTTTCGAGGCTGGAGACTGAATAATGCCACTCATGGAAGAATCTGGCCGATCTTCACATCCCCTGTAGTTAATAAAAGTTCTTCAAATTGACATTTTGAAACTATATATACTTGTTTATTCTTAGATATCTGGTACTGATTGATTGTGACACCTAAATTAGAAATAAGTACCTACTTAATACTCCACCCCAATTAAATAATTGAAAGTGCTTGCTTACACTCGGCCATACAACGACTTCAAATTATCCGGATTGTAAAATGAATTCTTAGAAATGGCGACACTCAATTGTATATCATTTTCAGGCTGTAATTTGTAGCCATCGGATAAAGGCTTGTAATCATCACACTCGCATGTCTAAACAAATTAAAATCAATTAATCAAATGCCCACAAAAAATTTTTGAGTTTTAGATAAACGTACTATTTTTAGTGATTGAAAAATCTATGTTCAAAGATTTTGTTAATGTGTACTCACATTTCGATTCCCAAGATTTATCTTGGCTGCTAATTTTGAACTTTCAGATTTTTTCTCACTTCTTTTAAAATCATTACTTGGTTTCCTGTAAGTGATATAAATATTAATATGTATTGTTTGGCCCATATATGTTCCTCTACCATCCATCCGATTGCGATAAAACTTTGGTGATGTGTTGTGCGCACGTCTGTGAAATTTTTTATATATAATGGTGAGCTCTGATATTATAAAATTTGTATAAAAAATTTCCAATAGGTGGAGCGCGAGGGGAGGGGGAAGGTGAGAAAGGACACACAGACGTCAGAGGGGTAGAGGGTGGGATTGCAAAGGATCCATAGTAACTGTAGGGGATAGCAGGGGGTAAATATGAAAAAATAGGCAGAAAAACATTGTGTATCCAAGAGCACTTCAATAATTATAAATAAATCACAAACACTGTCTTTGAATGGCATTACAACACATGCCGGGTACTCGTTAGTAGTATATAATTATAAAATATAATATAGTAAATTATTTCGGGAGACCCGAAAAAATAAAGACTTTGAAAATAATTTTAACTATTAACTAACTTTAACTACAAACAATAAAAAATATATACTGTTATTTAAGTTAGAAGGTCATTATCGATAAAAAAAAAATTAAAAAATGGGGCTTGAGTTCCTTACTGAGGAAGTTCGGATTGGCTGAGTGATTTGCGCCCTCCAGTATTTTGCTTCAATGCCAACAAGATGTAGGTTCCTTTACTCCGGGCCTTGAGGGAAAGCGCCGCTACTCCTCCCAGGTGACTAATTAGTAATTTGCGTTTCTTCATTGCGATTCTCACCTCTGAAAAACCTTTGAACCACAATATTTCGTTAATTTTCTTTGTGAATAGACAAAACACCCATTGAATACAAATGTGGATTTAGACCAAACGAGGATAGAGCTAGAGCTGGAGCAAGAGCGTTAATTTGTTTTTCAACATTTACACCAATAGAATACCAACGAACAAGAATGAGAACAAGAAGAACTAAAATTCTTGCAGATGCTCTAGGGATGTTTAGATCAAGCGAGCGAATGCTCTTTGCTCATTCTTCAACAATCAGTGGTAGTGTCCACTACACCATGTCCTACAGTGAGACTGTTATCGTGATTTCAAGTGCTCCATTTATCATTTTGACTAAGTATCAAATTAGAAAAGAAGGAAGAGACGTTGTGGTGGGTAATGAATTTAATTAAAAGAAGAACATTAGGTAATGTGAAAATACTATGACAGATATGACAAAAACTTTCGTGGAATGACTGATTAGTGACAAAATTTGTAAAAAAGAAACAAATTACAGAGATTCAATTTCTGCGCTTCACAGGCTGGGAGTGACATGGTTTTTGGTAAGTGAAGATTATGAAATTTTGGTACGCTTCTATCATTTTGTAGATATTTTTCATTACCCCGATTCATAATTAGTACAAACAAGTCAAGGGCGATCGCTTCCGAACATGAAGGAATGCTCTAGGCAAGTGTTCGGGCGCACTTGTCGTATAATTTACTTCAAACGAAAGAGCATTATACTAAACTCGGAGCTCTGAAAGAATTCTCTATAACTGTTTACATCAAAGTAATTTGCAAGAGCGGACTAGAATGAGCATTTTCTCTTTTGGTCTAAATCCACCTTTAGAGTTTATGTAGAATTTCTTTAACCTAGCATCATGTGAAACATTAAAGTGCCAGATTACTATGAAGTTATGAAGATTACTATGAAAAGTATGAAGGTGTTGTAATTAAAATGTTTATTATATTTTTGCTTTTATTTAAGATATATGCATCTTCCACAATGAAATCTTGCATGAAATACTAGTATTTCATGCAGTGTGTGTGTTTTAAAGACTGCAATTTGTCAAGAGGGATCTATCAAAGATCAGGGCTCCAGACCAGAGGTGGCTACTAAAATCAACAGTAGGGAGTAGGGTGCACATGCGAATCGGCCAACAGTTGTGTACTCCACATATAGTGGTTTACCAAATATCTAATTCTTTAAAAATCTCTTCGACAATATTGTTTTCTAACACTCAAACATTTTTTGTTAGAGATCGAATTTTATATTGATGTTGGTGAAACACACATAAATTACCCCTCGCTTTATGAAATGCATATCAATTTTTTTAATTTATGAACTTACTCAAGCCGACGCACACTCCATTAGTCTCAGAGTAGGTTATAAAGTGATTGTGTTTTGCCATCTCCACAAAGACATTGTTGGTGACATAGTAATACCTCCTGGTCATAGGCTGCTCCAGTGCGATGGGCTTGGTGGTGTGTAGGTAGGCTTGGTAAACCATGTCACAATGCTCTTCACCGACTTTATGGCACAAGGCACCTACAAACAAATAATCCTATCTGTAATGTATCATATTAGTCTATGATTTAGTTCCTACATTACTATAGTTGTCTATTGGCTCTTCAGGTCACATGGTCTCGTTGCAGAGTTGTGCCAAAAGTGACTGAAGGTAAATGTGGGAGTCATTATAGTACAGGAGGGACATTTGTCCTCCGAAGTATTATTATAAATTACAAGAAGTCAATAAATAGTCACTGTGTTTTAAGAAGAAGTCTTTTTAATAAGCATCCTATAGTACTAGAGAATACAGATACCAGTACTTACTAAATAACGAATCTCTGGAGAGAACTTAGGAGACATTTCACTAACTTTTCACCAATTTTCACAATATGCTTACATAATTCTCTACGAATAACTAATTTGAGTGGGTTTTTCGGAACCAGGGGAAGTTTTGTCATCATTATTTGACTGTTAGATTCTTTTAGGACACTCAATTATAGGTACCTTTGCCGGATTTTGGTGGACCAGAGATTATAATAACAGGCCAAGAACATAACTCCTCCAGGGCCTTTACATTGTGCTCATATTTAGGTGGATTTAACTTCTCCATAAGGGTGAGATTGAGAAGGGTATTTTCTGCTTGTTTGATCATGTTGTTACTAAAGAAATCAGGGCTACTCTCCTGCAAACAATTCACATCAATGGTGATAAAGATCAATGGAACAATGGAATAAAGGTAGGTCCACGAGGCGTGAAACTCTAGCATGAGATACGCTTTGGTGGAACACTAGC
The DNA here is from genome assembly GCA_951813805.1 of Limnephilus auricula. Classification (NCBI taxonomy): domain Eukaryota; kingdom Metazoa; phylum Arthropoda; class Insecta; order Trichoptera; family Limnephilidae; genus Limnephilus; species Limnephilus auricula. The sequence goes on along the minus strand of OX638388.1, from coordinate 46,162,899 downwards.
CATGTGAACAAAACATCGTAGATTTACCAATGACGTCACAGGCAGTATGATGGCTCAAGCCTCAAATCAAATGTGTTTGAATTTTAGTTGTGAATTCACCTCTATTTTTTTTTTCAATAGGTACACACAGGAGGCCCTAAAGGAAATAATTCTCCTCAGGGCCTACGTCATCTTTGGGGATGTGTGGAGGGTTCTTTTTAGGAAAGCAAGCAGAGGATGTTCTGGGAAGGAAAAAGGTTAGAGAGGTGGGTAGGAATCTGGAGATCAATGTGTCCAGGAGTGACGGACGAATGATTCCATCCTTTCCACTACGGGTGTAAAGTGATGTTCCGAGAGAGTCCTGGTCGAGAAGTCAAAAGGCCTCCCTCAACCAGTCTCTTCCGATCTGGCCTGCCACGCAATTGGTGGACAGACACTTCGCCACGTAAACCCGGACGAACCTCAACCCATGAACACGGGCACCCCTGCTAAGTCACCAAATGTAGCGAATCACTTGGGGTGACCTATGGCAGAGGTGTTGGTTATCCAATAAATGGTTCCAGGAGCGGCGATACCCACACCCACCTACCAAATCTATTGTCGATGCAAGATGTCCACAAGCAGTGTGATTTGTATCATTAAAATGCAAGACAATGAAATTGTGCAGTTTCTTGAATTGTATGCCAGTGAACAAATGTTGTATAATGCAAACATTGGAGAGACCTAGATTTGGACCAAAAGTTTTCGGCTTTCTGCGATCACCTTAATTATGTTTACGTTAATGTCGTTGACACTTCAGACTGTGTGAACTATCCACGACCCTGAATCTTATGGTCACTCCCGTGGGAATTTAGCTCAATGGTACTTTTCAAAACAGATAAGCATGCATGTACTTAATAATCTTCTCCATGATGTATTGGTGTATAACCGTTTTACGGAGAACATGAGAAAATAAATAAATAATATTGTAAAAAATACCTTCAAGCTTCCATCGGCTGCTTGTCCATTTAGTAGTGTCATGTTTGGGAAGAGCAAACAGCAAACATTCATAATCTTTTCGTTTAAACTGATGGGGTTGAATGAAAGATCAAGGATTCTGAGGTGCTTCAAATCTTTCATATAACTAATCAAATCAAACATGTATTCTACTTTGTTGTATTTCATACTTATTTCTTGGATTCTGCAAAAAATACCAGAAAACAGTTCTTAAAAGGTGTAGGGGGTTTTCTTAGGCCAGTGTCTTTCAGCACTTTTAAGGTAGCGACGGACTCACAGCTCACATCAAAAAGATACTTATAACACAATAGCGCTCGCCATACAATCCCATACAGACCCGCCAGACGTAAAAATATCATGTGTTATAAGCGCGGTTTGAATCTTCACTAATCGGCGTTACTTTTCGTATTCGCTACCTTCACGATATCAGAAAAGTTATTATCGCTATGTATCGAAACCGAATGTTTCTTCGTCAGGATAGTGAGAACATAATGACAAGATAATGTTCTCATTATCCTGATGAAGAAACCTTCGGTTTAAAACATGTCGATAAAATTGTGATTATATAAGTGGTGTACACTAAGTTATTTATTTAATTTAAATCAAAATGATGCCACAAAGTGATTTTGCGAATATTGAAGAATTAATAATTTAAATTTAATTTAACTTAATTTTTGTCTAAACAACGAGCATCAAATGCAAATCCACATATGTAACTCTTTTGAATGCCTCAAACGGGCCCGTTATGCATATTTAGATGTGCACAAAACTTAGGTTTTCCATACTACAGGGATAGGTTGCAACCCGCCGAAATAGTTATGGGCTAAAAAAATATTTTACGCACCCAGTACACCAATGAAACATTTCCAATGATAGAATTTTATTGTGATCCAGGTTCACTGTTTTAAGATCATTAAGTGTGTGAAGTCCCTTGTCAGAATCCAATCGGAATTCGGAAATATTGTTATATGATATATTTAAGGTATTTATTGGAAGCCCATCAATATTCTCCAAGCGCTCTATTAAATTGTTTGATAAATTCAGTTTCTGGAGAAATCTGTAAAAAAATGTACAAATTTTTATAAATATACAATTCTTCATATCTAAATGCTCGATTTTATGTGTTTGGGTGGAATCAAGAACAATAAATGTATCATAATATATTCTCTTATTGTTAGTAAAGATAATATTGGAAAAAATCACTGATTATAATATTTATTCTTTTTTATTTTATTTTTTTATTTTTATTTTTTAGTCAAGGTATCTCACAAGAGTCCCGACTGCTCCCGTCTGGAGCCAGTGAGACTACGGCAACCCGAATGGGGTATGTTATGTAGCTGAAGGTAAGTCTGAATGGTGGTCTTACACCAGAACGATACTGAGAGTATCTTCCACTCTGGAACATGTCGCAAATATAGCATATATTATTTTTAATTAATTAATTATGAAATGACACAAATTAATTAAATAAAATTTATTTGCGCACACTGGGTTCGAACCCGCGACCTTCGGAACGGGAGTCCAAAGCCTTACCGCTGGATTATGCCGGCCGTAATCAATGTTATTTCAATGATACTCGATTTGTTTGGGTACGAGACTTGTTTATTGTCATCTTGTTTATAATGAATATTTAACTTGACTAAACATCCGTTACAATGGATGCTTTGTGTTTATTTGAGGCAAGGGAACTGTCCACAGGAGGTGCCCAGTTGTCGATCAGATATCATGGGTTATTTCCGTAATATATTGCAAAAGTTCGTGTCTAATACCCGAACGGGCAACGGTTGACTCTCTCGTGGAGTACAACTTTACTGACATTTCTGTTGAAAAACCTCAAAACTACATTCTAAAGACATCTATTGAAAGACATTGAAACTACATATATGTTCATATGTACTACAATATTCATTATATAAATAAATGAAATAGGGGGTTTCTCACCATTCTCCTAATAGCTTATCCATACTATACCTAGTCTATTTTTTTGATTTACGGTTTATTTATTTATCAAGTCGGAGTTTATTATTCGGTACTCGAATCTATATACTAATAGTGCCTATATATTGTATATGTTGGCCGAGCTTTCTAGCTATTGCGAGTATTTTATTTTTATTTTTAATAATATTCATTATAGTATGGATAAGCTATTAGGAGCTATTATTAATATTATAATACAACCTCAAACTTTTCAATCCTTCAATCTTTACAATGCTGTTATGTGATAGGTCAAGGCTAACAATACTCCAGAAATTGCTAAGGTCCTTTATTTTGTCAATTTTGTTATAGGAGTAGTTCACTTCTCTCAAGTTATAGGGATCTGATGAGAAAAGAAAGTAATTTGAAACGAACAGAATTATTACTACATTATTATTTTATTTTTTACCCAAATAGAAATAAACTTAACTGTCGAAGTCCAAAAGGCAAACAAGTATATTGTGGGAAGCTTCCAAGTTTCTCAGAAATCGGAATTTGCTGAGATTTTTCAAAGTTGTCAGTAAATTGTACGAAACATTCAGACATTGAACGTAATAAAAATCGTCCAGCACTTTGATGTCAAATAAACCCTAGAATAAAAATATGTTATTCACTGGAGCGATTTAGGCAAAAATTTGGACCGCTTTTATTTTTCTGCGATTGATATTGGTCCAAAATTGGACCACATTTAACGAACCTAAAAATATGGGATAAATGGGTTTAGAGCTGGTTGTTTTGGTACATGAAGTATGTTTTGTTAAAGCCATGATTGAGCCCTATGATGTGTGTGACATACGTGCTTGTCAATGTGCTGTCATGGTCAACTTATCCAGTTCAACATCCCTTCCCTTAGTCTCCGAAATGATGAATTGCTGTTTCTCAATCAACATTCTACTAATTATGGATACCATTCTCTTTTGTTCAGAATGTGTAGACTTGTCAACGCAAGTCAAAGCATTGATTTTTTTGGTGCAAGCCTAAATGACTTTCAGCAGTCGATATGTAATGTGTAATTTTTAAAGCCTTTTAAATCCTTCTTAATGCCTTGACTTGTAGATATCTTCTATATGTACTTTTTATATTATATTGTAAACTTAACAACCGACCCCGGACATGCTACATCGGTTGGCAGGAATGGAAGATGGGAAATATCCTGCGGGTGGCCACATTGAGCCGGCCGGAAAAGGGTAGCTTGGCTTTCCCCCTGTTGCTACAGATTTCCTTCTTCTCTCTACTGAATCCGAGCCGGCCACATCGGCTCAGATAATTCATATACTTATTGAGAGTTGTTGTTGTTCGAATACACAAATTCTTTAAAAGTGCCGTCTTTGATTTATCGCTTTATAATATATTGTCATTGCTCTTCATTTATACATGCTCTCCTTTCACTGTCATCTCTGTTTCTTATTCGTGTTATTAGTCAAGATTAAGAAAAAGAACCTCACAAATTCACGTGAAAGATGTAAATACCAATGTCCAAATAATATATTAAAACAAATATAAAACTCATTTCCACTTTCATTTATTTGTGACCGTAACCTGTTTCAGCCTGTTAAGGCCATCTTCAGGCTGGTGACTTACGTCCTCTATAAACTCCATCTATAACGTCCATCATCAGGGCAGATGTGTATTATAAATATTTTGCTATTGTTTGGTCCAATAAACGGAAATGCATTCAACTACTTTGAATGAAAATATGGTAATTATTCCATTAACCGCCGCACTTTTAGGAAAATATTATGGAAATTACACTTTGTTTTAAAAATAAGTTTAAAAAATCTTCCGTCTGGAGCTAATGAGACTGTGGCGTTTCCAATTGGGGTATGTTGTGAGGCCGAAGGTAAGTGGGGAGGGGAAGGAGATGGAAAGGAAGGTGGGGAAGTACCTGGATATTCAGATCTAGTCACCAAACACGGTTAAATCATTTTTAAACAATGTTTAAATTCTGAATGGTGGCCTTACGCAAGGGCGCAAAGTATCTTCCACTCCGGAACTTGCGGCAAGCAAATAACCCTATATTATTTTAAATGATTAAATTGAAAAGCCAATCAGATAAAGTTTATTTGCGCGCGCCGGGATTTGAACCCGCAACCTTCGGATCGCTAGCCGAGGGCCTTGCCCCTAAAGAAACAATTATTTTCATGCATTAAATAAGTTTATTGATTCTTAGTTTGGGAAAACTAAGTAATTAATGCGATATAGATTAAAAGAAATGCACGCAAACATCAAATCATACACAAACAATTGAAACGACGGCAAAAGAATCGTTTCAGCCGGGAAATTTTGAACTTTGAATAAAAATGAAATTAATGCATCTTTTACCATCTATACAAATATAATTTAGTTGTTTCATGTAGTAATTAAGCTGAAATGTAGTATAATTTCCAAAATCTGTGCCTAATAGTGTGGTGGTTAGTGGAATATTTACCCCTATTCGTGCGCAAAGCTTTAATTTTTTAATTTTCTTACCATTCTCGAAAGATTACAGGTTGTGTACACTTGTTTTCCAGTAATGGGACATTCCGCTAAATGGCTGAGGCAGGAGGGAATCTTCTCCAATGTTAAAACTCCTTCAGGAGCGTCTTGATCCGCGGTGAAACTGTAATCACTGCCATCTATGTTCCTCTGGTAAAGCCGGTTGCAATCTAGGTGAACTAAATCCCAGTTGTACTTTGCGATGATATATTGATTCAATTGACGGAGCTAAAACGCCGAATTTACTGTTTAATAAAAATGGTTCCTGGCACCTATATAATAACTATGGATCAGACTTCCCATACCATATTTCAACCCAAAAGTAACACCACCTAGTTTTGCTAGGAAGAAATTAAACATTTTTATCTAATGTTAGTTTTCTCGATACGCTACCTAGAATCTATATGTTATGAATATATTTTTTTAATTATTCATATAACTGATTAAATTGTTAATAATAAAGTCCACGACAGCCCATACCTAAAATATTTCTATTTGCTTCAATTTTGCGTTTTAAAAATGACCTTCACAAAGCTTAGTCATTCCGTTGAACTTGCTGGAAAAAAAAATTTGCTCCACGTAGACCAACAAAAGGTGCAAATGAATGACCGGTCAGTGGTTAGGTGGGCATCGCGTTTGGGTCCCACCCAGGTGTTCCGTGTTCGATTCCTCGGCTGGCTAAGTCCTCCATCACAACACAAGCAACATCTTCCGCTTAGTGTGGTGGTAGTAGGAGATTTTCAAATGTTGTTGGGTTATTCGTAACCCGGGAATGTTTGTCTAACTTTAAAAAAAAAAAAATGCTTCGTGTGATCTATTGACTGTGATTTAGTGCACTTTTTTTTGATAAATGTTTTCGTAAACCAATATTTTTGGTTCCGGTGTCATTTTTAAGACCCTCACTGTTTGTCTTGATATACTTGGCCGAAGGTTCCTGGCTATTTAATAGAGACATGCTATGTTATATGTCTTAGACTAGTTCCCACTAAAACACCCAACACCCGAGAAGATTTACAGAAAACTTATTAATACCACAAGCACACAAAAGAATATTTTGAAAAGGACCTTCTTGGATGGCTATTAAAGGATATAACAATATTCCACGTAACATTAAACAAATACACGATAAACTAATCCCAGCAAGAGCTTGTATGGATGTCGTCGACGTTTATCCTTTTCCTTCTCTCGGAACTTTTTTAAAAACAAAAAATACTAGAAGATACTAGAAAGTCACGTATGGTCTCTCGCTGGGACTAGTAAATACTCCAATTTATTTAAATCATCACTAAAAACATTTTTTTTAAACAAAAAAATGCCACTACTACAGTGAATATTGTTTAAGGAAACGAATGCTTTCCATGAATTAAATACATCTTTTTCTAAGACACCGTAATATTATAATGTACTTTACTTTTTGTTAATTTCTAATATGTAAGAAATGAGATGTACCAATAAGCTATATGGGTTATCATTCGAATCTTGGAAGTACAAATTAACCCACTTCCTGACATCCAATCGAGCTGAAACTTGGCAGATACACCACAAACAGAGAAAATAGCACCTACGACCATTGTTCCAAACTTTTCACTCAATCAATCTGAGTCTCCGATCAGCAAAGTGATTTGTTTAGTAACCCTCGATTTGCCTGTTGGTCGGAAAGTTGCTCCGGGAAGAGTGTATGGTAATTATTGGATTGACGCCGGGGTAATTATTGGATATCGCTGGCATCGGTTAATACGCACTTTTTTTGAAAAAATCTTTCGATTCACCTTAATTACATTAAAAGACAACTACTATTCTAAATTTCTAAATTTCATTTACATAAAATTAAAATTAGCTTTCGTCTTGTGAAATTTTGGCCATATTTGCATCCATTTGCTCATTCGCTGTCACTTTGGTATGTCTGTATTCCCGATATATTTTTATGTATAACGAACGGCTAGAAGATTTTGAAGATATCAGGAAATCTCGGCGTATTAGGTAATTTAAAATGACGTAAAAAAACATGTTTTTTTCAGTAATTTCACTTCTGTATTCACTTTTGTATCACAAACCATGTTACACAAACTTAGCGTAGCCGCTAAACTACTTGAAAACTGGGATGTTTTTCTTGCCTTGTCGCGAGTAGGCGCTATAAAGAGGGCAATTTCTTTTGTATCACAAACCATGTTACACAAACTTCACGTAGCCGCGAAACTACTTGAAAACTGGGAAGTTTTTCTTGCCTTGACGCGAGCAGGCGGTATGAAGGTGCACTTTCTTTTGTATCACAAACCATGTCACACAAACCTAGCGTAACCGCCACACTACTTGAAAACTGGAATGTATTTCTTACCTTAACGCTAGTAAGGTGCATATCATCACAGAAATAGTTTACAAAAAAAAAAAAAATTTAATGAAAAAAAAATTCAAGCATGCGGTACTAGGTAGGTACTAATTAGGTGGTATTTTTAGTTTTTTAACATTGAAAAAAAATGCCTGCGCAATTTTGTGTCTAGCCGTTCGTTGTTTCTAATCGTCGCTCTAGCATCTCTCCGTATAGTATCAAGAATACCAACATAACAAAATGACATTTGACAATAAATGTTTTAAAATGGACGGTCTCGTTTCACAGAACGAAAGCTAATTTTAATTTTACGTAATTGAAATTTAGAATGAAATATTTTCCACTTCCCCCAATGTAAATAGTTGTCTTTTAATGTAACTAAGGTGAATAAAAAGATTTTTTCAAAAAAAAAGTGTGTATTAACCGATGCCAGCGATATCCAATATTTACCGTCGTAAATTACGAAACAATTTTCGTTCTTACCAACTCCGATGATCAAAAATGTTTTGGATGGATAATACGTCAGCTGTTTTTTATAGGTGGCGAATGGTTTTTTATAAGTTGGCGAAATGGAACGAAAAAAATTCTGGTCGCGAACGATTCAACTAATATATATTATTTAACCTCTCTTTTCTTAATTTCTACAGATTTGTCCAATTCCAAAAGTTCTTGAAAAGTAGTCGTTTCGTCATCAAGGGATGACGTGTCTACATAATCCTCACTCTTTTTAGGCTCGTCCAATATGACTTCACTCGCCACAGCGTAGAACTTCGACAAACGTGTTATCGTATGCCTGTGCATATTGGGATTTGATTTGCAATATTCGTCGTCCAAAATGTTATTAAATATGGAAGAAAATAGCTAGCATATAGCTAGTTTGAAATTGTGCTGTCAAGTAAAAAACAAAAACAAAAATTCGATTTTGGAGTGAAAAATAAATTAATGTAATGAGTACCTAGATACTTTATAATAATAAGTCAGTAGGTACCTACCTCCTACCTCTACCAAGTCACCTGTTTTGTATAGTTTTTTTCTGTAATTTGCATGTACTCATTAAGGTGATATTAAGAATTTAAAATCTACTCGTTCACGTAATGTGGCGATAGTTTAATTATTTTAGGAAAAAATATTTTTTGTAAGTTATGTTTTACAACATTAAGGGCCGATTTTATAATCATCAGTTTGTTACGCTTGATACCATTTTTTTAACAAATATTCGGTCTACTGCTAAACAAATATTGTTAAAAATGGTATCAAGCGTACGTAACAAACGGATGGTTATAAACAGTGGCGGATCGTGACTTTTGAGTGTGCTAGAGTGCTAAAATTGAAATAACGGCATTACTATGTTGTTGAAGCCGAAAACGATATTTTTTTTAGAAAATTGGTTTTTTGTTTGAAGATTTTCAGGAAATATCAGTTTGGTAAAGCATTTGTCACATCACTACTGTAAAGTAGTTTACATCACTAGTGGAAAGTACTTGCGATCATTATGTCTATGGTGTACGCTCTCTCTGTGTCTAAGTCTGTTCCAGCAAGTCGTGAATAAATCTTCATTATAAAATATTAATGAAAGTGTTCTCAATAAGATCCTCAACCATTTACCCAGCAAAACAGCATTGTAAATGGATTTCCTGAAAGTCTTTATACAAAAACTGAAATTTCGAAAAAAAATATTTTTTTCGGCTACTACGACACCAATAATGTAATTCTTTTTAATATTAGCACTCTAGCACACCAAAAGGCACGAGCTGCCACTGGTTTAAAACCGAAATTGTGATGAATTAATTATTTGCCCTCGTAAATACGCAATAGGAATATAAATAATTGTTTTTTTTAATTGACAAATCTATTTATTCATATTCACATTGCTTGTGTACGGTTGTGTTTTTTCTTATGGGCCTTACAGACAACTCAATTTGGTCGAGCGGTTGTTTTCGATCTGGTTGAGTTGTATGTAGAGTGTTGAAGTTGAACCGTGGGGAGGTGCGTTGTATACACAATGGTTGACAAACAACGTTGACACACAAAGATTGACACACAACGGCTGACACACAACGGTTTACACACAACGGTTGACACGCAACGGTTGACACACAACGGTTGACACGCAACGGTTGACACGCAACGGTTGACACACAACGGTTGACACACAGCGGGTGACACACAACGGTTGACAAACAACGGTTGACACACAACGGTTGACACACAGCGGGTGACACACAACGTTTGACAAACAACGGTTGACACACAACGGTTGACACACAACGGTTGACACACAACGGTTGACACACAACGGTTGACACACAACGGTTGACACACAACGGTTGACACACAACATTTGAACCAACCAAATTGAGTTGGTCAGTTTTAATCATTTACTTCGTCGAAGGAAATGCACATAATTCATTTTGAAAGCTGTGTGAGTTTGTCATGTTTAGGAGAAAGGATAAAAATGCATTCCTTGATGTAAATAAAAGAATATATTTTACAAAATATTATTGCTTTATTAATATCAATAAATTCTAGATTGAAACAATTAACAAGATAAACATCAACAAATAAAACATAATGATATCTTACTTTTAAAATAAATAAACTCTCTGATAAATCAAACATGTAGTAGATACGATTGTAATCTTTGGTTAGAACATCTTGCTTTCACACCTATAATATGTTATGTTAAGATTTATTACTTTATTTTAATTAATTGTTTATTAAATTACACATCAAGTTATTTATTGTAAAGGGGAAAAATATAAAACTTTTATATTTACATCTACTTACTAGAATCAATTAATATTATTTGTATTAGGAACAAATTGATCCAATATAATATCTCAAAGAAAAATAGAGACATCGATACATTAAATATATGTACATATTTACACATACGTAGTTACGAATTTACATATTAATATAATATGTACATATTTCTAAGCTGAGACATCAAGATATCACAGTGCATCATGATAGAATGACATATTATATTAGCAGGTTTAATAAACACAAAGACAGAATAATTGTTTTAACCAACTACTGTAATTTGGTTCCACGATGGTAGATCCCCCGATAGTTGGCCCCTCGATATACTTATATACAATATGCAGTCGGCTTAGGGAAAATACGGTATACATAAAATATGAGCAATGTCCCCAAAGGGTTGTGCAGAAAGGATGTACCGCCGAATAACAAAAGTTTAAAACATATTTTCATTCAAATGTGTGATAAATAAAAATTGCTTTTCTATAATATACTGTACATACCAGCACATAAGCACAAAAAAATCTACACCTTAAATAAATTAATTTGATATCCATACCGACTTATAGGTACGTATTTTTAAAGTCGATTTAAGTTTTAAATTGATAAATAATGCACAAAAAATTATAACTTTATAATAATTATGATTTCGGAGGGCAAACTGTCGGGGATAAACTAACATGTCACCCTATAATTTGATTTAAATGAATTCGTATTAATAAATATTTAATATCTTATATTTTAAATTTATTTCGTGATTATCATTATTTATTTAATTGTTAATACATATTTTTATTCCCGGTAAATTACAGGTTGTGTATATACAAGAAATCTAACATTGAACATATTATTGGCACAAACACGATTTTACACCTAATTCAACAAAAAAATTGGTAGCTAGTAAAAATTATGTTTAGAAGGTACTTAGATATCCGATAGAATAATGCAATAAATGTATTTCATTATAGATATTAATTGTGATCATTTTATTAATTAGGAATTAAATTTTAAATAGTTTCTTTAAGAGTTTATTTAAAATTTTATGGTCCCATAGGACTAGTTAGCATATTGAATTTATTTATATTTATTTTAATTGACAATATTCTAGAATAAAATCTACCAAATGTAAATAATAAACAGCACATATTAAGAGCAGAAAACATTTATCAATTCCTGATTAATTTTTCTAATTCAGTTCACAATGAAAATGGATTAAAAATACATAATATATTAAGGATAAATGTTACAGTTTTAATAATAATTCATAATCCTTTTCAAAATGTTAAATACGTTCGAACATTATGTATGTAATTAAGTATAATAGATGATTACAATATCATAACCATGTTTAAAATAACAAAAATGGTTTCAAATAATTACAATGTTGGCTATGTAACTGCCGTTTAAAATAAATGCCATGTTGACGATTTTTAAAAGAACTGCATTGATGGTTATATTTAAAACAACTATAATGACTGCAATCTTCCAAAGATCGACAATTTAGTTGCTTTTTAAGCTCTCCAAGTTGTTATATGAATCTAGAAAACTCAATCCGACTCAGAGGTGAGTCGGATTGATAATAATGATACTGAAAAACCTGCCATAAGTTACTGCAATGATGACCATGTCCGCAATATTAAAAATAATCACTGCAAGGATTGCGATGGCGATGCTCAAAGTAATGGCACAGATGGTGATGCTCAAATTGTTAAATATTAATGTTGTGGTGTTATATATATGTGGTGGTGGCGTTTCGTTGGCAGCTTCAAGTGTAGTAATTAAAAATTTGTCCAAGCACATGCCCATCTAAATAGGCACCTTTGGAAATCAGTCGATTTTAAAAATCCATAATAATATACGCAGTAGGTACGATGGGTTTGCTGTTTCCTTTTTCCTTTCCAGCGGTTTTAAATTCTACTCCCTTCAGCGTAACCTAACATAATTGTTTTACAATAATTTTAGACGAAATTGACTGAACCCTATATCTACCAATAGGTAGTAACAATGCTTGCTAGAATTACTATTTTTGAAAGAACTCGTTGCCTTTTTGTAATGATGTTTTAAAAGGTAAAATATTATAACAGGTTTTCCAATAATATGCATTAAAAATGGCATCTCTTGGCGGTTCTTTCACACGTTAAAAACCCCATAAACAAAGCAGGCATATTCCCGATCTCCTAATCTAATTATTTCTATTTCATATTTTGTATCTTAAGACCTGGTAGTAGGCATTAAAAAAGAAGAAGAATAGGGGATAAGTAAATACAAATGTTAGAGGGACCGCGCTAATATTAAAAACAATAAAATTCAAATGAAAATGTTTAATAAAAACGACTCGTTTAAAATAGAGAAAAATCTCTCGAGAAATGCTTAAGTTGCATGTAAAGATACACAATATATTTTTTTAAACCTATAACATGTTAAATTACAGAAAAAAATCGGTTTTTAACAATCTGAGCATTCTTCGCGATTTTTTTTATTTAGAGTGAATTTCATATAATTACCGTTTCGGCTCGACAATGTACAGATTTTATCTTAAAAAATAACATAATTTTTTTTAGGAAATAAAAAACTGAAAATGTTCAAGAGAAATATGTTATACATATATATCGGTAGAATTGCGGAATGCCACGGCTTAAGGTGGTAAATAAAAGTTTTTGTTTTCCTTCTATCCAGTTCGTGTCCAAAGTGTAAACTGCACGGATTATTATAATAATGATTGTAGTTGTGCAAGTGAATAAATTTAAAAAAAATACACATAATACAGTTTTTGCTGTACCTACACACATATTATGTTTTTATCTACTTAACTGAATACCTCAGCACATTTGTTTAAATAAAGGAAATGGAATACACCCTGCTATCTGTAGTGTATGCAAATATGTATGTAGTTTCGGGGAGAGTACGATTTCCGTGGCGCTGCCATTTGACTTTAAAGTGTCGATATCTCGAAAACGAAGCGAGATATCGAAAAATTTTATTCTGCATTTTCGACTTATTTTGGGTTGAATTATCGAAATCCATTGTCAAATGGTGGCGCTATGTAAATAGTTTGTGCAATAGTTTCAATGTCTCTCAACAGATGTCGTCAATATAGGTTGTTATATGTAAATATAATGTTTCTCAACAGAGGTCAGTAAGTTATACTATATGAGAGAGAGACAATTCGGGTTTAGACCCAAACGGTTACGGAGATGCTTTACGATCGACAGGTGGGAGTTACCTACAATTACAGAGTGGAAAAACCCAGAGCATCCATTTTAACGGACGTTAAGTCCAGCTAAATACATCATTGTAAATAAGACGATAAAAACACGACTCGTAACCTGACGAACCGGAGAATCATTGAAACTCTCGATTAGAAAGACCAACAGTACACACAGCAGCTAAATGATATAATTTCAAAATTATTCCATCACAGAAAATCGAGTTGTGCAGCACGAAGCTTATGTAAAACTTTGTCATTTGTAATATATTTTGAAGGAAAATTGTGTTAGAAAAAGGCATTTTAATTTTTGGTATGTAAAGCCATATTTTTGGTGGATTTGATTCAATTGGATTAAATAATTACAATTTATTTCGTTAATGCCGAGAGTTGAAATTTATTATTCCGAGCTTCCTTGACACTTGACACCAACTTGATTGATGGCAGCCACACGTAATGTCTTGGTAATGACACGAAAAACTTGCTTCAGTTCAAACTCATTATTTTTTGGTTTCTGGAGGAGCCGCATGATTCTTTTTAGAGGATAATATGAAAGTCTAATGTCTGAGTCACGAGATAAATTAATTTATTAGTGCCTAGAGATCGGAAAAAGATATACATGCATTTAAAATATGTTGGATGGACGAAACGTAATTCGACATAAATGCATATTTGGTACGTTTCCTGCATTTTTTTGAATATCTTGTAATCTTTACTAAGACATATACAATTTTTTAGGAATATTATTTACATTGCTCATTATTCGAGCTCTTTCGAATTGAATAGATACAAATTTACAGTCTACGTGTACATAAATGTTTCAGAATTGCACGCTTCTCTCAATAAATAATTACAATTGATTTATTTGATAAAATACTATCTATTGAACACTTTGTAATGAAATAACATCTAGACTACTACACCGAGGTGGTGATTTGTTCAATTACTTGAACGTTTCTAATGATGGGTCGTCGGCAAGAACTCCTGCAGGAACCTCCGCGCGACCACGCGGGCTCATACCGCGCCAGACCTTCTGGGACACTCTTGGATGGCCTAAGTCTTCCGTTGTAGTTGTTATGATGTCTGTAGTGGTACGGTGACCTCCTGCAGTTATAACCTATGCAGTTCTGTTCCTCGTTTAAACAGGTTCCGTAATGCCCTTCGCGGCAGTCCAAAGGAGCGGCGAAAGATAGTGATTTAGGCAGACCGTTTTGCAGGTGGCCGTACGGGTGGATATGCTGCGGATGATGGTGATTGTAGAAGTGATGCGAGTACATGGGAGCAGGCTGATGAGGAAAGTGTCCGTAGTTAGCCCCGCAGTGGCTGAAGTTGTTCGGCGTGAACCGAGGCATCTGGGGAGACACTCCGACTCCCGGGCAGATGCAATCCCCGTTGGTCAGGGTGGCCGCCGTCATGGTGGAGTTGATGGAGTTGTTGGGTTCGGGCCTCTTGGAGAAACCCACGAAGAAGAGCAGGATGGCGCCGATCATGGTGGTCGCAAAGGAGAAGTAGTAGCCGGCGCGGGGACTCTGCTGGTTGATGTAGCCGGTCATGGGAACACCGATTATCACAGGGAGTGCTTTGGCACCTTGGACAAATCCTGCAAACAACAAATACCAATAAGAAACTATTTTAATGTATTCAACACATATGACATCCCTAGAAAGGAAAATGAGCGAGGAAAATGACATTCAGTAAGGTTGGCAAAACCTTGAAAAATTTGGTTACTAAAAATGGATCAAGTAAAAGCAATCTTTCAATAATCCCGAATGGGTGGTTTTTCACCAAGATCTCCTATTCTAAAATAAAATGTTGTAGAAATTACATATTAAAAATCCATTATGGTATTTTACCTTAAAAATTTTCGATACCAGTTAATAATGACACAATTTTCAGAAAAAATATGAGAATCGTTAAAATTATAACAGAGAGAGCAGTGTAAACCAATATTATTATCTACTAGTCCAAGCGACATGCGTACTCCGTACCAATCCGGATGCAATTAACGGTAAGTGTATTTGGTTAGTTAAAACGGCTTCAGTTTCAATTGATCAATTTCGATTGATGTTGTTTACCAGAACCAAAGTTTCGCCAAACAATTTTGGGCTTAAAACCAGGCTTTTTAGGCAGTGTCCGTGTCGCACATTAAAAGTATTCCAACTGCCAGTGGGAATAGAAGTAATCTTCTGTTTTACGTAAATTTTATTAGCCGAGGACCGCACTTTTCGTACTATTAGCGATTCTATAAATCCACATCTGATGCCATCATTGACGAACCTTATAATATGATCGCGGTTAAATATTTTTGTGACATTATGTAATACTCACCCCAAGCGCGCGTAAAGTGCTTCGCGCGTACCCTCTCCATGGTGAGCATCTTGACGGAGTAGAGGAAGCCACCGAGACACAGCCCATACAGCCATACGAAAAGCACATAGCCGTGATAGCCCTGAACGCTGCTCAAGGCCAGTAGGGATATTCCTGGAAGTGACCAAAATACCACAATTACAAACAGAATGGAAGAAGAATAAAGATTCTTATTTTATAAGATTTACAACAATCTTAACTAACTTTGTGAAAAGCATTCAAAACAGTACTTATAGGTAAAATAAAACAAAATCTTGGATGGTTTGGTACTCGAAATCCTCATCGTTAGCTCTCCTTCTTTTCAAAGGACCGTTGAGTACTTTAGGATACCAGAAGAAGCTCAAGCTTGAAGTCCAGAATTTCCACGACGCGAAAGAAAAAAATCCAATGGTTTTGTTCACCTTCCCAACACGAAAGAAGATCCAATGATTTTGATTATCCATTCCCAGCATTTCCACGACGCGAGAGAAGGAGTTTCAATGATTTGTTCACCTATCCCAAGCATTTCCACAACGAGAGAAGAGTATTCAATGGTTTGATCACCTATCCCAACATCTTTACGACGAAAGACTCAAGAGAAGAGAAGATCGAATGGTTTGTTCATCCATTGTTATCCCCAGCATTTCCACGACACGAGAGAAGAAGATCCAATTTTTTGTTCACCTATCCCTAGAATTTCCAAGACGCGAGAGAAAAAGATCCAATGTTCAACTATCTCCAGCATTTCCCCGACGCGAGAGAAGGAGATCCAATGGTTTGTTGACATATCCCCAGCATTTCCACAACATGTGTGAAGGTGGTGCAGTGGTTTGTTTGTTTACCTATGCCCAGCATTTTCACTCAAGGTCTTGTTTGCCCATCTTCGAGTAGGAGAACCATGGGTTTACTTCTTTGTTTGTTTTCCTATCCCCAGCATTTCCGCTATCTGAGAGAATATTTGCTTGTATGTTTGTTTGCGTACATATTTATTTGCTTGTATGTTTGTTTGCTTGTATGTTTATATGTTTGTTTGATTGTATGTTTATATGCTTGTATGTTTGTTTGCTTGTATGTTTATATGCGTGTATGTTTGTTTGCTTGTATGTTTATATGCTTGTATGTTTGTTTGCTTGAATGTTTATATGCTTGTATGATTAAATGCTTGTATGTTTGTTTGTTTGTATGTTTATATGCTCGTATATTTGTTTGCTTGTATGTTTATTTGCTTGTATGTTTATATACTTGTATGTTTGTTTGCTTGTATGTTTATATTCTCGTATGGTTGTTTGCTTATATGTTTATTGTTTGAATGTTTGTTTGCTTACCTATCCCGAGCATGGCCGCCTGCGCCAGGTACTGCCGGGAGATGAGACACTGACTGCTGGGCCGCACTATGACGAGGCCGAATCCCACGCAGCCGAGAGCGGTGGCGAAGCCGAGGAAGGTCTGCAGCAGCACCAGCGCGCTGTCCTCGAGCCCCTCCTTGTATCCCTGCAGGGCCTGAAAATTATAATATACACAACTTCATAATAGAAAAAGGGTAATAAGGTACAGAACTATTTTAATTTTATTTTGTTTTATTTTATTCGGGAGTCCAACAGTTAATTATTAACAAAGCATCATAGTATTTAAGTCACATTAATTGTACAATTTACAGGATTCCACATGGGTATTATTTATAAGAGAAATGATCTGAAAGAATATTGATGTTAGACGGCCTCCGTGGTCGAGGGATAAAGCTCTCGATTAGTGATCCGGAGGTGGCGGGTTCAAATACTGTAATTCAAATAAGTAAAAATTTATTTGATTGATTTGTGGTATTTCACAATCTAATCATTTAAAAATAATATAAGGTATATTTGCGGCATCTTCCAGAATGGAAGACAATCAGTAACGCCCTGGTGTAAGACCACCATTCAGAATTGCTTGCTTGATGTTGCTTGAAATGGCTTGAGCCGTATTTGGTGACTATATTACTATTTGAATACCCAGGTACTTCCCCACCCTCCTCTTCCACATCTCCTTCTCCTCCCTACTTACATTCACCCTCAACATACCATATTGAGAGTGAAAGAGTGATTGTCTAACAACCTGTTAGTCTCATTGGCTCCAGGTGGTTGGGAGCAGTTGGGACTCTTGTGGGGTATTCGCATAAAAAAGACCACCCAAAAAAACAAGTTCTTTTAAAACGAGTCAAATGGTGATAAGCGTAAGATCAATACATGAAAATAACAGACCAGCAGAGTCCCGTGAAAAATCCGAGATATTCTGAATCAGTTCCTATTTTGAAAACGGCATTTAAATCCAGTTAAAAATATTAAAATAGAAAACTACTACTACTACTTTATATTTGTCTGAATTACTCTTCATATAAGCAGTTATAATTTTGAAAATGACACTTAATTTCAAAGTAGCTTGAGTACATTAAACGTATTTTCACGCAGTAATAACGCACATGACAGACCACCGGAGTTAGTATGTTTGATAATTCTATTTATTGGCAGACACTACAGATATTTACATTGATTGTGATTCGGTACAGGCCAATAAACTTTGCCAACTTTGTTGCCCAATTTTCCTGGGGATGTTTGGTTTCACAAGTAAACTATTTAACTAACTTCTCACCTCCGCTTCCTTCTACCCTTAATTATTATCTCTCACCCAACGATCCGCGCAGCATACTAATTTGTAAGTGACCAACTTCAGATATTTGGAGACCCAACTTCACCCAACTAGGGTGAAGCCTTTTTGATTCTTCTGGTAGCATTACACAGCTCTTTGGGAGCAATTGAATTTGATAATTATCGAGGAGCGGTTGATCACACTGAGGGGAGTCGCCACTGTCGCCAGTGGAGCTGTAGGTCGATCCGGGAGCCGTTAATAGAAGAGTCATCTAATTTAAATAATAAATCTCCTTCTCTTTTCTCTTCACATAGAGCTCGTACGCACTAGCGGCTAGCAGCGTGGGCGGTTCGACTAGCAGCTAGCCGCCTAACGCGGATAAACCGCTCGGCGCGGTTGAACCGCGGTAAGCAGAAAAGTGCGTTGTCTCATTATTATTAAAAGGGAAGAATTTTCAAAATTAAATAAAAAAAATTAATTCATTAAAATTTAATAAAATATATATTTAATTAAATTTGATTAAATTTGATTAAATTATTAAGATCAATATTATTCCAGAACCAGAATCTATTTCACAAATAACTGAGGGGTGTTATCCATACCTTTTTGTAGCCGACGAGGCATTTGCATTATCGAAGAAATTGATGCGCCCATGTGCAAAAAAGGATTTGGATGTAACTAAAAGAACGTTAAAAACTATTGGCTTACTAGAGCAAGAAAATATGTAGAGTGTAGCTTTGGTATGTACGCAATCAAATGGCGTATATTTCACATACCTTTATAATATGTTCACATAGATCTGGCAAAAGACATTATTAAAGCTACTTGTATCCTACATAACTTTGTAAGATACCGTCAACATATTTATTTATTTATTAAACGCCCTTATGGGCTTTTACATTTTAGTTAAATAGATGAGTATAACAGTGATTTCGAAAAAATCTAAATTAAAACAACAAAAAAAGCATAATACAGTGAACATAAAAGTAAAACAAAAGCATATATCTACAACAAAATATAACAATAAATGCATTTAATAAAATTAGATACATAGGTAAAAAATATAAGAAG
This sequence comes from Limnephilus auricula, assembly GCA_951813805.1. Taxonomy (NCBI): domain Eukaryota; kingdom Metazoa; phylum Arthropoda; class Insecta; order Trichoptera; family Limnephilidae; genus Limnephilus; species Limnephilus auricula. Next base: position 46,143,142 of record OX638388.1, on the reverse strand, counting down.
TTTCACAAAAAAAAAGATATTCAATATAGACAAAAATTGTAGAGATTATAGACGTCTATTTATGTCTAAATATAAAAAAGAATTGAAATAAACAATGTTTATACTGATTGTTTTTAATGTGAAATATATCTCCCAGATCAGAATATTTATTTCCGAGACTGTGAAGTCTCGGTATCGGGGAATTTTGATAAGAGAGTGTCCTGGTGTTATTAAAATAAAAGGGTAGTAAATTTCGGCAAGATCTTTTAGGTATGTGGATATTGATTAATTGAAGCAATTCAGGACAGTCAATTTTGTAATGCAGTATTTTATGTAATAGTATTAAATCTGTGATTATTCTTCTTTCTGAAAGTTCTAATAGGAACATTTTATCTAGTAGGTAGTTATAATCAATGTTTTCTACAGGAATATGCAATTTATAGTTTATATATCTCAAGAACTTATGTTGAATCTTTTCAATGTTGGCGGAATGAATATTGTAAAAGGGAGACCATATCGTAGAGTTATACTCTAGTTGGCATCTAACAAGGGTTTTGTACAACATGATAAACGTGCCTAAATTATTGAAGTCTTTTGAAACTCTCAAAACAAATCCAAGAGTCTTAAGGGCCTTATTAATAATATTATTAATATGACACAAAAAAGTTAGTTTGCTATCGAACATAATACCTAGGTCAATAATTTCACTGACGCAATTTAATTTTTTATCATTTAATGTATATTGAAAAAATATTGGATTATTTATTCGATAAAAATTAATGAACTGACATTTCTTTATGTTCAATGCTAGTTTGTTGATAGAGCACCATTCAAAAAGACGTCTCAAATTAGTTTGTAATATAATGCAATCATTTATGTCATTGATCTCCTTATAAAGTTTCATATCATCAGCAAAAAGCAATACGTTTATGTTAGTAAATATATCAACAATATCATTTATGAATATAATAAACAAAATGGGCCCTAAATGAGAGCCTTGCGGCACTCCACTTGTGGCTATAAATTTGTAAGAATTTGTGCCATTTATTTTTACACTGAGACTTCTTTTGGACAAATAACTAATAAACCAATTTAATAAACTACCATAAACTCCAAGTGAGGCTAATTTATTGATTAATATTTTGTGACACACCTTATCAAAGGCCTTGCTAAAGTCAGTGTATACTGAGTCAACCTGGCATCTGTTTGCTAAAGATTTGGATATGAAATTTTCGTATATTAGTAAATTAGTTAATGTAGATTTATTTGAACAAAAGCCATGTTGGTATGAAGTTATAATTTTTTGTATGTTTATAGATATTTTAGAGAGAACAATTTTTTCAAAAAGTTTGGGTATCGATGATTGGATACATATTGGTCTATAATTTGTAATGTCCGTTTTGTCCCCCTTTTTAAAAATAGGTGTAAGAAAACTGTGTTTCCATGAATCAGGGAAACAACCTGTTTTTAGAGACTGGTTAAAAATTAGGAAAAGAGGAACAGTTAGGCCGTTTGAACATTCTTTAATTAAAACCGGTGGAATATTATCAGGTCCAGCATTTTTTCTAGCATCTAACAAATTTACATGCTTTTTAATATCATTTATTTCTATGCGTATTTCAGATATATCCAGACTAAGATTTGATGAGAAATTGGGAATTTCGTTGCTAGGTATATCCTCTTCATACACAGACTTAAAATAATCAGCGAATAAATTTACAATGTTTTTATCACTACACCCAATTTTTCCATTGAAGTTCATACAAGTTGGAATACCCAAGTTATTATTTTTTTGAGAATTAGTGTAATTCCAAAATTGTTTTACGTTTCCACGAATATCACTTTCAATTTTATGAATATAATTTTTATAACACAATTTTGAAATTTTGCAACACTCCTTTCTTAATAATTGGTATTCATTGTAATCGCTTGACATTCTGGATCGCTTGTAATTTTTATGGGCCTTTTTCTTATTATATGTTAAAGTGATCAGTTCGAGGCTAAACCAGTTTGGAAAATGAGAAATTTTATTATGTCGAAGGGGCACAAAATTAGCAATAGCACCATTTAGAATGGCATAAAATGTATTTACATTATTGTTAATATCTATGTTTTCCAGAAAGGACCAGTCTGTTGAATTTAAGCAATCAGAAATTTTTGAAAAATTTGCTTTATAAAAATTATAAGGCGACTTGACATTTTTAAGATGAGTGTTATTAACAAATGGTATAATTATATCAATAGGAGGATGGTAAAGGTCTACAGGTAATAGTTCATCTAAAGATTTACATACGGTAGCAGTGGGCTCACTGCAAAAAACTAGATCTTCGTTTCCAAAAATATCTACAAGTTCTTCCCCTTGTTTTCGTTTTAAATTCCTGTTCTTGTATGATGCTCCTTCACATTTCCAAATGGCTTCTCGTTGTTGAATTTCAACGATAAATTTATCTGTCGCGAAATTCAAGGCTGGGCAGACAAAGGATACGTGCAAACTCGGCAACGGCCTAGCAGTAGCAGCGTACTGAGCCGCAACCGCAACCGCAACCGCCTAGTGCGATAGTCAATTTGGTGGTCAACCGCGAAGCGGGCCGGTGCCTTCTTTAGTGCGTACAAGTATGAGCGGTTGCATATTAAAAGAAAAATGCGGCTAGCCGCTAGTGCTTCCTAGATCTAAGGGGGGAGTCTGGTTTAGCCGATCCAAAAAATCGTTTTTTGTGCCTAAAAATCTTCCTACATACAATTCATGATGTAGGAAGAATATATGCAAATACGTGAATACATTCACAAAGTTATAGCATCAAATTCGACCTTTAAAAAATGTTACGAGCGGTGCGCGCCAAGCAGTTAGGCCGGAATACGTACGTAACTTTAAACGCGTTTTTTTCAAAACCACCCTTTTCAAGTTGGCTGGAATCGTAGCTCATCGAATTTTCATCGGATTCACTTCATTCAAAGTTTTCATTTAACAAAATTAAAGTCATATGCGGATTAACCTCGACTAATGAAAAAATATTATTATAGGACAAAGTTATTGCAAAATTAAGACCGTTTTTTGCAATCAACAATTTTTTTACTGTGGTTTATGCATATTCTACAACCATACCATAATGATTTTTTTAAGGCTATTGGGTGCGCGGCCAAACAAATTTTATCTTTGAAAAAAAAACGTTTGAAAAAAGAAACTAGAAGAATAATATAGATAATAGAGGTTAATGTATAAATGTAGCTATCTAAGTGATTTTAAATCTGAACTTAATTAAGATTTAATTTCTTTGACTCAGAAAACGCGTTAGTTCGGAAAATACTGTGTTTAAAAAATTAATTGTTTTTCGTACTTGAATTTAGCAGATTAAAAGTTAGTACAAAGCTCCGAAATGCGAACTGTTTTATTGCCGACAGACAAAGCAAAAAAAAATCCGTTCGGAAAAGTTCAAATTCGCCGGCGAGAGCTTTTAAAATAAAATTTCAGACACGTGGTCGATCTGCCCACTGGAAATCGGAAGTTAATCTATCGAAAAAAGCTAACGGTCAGTACAGCCCCATGCTCCGCACTAAATAACGAATATCCTTCTTGTTTCCAGTTTCCTGAACCGAAATACAAAGGATCAGGATTAACGAGTTTACAACTTATAAAAAAGGTGTTGGGACAGTTGGATCTAAATTGGTTTCTATTTGAAATACAGGACGTATAAAACACCCCAGTCTATCATTCACCGATAATGATTTGATAAAGTTATCATAGATTTTTTATTTATTTTAAAAGACGCATAGAAAACACACATATTTCAAATATGGAATTATTAATAAATAATTCACGCAGAAATAACTAATAAACACATCACATCATCTCAGACATCCGATCTGAATTTGTAAGGTGGGCATGGGTATCGCAACTCCGGGTACCATTTATTGGATTGTCTGCCATAGGTCACCCCAAGTGGTTCGCTACGTTTGGTGACTTAGCAAAGGTACCCGAGTTCAACGGGTGAGGCGTGTTCAGGTTTTTGCGGCGGATGCGCCTGCTCACCAGTTGCGTGGTGGGCAGGATTCCAAGAGGCCAGTTTGCGAAGACTCTTTGACCTCTACAACTGGTCTGAGAGACCTGCTGGAGAGGTCAGACCACCGTCTTGCACCGCAGCGGAAGAAATGGATTCATACGTCACTCCTGAACACACTGACACCTAGATTCCTCCAATCTCTCATATCCTTTTCCTTCCCAAAACTTCATTTCCTTGTAAAAACTCTCCAGACACCATCCCCAAAGATGACATAGGCCCCGAGGGAAAATATTTTCCTCAGTGCCTAATTTAAAAACAACTGAAATTATTATATTTGATAATAATTTTTAATTTTTAGTTTTTCCTATGGAAAAAACTAAACCCGTTCCTGTAAATCTGGTGAATAAAAAAAAAAATTGTAAGATCAGTGAAAATTTTCGTTAGGTAGGTATTACAAGGCGATGCGTGTTGGCACTGGATTGGGATACCGTGATATGTTTATTAATTTATCTAATCGAATTATAAGGGCAAACGCATTCGCCGCCAAGACCTAGAAGAACCTTACCCCATGAACCCGGACTTCCTTGTTAAGTCACCAAACGTAGTGAACTACTGGACCTATAGGTAATAATAATAATAATGATAATAATTTGATAATTGAGCGCCGTTTTTGTGAGAAATCACTTCAGGGGCGATGTACAATTTATTATGAATTCTTAGGCTCTATCTAAGTTTATTATTTACAAATAGATACAGGAACATACTTTACCTGGCCGGTCACTTCCGATAAACACACTTTAATTAGAAAGTTTATGCTTGGAGAAGATACCAATTTGCACGCGGAGGACATTATATTGAAAACGTTGGACATTGCATGATTTTATATTTGCCACCCCACCACTGTTGATATAAGAAGATTAATTCCAAAGTTGAGGAAATTATTTATTTTGAAAGATTTAAAAAATTGTAAGATTCTATAAAACTGGAGAATTTTCATGAAATGACCATTTACAAAAGCTTACAAATAAGAATTTATTATATTTTTACACAAATAATGAGTCTAGTTTTTTAACTGTTAATTCATGGTGGAATTCCATTGTATTAGATATGAAATTAAACAATTTTTTCACTTTGTTCCACATGTTTTTTACACAAATAGTTATTTACAATGTCGCGGGCAGTGAAAGGTTTTTAATTTTTCGGATAACACATTTTGGAAAGATGAGTTTTAAGTTACACTCTAAATTCCGCCGAGTCTGTGATCATTCTTAACTCATGTGGCAGTCCATTCCAAGCTTTAGGTCCTGTCGATCCGAACGCACGCTCACCGAACTTAGTTTCTGGTGTGCGCTTTAGTTCCTTCAACCTTTCGATACCTGATGTTGCAAGGACCTGAAGGTTGATTGTCGAGAATTGGAATTTTCAGGAATACATAGTTCCGATAGGTAAGCTGGAGCTATTCCGTTAAGGGACTTAAATACCATCTAGCAGAGATTGAACTGGATTCTTTCAGGATATTTGAGCCAGTGAAGATTTTGAGATGCTCTGAAATATGGGAATATTTAGATTCGCCGGTGATAAGTCTCGCCGCAGCGTTGAAATCGGATTGTAATTTGTTAATTTCATACCCGCCTCCCAAATTAGTTGAACACTGTCATGTGTTTAATGATTTATTTTTGGGCATATTTGAAAAATTGAACTCACTTGAACTCATTGAAGACACTCCGTGTATTTTTGGTATTATCTATACGAGGAAAGTAGCGCTAAAGTTGTCAAAAATAATCTCAGCCATAAAGGGGTATTTAAAAAAAGTTGTTTCTTATATAACTTCACATTTATCTAATAAGAAAACATATTATTTAGTACTTTGCGCTTATATTTTTTGTAACGTAATTAATAATTTAATTTTAATTCCATTTAAATGAATAGGTAAGAAAAGCTTCAATGTATCCATAACATATTTTTTCATATTCATAATGTAAACCGATTCGTAGTAAAGTTAAATCTAAATAGTGATTTGGCGTATAGCTTCATAACCACTTGACGGCCGGCGCAGTCCAGCGGTAGGGCGTTAGACTCCCATTCCGAAGGCCGCGGGTTCGAACCCGGCGTGCGCAAATAAATTTTATTTAATTGATTTGTGTTATTTCACAAGTAATTATTTAAAATAATATATAGTATATTTGCAGCACGTTCCAGAGTTGAAGATACTCTTAGTATCGCCCTGGTGTAAGACCAGCATTCAGAATTGAAACGTTACTTCAAATGGCTTTAGCCGTGTTTAGTGACTAGATCTGAATAGCCAGGCACTTCCCCACCTTCCTCTCCCTCGTCTCCTTCCCTTCCCCACTTACCTTCAGCCTCATAACATACCCCAATTGGGGATGCCATAGTCTTACTGGCTCCAGACGAGAGCAGTTGGCACTCTTGTGAGGTATTCACTATAAAAAAAAAAAAAAACTAAGCGGCGCCTTACGGTATGCTAAGATTAATCAATATAATAGTTGGACACAACGGCAGTAAATGTTAGATTAAAATTGAACGCTTCTCAAAATAGTCATCAGGATAAAATGATGTTCGCATTATTTCACTTTTTGTGACCTTTTGTTTGTGGAATTTAATTCATTTCTACCCGACCCCGAATTAAAGCCTTTGCGATTTCATTTGTAAATGTCAGGAATTGAATAGAAAATTCAAATATTAATTACAAACATGATTTGAATGAAGCTGGAATTAATAATTCTCGCTGAGAAATATCCAACTGCCTCATCCAGTTGGATATTTCTCACAGAGATACTTTACTATTGCGGGCACATTAAATAATTATAATTTTTGATGCTTTGCATTAGTAATCATGACGCTCTTTGACAAAACTTCAAGAGAGTAAATTTAGAGTTGCTTCTGGAAGAATATAGTACGATTACGAATGTCTTCTACATATTTAATATTAAGATCGAAATTTCCCTTCTTTTACATTAGCTCTATGCAGGAGGTCCCGAGGGAAAATCCCTCTATAAGAGCCTATGTCATTTTTGGGGATACTGTGTGGAAGATATTTAATGTAAAGGAAATAGAGGGGAAGTTCTCAGAACGAAAAATATGTGAGGGTAGGAATCTGGGGTCAATGTGTCTAGGGATGACGGACGTATAAATCCATCCACTGTGGTGCAAGGTGATGGGTCGGGAGATTTCGGCTGGAGAGATCAAAAGTCTGCTTCAACCAATCTCTCCTGATCCGGCCTGCCACGCAGTAGCTGGGCAAACACATCATTAAAAAAAAAATCGTAAAATATAGATACGATTTGAGATTTTCACGGCCTTTCGTGATTAATGTTGGTGTTATTATGTCGAGTTTCTTTCTGTTTCAACAATGAAGAGGTCACAATGGCCGAGTTAAGGTGTTTGTGTAGGTAAGACGATATATAATGGGTTCGAGTCCCCCAGTCTAGTTACATTTTAATTTTTTCTATTTCTTGTTTTTTTTCTTCATATTTTCATTTAGGTATAATTAGTATTCGTATTTTTCAGTGCGTTTTCCACGTTACTTTTGGATATAACAGAGAGGAGGGTTGGTAGAGCTCACTTAGGTTCTAAAGCAAAAGGTCCAAGTAGTTATGAATGAACGAATATAATTCATAATAATTGTATTAATTTGTTCCATAAACAATATGTGCGCAAAAGGTAAGGGTTCAATTTAATGCCAAAATTTACGGTATAAAATGACCCTCTTGGGTAACAAATATCAATTGATTAATTTAAACCACATAAAATATCCCATCCATGAAGTTGGAAGTCAGAACAGTTAGCTAATTTCATGAAATTATTATCTATTATTTTATGAATGAGATAAAGCTGCGCCGCTTCCTGCCGGGATCCTTGGCCACAATTCTCCAATAGCGATCAAGAGTTATTCGTTATACGCCATCTGATCGCGATCCCTTGTTCGTATCTGGAGGCTTGGAGTCGGTCGTAAGTCGAGCTCCTTGTACGTCTTCTGTTGTTTTCCAAAACAAAAGGGTTGATCGCACAGTAAATTTGAGGTTATGCTCTGAATGAAACACCTATGTATATTGGTTAAGATAAACTTGCTATAACCGTAAATGGTTTTTGGTCTGACTGTAGGCTTTTAGAAAAGGATTGATCGAGTTTTCTCAAGAAATAATGCAATAGTTTCAAAATGAGTTGACAATTTCGCTACAAGTAAAAGCATGGACAAATATACAAAAGAAAATTTTGTTCTAAATATTAAGATAAAATGCGACACACACGTTAAATTCAAAGTAAAAGAGTCCATAAACGGAAATTAATCAAAATAAATTTAAATATAAAATGGCAGGTAGAAAATGAAGTTAAATATATCAAAAGAGGACAACACAACACTCAACACTAAGAAAGAATAATTTCCCCGCCGTTTCGACGAACTTTGTCGAATGTTTCACTTATACGTATTTTTGAATGTTAAAGAAATGATTAATTAGCGGCCCTATGCACATTGTTTCTCAATCTGACGTGTTTGTCGTTTCTACGGTGAGAATTTGAAATTAAAACCGCACCTTATTCGAAGTGGCTGGCGGGTACATTTCTCAAAACCAAAAACAGCCTACCACAACCCACGAAAAAAAAATTATGCTTCTAACGCCTGCAAAACGATATTGCAACAGGTTAATTATGAAGTTAATTTTTATGTGAAAACTATATACCCTCCGGCGAAACATTATTGTTGGTCTCAAAGGATCTGCTTCAGCTTGTTCTACATTATGTACCATGGTCAAGGTCCTCCTGACTCCCAATCCGAAGTTCGCGGGATCGAATCACGGCGTGCACAACTAAATTTAATTGACCAAATGAAACAAATACTTTATATTTGGTATAATGTCAAGCCACAAAGTGTTTGCTTTCTTCGATAATTTAAATTTAATTTGATCAATTTCTTTCACAATTCATTATTTAAAAATAATATAGAATATATTTTCGGTACGTTCCCGAGTGGAAAATCCTCTCAGTATCGCCCTGGTATAAGACCACCATTAAGAACTGAAATTTTGCTTGAAATGGCTTTGGCCGTGTTTGGTGACCAGATCTGAATAGCCAGGTACTTCTCCACCCTCCTTTTACCCATCTCGTTCCCCTCCCCACTTCCCTCAGCCTCACAACATACCCAAATTGGGAATGCCATAGTCATTTCACCGGCTCCAAACGGGAGTAGTTGGGACTCTTGTGCGGTATTCATACAAAGAAAGCCAACATCGCCAGTTAATCAGCCATTATATGGAACCTTAAACCTTTATATTGTAAAAATATACGATGTCTGTCCTTCGAAGAGCGCGCGGTAAACGATCGTAGGTTAGGAACATATTAGATTTAGATAGTTTTGTCGGTGTTGACTGGTTCGAACCACTCGTTGTTCGGGTGGAATGACTTTTGACGTTCGGCGTCTACGAGAAAAAAGTCGACCAATAAATGTACTTCCGACGGCGATTGCGAGCGGCCCCGGTTGGGGAATTGAGTCCCTGTTCTTTAATATATCCCCGAACGTGGGAATATCTCTCACAGATAATAATAATGCAGAAGTTGGCCATTGATTGGCTCCCTTCAGGTTTCCAGGACTGTTAGGACGGCTTGACAGGATAGCAGGAAGGATAGGTAGGAATGTGAGGCCACCCTCGTCAATCTGAATAATGAAATATTGAGGCGGGCTGACACGTGATGACCCAGACAAGAGACTAACTCTGATCGATCCCTTTTTTCAAACACAGTTTATTTATTATGTATGAAACATTTGCAGAATGCCTCAGGCCTCGGCCATATTTTGTCAAGGGTCAAAATATTTCCGCTTTACAATAAAATCAATATAAATTAACATATCCGAATCTAAAAATTATTATTGAAAGGCATTGACCTAATGAAAGGTGATAAAATAACATTAAAAATTTTATAAATTGAAATAAACATATAATTTTTAAATATAAAACTTTTGCATACAAATAAAAAATTTTTATATATGGCTCACCTTACGGTTTTTCTAATATAACTGGTAACGAAAAATAAATAAAATTTAAAATTATAAATTAAAATTATAAATTAAAATTTTAATTCAAATGGCGATCCGAAACTTTCGTTTAATAAAGGTCTACATTTTACTTTTTTGTAGTTAATTTTTTTATTTGAATATAGAGCATTCTATTTTATCTTTCCAACACCATTTTCATCATATTTATTGCTGCGGTAGTAAGGGAGACACGACTATTTCCGTGATGAGACCTGCATGAGTTTTTCCAAAAAGCAAACAAATTGGCCTGACGGGTTAACAATTACCACATTAATGAAATTGCCATTGGGATGTGCATATATATTAACATTTCAATTTAAAATGTTCACAGCATGCGTAAATCAATGTTTAGTTGTTACTGGGTGGAGTTGCTTCTAGTGAAATAACAGTATGTACCTAGTTGTTTAATGAAGATGTTGTTTATAAAGATGTCTATATCGTCAAATTCTATGGCATTATACAATCTACACATTCGAAACATTGGATTGAAATAGGCTACATTGTTATTAAATAACTCGAGATTAACGGCCTTACTAAAAAAAAAAACACTCCGCGGCCGTTAAACGGTGTTTTTACATGTGGCAACGCTGGAAATTTTACTTGTAAATTGGAGTTTTCATAATAATCCGCTAGGTGGTGTGATTGATGCGCCTGCGCATTGCCGAAAATATAACCGCGAACGCTAACTCTACGGAAAAAAGTCGGTCGCGGATGTTTGTCTGATTAATATGATCTTTTAGTTAATGATTTCAATCTTTATGACTAATTCGCACTTATATTCATGTATTCAATATATTTGCTATTAATTTGTGTTGTTTTTTGTTAGTTTAAGTCAAATTGTGGCACTAAAATCGTGTGTTCTAAATTAAGCTGTCAGAAAATGGTTCATAGGTTATGTTCAGAAATAATTTGCATTTTAAGATCTTTATTTTATTGTAAATTCTTGAAAGTGATGTTTTTTGGTGACTAAAATGTCTAATACATATTTTAGTAAACGTATCAAAGAAATTAATGCCTTAAGATGTGCAAGCAATGTATTCAAACGTGAGTTTTTTTATTGTAAATTTTTGGAAATGAAAAGCTAATTTCAAGATTTTTTAATATTTTTTTATTGTTTGAAGAAGTAAAAAGTGAGGTGACAGATTTATTTTAAAATCATTAAATAAAAGGACTGTGTTTTTTGAATTTTGAATTTTTCCAAATATTTCAATGTTTTAATAGAAAGTGTTTGGGGTAAGTGAGTTTTTTTTTCAACTTGATGTTTGAATCTTAAAATACTACAGTTTTTAAACATTTAAGTATATTTTAGATATGAAAATCTTAAAGGTAATTAAATTTTGGTTCTAAAATGGTATTTGTTTTTACGACATCTCAAAAAATAATAAATATATAGGACATTAAAAAAAAATTCGAAATTCGTTGAAAATTACAAATGGAACAAATATATACAACAGATAAACTACCCTCCTTGGCCGTGTAAGCAATGTACATATCTTTCCATGAACAATTTTTTTGTCAGTTCTTAATTAGTAAGGATTCTTCATACATGGTTGTTTGACCATTGTACAAATTTTTCAGAAAGTTTATTAGTAAGGCTGGTAAAATGGCGACGTTGTCAGATCAAAACCGTATATTTTGTTTAGTAAGAATTTGAAAAACGAAATGTACAGACTTTACACAACGTGCTACAGAAACACCGTTTAACGGCCGCGGAGTGTTTTTTTTTAGTAAGGCTGTAAATGTTTTATGACTCCTTAAATAATGTATATCAGGAACTTTAATGTGAATATTACTTAGGCAATGAGTGGTTTCAATCTTTTTGTGAATAGTTTTGTACAAGGGTGAATATACCAAAGTTGTCTAACTCGCTGTCATCAGTCAATAAATATGACAATTTTTTATATACTTTGTTACTGATAATATATTATGAAATTCCTAATTCCTCTTTATGCGTCCACTCAATTTAAATTACATACTCCAAAAGCGAATTTGTAAAATAACTCATTAAATCCTCAAAACATCAGTTCCTTGGCATGTCACAATCATAAAAACGCTTAAGGAAGTGGTTGTTTCATAAAATATTCTGTATTCAATTTTAATCTTATTATTTTTATATAGTCTGTAATATATTTAATAACATAGTTCACAGATTTTTTCAAAGAATCTGTAAAAATCCATTATAAACTAATTAACAAACTTTCTCACCACTTTTACACATCAGTCCTTTGTGTCAAGTTAAAATTTGAAATTCCCGAAAATTATTGCCGAATCATGATCAACTCGTTTGTAGTTTTGGTAGTAATAAGATAGATGCAGAGAGCACCATATTGACGGCAGCCATTACGACGCCAGTGCTAGCGTCGCTGTATGGTCGTCAACACGCGTCTGCATGTGCAGATCCAGTCAAATTTTCAGAAGGTACACTGGCGAGTCTTTATTTCGTCTATTACCTATGTTTTGTTTTAATTTATGCATGATTACATGTGAGTTATATAAATAAATCATTGTAATAATTAAAAATAAGATGAAAATATAAATTTCAAGTATAACCTAAAATTAATGTCCTATTCATCAGTACTCTGTCGTCAGTCCGTAGTATTAAATTATATAAGATTACAAAGAACTCGTAAAAAATATGACTGGCCTGACATAAGATAATATTGATGGGTTAAATAAACTATGTAGTCAAACCAAAAAAAATTATAAATTTTGATTAAAAACTACGTTTACAAAATAGGGCCAAAATTGACCAACTATTGTATTTTCACCCATAAACATATTAAGTCTGTAGATTATTTTAATATTAGTTGAATAATATTTTTACTAACCTACTACAATAAATACTAAAAAATACGTGGTATAAATTGGAAGCAGAAAACTGGATATGAATATTTATCAACAAGCCAAGCTTATTTTGTTTTACTTTTTCAACCAAACCCAACTGACAGATGTACTGGCGAATTTACAAATCGTTCTTGTTTTCGTACATTTGAGAGATCAACAGTTTTTGGCACAGGGGAGATGTTTATATTTTAATTTCAAATAGAAATACTGTATAAACTCTCGAAACAAACAAATTGTGAAGTGCAATATTAGTGTTCTTTTTTTATTATTCAATGTATATATTTTTCAATTCGGGAGGCCCGTTTTTTTTACATCAACTTTACACAGGAGGTTCTGGGGAACAAAATTTCCTTCAGGGTCTATGTCATCTTTGAAGATGCTATGTGGAGTGTCTTTTTGAGGAAAGAAAGGAGTGAACATGGGTCTTGAAGATATCCATGTTGTAGGAAGGAGGAAACACAGAGGCAAATCGTTCCACAGCCGAGCTGTTAAACTCAAGAACGACTAGTAGAAGCGACCCGTTCTCATGTGACAAATGTCAACTGTGTTGGACGCGTGTTTGGCGTATTTCCCGACTATGCACCGGTGCCGATGGAATCAATGACGCTGGTTTCTCGGAGCATCTTCCATACCCACACGACGCCTGTGCTTTATGCTTTAAAGATTGCAATCCGTTTGTTAAGACACGAGAATATATCAAACATACCGCCCGTTTCTGCACAGAGTCGAGGGCATGGATACCAACACACATGATCTATAACACTACCCCAAGTGGTTTTGGTCACTTAGCAGAGGTGACCAGGATCACGGGGTAAGGTTTGTCCAGGTTTTGATTGCGGATGCCCCTGCCAACCAGCTAGGCTGAGGGAGACCCTTTGATCTCTCTAGCCGGACTCGTCGATCCAACGAGTTGTATGGGAGGGATGGATTCATACGTTTGTTCAGAACATGCTGACCCCAAGATTCCTCATCTACCCTTCATACCATTTTCCTTCCCAGAACTTCCTTTACTTATAAATACAGCAAATATGACACAGGCCATCAACAGGAAACAACTTTCCTCATGGCCTCCTGGGTAGTATTAAAGAGTTAATGTTAAAAATATTGATGTACAATTTGTTGATTTTTTTCTACTGACCATAAAATCTGTTATCTAGGGGTACATTACTGACTGATAGAGGTGATCGATTCCTTCAATACCCTTACTTTTATTGGTATCACAATAGACGTTTATTGTATTTGGTGAAATCAAACAAAAACACTTCAATATAAGTATTGCGTGACAATAGAACATTATTATGCTATTTCTTATTGTAACAAAACAAGAGAAAACTCTGGAAATAACAGAAGATGAGAATTCCTTTATATGTTCTTACAAAGGAAGTATTTTATTTCACTTTCATAAAGCATACATTGAAAAGCTGGCCTTCTTGTTAGGAAGATTGGGGGGGGGGGGGTAGTATTGGCGGTGGGTGTTGCCATTTGACCCAACCCACTTAGCCTCCGAAGCCTTATTTTAATCATCGTTAACCCGCTATTTTACGACAAAATCCCCAATATTATTGAATAATACACAAGAAGGAAAGCTGTAAAACTTGGTGTATTGAGTACTTTGTTCGATATCCAGAAGCCAGGAGGGGATGACAAGCGATCGGATGGTATAGCTTTTAAATAATCATATTCGGTTTTTAGGGGTCATAAAGTAATATTGACTAAATTCCGTGAACTTCCTTACCCCTTCGAACCAATAGTTCAGAATGGGGTAACGATGTAGTACTCCGTTTCACTTGGCCAATCATGGCGTCGAACTCTTCATAAAGTGAATTAATTTTAAGAAAATAAAAAAATTAAATTCATATTTTTTCTCCTCTTGCGACAGTTTTCTTAATAATAAAGCTAAATCTACATATTTAAATACGAAATATTTGGTATTAACCGTGAGGCGGAATGCTACAAGTTTATCCAGAATGTCTGGAGCCAGTGTTATTATCGCCATCCCCATTCCCATTAGGGTATGTTGTGAGGCTGAAGATAAATGAGGAGGGGAAGGAAACGGGGAACAGGAAAGTGGGGAAGTACCTGGCTATTCAGACCTATTCACTAAACACGACTAAAGCCATTTCAAGCAAATATTCAATTCTGAATGGTAGTCTTACGATACTGAGAGTATCTTCCACTCTGTAACGTGCCGCAAATATTCCTTATATTATTTTAATGATTATTTTTATGAAAAGCACAAATCAATCAAATAGAATTTATCTGCGCATGCCAGGATTTGAACCCGCGACCTACGGAACTCTAGTCAAGAGTCTTGCCCTCGACCACGGCGGCCGTCAAATATATATTATATATCACAAAGCACCTTACTATAAAGAATATATCACAAGAATTGCCTGTCATACAAATTTGCATGGAAACAAATGTGCCCCAACTAAGTACCTACGTTTTTGTTCTAGATCATTTACCACACGGTCTGTCTCTGTGGTACTAGTCTGAAATTATATATCATCATCCCATTTGAATTTCGTAATCATGGTGAAGCAAAGTTCTGTTCTGAATTTAAGATCGAAATAAGGTTTATCTTGACGAATACGTCATATTTATGACGATTTTAAATAAATCTGCTATTTTTGATTTTCCGCTGAAAAGACATGTATGTTTTAATTCGTAAATTTCGCAGCGTTGACGTCACGCCAAGAACCTTTGGAGACAGTCGTCTTATCAGCCAGTGGCGGTTTCTATGTCATGATGATGTTGAAGCGAGTTGGAATTTTCCATTTCGGAAAGTGCGGTTTTCAAATCAATAGTTATGAACATTGACAAAACTTGGTCGAAGGTTATAAATTAAATTATTAAAAATACACATTTTTAGTACATCATTTTTTATGGTATTTAATTAAAAAAAAATAAGTATCCCCATATGATGTCAACCGATTTAATATTTAGTTACTTGAAATAACTTTAGCAGTGTTTGGCGACCAGATATGAATAGTCAGGTACTTCCATATCTTCCTATTCCCCATCTCCTTCCCCTCCCCGCTACTTTCAGCCTAACAACATACCCCAATTGGGGAAGCCATAGTCTCACTGCCTCCAGACGGGAGCAGTTAGGGCCCTTGTGCAGTATTGTATAATTTTCACAAATTAGCGTATCTTATTTCGATAATGGTGTTGTTTTTCCTACCCCAAATATAACAGGTAGCTGCTTTTACTCAGAAATGCTCAACGTAAAGCTCATATACTTATATTGAACCTGGTAAAACAGGTTGCTTTGTTGTGTGTACTTAGTTAAGGGTGGTTATTTGTTTGGCAAAAGATGCGAGACTTTGTACTCGTGGTGCGGCGACTGCAGAATGGGGTCGGGGTCTGTCTGCTCTGTCTGTTCTGCGGCAAATGGGGACACTAACTTTAACTAGCTATGGGGATCCTATTCTCTACTGTGACCTAGCTAAAACCCGGTCACTAGGATGACAAGTCGTTTTAACTAAAGCCTGCATAATTAATTATTATGTACCTTATCTAATCTCTTGCAAAATTAAAGAGATTATTTGATATTCGATTCTGAAATATGAATCGATTCATTTACGTGAATATGTACGATATTCTCGTATAGATGTAATTCGTTTATTCATTTTTTATTAGAATAACTTTAAGCCCTGCTTAGTCTCCTAACGTAGCGAACCACTTGGGGCAGAGGTGTGCGTTATCCAATAAATGGTTCCCCGGGCGGCGGGACCCCTACCCGCCTACCAAAATGAAATTGTTAAAGGTGAAGTTGACATATTTAATATCAACTTGGCGAGTTTTGTGGATCATGTAAAATATTTATTCCAGCACTATTCCTAAACTGTATTCACCGTAAACCGTATAAACACTATTCCTAAACCATATAAACACTATTCCTGTATTTTTGTTAATCTTATCTATTTTTCAATTTTTGTTCTCGTATTTTTATGACTTGTATGTAACTTCCAACAAAATCAACAAGTGTATTGTACTAACATGTAAAAACCCTCTGGGCGTTGAATAAATAAATAAAATAAAATTTCATGGGCTCTGGCATAAGAGGCCATAGTTTAAAAACTCTGCGAAGATAAACAAAAAAGTAAACGTTATTAAAATACGTCAATAGGTTACTTCGAATAAGTTTTTTGATTCTTGAAAAAGTTTTAAAAAAATTACGATAATTAGGATTCAACAAACTATTTTCATGCTTAAGAAATATCACTACGGTTTTCCATTAGTTCACGGAAGAGAATACTCCCCTTCATAGCAAGAAAGTAGGCAACAGGGGGACACCTACCCTTTGAAACTGGATTGTACTTGGCTAGCCACACTTGAACACTCTGTGTAATTGGGAAAGAAACACATCCACCTTCTTCACACAGGAAAACTAACTAATGCTTTCCATGGAAATTCAGCGATTGTTGAACTACTCCTTCAACCTTTTTAACAGTAGGAGATTTTTGTAATGAAACAGTATTGTTTTACCGTATTTTTCTTAGGAAGATAACCTAGAATATTTCATTAATAAAATTCACCCCTTAGATAGGATAAGCAATAGTTTCAAAACTAATTGGTTAATAGCCATCCCTATGCTTTAAACGACCACGGCTCAGCACCACTATCTGTATTTAGGTGTGAGATGGTACAATATATTATTGTCCAAAAACAAAATTAGTGTAACCGAAACTTTGAAAATTGAACAAATCGAAACGCAAATTAAGTCCCTGAAATTGGATAATGACATATTGTACCCTTAATTTTCGTTATTGTCTTTGAGTATTATTTACATGTTTTATTCGAACATTATTTTCTTTGCATGTTAATTATACTCCTCCCATAAACACGAGTTCCTTGACCTCAGTAGTATGATAAAAAGAATTAAAAAAAAATAATTTTGCATATTGTAATCATTTGTGATGTTAAAAAAATTCTAGTAATAATAAATAAATAAAAAAAATGATTGCTGTTCTGTAGTATGGCGTGATCTGTGCAGCGGAAAGGGGTGACAAGCAGACAAATGGTTCTGGGATCTGTACAATGCAACGATAATAATTATTGTGAAGAAGAGAATTCATTCATATCGTAACAAAACAATTTATTAGGACCAGTTGTTTCGGAAAATTTCACGTTTGAATTTCCCTCAAATCGACATTCACCGAAAAATTGGGTTGTTTCAACCTCCGTCAGAAGAAATTTCCATAGGACCAGTTGTTTCGGAATTCCTTTCAAATTTGAATTTCCTTCAAATTTGAATTTCCTTCAAATTTGAATTTCCTTCAAATCGTCATTCACCGAAAAATTGGGTTGTTTCAACTTCCGTCAGCAGTGAAAATACTATAGAAATGTGATGTGAATGTGATCAGCCGAGTCCGGACGGTTAGCGAAATAATGGGAGGCGCATGCGCAGACGTCAAAATTGTGATTCGGCGGGGAACACTTGAATAAAATTTTCAAATTTATCGAACGTTATTTGTTGCTATTTACTACTGACGGAAGTTGAAACAACCCAATTTTTCGGTGAATGTCGATTTGAAGGAAATTCAAAAGTGAAATTTTCCGAAACAACTCGTCCTAAGTGTTATTAAAAATTAAAAATTAAAACGAAGATTTTCCTGAAATATTTGTTCTCTTTGTGGATAAACCACCTATAGGGAAACGAAATTATAACTCTATGGCCTAGGGCCTATGTATCAAATAAGTAGGTACTATTTCCAATTGTTGCATCCGAAACTGCTTACGAATTACAGCTTCAGATGCCCTTATACAAATACTCTAAACAAAATAAAGAGAAGTGGGGTAAGCTGGAATTAGGTGATAGTATGTGTAGGATGGAACAAGGTATGTTAGGAAAAGTGGATAACCAATCTCTGCGAAGGAGCACAACAACACGATATAGTTATACAGAGTGTAACAGGACGTACCCGAGGGATTTTACGCAGCGATTCCTGAGCATATTTGGAGTAATAAATGTATTTGTCATTTTGCTGTCCGATGATATTTTTTCTATTAAAAGCAAAACATATATTTTTCAATTACACGTCGCAACTGATCCCATCGCTGTGGGATATACCCCGTCGCGATGGGTTTGAGCGATACACACGCTGTTTCGTGCATGCAACATGCTGCTAGAATGAGACACAACGCTTATCAAGACACGCTAGAATATAATCGCGCTCTCTACTAAAAAACTCAGTTGCGACACGTTGTGAAAATATATTTTTAACAGAAAAAAATGTCATCGGACAGCAAAATGACATCAACATTTTTTAATCCAAATATGCTCAGGAATCGCTGGTTAAAATGCCTCTGGTACGTCCTGTTACACCCTGTAAAGTTTCACCGCGATACCTCAAGGTGATTATCGCCACAACAAAACGATATGATGTACTTCCAAGGTGGTCTTTTTCTTTCTTTTTACTTAAAAACTAAATTATGTTCAAGAAAAACACCAACAACTTGCTTCCAAGGTCCTTCTTCTAGTTTCAAAACAAATGCACGCGAATTTTCATTATTTTTCTTGCCATGATTCAAAATTTTAGAGACGTTTCCAACAAGGTGATGTGGTTAGGGAGAGGTATGAACTGGATAAACGACATTCTGGTACAAACTAGCATAATATTCTCATTAGTAATGACAATGACTATGACTGATTTTAAAACCAAACACCAATACTGGCCTAGCTTGGAAATAATGTATTGTTTCTATTTTCAAGTCTGTGTGTGAGTTTTGTATTTAACGCTTTATTTGTGTGAAGATTTGAAAAAAGGAAATAGGTTAATTAAATTTGGAATAAAGTGTTAGATTATTCTGAATTAGAAATCAAAAATGATTATTCACCAAAGATACTAGGTTCATTTGTCTGTGCGTCCTACGTAACTCATTGCTTTGAAAATTCAGTAACACGAATAAGTGTCAATTTAAAAATTAGAACTGACTGTGCGAATAAAATAGATTTCACTTTGGGTGGCGGGTATGGGTACCGCCACACCGGGAACCATTTATTGGATAACCAACACCCCTGCCATAGGTCAACAAAAGTGGGTTATGTTGGGTTCATGTGGTGGGGTTTGTCTAGATCTTGGCGGCGAGAGTCTGATTGAGGGAGACCTTTTGTCCTCTTCAGCGGGACTCTTTCGACCCATCGCCTTGCACAGTGGGGGGAATAGATTCTTACATCCGTCACTCCTTGTCAACCCCTTATACCTTTTTTCCATCCAAGAATTTCCTCCTACTTCATTTAGGCCCCGAGGGATCTTTCCTCAGAGCCTGCTGTGCAGAGTACTTACAATATAACATTAAAGAAACATATTGACCGTCATTTTCAAAATTTTTATCTGATTCAGACAAGAATTCAGATTTTTCACGGGTCTGCGCAAGGTATTTATAATATAATATACATACACGTGTGACTTTTTCAGAAGAGGTATAAAAGTTTCAAACCACGACCGTTTTCCAAACAATGAAAATTCGTAATGTGAGAACTATTTAAAAGAAATGCAGAAAACTTTTACCGGTGAAAAGAATTTAGAACCGCTGGCAGTCTACAATTCTTGAATATTGCATTGAATAGTCAGATGAAAGTGTGACTTGGATCAATTCAATTTCTGCAATGGCATCGCTTCATCCTCTCTTAGCTCCTCTTTTTAGCAAAAGCTGGGAGATTTTCTATTTCTCGAACGCGACCAAGCACTGTCTTTTATCAAAGTTTTCTTTTATCTGCTCACTTCGGCTGCATTTTAAAGTAAGATACTTTATTCATTTCACAAGAGAGGTCGTGTTCAAATCTATGTTACGTCATTGACGATGTCTTGGATAAGTCTTGTTAACCTTCAGGCCTCGAGTGTATTTTTTCAAAAGGTCAGAGTATTTCTGTTATGAAATATAATCCAAATAAATGGAATATTTCTGTACGTATTCGAAAACTAAAAACTGCTATTGAAAGGTGATGGATAAGCTTTCAAATTTTACCATTGTATTATAAACGTGTTTTCACCCCCAATTTTTTATCAAATTGTATTCGGAAACTTTGGTTACATATACATATGTGTAAAATTTAATTCCGATGTGGTTATCTTTTAGATTTAAATATAGAGCGTGGTGTTTTCTATTTCTAACACCGTTTAAATCATATTTCTTACCATGACAGTAAGAAGGACACGATTTCTTTGAAACATATATGAGCGGTTCCCAAAAACGAACAAATTGAACCGGACGGGTTAAGGGCAGGTCAAAGGGTCACTGCATATCTAAAAAAGCCCCAAAAATGACGAAACGGCCGCCAATAAAGTGAAAAAAGTATAAAATATGAAAAAGCGACAATAATTTTTATGTCCCTGTTGCAGACGAAAATTTGTCAAACATAAAGATTGATCTGCAAGAACTCGAATCAATCAGTCATAGTAGAACAAATACTTTGGTGTAACCGTATATGAAATTCTGTGTCTTTGATTTAATATTACTATGTACGTGATGAACTCCTGGTGGTTTCGATCAATAAATGTTTCGTTGCGCAACAAATTCAAAATGTCAAACGTCGGATTTCGACTTGTTTTGGAATAGTGGCAATTTTATCAGAGAAACCAGAGTTAAAATTAATCTTGAACTCAAGAGTCTTATTGTGCCTAAAACCATCGCAAGATTTTGGCAGACGAGGAAAAATTTCCAGACCACAAGATATTAAAATTAGTAACTAAGTTGGTAAGCATAAATAAATGAAAATTTTACAATAATAATATCTATATATTTTACAGTTCTTGTCTAAAATTACTCTTGAAACCTTCAAGGCTAATGTTGAAGATGACAAGAGACCTGGAGATATCATTTAGCAGCACCATACCTCTTGTCATGCTATGCTGGGCCAGAACATCCGTTCTGCCATGTGGAATACAGAGCAAGTCGTGGTGGCGACCCTGGCGGTAGTTGTTCGGTACGAATAATTTGTAGCATGCCAAGAGGTTTGGGCTATCAATGAAAGAGTTTATAATTTTAAAAGCCTGAAAGTAAACTAATTTTACTGAAAGGGTCCCATTCCTTCTACATTGGAGACTTTCGTAGTGCGTGTCAGAGAGCAAATCAATGCGATGCATAAATCGTGGGTATTCGCCATGTATTCTCATGTAGAGATAGATGCCTTAGAATTTTTTTTAAAATTTGCTCCAATAATTCTATATATATTTTTTTAATATGGGGCCCAAACACCAGAAGCATTTTCTAATTTTGATCGTATAATGCAGTTGAACATCGATGTCATTGCTTCGGGCATGGAATTTTTTTCTTATTTTTATCAGAAATCCAAGAAGTTTATAACACGATGATGCCAACTCCGCTAAATGAGCTGAAAAAGTAAGTTTGGGATCAAAAGTAACCCCGAGGTCTCTTATGGATTTCACTGATGCCATGACAATATTTCATTATTTAGTTTGTAATCGAATTTAATCGGACTTTTGGAATGTCATAGTGACACATTTTTTTACATTAAGAAAAGTTTATTCTGATCTGCCCATGAAGATATTGCATCTAAATCAACCTGTAATTTAATACAGTCTTAAATGTCACAAATCATCCAGAGCAGTTTGAGATCGTCAGCAAAAAGCAAGCAGGTAGTACTTTGGACGCATTCTTGAATATCATCTAATTATATCAAGAATAGTAGAGGTCCCAAGTTTGACCCCTGATGAATACCTGAAAATGCAGGGAATTCCCTGGACTCATGACCGTCGATGCATACATACTGTGTTATGTCTTTTAAATACGTCACAAAAAACTGTATTAGAAATTGGTCAAAGCCTATTCTATGGATCTTTTGCAAAAGTACGTCATGATATGATCTACACGGTCGACTGCCTTTGCAAAGTAAATATAATTTTTCGTAAACGTAAAGTTGGGTAATAATTGTAAATTATCTAAATCTATTGCATTGAGATGGGCATCGGTCAAAACTATATAGTTGAGTTCAGTTTTTAAAAGACTAACTAATTATTACACGCGCGCCGGTTAGGGTATTAGGTAAAGTTTTTCACTGTCCCGACCTTAACCTGTGCACAAAGCATCAGATTTACACCGTATTTATACCTAAGTAAGGGGGTAAGAGTCTAGATTAATGATTCAAATATTTACGTGCATATTGACTAATGAGTTAAGTTTTTAAACACAAGGTTGCATTAATCAACAATATAATAATAATATGTTTTCTTTTGAATCATAAGAGTTACCTAAATCTTCCATAATTATTCATCCCAATTTTAGTCATGTTATAGGTAAGGAAAAATTCGTAAATACCTGTAATATAGAAATGATATTGCGGTATTATAATACTTGACTGAGCGTAGAGCAAAATCCTGTTTTGACTAGACCGCTTTGCATTTAAATTTGTTTGTGTGTTCCATGTCCGGTCAATACCGCCAAGATGGTAGTCGTGTTCAATATTATATTTTTATTCCGCCAAATAATATTGTATGTATTAGAAATGAAGCAATCGGAGAGAACGTTTGTGGAGGACGAGGAGGCCAATCTCAGTGCAGGTTGATGATGATGGATAATAGAAAGCAAAAGGCACTTACCAAGTAGAAGACTGGCGTGTAGAGGCCAAAGGCAGCAGTGCCCGAGGCCAGCAGCAGCATCTGCACGGTGCGACTCTTCAATGGGGTGAAGTCGAAGAATGGAGGCTTGGGCACGCGGATGTGTGTCTTCTTCTCCTTAACCTGCAGCAAAACATCATTTTCAGTCACTAGGAATGATGCATGAATTGGGTCCTAGGGTATTGATGGTGTATTTAAGACAGAGGAAAGGATCTTAATAATATCATGTAGAATGAATGATCATCTCTATTAACTATCTAATAAATACATATAGTATTGTTAATCGTGGTATTGTACAATCGCAGGGGATACCTTCGCTGGATAACATGATTTCAAAGACAGAAATGTACCTCTGTACTGAGTTAATTTAAAACAATAAAATTGATCTATCTAAAAATTGATCACGTATATCAAATACACTGAGAACGTGCCCTGATTTAAAAATTACTCTGTACTGACTAGAATATTGTGCAGTCTTATGAGAAATAGAACGATTAATTACTAAATTTAAATGATAGGATTACTAACGCCCATCGTCCACGTAGCTATTTAAAAGCGACGCTACCGCTACCTGTCATACAATTTTGCTAGTGCAGCGCCTGGCTGCGATTTCAAAGACTAATAATAGTATTGAAAATACAGACGAGCGGCGATCGCGTCGCTATAAAGTAGCTCCATGGAAGAACGGCGTTACACTACTCATTTCACGCGATCTCAATCGAAATACACATCTGATAGTTAAAAAAATTAAGGGGTATTTGAGACGATGTTTCTATTAATATGAGAAGAGGTTTACCTTTTTCCGTTGATTTTTAAGATGAAGTATGGCCCTCCTCTGGGGGTGGTAAAGCGAGGCGCTGCGGTACACCATGCCCAGGAAGAAGCTCAGTACCAGCAGGCAGGTCACCGCCTGTAGGCCCAGTCGCCACCCCAGCTTGCTGAAGACACAATCAATCAATCAATCAATCAACCATCAATCATCGATCTATTTATCAATCAATAATTCAATCATATTTTTGTATATATTTTTGTATATACTATATATTTGCGGCAGGTTCTCGGAAGATACTCTCAGTATCGCACTCATGTAAAATCACCATTGAAACGTTGTTTGAACTAGCTTTAGTAGTGTTTGATGACTAGATCTGTATAACCAGGTACATCCTCATATTCGTCTTCTCCATCTTTTTTCCCCCCACTATCATACAACATACCCCAATTGGCAATGATGCTATAGTCTCACTGGCTCCAGACGGGAGCAGTTGGGTTGATCTTTCAACCAATCAATCAATACTTCAATCAATAAATTAATCAATCAACCAATCAATCAATAAATTAATCTATCAATCATTCATTAATCAATCGATAAATGAATCAAACCAATCAATCAATCAATAAATTAATTAATCAATCAATCAATACATTAATCAATCAATCAATCAATTAACCAATCATTCGATCAATCATTAAATCAATTATTTAATCACCGCCAAAAGAAAGGCTGAAGAGAAAAGTGTGGCACTATAGGTCAGCAGACTGGTTCGGTCTGCGGGCTCATTTCAATGCTTTCCCGTGGTCAGCTGTCTGTTTTCGGACTTCGGATCCCTCAAGATGTGCCCAGGAAATTGGTGAAGTCATTACATCCGCGATGGATGGCTTCATTCAATCCACTGTTAAAGAAACTGGTGTGGGCTCAAAGCCGTGGTTCAGTCGACAATGCTCCGAAGCAGTTCGGCGAAAAAACGCGGCTTACCGAGCCTACAACACATCTAGAACCTCCGAAAACAGAGCAGCATATAACAAATTGGCAAAGGAAAGCAAGAAGATCATAAATAGGTCAAAGTTCGAGCACGACCTGCAGATCAGCAAAAAGCTGGCTGCATGCCCGCATGGCAGCAGAGCCTTCTGGTCGCTTGCGGGCTCAATAGGTCGCAATTTCTGCAAATCCAGTCTGCCACCTCTTACCAGACCTGATGGCTCACTAGCAAATACCGCCACCGAAAAGGCTAACCTATTAGGAAAAATGTTTGCGGATAACTCAACCCTCGATGATCGGGGTGCAGTCCCGACGTCGGTCCCTCACTGCGGTTTCTATATGAAAAAGCTGAGGATCCGGCATCGGGATGTGCTCCAGGTTTTACGAGGGCTTGATGTTAATAAAGCTAGTGGGCCTGACGGAATCCCCGCCCTGGTATTGCGGAGGTGCGCTGCAGAAATAGCTCCGATTTTGACAAAGCTTTTCAAAATGTCCCTGAATTCTGGCTCTGTACCCTCTGGTTGGAAAAAAGCGGTCATCCATCCTATTCCAAAGAAGGGTGACCGCTCCAACCCGGCCAACTACCGTCCCATAGCGATCACATCAGTTCTATCCAAGGTGATGGAACGTGTGATCAACGACAAACTGCTCACATACCTCGAGAAGAACAAAATTATTAACGACCGTCAATACGGATTCCGGCGGAACCGCTCGTGCGGTGATCTTCTCGCGTATGTGACGCATGTTTGGGGGCGGTGCCTGGAACGTTTCGGTGAGACCCAAACGGTTGCGCTGGACATTTCCAAGGCCTTTGACCGGGTTTGGCACCGAGGACTTGTCAACAAACTGCCTTCTTACGGACTTCCCGCATCCTTGTGCAGGTGGATTGCCGACTTTTTGAGGGAGAGGTCGATTCAGACGGTTGCTGACGGTTTCACCTCTTCCTCGCATTCGATAAACGCTGGCGTCCCACAGGGATCGGTTCTGTCTCCGACTTTGTTTCTGTTGCACATCAATGACCTTTTGACATGTGCACCAATTCATTGTTACGCGGATGACAGTACAGTCCATGATAGCTTTTTGTTTGACAAGCCCCCAAAGGGTGCACAAATTCCAATGGCTCGGAGGGCTTTGAAGCAAAGAATGGACGCTTACCTCGAGAGTGTTTTCTCTTGGGGTAAGAATAATCTCGTCGAATTCAA
This sequence comes from Limnephilus auricula, assembly GCA_951813805.1. NCBI lineage: Eukaryota > Metazoa > Arthropoda > Insecta > Trichoptera > Limnephilidae > Limnephilus > Limnephilus auricula. The sequence continues at coordinate 46,116,731 of OX638388.1, read as the reverse complement.
TGTATCAAAGACCCAATCATGTCTGATTACGTCTAAAAGGGATCGAAATGACTATCTAGTCTCCTTCAACGGTAGCATTCTTCCGAACAGGTCTTCCATTGATATGCTCGGTGTAACTCTAAGTGACCAGCTCAGATATGGGGGCTCCATCGAGGCCAGAGTTAAGTTAGCCTCTCAGAAACTGGGCGTACTGTACAGGGCCCGCAGATACTTTAATAGTACACAACTGCTAACCCTGTACAAATCGCAAGTGCGCCCCACGGTTGAATTTGGCAGCCACCTCTGGTCTGGAGCCCCAAAGTACCTGAAAAACACCCTCGACTCTGTGCAGAAACGGGCGGTCCGTTTGATAGATTCTCCCGTCTTAACAAACGGATTGCAATCTTTAGAGCACAGGCGTCGGGTAGGAATGCTTTCCTTGTTCTACCGGTATTTCAATGGAAGATGCTCCGAGGAACTAGCCTCATTGATCCCCTCGGCACCGGTGCATAGTCGGGAAACACGCCAAACGCTCGCCCAACATATGTACACGGTTGACATTTGTCACATGAGAACGGGACGCTTCTACGACTCGTTCTTGTGTTCAACAGCTCGGCTGTGGAACGATTTGCCGGCCTCTGTGTTTCCTCCTTCCTATAACATGGGTCTCTTCAAGACCCACGTTCACTCCTTCCTCTCCTCAAAAAGACCCTCCTCACAGCATCTTCAAAGATGACATAGGCCCTGAGGGAAATTATTTTCCTCAGGGCCTCCTGTGTGGAGTTAATGTAAAAAAAAAAAAAAAAAAAACTCGACCAATCAAACAATCGACAGATTCTCCCGCCTTAACAAACGGATTGCAATCTTTAGAGCACAGGCGTCGGGTAAGAATGCTGTCCTTGTACTACCGGTATTTCAATGGAGGGTGCTCCGAGGAATTAGCATCATTGATCCCCTCGGCACCGGTGCATAGTCGGGAAACACGCGAAACGCGCGCTCAACATATGTACATGGTTGACATTTGTTACATGAGAACGGGTCGTTTCTACGACTCGTTCTTGAGTTCAACAGCTCGGCTGTGGAACGATTTGCGGCCTCTGTGTTTCCTCTCTCCTACAACATGGATCTCTTCAAGACCCATGTTCACTCCTTCCCCTCCTCAAAAAACCCTGCACATAGCATCTTCATAGGCCCTGAGGGAAATTATTTTCCTGTGTGGAGTTAATGTAAAAAAAATATCAATCATATAATAGAAAATATATGTAGTAAAAAAGAATGTGAAACACAACGCTAATATTTCATTTTTATTTTTTGGAATGTCACTTCACTACATTGACATTAATTCATTACTTGGTGCCCAACGTTATTTTTCTTTAAAACTGTTTTTCTCAACAGTATTTCAGAATCAAAATAATACATTGCGATTCCTTTTCCCTTTTTTTTCAATTTTCCTGCATTTAAGAGGCTAGACTTTGAACGAAACGCAGAACACCCTCGTCTGTCATTCTGTCCCGCTCACAATAAGCTCACGCACACTTACAATACATGCGAATGCGAAATGTGCGAATGAGACAACGCTCAAATTTACCTACAGAAATCGCTCGAAAAGGGGTTTATGAAGAATACACTTTTCTACACCGAAACTTTCACGAAATTGAAATTTAAAAAAAAAATATATTTTTTAGAAAGAAGAAGCTACGTCGGTAGCTTTTTATAATTTTATAATTCTGTATGAGAGTTGAGTTAGCAGCACTTTTTCCTTAAATAATATTTTTTGATAAATCGTACATGTTTGACAGTGAATGTTTACGTTAATACGAAACGCATCGAAAATTCGAAAACATACCGACATAGTTTTCACCCTCTAGAAGGCAGTATAAAAAAATATATTTATTTTGTGCAATTTTCGATGTAGAAAAGTGTTTTTTCCCAGGCGTCCTTTTTGTATGGGCCGAAAAGCGAAGTCTATCGTCTTAATATAACATTGTGTTTAACACAGGCACTAGGTACCTACTTTCTACGGGGACGTATTTACGATTTTATATTCAACTTTTTTAATATGCAAAGTGGTTGAAATTTCAACAGTGAACAAAGCTGTTTGACGAATGATTTTGGCATTCTATTTTACGTATGAACGCACGAGGACGTTCAAAATGTTAGGCACTAAAGCTGGGAATGGTGGAGCAAATATGATTAAATATCCGTTATTTTATTTGATAACAACGATAACTGTGGAGCTTGCGCGTTACGGACATTAAATGTTCACGGCTTACGTTATTTGAAATATGTATTAGCTATTAATATTGTCCCGTTACTGCCAAAATAGACAGCGGTAGATTTGGAGGGATCGTGAATGATGGTGAATAATCTGATGGACTAATCACCTCGCCCAATCGAAGACCGACCAGTCAAAACTTTGACGGGGACTAGTTACAGAATGCTAAGTAATGTACCAAGTAGGAACGTAAGAGAAAAATATAAAACAATATTATTAGTTACCAGCTCAGACTTGTGGATATTATAAAAATTGTAGGATTTGTGAAACTGAAAGTATTTATAAAAAAAAAATTGCCTCAGGATCATTGATTTCAAAAGAAGAAATTTACCTGTTAGTAAACTTAAAAAAATATGACATCTATCCAATCACATTATAAAAATACAAGACATGAAATGTATTTATTTAAATGTATAAAGTTTGTTTACATGTGCTTTTTCGATGCCTGTCTCACTAGGGTATACCCGTGACAAGACAGACGTAGAGGTACATAAATGCCTACAAACATAGTTACATAAATATTAAGGTTAAATACAGTTTTTTAATACAATCAAAAAGAAAGGTAATTGGAAGCGTATAAACCTAAAATTACAAATGTTGGAAAAAGATGGAGTAAAATCGACTACCATAATAAGGGCATTTGCCTAGCTTGGTAGTCGAAAAGCCATGTAAAACAAAACTGTAACAAACAAACTGAATGAAGAACAAAAAAAATTATGTAGGACAGATTGGATAGGATTATATTATTATATTTTATTTGGGTTAGGTTGTATGTAAATATTGATATTCCCGCATAAGTGCAATTTGTTTTATAGATGTTTGCAGTGGTGGGACTTCCTATACTGGCAATCCAATTCCTTATTTCGTGTTTGAATTTTGTCATGATTTCTGTTTGTCTAATCGTAGTTGGTCGTGTATTGTAGAGTTTGCAAGTTATCTATTTAAAATGTCTTTGTAGGAAGGTGTTTTTAGCAATACATTCAAAGAATATTTATATGAACGTGCGGCTTAAGCATGTCCCTATACTACTTCAGTGAATCCGCGCGCGTTGTCTATTAAATCATGGAGAAACTAAAACCAAACTAAAACTTGCTATGGTTTCCAACCAAACTTCTATTACGGCGCTACTCATTTTTACGATTTCAGTAATTATCTCAGCTTGTTTATTTATTTATTTATTTATTATTAATTTTCAACGCCCTGATGGGCTTTTACATAGTAAGTATATAATACAGTGATATATATGTAATATATATATATATAATACAGTGATAATAATGTTTAAATAAGAAATATAAACTTATAGCAATTAACATTATAAAAATGGTAGGTATAAAAGTAAGTAAAAAATATTATATTATAATAAAAGAGAAAAAGTAAAAATAAATTAAACTGGAACCAGTTTTTAAATTGCAGATGGCATAAAAATCATAATATATAGTGTAAGTTAATATTAGAAATTTACAGATGAGTAATACAAGAAAAAGTTTACAATACAGAAAAACAAAAGAGAGTAACAAGTTTTTACATTATAGATAAATAGAAATAATACAAAAATATGTGCAACAGCTCCTACATTATAAGAATATGCTTCATCAAGATATTATGGAATCTTTTAAATAACAGTAACTAATATTAAACACGTCTGATTTCACATTCCGACATGAATGATTTAATAATTAATTGTTTACCCATATAAGAGAAAAAATTCAGCTGTCAAATCAGTCATTTGTCAATTAACAAAAAAAAAACTAGTGTGCTTTAGACCACACAACTGAAGTAAAACTTCTAGAGAGAAAGAAAATGTGCGCGCGTACTGCTCTCTCTTGCTCTTACAAAATTATTCAAGAACGAAATGAAATTACGAATAATCTTCATGCATTGGCTATGAGAGAAAGTGAAATATAATGTGTGAGCGCACTGCTCTCCCTTGCTCCTACATTGTGATACAGCCCGTTCGCCTCACCCGACTACACTTTTCGTAACGCATTAGCCAGCTTACCCCCCAAGACATTACCCACTAAGTCGAGTGTGCGTAAAGAAGTTTTACTTAAAAAAAACGAGTGTGCTTTTAGACCACACGACTTAAGTAAAACTTCTAGAGAGAAAGACAATGTGCGCGCGCACTGCTCTCTCTTTCTCTCTGCTAGCCCTCGATGATTCAGTAAAGCCAACCTAATCATTATTGGCCCGCTTATTTAAGAACTCGTTCAATTGTAGCGAAACTGGGGTTAGTTGAAACCAACTGCTACAAGGTTCCCATTTTATAGTACAACATTCAATAAGAAGAAGTAATACATTTTAATTAATTGGACTAAAATCTAGATATATGTCTGGAGGTAGTAAAATAAATAAGAGTCGAATTATGTGAAGTGTCGAAATTGCAGAAGGTATGAATACGTTAATAGTCCAAGACCGAGTTTTGAGACCCTCCAACACGTTCCCTCTGCCAGCCCCCGCTGTGATATGAAGTCATGGTTAGTTAGATAGTAAGTGAGGGCTCGGAATAGGTCCCTGAGGAATAATAGATTATCAGGTTTAAGATACACTAGACGAGAATAATAAATTTGTTGGTATTGTGGGTTAGTATTTTGAAGACACCGATTAAGAACGATATATTAGGTCATTACTAGTAGGCGGCTAGGCGGTGGCAAAACGAAGAATTCCAAATTGAAAATCCGCAAAAACATCATTCGGAGATATTGAAGTTTGAAGTTTAGAATTTATTTGTTATTAAAATAACATATCAATTCTAAACTTCAAACTTAAATGTCTCCGAATGATGTTTTTGCGGATTCGTGACTTGGAATTCTTCGTTTTGCCACCGCTCAGCCGCCTCCTAGTCATTACATAAATTTGAATTTGGAATTCCTAACCAAAGAGAAGATATTTGAGATCAAAGTTGCCGGTACGGCAAAACACCAATTTCATAAGTAATGACCTAATATGTAACTGCCAACATTGAGTTCTAAGATATAATGTTAAAGTTTTTCATTGAGTTGATAATTTTTTTTTTAATCACTGAAGACAATGTTAGCGATTCTCAATCGAAAATTTGAAACAGAGAAAAAGATACGGTCGCATCTAGGAATTGAACCTTCATTCCCTTATTTTCTCATTGTTAATCGTGCGTGAAATCTGGTTCAATGAACTCAAATCTACTTTGAATTTAAGTGTCCTTTTTAAAATTGGAACTATTTGTGTAAATAATTCAGACAATAATAATACCTACCTAAAATATGGAATTGAACCCTTCATTCCATTAATGTTAATCGTACGGGAAATCTGGTTCAATGAAAACAAATTTGCTTTGAATTTAAGTGTCCTTTTTAAAATTAGAATTATTTATGTGAAGAATTCAGAGAAGGGATATATTTGAACAGAAAATTCTTATAATTGTCATTTTAAAAATCGGAATTAAAGCGTCCCGTGGTTTTTCACCGGTCTGTGTTAGTTTATTAACAAATTGTAATAAAATATTTTCATAAAGCGGTTCGGTGAAAGACTTAAGGTGAAAGGGGGTATTTCACCATCCTTTTCATAGATTAACCATAACATAACGTACATTTTCGATTTATTAAACCAGAGTTATTTTAATTATTGACGAAAATATTGGCGAAACTCAATCTAAATCTAGAACAGAAAAATCAGAAAAATATCGGGTCACATCTGGGACTCGAACCCAGAACCTTCGGCATTCCGGGCAGATGCAAAACCACTTTATTACCAATTTATTTATTAAAAAAGTCTGAGTTTACAATTCGGTACAGAGTGGCTATTTATCGGAAACGTAAGCCGAGTTTTCTAACTGTTGCGAGTATTTATTTGTTTATTTATTAATATTGGTAATCGTGTGGTTAAGCTATCAAGGAGGATGGTGAAATACCCGCTAAAATATCCACAAATATAATCGACATCGTTATTTCCGGGCACTAATCTTGTTGTGTCACCCATGTTAGTAAGACATTTTATATAAATAGTAACTACATTTTAATGCGATGCTGGTGACATTTTTGAGAAGTGTTTCCGACTGGGATATGAATAGCAGAAGATCAAGTTTTATTCATAATAAAAATAAAGTCTTATAACGACATCTTTGCAACACTTTTCGGATGACGGGAGATTATTTGATACCACTGATCTAAGATTTAAGAAAATCACTGAAGACAATAATTGTAAATAAAATATTTAGCTTAGACTTGCAAAAAAGTCAAATCAAATTAAATAAATATTAATACATTTATCCAAGACACTATTACATAAAGATAATAATATGCGTTGGGAAAATGAAGAAAATGTTGGTAGTTCTTAGTCGAAGTATGATACAGTTACCATTAACTCAGAGGTAGAGTATCGTCCCGGCAAGGCTAAGGTTCTGGGTTTAATTCTTAGATGGGAACGTATCGTTTTCTGATGTTTCTGATTAAAATTCTCGATTGATAGTCGTTTTTAGTGATTAAATATTACACTTTGAGGTTTTACTCATTAGTAGACATCGGATTATACGCACCGTCAAAGTGCCAAAATATGCATGCAAATATGCACTAAAAAGGCCGATATATGCACTAAAAACTCTTGATATGTCCAAAATATGCACAATGTAAAATCAAAAAATCATTTTAATTTTTATATATTTTAATTAAAGACGGTACAAAAACAGCGAAATATTCTTAAAAGTATGCTTAGTTTTTGTGACAATATAAACTTTTTATAAAATTTTTGTGACGTCATTGGAAAAATTTAAAATTTGGCGCATTTCTGGAGATACCTGTTCAGGCAGGGATGCCGTTGTTGTAGGCATTAATGTTCTTCATGTCTTCAAGACTCGGGTTTTTAAGCAAAGTAGCGTCTAACTTTTTAGAAATCTTTTCTGATGTTAAATTAGGAAAGACGTTGGCGAGTTAGATCATTGTTTCCAGTATTTATATTGATTTAAATAGAGGAAGGTTTTTGTTTCCAATTTTTCTATGCCATCTGGTAATTTGTGGAAATGTGTTGAGATGAGGGCGATATTATGTTTAATAGATGCGTCTTCAAATGCTAGCTTGCTTGACTGAATTGAAAAGGCCTCAGAACTGTCAAATTGACCAACGAAATATGCACGATTGGGAAAAAAGGCTTAAATATGCATTAATGCCTTAATTAGAGAGTTATATGCATTTGCATAAAGTCCGATGCCTACTCATTAGATATGTTAAAATAAAAATGACATTTAAGAGTTTAATAGTTTCTTCAAAATTTCCATAGGCTCTATGAGCTCTAGAGAAAAGTCTAAACTAAACGAACCTATTCATCATTTGGATAGCGGAGTGCATTATATCCTCCTTGAATAAAATAGGATAAATAATGGTGAATAGTGGTCTGGAGAGAGCCAGAGCTTAGATTTATTCCATTCCCTCCCTAACCATAAGAATGTTATTTATGTACACCGCCTTTTACCGAGAACTAAATAATTATTCAACAGCTCCGGCAGGGTCTAAAGACTATGGCGGACAATATATTTAAATGAGAGTTTGACCCTTGCTAAATTATTAAAAATACATAAAAGGAATTTTGGAGCAATTGAAAGAACGAGAAAGTATAAGAATAAGTACAAGAAGGGTATTTTTTAAATTGTATGGTTACTTAGTGAATGGATTTGGTTTGGAAATGAGAATATACTTAGTTCCTACCGGGATGTCATTTATTCAGTTCTAGCTCTTCCTAATCATCATCTTGCTGGAAAATAAAAAAAGATTTGGAACTACCTTTGAAGCAAATTGTTGGTGTTTTTCGTGAACACAATCTCGTTTTTATGTAAAAAGAAGGAACTTGACCATCTCGGAAGTACATAATGTAATTTTGTACTCATTAGTTTTGTTGTGGCGATAATTACCTCGAGGTTTTGAGGTGGAACTATAGATACATATAACTATGTTGTGGTTGTGTCTTGTGTTTCTTGGCAGATATACAGTGGTAAGAGAGTGGTTATCCGTTTTCCTTGCATACCTTGTTTTTCCTACACATATTTTCACCCATTTCGAAAAAAAAAAAAATTATAAGAAAACTCATTCAAATGAAAAATAATATAAAGAGAGGCAAGATACACAAAGAGAAGCACTAGTAATAATTATAACTAGCGAGTACCCGGCATGCGATGCAATGCCACTCAAAGTACGAAAGTGTTTGTATTTTAATTCTGCTTATCGAAGTGCTTTTGTTTTCCGTCTGGTGCATATATGAATAAATAGGAAGGTTTTCCGAAGCGTTAGCAGGCCACATACCTGTCCGTGTGAGAAGGATGGATTTTCCTAATTATTTTTTTTAAATCCCCCTCCCGTGTTCCCTTTCCATTTACCCCTCTCCCCCTCTCACGTGAACCCTCCCTCCTTTATCCCCCTCCCCCCGGTTTCCCGTCCCCCTCCTTCCATTCCTCCCTGCCGCTAAACTATCTGAAATACACATATTTTTCAATCTCCTCGCGCGCCACCTATTATATTTTTAAAAATATTAATTTCATAACGCCAGAGCTTGACTACATATATAAATTGAAACTTTCATGGGCGTGTGCACAACAACTCACCACAGTTTCATCACAATAGAATAAATGGAATATGAAATAATAAAGGGCAGTCAAAGAAACATACATTTTTTACAGATATATAGATTATGATGCTGAACGATTGCTACATATTTTTTTAGTAATACCTGGATATTTTTTCTGAATTGGTATACATTTTTGACAAAAATGTCTACTTCTGCACACTCCATTTTATTATACAGTTGACACTTTGGGTCAGAGAGATAAAACAGGTGATTTTATTTTTAAATGTATTCAGGTGAAACTGAAGGTACGTGAAACTGAAAATTCAGGGGAAATTGGAAATATTAATTAATTTCAAAAATGTTTAAACATAATATAGTATCAAGATGGCTTTGAATTATTTTTTCTGGACATATTAGCTCAATCAATTGCCTTCAAATTTTAAGTGCATTAATCTTGAGACCACTGTAACTTACTCGTACGAGGTATTTTGCGCAGAATTGTATCAAAGTACTTGTTAAAATCAATAACGAACTGTTATTGACATCTGTGGCATAAAATATATAATAGGCTGGAATGTAAAATTAATAATGGGTTTGGCACTTAGCTGTACCCTGGTATTGGTTCTAAAAACTAATCATCAGATGGTAAAACAGATGTCTAACCCAGTCGGTCTTGTCCATTTGATAGTTGTGTGTTGGTTTTAGTTTATCTTTCATTGTATTCGTTTTTTTTACAATTTTTATAAAAGCAATATGGGTCTTCAACTCTTTCTCTTTTTCCCAAACCAGCCAACTAACTAAAGAGTGTCTTAGAGCCCAGTGATTGAGCTGTTGTGGATCATATTCAGTATAACATTAAAGAATAGTGAAGTCATGTTAAAAGGGATCTTTATAAAATTAAAATCTCGAATACTTATTTGAGAAGAAGTGCTTTTCAATAAACGAGACCTTATAAATTAAACTTATCCCAAATAAATAGAGCGGAACCTCTCATAACGAGCACCTGCCATAACGAGTAATTCGTATAACGAGAAAAACAGATTGTGAACAAAAATGCTCTCTTAACTAGCGCTACTCGGCATGTTGATTTTTAAATTTCCCTTTATAGAACATAAATAGTTGCAGGCCGAACATGAAAACGGCTTTTTATCCACTGTGAGTCGGCTTTTGGACTTATAAATGTTCCCTTTTAGAACAGGAATAGTTGCAGTCGGAACATGAATATGGTTTTTTCCACTGTGATTAAACTTGTGGATTTTAAAGTCTCTTTTCTAGCACATGAATTGATTGCAATCGGAACATACAATCTCCACTATGAGATATGTAGATTGTGGGATTTTAAAAGATCCATTGAAGGACATGAATATGTTATTATGTATTTGAACAAATGTAAAAAAAGGTTTTTTTTTTGTTTCATAATCATATTTTACATTGATATATGTGGGAAAAATCGAGTGTTTCGCACAACGAGTAAGATTCCGGAACGAATTATGTTTGTTATGAGAGGTTCTGCGTTATAATAAAAAAGCGTTAAGAGGTCTAAGAAGTCGTTGTTGCGGTACTAATACATCTATTTCTGCTACTTGTATCAACATACATAAGAACATAGATGGGTTCAAAGATGGGGGCCTTCATCAATCAGTTGTCTCGCCGAGACACCAAAGCTCCCGGGGGATACTGGAGAGAGCGAACACTCATTAAAGAGATTCAGTTCCCGTCCTCCGCGAACACCACCCACAACCCACCACCCACTACCCTGTCCGGAAGATGCAACTTTCTTCTCCCAAGAGACAGAATCAAGGATACGAGGGGAATAAGAGAATATAGAGCAGACATTCGGATTACTCCATTGAAGAACTAGGGTAAGAAAAGTAAGGCAAGTGTTTACTCTAATTTTATTGATTGAGCGTAACGATGTCCAGTTATAAGTCGACTGTTCTGCATTTTGTTTGCATGTAATTTTGTTTGCACATTCCGTTCCGTTTCAAGATGGTGGCCGTGTTTGATACTCCCTTTTTATCCGTCAGAGTTCGCATGGGCATGGATACTTCTACGAGCTGTTAAATCGAAATATTAAGATACCTACCTCCCCGAAGAATGTTTTAAAATAACATTCATTATGATAGTGACGTTTCGTTGTATCAATACTTTATTTGAAATAAATTAAATATGGTTTATAATTACGTTGGTAGATATCTAATTTCATATGAAATTTTGGTTTCGGTTTATTAAATAAGTGAAAAGTAGAAATATATTTTTTTAGACGCGAGATCTAATACCTACTGTTAACAGAACTACGAATTAGTGGTGAAAAAATATAAGTTTGCTGAAATCCGTAAATCAAGATTCACTGAAATTTTTGTCTGAAAGCTTGTCTTGCGATTTTCATGGTAATAATAATAATAATAATTAGATAATTTGTATAGCGCCGTTTTTGTGAGAAATCACCTCAAGGGCGCTGAATGTAGCTCTTATCAGTTTGCTATATATATTTCGCATCCGATGATGATCCTCCGAATTTTCAATTGAACACACTAGCTATTAATATGCACTTTCCATAAATTGATTCTCATTAAAAGGACTGTGACTAAATTTGAGAGAAATTGGCTTAAGCCATCAATGCTTTTCTTAGGGCCAAGTTATGTCCGAATGTCACGAGCGGAACATGCACAAGAGCCATTATATATATTACTAGCTGACCCGGCAAACATTGTTCTGCCATATATATTATTTCTAGTGGAATATTTTGTTTGTTAAATAAAAAAATAACGAATCTATTCTAAGTGTATGGGGATGGGATCTATGACAGAAAGAGGAATGGAGCGCTGTAGTAGCGCTGATGACCGCCGATAAAAACAAACAGACACATACGATTCATTTTGTCAATTCGATGTATTTCATTAAAGTAACGGACATATGAGATATACATATACATATATGAGCTCAACTTATGGTTTAGTAGAATAATAATGAATAATTGTATAACTTTGCATAATGTAATTACTTGTAATGTAAAAAATTTTCTAATAAATAAAATAATTTAAAAAAAATAATATTCATCGTTTGATCTCTTAAAAGTTAAATTTAAATTGATAAAAAGTAATATATTTTTTATCCTAAATTAGGAAAATGAAATAAAGAAAATCAATATTAATTTCTAAAAGCATTTGAGTGTATGATATTTTTTGTCAGTCCGTCTTTAGCCAACACAAATAAGCTCTATGGTTTGTCCACGCGAGAACATGTCCAAATGGGCCCCCTTGCGTTCATAACACAAATAGATAAATTAAAATAAATCGTACAAAATTTTGCACACACTGCGTTGTGATACATTATAACAAATTCCGAATGAAATGTCAAAATGACGCGACGCCTGTCATTTAACAACATAAATAATTTCGTTCTATTTAAAATACGAACGATGGTTAGATTTGTTATACGTAAATACTAAAATCAATATTAAAAATTTTGAGGGTTGCGATTAAAAATCTGATGGGTGAAAATTTGGGGTTGTAGGTATTTTTTAGAACAAATATTTTTTTTTTATAAAATTGTCAAAAAATAGAAAAAAAAATCTGGATAGGGACACCCTAATCACCTAGCGGTATGAAATATACTTTAACACATATTCTCATACCTACCAAATATACATAAAAAATTTCATAAAAATCGGTCGAGCCGTTCCGGAGGAGTGCGACCACAAACACCTTGACACGAGATTTTTATATATTAGATTTATATTATAAAAAGCAACAAAACGCTGGGAAAGCGGGATAATATTTTAATTCATTTTGTTATAGAAGTTTAGTTTAAGTAGAAAAATAACAAGAATATTGTGTTATTCAATATTAAGTGACTCTACTTCGACACACGGATCTAGAAATCTAAAGCTAAAGGCTTAAGAGGATGCCACAAATTTTCTAATAGCTTTTGTATGTATATTATTTCCGTAGAAGGCATTCCCAACTCTATTTAAACCTAGAATAGGGTCGGCACTACCTCGCAGGCCCTTCAATTCTTCGTTAGTTGAAATAAAGAAAAAAAAAACAATTACCGGATTGGGTCGCTTTACAAGGAACTTTATGTGTATCGGATAACGAAGTTCAGTTAATTGGCCGTTGATATAATTAACCCCAGCTGTCTAATAAAAGTGTAGCCTTAATGATAATATACAACACTGGAAACATAAATCCTCTACGGAGAATTCCAATCTGCGGGCCGCGTGCCGATTTAAGGCCCGGTTGCCAGCAGTTTTAGAACTACGAGTACAAGAAAATGTATGAAACTCGCTTTTGCTTTGAACTTCTGTATCATTTCAAAAACTGTAAATGTGTGAAAAATTCAGACAAACAATAAAGTCATTTGAGATTTTTACGGCCAAAAGTACTACAGTGATTTATTTTTGGGATATTATGCCGTGTCGCGCTACAGGATCAAACGCTAAATTAAATTCCTTAACGAATCGTCTGCATATAGTTGGTAATAATTATGTTTTTATGACATAAATATTGAAAGGATATCAACATAAAAAACATTATTTAATTAAAGCTTTACGTCAGCGCTTCTCAGTTTAATATATTAATGTATTTAAACATAATTTGAATGTTTATATTCTTCTAAATACAGTTTCATCAAACTTTTAAAAAATCTTGTATATATGCACCCGTGATGTATTTTTCTTTTCTTTTTTCTACATACTTGTATTTATAATAGCTTATTCCTTGTACTTTTATGTTGTTACTACAATACTTACCTTTAAAAATAATTGTCATACGGAACCTACCTAATATGTACTAGTAATCTAATTTTATTTCTTATTTTTTCTTGAATTTTATTTTACTCTGTGTTACAGTTATGGCAGACTGGGATTGCAATTTGAACTTTTCAACTCTCTTGCAATTTCCGGCTTGTATTTTTTTGATTTATATTTTTTCTTTATAAATATATATTTAAAAACTTAATTTTCAAATAAACATTTTCATTCAAACTGTGGTTGAAACCACGTATAGACGACTTAAATAACGACTTATTAAATTTAATTAAATGTAATTTAAACAAAATTAAATGGAGTTGTACGAATTACGCAAAAACAATAAATGAATATTTTGTTACAAGGTACAGTGGTTTATTCACAGTTCTCACTAGGGATTCTTGTTCCAGGTGGACTTTTTTTATTTATTTTTTACGTGAAACCACACAAGAGTCCCAATTGCTCCCAACCTTCTGAAGCAAGTGAGACTACAGCATCACCAATTGGGGTATGTTATGAGGCCAAAGGTAGTGGGGAGGAAATGGGAAGAGGTAGGTGGGGAAGTCAAATTATTGCAATTCCCATGTAAACGCCGTCAATCGGCGTTAATTGATAATAAATAAAAATAAAAACCCAAGTAAATTAAGATTCGTTTTTCCACGCTGACTGCGAACCAGTTACATCTTTTTATAGAGCCAAATATCTTATACTATGCCACCACCCCAAGATTGGCTGCGATTGTTTGTTGTTCTCATATTTACTATGTAATGTGGTTCGCAGTGATTTAAAGTTTGGAAATACAGTCCATGTCCATTCTTCATGTAAGATAGAAATTACACTTTTCACCTTGTTATTATTATCTGTAGTGCTAAATACTTACATGGAGGCTTTAATATTAGTAATTATCTTTATTAGTTTCCTCGCCACGCGCCCTTGTTCACATGAATCAAGAAGTTAGACCGCAAAGCGATTACATTGATTTACAGATTCCTCCTAGTCCACATCGACATTGCGATGTTCACAGCGCTGCTATACAGTGTAGGGCATCTGGTTAACTTGATTCTGATCTCAGGTATTTCCTATTATCTCGGTATCGGAGTAATTACCACTAAATGTACCAGTGTCTTAGCCCTTTCATTACAAATTGCTGGATTGCCGGACCCAGCAAGTGGCTTCCCAACTTTGAGAGAGCCTCTTGCGGTACATGTCCTCAATTCATTATGTTATTGAGCTGGTTTAAAGTTCAAAATAATAAAGGGTCTTTCAATAAGGACGCTCAATTTAAAATGTAAATAAATCAAGTTGTGTATGAAATATTCACACATTTTTTTTTTACTATTTAAAAGTATATTTTATGGCAATAAATGTGGAATATCTCTCTCTGGTTTCAATCCTGGGATTGGTTTGCAGCAATTTCCTTTAGTTTCTTCTTCCATTCTTCCCTATCTTGTGCGGCTCTTTTGAATTCTGCATATGATGAGCAGCGCATGTCCACCAGCAGGTCCTCCAGGTACTCTCGGCGTGGGCGTCCCCTGGAGTTTGTCCCCTCGGTCATACCCTCCATTATGGCATGCAAGAGGCCTTCTTGTCGTATTATATGGCCGATCCATCTTGCACGCCTTTCGGACAAGGTCTTGAGCAGGTGCCTTCCTCCTTCGATTCTTTGGAGAACCTCCTCATTTGTAATGTGGTCTCTCCAGGAAATTCCTAATAGTCTTCTATAGGACCACATCTCAAAAGCCTCTAGTCTCCGTTTATCTCTTTCGGATAGGCACCATGTTTCGCAGCCGTATGTCAAGATACTCCATACATAGGTCTTGATGAGGAGTATTCTCAGTTTTAGGTCTATATTATTCGATTCTATTATTTTCGACCTTTTATTGAATGCAAGCCTAGCCTGGTGTATACGGCTGTCGACCTCGCTCTTAGACCGACCGTCCCATGTTATTTTGCTCCCGAGGTAGACAAACTCCTTAGTGTTCTTTAGTGGAACTCCTGACATCTCTACTCTCATCTGATGTTGCGTTCGGCCTACAGTCAGCAGTTTTGTTTTGTCTTTATTTATCTTCATGTTGTAGTTGTTTTGAAGAATGCTTTGCATGATTGTTAAGGCCTCTTGCAGTTCTTCTTCGCTTTCAGCAAGCATAGCAATATCGTCAGCAAACCTTATCATATCCACCTTTTGTCCGTGTATCTTTACACCTTCTCTGTGACTCATTCTCTCTCTCAAGTCATTAATCGCACTCTGTATATAGGCGTTAAAAAGAAAAGGTGACAGAGAGCATCCCTGTCTCACCCCTTGTTTTATACTGGCTTCCTTTGTACCATTATTACATCTAATTATAGCGGCCTCATTCTTGTATAGCGCCTGGATTATTCGTCTATCTCTATATTTGATATCAATTCTCTTCAGAATTTCGAAGAGCCTTTTCCATTCTACTTTGTCGAAAGCCTTCTCCAGGTCTATGAATGCAATGAATGTGTTTTGGTTTCTTTTTATTCTGGAATATAATGTCTTTCAAATGTCCACCGTGGTTTTGCTTGCTGCCACATTTTGGGGAGGTGCAATTTTCAATGATTTTGTCGCATAAATCTGTCTGAATACGCTGAAAAGCATTTCTTATGTTGATTGTAAGGGCGTGAAATGTTTGCGGTTTATTCGCAAAGACCTAAGATTTAAGATGGTTCCAAAGGAAGAGGTTTAAAGGCGTTAAATCGCACGAACTCGGTGGTCGGTTTACGTCACCGCCGCGCGAGATAACTGTACCTCTTTTGATCAGATTACAAATTTGATGATTGGAACATGTTATTCAATGTTTATAACCTACCATGGTGATTATATAATACTTGCGATGTAATCCTATAATTAAGCTGAGTATGTGTAATGGGGGGGGGGGGGGGGTATTTTTTTTCTGTTTTTAAGGTCAGGAGGGACGATGGAGTGGGAACAACGGCGGGGAGAAGTGGGAAGGAGAATGAGGGAGAGAAAGGAGAACGGGGACTGGAATGAGGACACGTGGGAAAGGACACGCAGGGAGGGGGCCAATGTGAGCGATAAGGGAGTGGCAGATAAAGGGATTGTAAAGGAGACATAGTAGCGGTAGGGGATAACAATGGGTAAATTTAGAAAATCCATGCTTCTCACACGCACAGCTATGTGGCCTGCTCACGCATCGTAAAATTTTCTGTTTTATTCGCAGACGGAAAAACAAAAAGTATTATGTATCCAAAAGCATTTCAATAAACAGAATTCAAACACAAACACTTTATTTCTTTAAGTGGCATTTTAATGCCGGGTACTCGCTCGTTTTATGAATAAATAAAGCCTACTTTGATTATTAAAAAAATAACACATTAACAAGAAAATGCAAGTTGACTTAAGTCCCTAATTACAAACAGGAAGAGGCCACTATGCTGGAGGGGTGGGATTATGACGGTGCAGTGGGGGGTTGGGGGGGGGGGGGGGGGGGGTAACTCTTGAAAGCGGATTTCAGTGAAGTTCTATTGTTTTGCTATAATTAAGCGTCTTTATTGAAGCACGAGGGTGTAATATAAACTTTACTTTGCTTTGCTTAAGCGAACGCGAATAAACGATGGAAAGATAATTTTTCAATTATCTCTTCTTCAACTCATTAACAATTATAATAAGCCCCTTCCGGTGAATGAAATATTACATTAATTAAATAGAATATATTATCTCTCATTAAATATTAACGGCGAATCCTTTCCTCTGCTCTTCCTTTATCAGAATTTATGAGACCGTAAACATATATTAACTTTAATATACCCGATGAAAGCAATTTAGATATACTCATTAACAACTTCAAATTTAAACAAAATTTATGACTTTTTGGTAAAATTTTATCTTTATTTAATAATGTTATATTAGCTGCGATAAAGCAAATTAGAATAAGAAACAAAACTACAATTTTTACAGAGTTGTAAAACAGTTTTGGTTAAAATTTTATTGTGGTACACTCAACATCGAAGAATATCCCATTTACCATCTTAGGGGTTACTTGCACAGTGAAATCGATAATTCTACAATATCGAATCGATAGGATTAGATACCCGGACATATATTGACAGGGAATAAATCTGTTTATCTGTTGGATAAACCACGGAAGTCCACTTTTTAGCGGTTTTGAGTTGAATATGCAGAAAAATTTTCTGTATTTCATTACGATATTGGATGAAACAATGAAATCCATAAATATTAGATTAATTGATTTAACTATTTACAAAACCACTGGAGTCCAATTTACTTTAGAGGATAAACCAAAATATATTCATGAATTGACATATTTGTCTTAACTATGGCCAAAAACTAATGAAATTATGAAATATACCGTTCACAGATCTTAATTATTGCAGTAAGTAAAAAGTTATAAATAAATAAATAAAATAAAATAAAAAGCCTGTTATTTCTTGCAATTAGGTATGTTACAGAGTTGTGAAAAGTAAGAAAAAGTGTAATTAATGCTATTTGCGAAATATTTCAATATAGATTCTTAAGTTTTTCATAAGCAAGAACCCTTCTCTCAGGCGAAGGTGAAGGCCTCCTCTAAAAAAAATCATTTATCTCTTGTTTTGTTCGTAGCGCTAAGCATTTTTTGTGTTTGTATCACTTCTGTATTATGTATTTTTGAGGAAGTTTAGAATTTCTTCTTCAGATGTAAAAAGTTATCGTATCTTTATTTATACTATTTCTTACTCGTGTTTAAGTTGTGCTGCCTTTATGTATTTATGTAAAAGTCCTCTGGGCATAAAATAAATAAAACGGAATTTTTTAACAATTTTTTTGAGATTGACGGATTATAAAAATTGATACCTATTCCAAAGTTGTCCAACTACGAAAGGTGATTTTCATCAGCATGTTTTTGACTCTCTACCACATACACATTACACATAGTTTAAATGTTTACAATAAATAGGTACTTTACATCAAATTTTCCGACCCTAATGTTCATAGGAAAGTTATTGAGTTTCAAAGTTGAAGATTGATCAAAGTCATCACATTTTGCGGTACATAATCTTGTAATTTTTTTTGTTTATTTCGTACAACTCTATTTAATAAAAAAAACATTTATTAAGTCACTATTAAGTTCTACATCAATATTTTATTAAAAGCTGTTTCAGCTTACAAAGCAGTTTGAAAATGACCTTGTAAGCCAAAACAGGTGCCACAATAATAAAAAAACTTTATTTCTTTCAGAACTTAATAACAGACTGAATGCTGTAGAAATGAGATCCCTGAGGCGTATGTGCGGTAAAACCATGTATGATCGTGTGAAGAATGTGGAGATCCGAAAAGAATGCAAGGCTGATGTGAGCGTAGTAAGTAAGATTAAGAAAGGGACGCTTAGATGGTTTGGGCATGTTGAGCGAATGAATGAAGAAAGGAGTGTAAAGAGAATTTATGACGCAAATGTGAACGGTAGAAGAAGCCGAGGACCCCCAAGGAAGACGTGGCACGATCAAGTAAATCAGACACTTGAGTCGGGCCATGTCAAGAGTCAGAATAATAGAAGAGTATGTATGAGAAGATGTATGAATGTGAATGAGGCAAGGAGCGTGTGCCAAGACCGAGTAGTTTGGCGGTTCGTCCTCTCTGCCTACCCCTGCGGGGAAACGGCGTGATGGTTAGTTAGTTAGTTAGTTAAATTTTAATTTTAATTAAATAAAAAAAAAACCATTAATGAAGATAATATTAGCGAAAGTCAATCGAAAATCCGAAACAGAAAAAGATACGGATACATCCGAAAAATCAGAAAAAGATACGGATATATCCGTATCTTTTTCTGATTTTTCTGTTTCGGATTTTCGATTGACTTTCATTTCGATTAACTCATAAAGTTAAAAAGTAAAAAAAAAAAAAAAACAATTTATCCTATATTTTTTCCGTCTCTTGATCTTATGATATCTGCCTAGAGCGTCCGCAACTTATTTTACTCTTCATTGTTTTGATCTTAGTGATCCAACGGAATCCAATACGAACATTAATTTATTTTAATTTTTATGTGAATACAGCACAAGTGTTCTAACTGCTCCCGTCTGGAGCCAGAGAGACTATGACACCAATCGGGGTATGTTGTGAGACTGAAGATAGTAAGAAGGGGAAGGAGATGGGTAAAGGGAAAGAAATGGGGAAGTGGAAGGCGGGAAAGTCCCTGGATATTCAGATCTTGTCACCAAACACGGCTAAAGCCATTTTAAGCAACGTTTCAATTCTGAATGGTGGTCTTACACCAGGGCGATACTGAGAGTATCTTTCACCTTTAGTTTAAGAAAGAGAGAGAATTTCAAGATTTATTAATTTTAACAGGATCTGTATTTTTCAACGTATGTAAGATGTAAAAAGTGATTTGCAAAAATGTTCAAATATTAAAATCTTTGCTCTGTTTATAAACAACAAAAACCATTTATTTTAAATTAAGTAATGAGAATAGGTCATTATTTTAGGGAAACGTAATTTTCATTTCTATTATATTGCGAATTTGTAGCAAAGTATAAAGAGGAAAAATAATGGCTGTTGGAAAGTAAAATTATTTTACATGAACCAATTAAATGAATGGTCGATGATTTGTATTTAATGGTTTACGGTTTAATGATTACCTTCAATAATGACTTGTGATGATTAGGAACGATAAAATAATTGAATTTACATTCGGAGCCAAATTAATTCTGGCTCTGATAAATTTTTTTGGAAAGATTTTAATATAATCGGCATGATCGGTAGCAGAATGCCCTTAAATAATATTTTTAAAATACTTAAAGAATAAATGTGAGCGAACAAATCGAATAAAGATATGATTTCAGACTTTCACGCCCAAAGGTATTTTTGTTATTTATTTTTTGGGTGTTATGCCGTGTTGCGCTACACACTGCTACTGTTGGGCAGATCGTATCTGCCCTGATGATGGACACTGTAACGTTGTCCGAAACGTTGGCTAAAAAAGGAGGTGGCGCAACCCGGCATAAAACCCAAACAAAAATCGAATAAAGTTATAAGAAGGATGTAATAACATACCTCAATAATAATAAGCAATGTTAGCTCAATATCATTATTCCGTACGGGTTCCATATAATTTAAATATCATATTTTATTTCATGATTACTATTTCACAAAATAGGCGAATAATAATATAAAAAAATTCAAACATAATATTTAAATTTTAATAGTGGTTTTTCACCAGGGTGACTTAAGAGGTTAGACTTTACGCCATACGCCGAAAGTTTAGGTATTTATTGTTCCTAACTCTGTCCCACTCAGATGAAGCTCACACATACAACTGCACACAACAATACTGAATAGCTCGCACGCTCGCACACTCGACTAACACGTGATACAGTGTCCCCGGTCCCCGCATAATATCATATTCTCATTTCGAGCGCCTTGCTGCAAATCATCTAGGTAGGTAACTACCATTCGGAATTCGGAATTATTATTTGTTATTCGTAGTATTTAGATCTCGCCTGCCTTGTGATACCTCAATCACATTGATAGGATAATATAATCAATTAGTGAATGTTCGGCAATAACTAGATAAGTGATAATTCATGTAGGTATTGTTTATCATAATTTCCTGCCCAACTAGGAAGAATCCCGTTTTAGGGCAGTCAAATTAGGATGATATATGGAACACAGATACTTAAATAATATAATAATAATAATAATAAAAAGTCCTATATAAATGTGTTGGATAAAATAAGAAGAAGAAAACAAAAAGAGAAGAGAAAGAATAAAATTAAACAAATAACCAATTAAAATATGAAGATAACCGTTGTTTTTTTAACAAAATTATTTAAATAATAAAAAAATTTAAAAAATATAAAATAAAATAAAATAAAATAGAAAATAATAAAAGTTTTATCTACTTAAAAACAAAGGATTAAAACAAAATAGCTAATTGCTGTTTGCATTGCAAATTATGGTCTTACATACATATTTTGTATTAATAAAAACTGGAAAAAGAAAAAAAAAGAATAAAATAAGATAACTTGCATGAATATGACTGTTGTTTGTTTATCAAAGTTATTGAAAAAGTAATCTTATAAAAGGTATATATATATATATATAGTTAATAACAGGTATTTAAATATATCACAATAAAGGTAACTGGTGTTTGAATTGCCTTCTATGTAGCCAATGAATTCCCCTATCTTTTGTTTATTATCACATATTTGTAGGATTTATAAAAACATATAATTAAATCTTTAACCTTAAAACATTTTAAATAATCTAGAGAATATTTATTTTGTTATATTTTGAATGTACATTATATTATATAGTCGTTTTAATAAAATAAAAAAAATTGAAAATTTGACACATTTTGCCAATATATCGCATACAACAGGGATTATGTTTTCATTACTGTCGTTTTTTTTTTATAAATAATATTAACTCCTTACAGGGTTTCTCACCATCCCCCTAATAGCTTATCTATACTTTAACCACTCGAGCGCTTTTTGCCTCATTATGGCACACTTTCCAAAACGATGGCTCCACCCCCCCCGACCATGCACTCCTTGCCACGACCCGTCAAATGTGCGAATGAGACGACTGCCGTAAACTCTCAAATTTACCTACAGAAATCGCTTGAAAACAGGTTTATAGAGAATACACTTTTCTACACCGAAACTTTCACGAAATTGAAATTTAAAAAAATATATATTTTCTAAAAAGAAGAAGCTACGTCGGTATGTTTTCATAATTTTGTAATTCTATATGAAAGTTGAGTTAGCAGCACTTTTTCCTAAAATAATATTTTTTGATAAATTATATATGTTTGACAGTGAATGTTTACGTTAATACGAAACGCATCGAAAATTCAAAAAGCTACCGACATAGCTTTTACTTTCTAGAAGGCAGTGTAAAAAAATATATTCATTTTGTGCAATTTTCGATGTAGAAAAGTGTTTTTTCCCGGGCGTCCTTTTTGTATGGGCCGAAAAGCGAAGTCTATCGTCTTAAGAGTGTCTTCTACTCTGGAATTTTTCCGCAAATTTGCTTTAATATTTCATGTTTAATGAATTTATTATGAAACAACATAAATTAATGAAATAAAATTTATGTGCGCACGACAGATTTCAACCTGCTACATCCGGATTAATAGTCGAGAGCCTTATCCATCGACCACAGATATATGCAGCACATGCTGACATAACGAAATAGGTTGTAGAGATTCTTACCCGACAGCCTCCTTGTAGAAGACGCTGAAGAGTGCGATGCCCACCCCCGCTCCCGCCTGCGCCACCATCTCCACGAACTCCCTCCGCCGCCGGAAGTAGTGACCTAGCATCAGCGAAGATGTCTCCCGCACCATGCCGCACCCCACTCCGAGGAATATACCTGAAACACATCAAAAATTCATTAGAAATTCTAGAAATCAAACATGGAAATATAGGATCTTTCAATAATGAGGCTCGATTTTAAAATGTTAACCGCTTGGACACATAAGCTTGTTTTCACGATAATTTAACGTAGGTAGACATAGGAATGACGTATGGCCCGTACCTGAGTTATTTAAAACATGTTGTGTATGAGAAATCTACTTAGTTTTTTATTATTTAAAAATATATTTTATGGAAATAAATGTGGAATATAACGTCGTTCAAATGTCCACTGCGGCTTTGTTTGGTAGCACGTATTCGGAGGTCGAATTTTTCAATGACTTTGTCGCAAAAATCTGGCTGAATTTGCTGGATGGCGTTTGTTATGTTGACTTTGAGGGCGTCAATTGTTTGCGGTTTATTCGCATGCGATTTAAGATAGCCCCAAAAGAATAAATCTAAATGCGTTAAATCGCACTACCTCAACGGCTGTCGCCGTTCACGTCGTGTTAAGTTGACGTCGCCGCAGCGCGAGAGATTTGATCAAACCTCAAATTAAATGATTTGCACACGTTGTTTAAAGCTGTTACCTACCGTGGTAATTTGCCGTATACTACTAAAAAAATCACAACAAATTTGATAGATGTCACCTTAAAAATATGGCTACTATAACCTAACAAAGTCCGAGCGTCTCTTTTGAAAGACCCTTCAGTAGTTTTTCAATAAGGTGGAGAGAATGCCCCAAGACACATTACTAGGGTCTCTTTTGTTCTCATTATTGTTGACATCGAATATTAGATATTTGCTGTTGATACCGCTTTGCTATTTATGGTATGACGAAGGCGTTTATGACTTCAATAAACACGTCAATGAGACTTGCCAATAAATGGTAGACCTACTATTGTAAAAATCAACACTATATTATGCTAAAATGTGCAAATTGTTCCAATATTAAATCTAATTTTCAATAAAGTTTTCTCCTATGAAATCTCAGATATCTTTAATAATGATCATAAAAAATAATCTTTTCACTTACTACGTGTTTAATCTAGTTTATTTTGGTTGGTTTCTCTTGAATATTAGCAGGTTAGCTGTAAATAAACCTTTATAAGTTTTGAACAAAGCGGGTTATGAATTTGAAATTATAGTAAAGAGAATTGACAATTTTCCGGGTCAATAGCACCGATTCGATTATCACACAAAAGTTGAACCAGAAAGCTTCTGGACCATTCTCCAAGTAAAACAAAGTTTAGAAGAAAGGAACTAAAAACAAATCTCTTTTCAAGTACTTAACTGTTTAATTAAGTTGTTTAACGAATTAGTTTTAGTAACATCTTATACAGACTAAGTAGTTCTCGTCTGAGTGAATAGATAAAAGGCTTGATGCTTAGTTTAAACTTGTAATACAAACGCAACTTTATTGTTATTTTTTATTGGTCTGAGCATTTTAATAAAAATTAACATTACAAGAACCAAATACAATTATAAATAATAGAGATTGGGACGAGCAATAGATATTTACTGGTGAAATTTAACTTAATTACTTAATTGTGAAATTGAACAAACCTTAAACATTTCCATATTAGAAAATCTTTGATTCCATTATTTGCATCTTTAAATTTGCTACAATTCGTCCAGTGCAACGGTAAGGATGTTAGACTAAAAAATAATTGATTGTGTTTCCTCAATAAACACTAAAGGTACCAATAAAATTATGGGTACTACTCTCCATACTAACTCACAATCCAAGTTGTTGAAATTTATAGTGTTCTAAATGATTTTTGATGGTATTTAACAGATATAAGCATCGATTTTTTTTTCACTTAATACCTTTTTTCCCACAAGAGTCCCAACTGCACATATCTGGAGCCATTGGGACAATGGAATTACCAATTGGGGTATGTTGTGAGGCTGAAGGTAGTGGGTATATTCAGATCTGGTCATCACGGCTAAAGCCATTTAAAGCAACGTTCAATTTTAAATGGTGGTATTAGGGGACATACATTAATTAGTAGAGCAGTTTAAAAAAAAATTTACACCCCTCCCCCCCTTGGTGAGATTTAGTGGGACCCCCCCCCCTCACGGGAGATTTTTTTCTTACTCTCGAAATAAATGTTTTCATATTAGCCATTTTTCTGCGGGTAAAATGGGACACTTCAAAAGAAGTGAAACAATTTAATATTTTTTTAATTATCTCTTTATTAATATAGTATACTCTTTTAAAGTTGACATGATATTTTTATAAACCCACCCTCGGTATAATGAGATTTGGTGAGATTTTACTGGACTACCACCATATTTTTTGTTCACGTAAATAATGTATGCCCCCTTACACCAGGGCGATACTGAGAGTATCTTCCACTCTGGAACGTACCGCAAATATACTATATAATATATCACTTTTAATTAATTAATTGATAAATAACATACGTTAATCCAATAAAATTTGTTTGCGCACGTCGGGTTCGAAACCGCGCCCTTCCGATTGGGAATCTAGAACCTTACCCCTCGACCACGCGCCGGCAATCGTCACTAATCGAGTAATCGTGGAATTTAGAACTAGAATAGGAGGTAGATAAGAAAGAGAGCCAACAGTTGAAGGCTCAAAGATTGTAGCAGACTTACCATAGCTGATGACGGCCTGATGCAGTTGTACGGCAAATGAGGTGAAGAGACAGGCGAGCGCCAAGAGCAGTCCGCCCAGCACGGCCGTCAGGCGAGTGGACTTGCGCCGGCAGATTGCCACTACTAGCGGGGCCACCGACAGTGACACGCCCACGCTCAGACCGCCCATGCATGCTGTTGAACAAAAGAAACACACACATCAATATTGCATTCAAATAATTAATACACCCGGAAGATTTTTTTTTTAGGCAAGTGCAAATTACAATTTTAAAATTTTTTTTTATCCCCGACGTGAATTCACAAATCACAATTTTTAACGGTATAACGCCCATCAACTTGTGGGGCTATTTACACGTCCCAGGCTTATTTATACTTGGCTAACTCAGAATTTGAAAAATGTCTAAAATTACAAAATTTCAATTCAAGATCTGTGAAAGTTCTATTTCAAGATCTGTTATAATTTCGTCATTGCCGGTTGCTTCGCAGTACATACATGGATACTAACAGAACTTGAATATTAACATTGATATTTGATAAAATACTTTTTGCGTATGAAAATTTTGCGTTCCAATTTTGGTACGGTAAGGCTATGGGGTCTAAAGTGTTTTCTTTAAAAAAAAATCATTTACTTGTCAGTGCAATAAAAACTGTCTTTTCTGTAAAAAAAGTGTTGACGAATGCGACCAAATAAGCAAAATTTGCACTTAACCACCAATAGAGGCCAATTTTGACCACACTGATTTAGATTTGGGTGAAAAAAATGAGTTACAAATTTAAAATTTTCCGGGGCGACATTTTCAAATCGAAGCATTTGTGAAATATTTCGATGATGACGAGCGGTCATGACAATGGAACATCGTCCTATCATATCGTCAGTTAACCTTCATTTTTCTTCTTTTTGAAACTGTGGCTCCGGAAAATTTTCAATTCAAACGACATTTTAATCACCAGAATTTAAATAAGTGAGGTCAAAATTGGCCTTTACTGGTGGTAGTTTGCCAATTTTGCTTATTTGGTAGCATTCGTCATCATTTTCTTCCAGAAAAGTAAATTTTAGGAGCACTGATATGCAATTGAAAAATAAATTGCAATTCTTTTATAGCATAACATGCAATTAAAGAAACTCGTTAGACGCTTTTAACCCTACCGTACCAAAATTGGAACACCTCTCCCCTCCCAAAATATTAAATGAATATTTTCTAAAATATTTTTAGAGTATTTTAATAATGAAGAAAACAACAAAAAAAATATTTAAAAAAACATTAAAAAAGTTTAAGGTCTATCTGGGTTAAGGAAAGGAAGTTTTGGGAAGGAAAAGGGTATGAGGAGTTAGTAGGAATCTTGGGGTTAGTGTGAGCAGGATTGACGGACGTATGCATTTATTCCTCCCACGCGGAAAGACGATAGGTCACGTGGAAAGACGATAGGTCGAGAGAGGCAAGCTGGAGATATCAAAGGATCTCCCCAAACCGGCCACTTCCGATCAGGCCTGAAATGAGAATATGCATATTCCTACCGGGATGTCAATTATCCAATTCCTAGCTCTCCCTAAACATAATCTTTGTGAAAAAGTATTTGAAATTAGGAACAACGCGCAACGGCGAGAAAAATAGTGAAAAATGAGATTTTTTGTATTTCTAGGGCATTAAGACGATAGACTTCGCTTTTCGGCCCATACAAAAAGGACGCCCGGGAAAAAACACTTTTCTACATCGAAAATTGCACAAAATGAATATATTTTTTTTACACTGCCTTCTAGAAAGTAAAAGCTATGTCGGTAGCTTTTTGAATTTTCGATGCGTTTCGTATTAACGTAAACATTCACTGTCAAACATATATAATTTATCAAAAAATATTATTTTAGGAAAAAGTGCTGCTAACTCAACTCTCATATAGAATTACAAAATTATGAAAACATACCGACGTAGCTTCTTCTTTTTAGAAAATATATATTTTTTAAATTTCAATTTCGTGAAAGTTTCGGTGTAGAAAAGTGTATTCTCCATAAACCTGTTTTCAAGCGATTTCTGTAGGTAAATTTGAGAGTTTACGGCAGTCGTCTCATTCGCACATTTGACGGGTCGTGGCAAGGAGTGCATGGTCGGGGGGGTGGAGCCATCGTTTTGGATAATAGTGATGGTAAGACCATTTTACATAATAATAGTGATGGGATTGATTTTTCTTTTTATTCATGAGTTCTATTTAATTTCATAATAATGTATTTTAGATAATACATTTTTTACAATAGGTAATAAATATAATATTTTTTTCATAAAACTGTTTACAATATTACTCAAATTAACACAAGCAATATCTTTCGCTTAGTGTGATGGTAGTAGGAGATTTTCAAATGTTGTTGGGTTATTCGTAACTCGAAAATGTTTGTCTTACTTAAAAAAAAAAAATCATAAATAATGCTTAGTTAAACACAAAGAATAATGTGAAATATTTTAAAAACAAGCTTCCTCGATCACCGAATAACATGTTCGGCGGAAACTTTTCTTTAAGTGATGGGCAACAAATTTGCAATCTTTTTAACGATTTTTTTCAAACTTTTTTTGTCCTTCCTCAAACTAAAAACATTCCCACAAAAAATGTAGATGTAGTCAGTTATAATATTTTATTACATCTTTGAAATCTGAAATTTTTTGTTGTGTACGGTCATTTTACATCACAAAATATAAAATATATCGCATACAACAGGGATTATGTTTTCATTACGGTCGTTTTTTTTTATAAATAATATTAACTCCTTACAGGGTTTCTCACCATCCCCCTAATAGCTTATCCATACTTTAACCACTCGAGCGCTTTTTGCCTCATTATGGCACACTTTCCAAAACCTCGGATTGCTTTGTTGGCAAAATGTGTCAAATTTTCAATTTTTTTATTTTATTAAAACGACTATAAAATATAATGTACATTCAAAATATAACAAAATAAATATTCTCTAGATTCTTTAAAATGTTTTAAGGTTAAAGATTTAATTATATGTTTTTATAAATCCTACAAATATGTGATAATAAACAAAAGATAGGGGAATTCATTGGCTACATAGAAGGCAATTCAAACACCAGTTACCTTTATTGTGATATATTTAAATACCTATTATTAACTATATATATATACCTTTTATAAGATTACTTTTTCAATAACTTTGATAAACAAACAACAGTCATATTCATGCAAGTTATCTTATTTTATTATTTTTTTTTTCTTTTTCCAGTTTTTATTAATACAAAATATGTATGTGAGACCATAATTTGCAATGCAAACAGCAATTAGCTATTTTGTTTTAATCCTTTGTTTTTAAGTAGATAAAACTTTTATTATTTTTTATTTTATTTTATATTTTTTTAATTTTTTTATTATTTAAATAATTTTGTTAAAAAAACAACGGTTATCTTCATATTTTAATTGGTTATTTGTTTAATTTTATTCTTTCTCTTCTCTTTTTGTTTTCTTCTTCTTATTTTATCCAACACATTTATATAGGACTTTTTATTATTATTATATTATTTAAGTATCTGTGTTCCATATATCATCCTAATTTGACTGCCCTAAAACGGGATTCTTCCTAGTTGGGTAGCCAAAACATTCAATAAATAATGTATATGTATAAAAAAGTAAATAAATAAAAAAATAAAAATAAAAAAAATCAGTTTGTATGTCTCCATATTCAAATTCGGAGGTATGATTTTTTTATGTGGGCGGAAAAATTTCCCTTAGCAATCCGATAAAAAATATTTTAATTGCACTGTTCCTCCAGTGGATAAGGGATTTTATTAAAAATAAAATACTTGCAATAGTTAGAAAACTCGGCCCACTTATCCAACATATATAGCCAATATTCATAGGTTCGAGTACCGAACAATAAACTTCGACTTAATAAATAAATATACCGTCAATCGTAAATCGAAAACAAACTTTATAGTATGGATAAGCTATTAGGAAAATGGTGAGAAACCCCCTCAGACAATTAGCGCAAATGAGGGGGTCGCAATTCTGGTAGTTAATTTTTTTATAATAAGTTTTATAAACTGATCGCCTGTTTTAAAATCCTAGTATTCGACCTTGGCGCACTTGTGCTCGAGCTACCATTTTGAAAAACTAACGGAATGTAAACCAAGTAAAACACTGTTTTTTGACCTGATTTTAGCGGATTTGAACCTCGATACCTGATAGAGATGAAAAAACATAAAACATATACCTAAGTCTTTTGTGAAATTTTATGTTCTACAAAATTGGTGATCATAATTTTTCTCGAAAATGCACTGGAAAAGAGATAATTAAGAAAACAAAAAACTAGTAGTGCAATATGCTTGTTTGTGCAAACTGGTAAGTTTTTTTACGGCTTTATAGTCCAGTCATAGGAAGGAAACATATTGGAGCCACCCCGGTGCCAATTACAACAGAAGATCCACCAGAAGGTCCTTCTGAAAATGATATTTTGCCGCTGCACCAAGGATTTTGTAATTTAGAAATGTGGATGCCGAAAAGCATTGATGAACTGTTATGCAGCCTGCCCCCGCTGCCAAGGGAAATGCCTCAACTGCGTGCCTGTTGCCGAGGACGACGATGAAGACGACATTACTGAGGATGAAGATGCTATGAATGAACAACCATTGCCAGGACCTTGCCAGACGTCCAAAGAGGATGAAAACGTTAATCCATATAAAGTTCAGAGTGTCACATGATGTTACTGAGAACAGTGAGGTTTATAATTTGGTGTATTAATGTAACGAAATAGAATAAAATTATCATGAGACTTTTCATTATAAACTATAATATAAAAATTTTCAAGTAACATGATTTTTGTCTACTTTATTTAATAACTGGAAGTGTGGTCAAACAAATTTTTAGGCGAACGAACAAAATTTGTGTGTCAATAGTAAGTTAAATATCTTTAGCAGCTTTATTAACCAGTGACATATTTAACAATTTTTATTTAACTGTTGTATATCTTTCTAAATGTATTTATGAAATATTCAACTAACTGTATCTAGTGTGCCTAGTCTGTTTTAACATCTGTGTATTTTCCTTTAAATGCCCTTTAAATTCGTGTTCTTTTGTAAAAATAATTTTCATAATTGTATAATGTTGTCCTTCCCGAAATGAGTTTTATTAAACTCAATGGGAATAATGTATTATAAATATTATGTATAATTTTGTAATATATTATCACAAATAAAAAAAAAAAAAAAAAAAAATAAAGTTTTTTTCTGAAATTGACAACACTTAAAATTAAAATTATAAATAAACTTAAAATTGCTGTAAATGTTGACTGGTTGGAGATTAATTTGCATATTTATATATATATATATAAATTACTCCAAAATGTAAAAAAACAATATTACAATTAAATCATAAATATCTCGGAGTAAAATTCTTTAATTCATTACCAGAAAATATTAGAAACATGAATACCAATTTAAAAAAATTTAAAACTCACCTTAAAAAGCACACTCAAAACCTGAACTAAATCATAACAAATAAATAAAAACTATATAATAACACCCCTCCCCCCATACACACAAGCACTGCTTTTTTATGGGGGTACATCAAACATATCGTCGTTGCGCCTGCAAAATCCGACAAACGTTTTTTTTGCGAAAATCGGTTTTTTAGGCTTTGTGATAGAATGAGACGTGGCGGATAGGTCTATAAAACACGTTTTCTAAAATTAAAGCTAGTTTAGAAAACTGCAAAATCAGCTATGTATTTTCGCTTAAAAAATGGCTTTCAAAATACTCTATGAAGATTCCTTCACATATCGCATTTTGGACTAAAGTAAAACACTTAATATTGCGCCAGTTAATGACACATAGCGGATTTTGCACTGACTTTTGGTTCAGAACGCACATATTTAAGCTTTTAAAACAGTGTAAAATTATATTACAGTGCACAATAATTTACGTTTACTTAAAGAAGAGTGTTAATTTTTCAAACCACGTAAGTAATACTACTGTTATAATCTAATGTAACTTTCTTAATGTTTTTTAGCCAACTTACTTACAACTACTTAAATTCAGAATATATCTGTCTATTATATTTATAAATAATTAATACATGAGTTTTGCTGACATATATAGGGTAATTATTTCTTAAACATTTGCCTATCGAATGAGCGATAAATTCTTTTATTAACATTACTACAACTACAACTACAAAATAACAATAGCCAATACATAATTAAAATATTTATGTAAGTTTTAAAAATGTTTTTATATTTATTACCTTAATTTGCGATTGAGGAAGGCAAGCTTAATGTGAAATCACTATTTTCGATTAATCTTTACTGCAAATGGTTTTACATAATGAAAACTACAGTATACGTTTTGGATAAATTGAAGCTTTGCCTATCGTTACGCTTGAGTAGAATTCAAAGAATTACTTTATTAAAAAATATAAGTAAATAATACTGCACTAAAATCGGATACTAGTAAATAATACTTTAAGACTCTGTTTTCCAAATAAATTTATGCCTATTAGTTATAATCATGGTGATATAAGGCGCACTAAAAATGTACACATTTTTGACTTGTGTATAAACACTTAATTAACTAATTTATTTTCATTATAACCGGTAATACCCGCCCGCACCGAAGATGAGATCATCTA
The DNA here is from genome assembly GCA_951813805.1 of Limnephilus auricula. Classification (NCBI taxonomy): domain Eukaryota; kingdom Metazoa; phylum Arthropoda; class Insecta; order Trichoptera; family Limnephilidae; genus Limnephilus; species Limnephilus auricula. The sequence continues at coordinate 46,084,623 of OX638388.1, read as the reverse complement.
GAGCTCGACGATTGGTAAACATGGTTCTGAACAATCATCGTCAAGCTGAAGTCAAATATTTAGTATTAGTAACCTTAGAGCTCATCGATTGGTGAACATGGTTCTGAGCAATCATCATCATGCTAAACTCAAAGAAAATATGGATCCGAACGTCTCACATAATTTGGACATTTCTGAAACAGTTTTGGAGAAAGACGTGGGGATTGTATCCCCAGTTGTAATCTTATTCATGAGTAGATGCCGACAGCATACTCAACTCTGAAACGGGACTGTTCGAACGAGTTGCACATTCAAATTCTAACGAGAAACGTGATGAGGATCAACTGGGCACAAATAATCACAGGTTTATTTTTAATCATAAAACCGGACAATTCGAATGCTCTGATGCTAACTCTGATTCTCTAAAAATTGGGGTCGACTGCTCCTTACCCAAGCTTAATGGTGAAAAAGTTAGAGTTTGCAGAGAGTTTTTTAACGCCACATTATGTATTACGAAAGATACGTTTGCTCAATGGACATGATCAACACAGATTGATAACGAAGATGAGACTCAAACAGCTAGGAAACGAAAAACCAGAGTTCGTCATTCTTTGAAGTCAGATTCCGTTAAAAAATTGTTGGACCAATTGCCTAAAGTTTTGAGTAAGTATTGCCGCTCGACTAGTTCGAGAACATACGTGGAGGATGCTATTTAATCTAAAACAGAAATGCATAAAATTTACATGTCGTGGTGTTCAGAAAACGGCATAACTTGCGTCCAAAGAAAGAAATTCTGTGATATTTTAGAAAGTAACAAAATATCTTTATTTAAACCACGCAAGGATCAATGTGACACATGCGCGTCATACAATCAAGGAAATCTAAGTGAAGAAGAATACCAAATTCACAATAAGAAAAATGAGGCAAGAGGTGCAAAGGAGCTGGCTATTGAGTCCTGCTCTGATCAACATTTAGTAGTAATAATGGACCTTCAAAGCACATAGCTTTGTCCGGAACTTTTAGTTTCCTCTATAAGCAAAAACTTCAGTTACACGACTTAACCATTTATAAAAACAATATGAAAGATGTTTTTCTGTACGTTTGCCATGATGAAGGCCATGGAGGTGTCACCAAAACAAAAATAAATTCCTTAGCAGTGCTCTGGCACATATATCGAAGAATATGAATATAGAAATAGAGCAACTCATATTAGAAAAAGGACACACAATGATAGAGGTGGATAGCGTCCACTCGACATTGGAAAAGCTTTGTACTCCTCCATTATACCCCCCAACGGATTATGTAGACCGAATGAGGAAAGCTAGACCATCCAAACCTTACTTTATTAAGTATCTCGATTACAATTTTTTTAAGGCTTATGATACACTCCCCAGTAATTACTGCACTATTCGTCCAGGCAAAAAGGTTGGAGATCCTACAGTTATCCAGATCAGAGGGCAGCTGTACAAACACGGTGAGGTTATATACAAACTCTGACACATTGATAACTGGACACTTCTGCCTCAAAGGAGGAGGCAAGATTTATACACAACACCTAAACCATTGTACACAGAACAGAAAAAAATTGATAAGTCTATGTTTGAGCATTTACAATCCTTGAAGTTATTATATGCATCGAGATTATCATTAATTTTACGATAATCTTAAGTAGGTACTGATTTTGTTGATTACTATCGTACCTTCTATTTTATAATATTTTAAAGATCTCAATAGTCATCAGACGAATGTTTAGTTTACTAGCAGGCGTTATCATTGTTTATTTATGTAACTGAAATTTCTGAAATTTCTTGAAATTTTATTTCACTCGATAATCACTATTTAAAGATAAAGATTCGTTCGAAATAGTTACTATTGGTTTGTTAAAAATGCTTTGCGTATAGATTAATACATTTAAATTATACCCAATTAAATAATTACTATCATTTCTAACTGAATGCAAAATCCGTTATGTCTAAAATATACGTACAAACAAAATCCGCTATATGCTGCCTCTAACACAAAGCGGATTTAAAGACCCATACAAAATCAGCTATGTGTCATTTATTCACAAAAACAATTATTACTACTAAAGTACTAAATATTTAATTGTAAAATATCATTTATACAAAATCCGACGTGAAGATCTAGTTTTCTGTTTATTTGGATTGTAAAAAATGCGAGCCATTGTTGAATAAATCAGTTTTTTCCTTCTCCTGAAAAGTTACGTTTTTCTACATAGCGGATTTTGCAAGCGCAGCGACGATATATATTATATAATTAATTAGTGTATAAAATGTATTTGTAATTTATGTATCTTTTTTGAATTATTAATAAAAAAAAAAATAAAAAAAATATATTCTGAAAGGGAATTTAATTCTATACAATTTTTTGGGAGCGTACAACTCAAAAACGGCTGGGAATTTGAAAATCACACATAGAATAAAAGTTGAAGATAATTTTATGAGCATTCATGTAATGGAAAAAAAAATTACCCGCGGACCACTGTTTTCGAGATATAAGCGGAAACCCGAATATTGGGACCATCCCCCCCCCCTTTCCCTCCTAGCTCGACACCTAGACGTCAGGACTTTTGGTATGTTCACACCCTAAGCACCCTGATCAAGTTTATGAAGGAATCACTTAGGTACCTGCTCACGCACTCCACACCTCCTTCCTTGACTGGATTATTACATATCAGTACTTTTGAGAGATGAAGATAATAATAAATTTAAAATAATTGTAGCAAATTTTATGTTCCACGTATTTGCCACAGCTACTGGGGGCAAAATTTGCACTGTTTGAGATATTTTAGAAAAACAAGATTTTGTTGCGATTTCGTCTGTTTTTTTTTCAAAATGGCGGCACGAGCACGGGTGTGCAGGTCGAAAACTTGGATTTTACGTAAAGGAACCAGTTTATAAAACATTAAAAAAATGGAACTACCGGAATAAATACCATCCCGGATGGCTAATTGAACTGGCCTACAAAGACCAATGTCGGTGATTTATTACGATTACCCGCCGACCAAATGGGCAAATCATCACCAATTACCACCTTAGCCACCACAATGTAGTTATAATTTTTTTTACATTAGCTCCACACAGGAGGCCCTGAGGAAAATAATTTCCCTCAGGGCCTATGTCATCTTTGGGGATGCTGTGCACAGGGTGTTTTAAGGAAAGGAAGGAGAGCGAGTTCTGGGAAGGAAAAGGGTATGAGGGGTGGGTAGGAATCTGGGGGTCGGTTTCTCCAGGAATAACAAACATGGAAATCCCAATGCGGTGCAATGGGATGTTCTGGGAGAGACCAACGGAGAGATCAAAAGGTTTCCCTCAACCAGTCTCTCCTGATATGGCCTGTTACGTAATTCGCCGCATCCGCCGCCAAGACCCGGACAAACCTAACCACATGCCCCCGGGCACCCCGGCTAAGTCACCAAACGTAGAGGGTGACTAAAACTTAAAGGGGTGACCTATGGCAGAGGTGTTGGTTATCCAATAAATGGTTCCCGGGGCGGCGGTACCTATACCCGCCGACCAAAATGAATAACATAATATAATAATAACATTTATAGTTTTAAATAGCGCAGGAAATTATGATAAACAATACCTACATGAATTATCACTTATCTAGTTATTGCCGAACATTCACTAATTGATTATATTATCCTATCAATGTGATTGAGGTATCACAAGTCAGGCGAGATCTAAATAGTACGAATAACAAATAATAATTCCGAATTCCGAATGGTAGGTACCTACCTAGATGATTTGCAGCAAGGCGCTCGAAATGAGAATATGATATTATGCGGGGACCGGGGACACTGTATCACGTGTTAGTCGAGTGTGCGAGCGTGCGCGCTATTCAGTATTGTTGTGTGCAGTTGTATGTGTGAGCTTCATCTGAGTGGGACAGAGTTAGGAACAATAAATACCTAAACTTTCGGCGTATGGCGTAAAGTCTAACCTCTTAACTATGTAATTATTTGTACACATTTTGTATTCGAAGACTTTTACTTTCCATGAACTTTTGTTACTTAAATTTGAATTTTTCTGCTACCGGTTTCGACACATCCGTGTCATTCACTAGCAAACTTTTTTTTTTTTAACGTTTTAAGTTTGCTAGTTAATGACACGGATGTGTCGAAACCGGAAGCAGAAATTTTTTAGTAACAAATATAAATGAAAAGTAAAAATCTTCAAAACAAAAAATTGATTGTTTTGAAAAATAAGAAGGTTTGGAACTACCATAGGAGCAAGATGTTTTTCTTGTACATAATCTAGTTTTTTAAGTAAAGTATTGAATTTGGCCTTCTTTGAAGTACATAATATAATTTTGTACATCGATATAACTACATTACTATGGTTAGTAGTGTGCTCCTTCGCAGAGATAAAATGGTAAGTGATTGATAAGGGAATTCTTTTTCCTGACATACCTTGTTTTTCCTACACAGATTATCGGTAGTAGATAATATGTTCCTAGGTAACCATTCGAGGGGAGCCGTGATATTTTCAATTTGTAATCTTCATTAATTTCACTCCATCTCTGGAGAAAACTACTTACATCGAAGTAGGTGAGGGTTAGAATTATTGGGGCATATATCTGCTCCGCGTTTGGCTTGTTTATAGGCCACCCGTTGAAAAGCCTAGCATATTTATGTATATATATTATATGGGCAACTTGGGAATACAAAGAATTATCATCTTCCGTTCGAAAAATATATATGGAAAAAAGTTTTCTTTAATTGAAGATAAGTTAGTTATGGGACGAACTTGACTTATTTTAACCAGTGATTCCAGACATTATTTGGGGAGAAAGAAAATTTTGGTCTCCGATGACATTTTTTTCAACTAAATACATAAAACAATCACTAGGTATTAAAAAGTCAGGGTTAGGGTGAGGAGTGGGATGGTTACTCGGCTGTGTGACTAGTGATGATACGTGGGAGATTTTTTTGTTTGTTTTATTTTTAATTAAAAAACATCAAAAAGTCACCATAGACCAAAATTTTATTTACATTTTTTACTCCAAATAATGCCAGGAAACTGGTTAAAATGTGTAAGTATATATAAAAAAATAGACAAATCAGCGCAGAAATGACATAAAAATATATGTACAGTTTTCAATAATTTTAAACGATTTTTATTTGGCTTTTCCGAAATGTGACGATTAAGTCCCTTTGGTTTCGATTAATCGATAATTAGTTTTTTTAATAAACGAAGAATCATATATTATATGGGCGCTATTTTTTTTTAATCTTATTTTGCATATTAACCATTTTTAAAGTTGTTTGTCAAAAATGCAGCAGTTGAGATGAATTGGATTGTATCTTGAACAGTAAACTGAAAGAATAAATGCTATTAATAAATAAAGTTAAAATGAGGACTATAAATCGATTTGATTTTTTATTTTAGCTTTTAGAGCATGCTTTGTACATAACAATTAGAATTTTTGGAAAATACCGAAAAACTAAGCCGTCAAACTGCCGTTATTTGCGGCCGAAAAGCTTGTGACACGGTATATGCGCACTTGCGCAGTGGTACCACCATTCGATTTATGAAATATACTGAATCGTGTTTCATGTGACGTCACGAGATACCATTGTATTCGTTTTACCCAAGTTCCCTTCTCTATAATAGGATGTAAATGTTTAAACTTGACACATTTTATGACAGTTAAAAACATGCTTATCCAACGAACAACTCGATCCCTTCAACTCAAAGTGGCTTATTTCGTCTTTCGTTGAGATCCAAGATGAACATACCACCTCTGTATGTGAAGCCTTAAGTCTTTATTCCTCCCGAGTTTTTTCCCTATTACCTAACTTGGTAAATCGAAGAAACCGAGAAAACCTAATTTGTGAGAATATTTATACACATGTTCCACCGCAGCCCGTTATTCATTTACCCGATATCTTCAGAAGAAAAGCAATTTCGCGTGAAATCGAAAAAGTTTATATATACATCTAGATGATATTTATACTTGGGATAATAAAATTGTCTGCATTTTAATAAAAAAACAGTTTTTAATATTATGAACAGGTTTGCGGTCAATAACTTTCAGTCAGGCAGTTAACATATTATATTCTTTTATATACCTAAAGATTAAATTCTTTTCCTACTCTTAGACTATTAGACTATAATACAGTTAAAGCCGTGTACCTACCTCGGTGTACGTTTTAAATCGGGCGAAATCACGCAGCCACCTGTTTTGATTTATGCAGAAAAGAAGTTTGTAAAAAGATTGAATCAAAAAAATGCTGGGCTATAGCAAAGGCCAAGATGTGATCTACTCGCAGTATTTAATGAAAGCATCTATGGGAACTAGTACCAATAATTGCGTTAGTAATGAACATAAGCAAGATTATTTACTTACAGCCTTACTAAAAAAAAAACACTCCGCGGCCGTTAAACGGTGTTTCTGTTGCACGTTGTGTAAAGTCTGTACATATTTTAAAACAAAACGTTACTAATAACAAATCGAAAATAATCGAACAAAATCGAACAAATATATGAATTTTTCGGTTGGTCACCCTGAAAATTAGTCCATTTGCGCATGTGCAGGCCGCCATATTCTTTTCTAACGCAGGCGGCAAATTACAGTTTGACGTATGAGATTTCACGTCCAATTTGTAATCTTTTTATGGATAATTTCTAATCCAATCACCAATTCACTATAATAATAGTATTATTCAACACAATTACTATTATTTGTGTTATTTTTGTCAGTTTTGGTCCGTTAATAACGTCATGTTCGTAATTTAATTCTGTGAACATAAAAAATATAGGTTATTAATTATGAAATTTTGTTTTTCCGATTGAGTTTAATAAAACTTCCGTAAAAGTAATGTTATTTAATAACAAAAATGTATGGTGCGTGTGTAAATAAAAACATATTGTAGGAATCAAGGTCTAAGTTTTACACAAATAACTTCAAAATGTCAGGTATTTTCAGTTATTCTTGGGGAATTATTAATTTCTTTTTTTATAATTTTTAATTGTATGAACGAGATAAAAAGTGAAGTGATAGTTTTGTTGCAAATTCATTAAATAACAGGACTGTGTTTTTTTAATTTCAAATATTCAAAAAATTTTCGACGTTTTAATAGAAAATGTTTGGTGTAATTTTTTTTTTCAATTTTTTTCACGTTTGAAGTTTAAAATACTGCAATTTGTAAACAATAAAGTGTATTTTAAAATACAAAAATCTAAAAGATAATTTTACCTAGTTTCTAAAATGGTATTTGGTTTTACGACATTGTGAAAAATAAGAAATATATAGGACATTTAAAATAACTTAGAAAATTTTTTTTAAATACAAATAAAAAAGATATGTACAACAGTTAAACTACCCTCTTTGGCCGTGTAAGCGATGTACATATCTGTCCATGAACAATTTTTTGTCAGTTTTTAATTAGTAAGGTTTTTTCATGCACGGTCGTTTAACAATTGTTAAATTTTTTTAGAAAGTTTTTTAGTAAGGCTGTTAGAGTTTATTCAAACATAATACAAACACCGTAATTCACATTTTTATACAATTATTTTTCGAGTAGTGAAGAGCTAAACAAGAAGCAATTCGCGAGCTGTCAGATCAGCGGCAATCGGCAACAGAATGAACCCTCTTATTTAGAGCGGTACGTGCAGAAGATCCGTATTGGAGTAGAAGCAGCCAATCGCGTTGCGAATTTTAGCGTTGTTCGCTTCCCACACATAAAAACCCTTGAGTTTGCATTACTTCGCATTGCAATGCCTTATTTTTTTTCATGGATAACATTTAAAATAGCTTGTAGGTTTTGTCTAGTTTGTGATAAGCCGGAGCATTTAAAATTTAACTAGGTATACCGAGGAATTTATTATTTCATTTCCACCTCTGAAATACACCTGAAAGCTGAAACTGGTGTTCAAATCACAACCGTCAAGGGGTATAGTGACGTACGTGTTAAGTCCGCGTTCAGCGCCTCTCGCAGCGCGCCAGAAACAAGAAACAATACCGCCCGCTCCATCGCGCATCGCCCGCCGAACGGCGTTTTGCGCTCTCACGCGGTGATTGACTGCGCGCTCTCTCTACTCTCGAGAACTGAGATATAATGCAATATGACTTGCATTCACATCGCCAGGGGAATCTTCCGCCCAGATGGAATTGTATAGCCTCTCGCTGTCAGAATGGAACATTATATAATAATGCTGTTTGTACTAGAAACTAAGGGGTAACACTAACTCTTCGCTTTCAGAATAATATTAAATAAATGCATTGCACTGAAAATAGTTTCTAAGAAAGATCTGGATTTCTGTTTCATCATCTTTATTAGGACAAATATTATAACACAGTTTCGTTAGAGTTTCTACGCTAATATTTGAAATTGAATCCTTGTATTTTCCCAGGTACGATTGTACCACGCCAGCCAGGAGCACTCCTATCCTCCTGTGACCGGTACACTAGGAGCACTGAAATTTTAGGCCTTAGAATACATGAACTATTTATTTATTTTATTTATTTATTTACATTTGATACATTTAAAGCCAAAATAACAAATAATATTACATAATAAGAGAATATATTTAAAATGAATACAAGTGTTATTACGTTGTTTTAGGTCGATATTAGTTCCTAGCTAGGCAGATTGCCTGTTCTAAGGAACCAAAGTGTGTAAAGTGCCAAATGCAATTTAAATTATTTATTTTTTTTAATTAATACCTATGTACTAAGTTTTTACTAAATGTGCCATTCATAGGTAACCATGATTATTATAATTATTATATTTATTTATTTAACTATGATTATTATATTTATTTATTTTACGTATACTATTAATCCAGAATTTTTATTTTATTTCAAAAAATTTGTATTTTATTTATTTTTTAACTTTTTGCATCTTATCATTTCTTGCGCATTCTTACTCGTTACCGCCCCTTCTTATCTCTTTTATTCGCATTCTTATCTCTTTTAGTCTGGCTTTTCTTGCCTCTTCTTGCCTATTTGTGGCACATCTTGAATCTTTATACTTCTTACCGTCGCCACTAGTCTATTCTAGTCTGTTTTTAGTTCTTCTTGGATCTTCTGGTCTCTTCTGGCATCTTCTTAAGAAGTAGTGAGGATTTCATGATGCCGATTAATTAATTCAGTTGCGTGGAGGTTTTTTTGAGGAAAGGATATTACGGCACTTATTATACGAAATAAATTTCAGTCTAATTTAATCGGCATTTGGCTCAGTTGGGAGCGTGGTTGACTCCAATTCCTGGGTAGAAAGGTTCAATCCTCAGTCAAACCATTTTTTATAAATTTTAATTAATGAAGACAATAAAAGCGAAACTCAATCAAAAATCTGAAACAGAAAAAAAGATACGGTTACATCTAGGACTCGAACGCAAAACCTTCGGCTTTTCGGGCCGCAGCTGTCCCGATTGAGCTAATGTGTCCCTATCCGATTCGGCCATATTTAACTGTATCATACTTCGACTGAGAACAACCAAAATTATCTTCATTTTCTTAACGTACTCTTTTATTCGCTGCTATCTTTATGTATGATTGCAAGATTAAAACCTGAACTAAATTCTATCTAGATAATGTCTTGAATAAATTTATCAATTTATTTAATTTTTTTAAATAGACTTAAAAAAGCCTTTGTTTTGCATATATTGATTTTTTCCTGTACATCAAGACAATTAACGATAACAAATATTATAACCCTTTTTCGATATTCACAAATTTCTCACGAAAAGCGTCGATTCGTGGCATCATTAATATTTATTTCCAAAAATGATAATATTAATGTATTTTGTGGCAAGGCTAATTTGTTTGTTTATCGCTTGCACGTTTTTGAACATAAATTTTATTTAAAAAACAGGGGACGATAGGTCCCTCAAATTTAAGACAAGGGCTCAAAAGTTTGTTAAAATGTGACCGGCCACTTCGCACTTTACTTGTCCCCGACACCACCTTGATAATATCATCGCCCTGTTAAATTGGGTCACTCGAAAAAAGCATAATTTATCATATTTTAAAATTAATACATCTATTTTTCAAACAAACTCACTGAAATGTCGTTTGTCTGCGAGCCCTGAGGCGGCATAATTTATTGTGCATAAATTAGATAAAAAATGAAAAGGATTTTATGAATGGAGTCTCTCGAAAAATAATGAAGTCAAAAATAATACGCATAGCTCTTCTTGTTAGTGGCTGCGTAGGTACTGTAAGAAGATTTATGGGGAGACCAAAATAAGTGGCTGAAATATGTAGGCCTGACAAAATGGTTGAAAGTGTAGGAATTTTGTAAAATGGTGCTAGCATGTCGTGTAGGTAAGTTTGGAAACAAAATGTAAAACGTCTTATTAAGTTAATTACATTTGTTTCTATATTCAGTCTAAAACGCGGATTTCAAGTCTGTAAATATGTTGTACTATTTTCTTCAAATATGACGAACTGGCAAGCTGCGATACATATTTCACTAAATAAGTTGGTAAATATGTTAATATTTAAAATGATTGTTTACTGAGAGTTAATGTCAAAACTTCACTGGCATTTTGGCACTTTTATTCATAATCTCCTTAAAAACTCTCCAGCTTCGAAAAATTTCCGCATTCTGAATGTTATAACTTCATATCAAGTTTATTTTTTACTTATAAACGTATGCCAAAACAGGCATAAACAAATCATTAGCTTGCATAAAACTTGGAATTATATTAAGAAATTACTGAATATTAACAAAATATTGATTGAATTTCGCGATAACTTCCAAGTTAACTTGTAATCACTCGAAACTTAAAATTTTATAATATTTTTAGAAGGTGTTGATAAAATACTAAAGGTAAAACATACCACGTAAAAGCAATAATTATTATTAGTAATAAAATTGCGCACCCTGCTAATAAAGTGGGAGTGAATTTAAATGATTCATAATAAATTGTGAAATTCCAGATGTGAAAAGAATAATTGTATTAAGGAGGGGAATTAAAGGGGTTATAAGAAATAATTGATTGTGGGAAATAATGATCCTGTCCTATGATAATTTGATAATTTACCCATTCCCGAAAGTGTTTCTAGCAAATTGCCACCTCATTGAGGACGCGTGTTTGAATAGAATTACCCCAGGCACTAAAATACCTCCAAATGGTTTAGAATTTCTGCACATGCTATGTACCTTTGGCATACATACAATGTCACCATATTTATGGTAGAAGTTGTGTTGATCAAATTTTAAGCTTTGCGGGGAAAACTGAACTATTATTCTATGTTACAAAGTTCTGCAGACATTATTTAGCTATAATTCATATTTGTGGTCTAAAGTGAACAAACAGTACTACATTTTCGAGGCTTTACCTGTGCAGAAGAGTTCTGTATTGTACAGTGTTTATGAGAGGCACCATTTTAATGTCGCTGCTGTTGTGTTGTGTTCAGTGAATAAACATTGAACATTCCCACTGTGTATTTCGGCAGGTTTTTGTTTGTGTTCAGAGAAGTTAATGCGAATGTAAATACTGAATCAATTTGGGAGGAGGGCACATGTATATAACATAAAAACCAAACACAAAAAACCCAAAGAAATTCTTCGTAAAATCTAAATCTCCCCATTTTGCAGCCTTGTTCCCTTGTAAAAAAATTTCTAACACAACTTAACTTACTTCTATTTTTTAAAAACCATTTTTTAAATTCATGGTGAAAAGGAATGGCCTTTTTGGCCTTAAACTCTGCATGCCAGCATATCAAAAAGTCAATGGCGTCGCCTCCATTTATTGGAAAACTAATACCCCTGCCATGTGTCACCCCAAGTGGTTCGCTACGTTTGGTGATTTAGCAGGGGTTTCCGGGTTCATGGTGTGCCGTTTTTCTAGGTCTTGGCGGCGAATGCGTTGACCCACTTACTGGGTGGCGAGCCGGATCAGAAGAGACTGGTTGAGGGAGACCGTTTGACCTCTCCAGCCGGACTCTCCCGACACATCGCCTTGCACCGCAGTGCGAGGGTGGATTCGTACGTCCGTTACTCCTGAACCCATCGACCCGAGATAACTTTCTCCTTAACAGATTTTCCCCACCCTTTTCCTCCCTAACCTTCATATCTTTGTCCTTCAGAGAACTTTCCATCCTTCCTTTTCATAAAAAAGACCCTCCGCACAGCAACCTTATAGATGACATATGACCTAGGGGTTAGTGTTATTTAACTTAAAGTGCGCTTAACTATAATAAACTTTAAAATAAATCCTCCTTACGAGTCCTTACAAAATATTGATTAAACAATAAGAAACAGAGAATATACAGTATAATATACAAAGCAATGCAAAGAGAACAAAATTAACAATAACAGTGCTATTATAGGTTATAAAACATGACAATAATAATAGACAATAACTGTGCTATTAAAACAAGAACATTAAAACTAAAATATATTTATTTACTAGCTGACCCGGCAAACTTTGTACCGCCTCAGAATCAATAAATGTTGTGTTTAATTTATTAGCTGAAGTAAATTAAGTTTTTATTACGTTAAAATAAATAGGTACCTATTCTAAGTTCAACAAATGAAATTGAGCTGTTGACTAAGCACGAAATGTTCGGCACACTACACCATTGACAGTTCGAATTGATTCAAATTATGTCGACCAACGCACATTATTTGAAAAGCCGTTCCATACAAAATATATGAAAAAAATAATTTTCTTCATAATTATTTTTCCCGTGATTTTTTCCGATGTTTTAATAGTTATTCTGTTAATCGGGACGGAGACAAATCCAACAAATCAAAGTTTATAAAAATCGGTTCAGCCGTTCTTGAGTTATAAATGGTGTAACTAACCCGACTTTGTTTTATATATTAAGATTGTTTTATATATTAAGATTATACGACGTATTTTTTTAAATATTAACTTTATACAGGAGGCCCTGAGGAAAAAAATAAATATTGAAAAAAAAAAATGTATTAAATTAAAAAAATAAGCTGCACATCTCACTACTCACTAGGGCATTCGTGTATCGAGATGTGCAGCTTTACAACAATGGAATTTAAAAAAAAAGCATATAAACTTAATAACACATATAATCATAAAAATAAACCTACAGAAGAAACACTGATTATAATTATTCAAACGTTAATTACAGTTGGGTAGTACGTTTATTTATAGTTGCAACAATAACGTTCTACTGTAAACCAAATAATGTACAAGGTACCTGTGATGGCTTATCAGATAAACAAAAGTATTCATTGGGTGACCATACCGACAGTGAGAGATAGTATGAATAATAAATTATTAAATAAAAAATAAAATAATCATATCAATGAATACAACGCATATAATATTTACATGCGAAAATACCCTAATCTGCATCGTATATACAAATGGCTTTAACGTAAACATGAAGGGAAGCACTCGGACAGCTACATTTCCTTTCAGCAGTCCGATAATGGCTTAAAACTTTATCCATATGTTTTTCAAATGTGAGGCATTCAGAACGTCAGAGTTTCCTGCAGGACAGACAGGTTTTGAATAAATCAAATTGATCTGAATATGTTTAATATGCTATCTTTCTTTGTGAAATTTTAATATTATCTTAGTAGAAATTGTTAGTTTTTTTTTTTTTTTTTTAAAAAGAAAGACAAACATTTCCGGGTTACGAATAACCCAACAACATTTGAAAATCTCCTACTACCACCACACTAAGCGGAAGATATTGCTTGTGTTGTGATGGAGGACTTAGCCAGCCGAGGGATCGAACACGGAACGCCTGGATGGGAGCCAAACGCGATGCCTACACAACCACTGACAGGTCACACAGTTATTAATAATTTGTATTTTTTATTTTTGGAATAACTCAATGAGTAAAACCTTAAATTGTAATATTTTATCATTGAAGACAATTTTCGAACGAAAATTTGAAACCGAAAAATCAAAAAAAGATACGGTTGCATCTAGGAATTGAAACCAGGACCCTAGCTTTAGGCTCTGCCCTAACCACTGAGCTAATTCGACCTTACCCCCTTGGTCATATTTTATCGTATGGATACTTCCTACCAAAAAAAATCTTTATTTTCTTAACCATTATTTTTAATGGCGGCTTTCTTTTTGTATGATTGCAAGATTCAACTCGAACGAAATGCAGTCTAGATAGTGTCTTGGATAAATTTATGATTTTTTTTTATTTTAATGTGCGATATTTCTGCAAGTCTTTAATGTAATGAGTATTTTTATTTTTGGAATAACTTGAATAAAATCTCAAAATTGTAATATTTATTCATTGAAGACAATATGGAAGACGAAAAAGAAAAATCAGAAAAAAGATAAAGTCACTTGGTACCAAAGCAGAAATGTCACCTCCTAGTTTGGTATATATATATATTATTGTAGTGATGGGGGTCTCTTCGAAACAAGTTGATAATCGATATATTTAATCACTCGAGAGAATTGCTTAGATTTGTTTGATGTCTTCCCGTGACCATGGTTGAAATATTTGTTGACTCTACTAATCCCCCCTGGCGACGATCAACATAATTTATATGCCATCTTCCCTCGGCGACAAATACTAATGGCACGTCAGTCGGGGGGGACGATAGTATCTAATGAGAAACAACTAATGCGAAAAGTAACTAAATCCACAAGTTCTCTAAAACCTACCAAACATTATTCAATAATCTACATTGCGTCACCTCAGTTGGACAATGTTCTAACTGACTTTAAAAAAATTGACATTTGAGTGGAAAATCATTTATTTTGCTCGTTTCTATAGGGTCTTTAAATAAGGACGCACGATTTAAAAATGTGAATTAAACCAAAATTTAAGAATAAAATATAAAAAAAACCACAGGAACAAACTTCTGTGTAACGTTGTCCTAGAGGCATCACCAAAAAACTGGAGATCTTTATTAAACGCTGGACGTGTAAACGTCGGATATCAACGGCTTGTGGTCGAAGACCAATCGCCGTTGATGCAATGTTACAAATGCCTGGGTTTTGGTCACACCCAACGTTTCTGTACAGAGAAGTTAACGTGTGTTCACTGCGGCGAATCTCATAAATTTGACACATGTCCCAACAAGGCTAGAGAACCAGCATGTTCAAACTGCAGTGGAGGCACGAGAAACCACCGGGCAACAAATCCAGATTGCCCACTCTGGAAGCTGATGGATGAGCGCTTCAGAGAAAGGGTAGATTACGTGGGCCAGTGTTAAAGGCAACTTTAAGGAAAAAAAATGTTTAAACATAATAGAATACACAACTAAAAATTCCTGTATGCGAATTATGTACATGAATGCTAGAAGCATCAGAAATAAAATTGACGAAATCGAAGAAACTCTCAAAAACATTACAGAAACAGTTCACATTCTCGTGATTACGGAAACCTGGTTACGTAAAGGAGAGGAAACCTTTTTCAATATTGCTGACTATTCTGGAATCTTCGCTTCCCGTGAGATGGACCGAGGAGGAGGGGTCGCTTTCTACACGCACAATACACTAACCAATAAGAAGATCGAAAAATGCTGCAGCGAAAATACCTTTCTAGGAATTACAATCACGTCAAAAAATATTAAACCTCTAAATTTGTATGTTTTTTACCGTAAGCCGAACTCAAATATAACAGATTTCTTTGAATCTTTAGAAATAATATTAAATAATAACAAACAAGACACATTACTTTTTGGAGATTTCAATATTGATATCTCAAAAGACACTGATATTGCACGAAGATATATTCATACTTTGAAATCGTACAACTTTTATGTATGTAACACAATGTTTCCCACAAGGGTAACTAATAACACCAGCTCGTTGATAGATCACATCATTACAAATAGGACAAATGTTTCTGGCACAATCTCAAACATTGATGATCCCCTTAGTGACCACAATATACTTATATTGGATTATGAAAATTCCTTGAAAAACCTTTCCAATAACAGATCCGCAGTAAACCTCTCAAATGCTTACAAAATAAATTATCAAAAATTGAATACTACACTTAAAACTAGTAAATTTGCCCATTCGTCTGACGATGTAAACAGAAATTATAATAATTTTGCTGACTATCTCGAAAATGCTATAAATTCATGCAAAACAAAGGTAAAAACTAATATAGGGGACAAAAGACTGAACAATACTCCATGGTTTGATGCCGAACTTGATACACTTATTAAAAAACGAAATAGCGTATTTAAACTTTGGAAACAAAATCAAGGAAGTATTCCTTTGACAATAGAAAAAAATAAATCTCGTAATGCTGTCACAAATTATAGAAGATACATCAAAACAAAATATTATACGAAATTGATTAATGAAAACATGAATAAGCCACAACGAACATGGAAAACAATCAATTCCATTCTATCAAATAGCTCGCGAAGCCCAACAATAGCTTGTAAATCTCTAGTCATAAATGACGAAGAAGTAAAGAGACCAAAGGAGATTGCAACTGCATTTAACACATTTTTTCTCTCAGTTGGAGAAAGTTTAGCATCAGTCATAAAAACCTCAAAAACTGATATAAATACGATCTACACGGAACCTCAAGCAAAACAATCTTTTAACATGATCAGGACTAATAAAAAGGAAATCTTACGGGTTATATCTAACCTTAAATCTAAAGCGGCAGCTGGTTCCGATGGTGTAACCTCTCTCCTTCTCAAAAACTGCAAGGAAGAACTAGTGGATGACCTCGTATTATTAATAAATCTCTCTCTATCAAAGGGTACCTTTCCCGATAAACTAAAAATTGCGAAAATTATTCCTGTACATAAAGACGAATGTAAAAAAAATGTCCAAAATTATCGTCCAATCTCTATACTTCCAGCTATCTCTAAAATTTTTGAATGTGTCATTAAAGAAAGACTACTGAAATACCTTGAACACAACAAAATTCTCACGTCAAAACAATATGGTTTCAGACGACGTTCTAACACTAAATGTGCAGCCTTCGATTTTATATCAAATCTGCAGAAACATATAGATCACGGTGATTTTACGGCGGCAATATTTATTGATCTAAAAAAGGCGTTTGACACCGTGGATCATAACGTATTGATCGAAAAACTGAAACATTTGGGAATTGTTGGTACACCTCTGGAACTTTTCCGATCTTACCTATCAAATCGCTTTTCGGCAGTAGAACTAGGGGGAGAAACGAGTGAATTAGGTAAAATATCATGTGGAGTACCACAGGGATCAATTCTTGGACCGTTGCTCTTTCTAATCTACGTAAATGACATAACAAAGTGGGGTATTAAAGGTACTATACAACTTTATGCGGATGATACGGTAATTTTTTATACTAAACCGAACCTAGAGGAGCTTGAAACGGAAATGAATGCTGATATTTCCCATCTCACAAGTTGGTTGAGAATAAACAAACTAACCCTTAACGTAAAAAAAACCCACTATATACTTTTCGGTAACAAAAAAAATCTCAGCCTCGATATCAAAATTGGAGACAACTCCCTCGAAAAGAAAATGAGCACAAAATATCTGGGTCTGATCATAGATTCCCAACTCTCGTGGGATCTCCACGTAAATCATGTAAAGGAGAAAATTACACCCATAACTGGTGTACTATATAGGCTTCAAGGATTACTACCCATCCCTTTATTAACTTCAGTCTACAATGCCATGGTACACTCTCACCTGTCCTATCTCTGCTGTATCTGGGGCTTTGCCTCAAAGAAATTGATAGCCGACCTGCAGGTAGTTCAAAACCGAGCTCTCAGAAATGTTCATGGACTTCCATGGGACACTCATGTCAGGGACATCTATTCAGTTTCCAGTATCCTTCCAATCACAATCCTTCCTAAACATGAAATCACAAGCACCATCCTACAAATTACCCAACAATCAACTCATACTAACACCAAGCCAATTTACAATCAAGACATCCACAACCACAATACTCGAAATAACAATAAAATCCGCATTCCTCAAACACACACTACAAAATATGGGATAAAATCTCTGAACTATATTGCCTATACACTATATAATTCGCTTCCAGATATGTACAAAAACATCCAGCATAATAAAAAATTGCAAAGCAATGCTTTAAAAGAATATTTTTTAACTACATTTAAAAATGAAAATATGTAATCGTCTTGTCATTTTTTGTTCTATCTTATATACTCGGATCTGTTTTTCCCTCTCTTTACTTGTTTTCTCTTGTTTTTTGTTCTACTTAACCTGTCTTTATTATTATTTTTATGCTGTACTGAATGTAAAACTTATATTATGATATCAAAATACCTTTGTAAAATTGTAACTACTACCTCCTACCTATGAATTGTAAGTTCCTCCTGTCCTAAAATGAGTTTTGTAACTCATCGGGATTGCTCTAGCAAGAAATAAAAACAATGAAAAAAAATAAAAAAAAAACAAGTTATGTGAGTTATCCAATCAATTTTTTATTTATTTAAAAGTATGTTTTATGGGAATAAGTTTAAAATATAATGTATTTAAAATTTTTGCCGCAGCTTTGCGTGGTGGGACGTATTCGGGAGGTCCAATCTTCAATGACTTTTTCGAATAAATCTGGCTGAATTTGCTAAATTTTGTGATTTTTCAAAGGTCTGCACTTGTGAAATGATATGTAATTACCAATCCTATTATTCTAATATTTAAAACATAACTTCGAATTAACCTAATCATTCCAATGATTTTCATAATTCGATTAAATTTGAAGCAATTATTTCGAAATGACTTGATTATGCCCATCACTAAAGCACATACCCTTTAATATTAATGAGATATATCTCTGTGTTCCCTGCTTCCATAATGAATTCATAGCATTCCGTTTCCCACACAGAGAATATAGAAACCACACAATATGATGTTATTATTTCCCGGAAAGCCTTTGAGTGAACCTTGAGCGGTTCCAGACATCTTGGTAAATAGTAATAAAGGTCGTTGCTCATCAGCCAACTCAACCCCCGATGATGTGTATGTGAGTATTGTCGAAGAGTAATTACATCAATAAATCTGCTTTATCTGGGCAACAGAAAACCTGACCTCCAAAGACCTGGTGTGTCTTGTCCCCACGTAGTAGTGATGGTTGATATGTGAAATGTCACTGTGGTTCCAGTAACCGGAGACCGAAGTGGAACCGCTTCTTTATCCAGTTACAAGAGGCTTGCTAAAGAATGAAAAAGATTTTTTGTCATTCTGGAGGTCTAGAATAGACGATCGATAAAACCCTGAATCAATTAAGTGATATAGTGAAGGGCCACTTTTGCATTTTTTGCATTCCAAGCGCCTTTAAGAAGTATTATTCCCAAGTACTAAAAAAACATTTTATTGCCAATACAACAAAAAACTGAAAACATATATTATTGGTTGATTTATTACCTAAAGAGCGTTTGGCGTTTAATTTTTTTTCTAAGATGTCCTAGTTGGGCTCGTATTACGTTTTATTGGCCAACCTACTCTAGCCCGAGAGTATGCCGGGGTTTGTGTTTAAGTTCCTGAGTAGTAAAGTAGGCTTATGGCCAATGGGTTAAAACATTTTTTCATTTTTGTTAAATAGGTATTCCAAAAGGAAAAGTTTAAAAATAACCGGTTCCGCAGATAAATAATAACCGGGGCAGGAATATCGACCATCTCTGCTATGTAGAGCGTTTTGCAGCTTTTCTATGAACTGCTAGCAGGGGCGTGCGTTTGAGGCGATTTTTTTTTATTTTTAAATGTGAATACTGCAAAAGAGTCCCAAATGCTCCCGTCTGGAGCCAGTGAGACTATGGCATCCCCGATTGGGGTGTATTGTGAGCCTGCAGTAGTGGTGAGGGGAAAGAGATGGGAAATAGGAAGGTAGGGGAGTACCTGGCTTTTCAGCTCTGGTCACCAAACACAGCTAAAGCCGTTTCAAGCAACAATTTCAATTCTGAATTCCGATTCGGAGGGTATCTTACACTCCGAAACGTGCCTAATATATGCCGGATATACTATATTTTATTTGTAATTAATAAATTGTGAAATAACAACATTTCATTAAATAAAATTTATTTGCTCACGCCGGGTTCAAACCCGCGACCACCGGATTGCGAGTCGAGAGTCTTACCCCTCAACCACGAAAAACTTCCTCATAATTGCGATCTTGAGTTAATACGATTGAACCAGACGTAAAAGTAAATCTAACCTCCAATAAATTACTTAGACCTTAGACCAATAGAAAAAAGAAAATTGCTCTGAAAATCTTTGTTCATTTTTTTCTTAAAATGAGTATGAATTTCATGAAAAATCACCTCCTGGCGGTTCTCGGTTTGAGTCTGAAGCACGGCGTATAATATAATATTTTGTCTTTATCAAACAAAGTTCATTAAATCATTTTGATCTCGGGTAGGACAGCTACATGCAATATGGCAACTTTTTGTGCTCACGAAACACGCGATAATCTACGGAAATATATGACCACTTATCATAATATATAATATTCCCAGATGTAATATCTTAAGCATATGAATCCTTTGGTAGAAGACTATGATTAAAGGTTTAGGTTAAACGTTTTCGGAGGTAAATGTAAATTAAAAATATAAATAATTAGTACTTGCCTACTTGAAAATTATTACTGGTAAAACTATTTATTTAATAATACATGTGTTATTTTACGGTTTCACAGAAGATATATATATATTCATAATGCACTGTTTTCATTAGGCAGTATATTTATAAGGCAGTATATTCGGAAGGTAGTATATATTTAGAAGGCAGTATATTCATAAAGCAGTATATTCACAAGGCAGTGTATCCATTAGGCAGTTCATTCATAAGGCAGTATATTCGGAAGGTAGTATATATTTAGAAGGCAGTGTTTTCATAAAGCAATATATTCACAAGGCAGTGTATCCATTAGGCAGTGTACTGGACGCTCACGCCAGTATCATTGACTATAAAAATGCCGGCTTCCTCTTCAGGGTGCCTTGGGTAAGGCTTTACAAAATGAAACACAGACTTCACGAATGTCACAGGACAACTAACTGATTTAGTCAGTTACATCTCTATTTATTAGCCTAAAAAGTATACAGTGCTACACGTGTTAATAGGTTAGTTATTTCTTATCCAGAAAGGAATGCATGGGGCCGTAGTCGAAACAATACAAGCCTTATAATCCGCAAATTTAACTGATAAGGTCCCACGGTTTGTCGTGAGAGTAATTCAGCCTTGCAAAAGGCAATATGACACGTGTACAGTCATGAAAATCTTATCAATAAGATTCATTGTAGAAATGGGCGACGGCAAATCCATATGCTGTCCGTTACAGGCAGTATATTCATAAGGCAGTATATTCGGAAGGTAGTATATATTTAGAAGGCAGTATATTCATAAAGCAGTATATTCACAAGGCAGTGTATCCATTAGGCAGTTCATTCATAAGGCAGTATATTCGGAAGGTAGTATGTATTTAGAAGGCAGTGTATTCATAAAGCAGTATATTCACAAGGCAGTGTATCCATTAGGCAGTATATTCATAAGGCAGTATATTCGGAAGGTAGTATATATTTAGAAGGCAGTATATTCATAAAGCAGTATATTCACAAGGCAGTGTATCCATTAGGCAGTATATTCAAAAGGCTGTATATTCAGAAGGCAGTATATTCACAAGGCAGTGTATCCATTAGGCAGTATATTCAAAAGGCTGTATATTCAGAAGGCAGTATATTCATAAAGCAGTATATTCACAAGGCAGTGTATCCATTAGGCAATATATTCAAAAGGCTGTATATTCAGAAGGCAGTATATTCATAAAGCAGTATATTAACAAGGCTGCATATTCATTAGGGCAGTATATTAATAAGGCAGTATATTCATTAGGCAGTATTTTCATGAGGCAGTATTCTTAGAAGGCAGTATATTCATAAAGCAGTATATTCCCAAGGCAGTGTATCCATTAGGCAGTATATTCATAAGGCGGTATATTCACGAGGCCTGTATAGAATAACATGCTGTTTTTAGCAGTATTCATTTTAAACAAAAGCCATTTTCTGGTGCAACATTTACCCTTGAAAATCAAAAAATCTACGTTGTAATCGAAAGATTATTTTAGAATTCAGAAGATTACTCAATTTTGAGGCGACATCACAAAAAATATAAAATGTGTGTTAAGGGATGTAGTTGACTTACTCTAACCAGTGATTCCTGACATTATTTGCAGTAAAAAATGTAGATGAAATTTTGGTCTCCGGTTACTTTTTGGATAAAAAGGTCTTTTTTAATAAAAAAACTCTTAAAAATCAAACCTGTCGTCACTGGTCACTCAGCCCAGTAACCTATCAACCCTTCACCCTGTCCTAACCTAACCTAACCTAACCTAACCTAACTGTCCAATTGCAACTGGTTTTTTTTATATTTTTAGATGAAAAATAAACATCAAATATCAAAACTGACATTGGCCGTTTGCGAAGCAAGCTACATAATTAGTGGAACGTTCACGGACGTTCTTTTATTTTTTTTATTATCATTAAAAATATAGTTTGTTTCTCATCACAATTTATTACATTATAAAAAAGTTCGTCACGCCGCCCCTGGAAAACTATCTACCTACTTATTACTTAATAGTAGTTGGAATTTAGTTTGTATTAAATAAAGTATGAAATAAATAACGTAGTTTAATGTGTTGTGTGTTGGGTGAGGACTGAGGAGACCAGGACGGTTAGGAAGCCATCAGCCATCAGCCATCAGCCATTGGCCATCAGCGTGATATATCGCGGTCTGTAATCTATTCTTAATGCCCCTACCATAGACAGGGCCGGACAGATCTATTACATCATCTATTGCCCGAATTTACCCGATCTTTCATATTGTACAGTTGATAAACAAAACAAATAACATGTTGTTTTTTTTTTGAGAATTTGTTTTGAGAGTTTAATATCTTACCCGATGACCCCAGGTACCCTTGATAAATCACCAAACATAGCAAACCACTTGAGGTGACCTGCGGAAAAGGTGTTGGTTATCCAATAAATTGTTCCGGGGGCGGCGGTACCCAAACCCGCCTCCTAAATTGAAATTGAATGTCCATGTGTTTTGTTGTTAAAAAATGAATCCTTGAAAAAAAAATCCTGAAGTAATTCCGGTGGGATTTCCAAGGATTTTTTTAGATTAAGGAACAAGTTTTAAGATCCAATTATCCTCTTATCCCATTTAAGATAATACACTACATCTTGTAAAATTCGGGATCTGGCCGCCAACAATAACACTCCTTATATAGATGGCGATAAGATTTAATTTCCCGTTTAACTCCAGCCGCCTATTTAGATATATTCTTGAAAAAAGAAACATCGGCAAAAAAATTATGTTACTTTATTTTACGAAGCTCAGGTACAAATATTGAAAATTGTTGTAAAGAATATCATTTTTCCACACTATACAATAAAGCTGTAACCGAAAATAGGTTCGAAAAGTCGGAGATTTTGAACGTTAAAGCAGTTTCTAAAACGACCAATTTAAAAGGCAAATTGTGTGTTCGACTGGCAGTATTTAATTAGAGCACCTAAAATATTTCTAAGAGCATGATTTTGCATTGCTTAGTAGTGCTTCAACGGAATTAATCATGTTTATCATCTACCGTGCTCGTTTCTACGGTCCATTGATATTTGTCTTTTAGGCCGGTCCTGTCCGCCCGATTTGGCTCATAGCCAGCGCTGAAAACCGCGCAGGAAAACGCCTGACAGATTACTTCTCCCCATCTCTCGTGGGGTGATATTGCATGAGCGATGAAGCAATGATATCGCGCACTTGATTAGAGAAAACACACTTGATAAATTAAGACATAAATAACAAGCAATAACAACACAACAGACAACAGCCAACAGCCTAGCCTCGGCCGATTCCCAGCGAACGAGCCCATTATTTATTAGGCGCCGTAAGCGGATTCTTTAAATGTTCCGACATTATTTAAGTGACATCAAAGACAAATTTATTGACTCTTAACCCCTCAGAAATCGGGCGTATTTTTTTAGAAGAAAAATTTCCGCTTTGAATTGGAATATTTCTGAATATATCCGAAAACAAAAAACAGTTTTTGAAAGGTGTCAAAATACGTTTGCAAATGATTATCTTAATATATAAAAATGAATGCTTGTTTTTTTTTTCCTTATGCGCTCCTAAACCATTGTCCGATTGCGTTGGAACGTTGGGGATTTGGTGTGTGCATGCCAGGGGTGGTTTCTATATATAATAGTGAGTTCTGGCGTTATGAAATTATTTCCTATACTGATCATCCGATTGCAATGAAACTTTGGTGAGTTGTTGTGCGAACGCCCGCGAAGGTTTCTTTATATACTGATGAGCTCTGGCGTTATGAAATTTGCACAAAAATAGAAATAGGTGGCACGCGAGTTGTTCGGAAAGTGAATGTATTTCATATAGTTTAGAAACAATTTGTTTAAGTGGCATTACAAAAAAAAACGACATCAAGATCCAATATAAGCCACCAGATCAAAAAATCTCTGAAGGCGGCGCGGCTAAAATGGCCGGTAAACCCTGACACTGTGGTCGCCGTAACAGCTGATGATATACACATCGCCCTCAATTCAACTAAAGCGGGGAAAGCAGCTGGATGCGATGGAGTCCTTCCCGACTTTCTGAAACATGCTGGACCACGGACAAAACTATGGATCGCAAAACTATATACTGAAATTTTTAAAACTGGAGAAATTCCAAATACCTGGAAAAAAACTAAAGTTATTGCGATCCTCAAACCCAATAAACCACCAGAGGATCCAAACAGCTACCGACCCATCTCGCTTTTAAGTACCATGTACAAACTCCTAGAGCGAGTGGTGCTCCGCAGGCTTACTCCAATTCTGGAGAAAGTGGTTCCACAAGAACAAGCTGGCTTCAGACCAGACCGTAACTGCTGCGACTAGGTGCTAGCTCTGACAACGCACATCGAATCTGGTTTCCAGAAACGGCTTAAGACTGCAGCAGCGTTCATTGATCTCTCTGCGGCCTACGACACGGTGTGGCACAAAGGCCTCCTTGTCAAGCTCTACGACACCATAGAGGATGGCAATATAGTACGACTTATTGAGCAACTGCTAACTGGCCGTACTTTCAGGGTTTTTCTAGGGGGACTAAAAAGCAAAAAAATACCCCTAAACAATGGCCTTGCCCAAGGCTCAGTGCTGGCCCCATCTCTTTTTAACATCTACACGAGAGATCTTCCTCACACTGAAGGCAGAAAATTTGCCTACGCAGATGACATCACCGTCGCAGCCCAAGCCAAAACCCTTAAAGCAGCAGAAGAGATCCTTAATTCTGACCTTAAGGCTATGGAAGAATATTTCCTCAATTGGCGACTAAAGCCAAATGGGTCGAAAACAGTTGTGACAGCTTTCCATCTTAGCAACTCGCAGGCAAACGCCAAACTCTGCGTTCAGTTTGATGGAAAAAATATTTACCATGACCCCTTTCCCCGCTACCTTGGAGTTACTTTGGACAGGAGCCTGAACTACCGGCAACACATGGAAACAGTTGGCAAAAAAACCAGGACAAGACTAAACATAGTCAGTAAGCTAGCTGGAACTAGTTGGGGATGCGACGCTAATACGCTCAGAACGGCATCCATTGCCCTGGTTTTCTCAACAGCTGAATACTGTGCTCCAGTATGGGCCAGAACCGCCCACACTTTCATGGTCGACGTTCAGCTTAATGCCACAATGCGAACCATCAGCGGGACCTTAAAATCTACTCCTCTCCCTTGGCTCCCCGTACTTGCAAATATAACCCCGCCAAGCATCAGGCGAGAGATTGCAACACTGAGGGAATACAAGAAGGCGCTGCGAAAAAGCGCAATCCCTTTGCACGACGATGTCGTCTCCCACCCGGCATGCCGCTTGAAGTCCCGAAAACCCTTCTGGACGGAAGGAGAAAGACTCCTCCAATCACCCCTCAACCCTGAAGACAGGTGGAAACTTGAGTGGCAATCGGCCAACGTGGAAAATGCCCATCTCGTACAAGACCCCACTGAGAGACAGCCTGGGTTCTCATTGCCTCGCAAACTCTGGTCCGCCATCAATAGAATAAGGTGCTCCCATAGCCGTTGTGCCCATATGATGCATAGATGGGGCCTTAAAGAGTCGGCGATGTGCGAATGCGGTGCGGTGCAGACCACCATACATGTGGTCAACGAATGCCCGCTCCATTCCTTCCCCGGCGGGATTGATGAGGTCCACAGGGCGACGCCTGAGGCCCTGGACTGGCTCGCAGACCTAGATGTCCCCCTCTGACCCCCCCACCATACGAAAGAAGAAGAAGATTACAATGCAAAAATTTTAATTTGGTTTTTGTCAATACATAAAAAAAATAATTAATAAAAGAATCTCCGAATTCTGTAGGTACATTTCTTTCAAATTGCTATCGGAATTTTTGGTTTCATAAAGGTGTACATTTTCATTATTTTGTGGTTAAATTTTAGATTTGAATACAATGCGTGTTGTTTTTTCTTTCCAATACCATTTAGATCATTCTCTTTACTATGATAGTAAGGGAGATAGAACGATTTCTATGAGACCTATGTGAGTTGGGGCAAACATGGTCTCCAGTGATTGAAGGGGTTAAGTGACATCAAAGATAAATTTATTGACTCTTAAGAGATCGCGTTCATTTCTGTTTTATTAAAGCTAATATCTACGAAGTTTATTGAACATTAACGATAGATTATTACCTTTATTTTTGTCGAAATAGGTCAACTATTAATGTTAGAAGCTATTTTTCAAAATATCGAGAATTTTCTATTTCATTAATAAACACGTAGCACTTTTGGAAATGTGTTGAAATCATAATTTCTCCGCTGAAAAATAATCCTGGCTGCGCGGCCATTTTCATACAAAACGTAGTTTTAGATTTGAGGCCAAAATACAAAACCAAACTGAAAAATTATTTTTGTAATTAATAGGTATGTCAAAAATCTAGCTCGCATAGGAGCTATTTAATTTAGTTCCATGTTCCTGGCGTCTTCCATCCGTAAAGATGCTGTGTGGAGGGTCTCGGAAGGAAAAAGGTGCGCCTGACTATTAAGACCCATTGATCAGCGGCTAAGAATTAAAGTTCTAAAATGCTTGCAACTGTACAGAGAGGTTCTGATGAAAAAGATCGATTATTCCCCATATCAAATTTTTTAAACTAAAAATTTAATATAGATTTATTTCATTCAAAACTTGCTTTAACATAATATTTACCTACCTACACTCGAGTAAGCAATAAAAATGATCAAAACGCATGATGATGAATTATTAAATATCGTGTACTTCTTGTAAGTATTTTTTTCTCATAAGTATTTATGATTTTTTAATAATGTCTAAACAAAATAAGTGTTTAAAAAAATCTGAAATATTTTAGTCTGTAAGACCTTAAATAAATAGAAAAACTGAGGTATTTTCGTCACAAAACACTTTCTCGGATTTATTTCTGGAAAGTGTCTTTACTAGATTATGTATTAATTTATTTTGTTGTTTGATTTTATGATTTGAAATTTGTGTTGTATAATACAGTATTTCGTTTGAAAAATTAAGAAATCTGCCAACGACCAACAGTATAACCTTAGTATATTAAAAATAAACTTGGTTTTTCAATATTTAAAAAGTGCGTTTACCAGATAAAATAAGAATCTTTCGAAATCAATTTTTGTTTTTTCGTAAAATTTTTTTGTTTTTTCGTAAAAAAACGTCGAGAATTTGATTTAAAAAGGAAATTTTTTCGGTATTGTCTGGTTATACCCCCTTAATTAAGCTTGGATTTAAAAACGACCCTTTCTCCTGCATAAATTCTGATTACGAAACTAACTGCCGTATTAATTAATAATATTCATAATTCCTGTGTCCGACCATGTTCTTGACAGGAATGCTTGATTTTAACTAAGAAGCGTGCCGAAAAATGTTTTAGGTAAATATTTTTTTAAACTTAACCACTGGTACTACACCTATGTTGTATATTGTTGTATACCACTAGTACCGCATATGTTGAAAGAGGTTGACTTATATGTCCCTAACAATTATACTCGCGGAGGACTCCTGCCTATCAGAACGCGCCAATAAATAGAAGGACTCAATTGCTTAACGATTCTGCATTGACCATCGACATTCAATGTCACTTACAGACAGTTCACCAACTATCTGTTGATGCGTGTAACAAAATAGTAAAACTGCCCCATGCCTTTTTAATTTGAAATCTTCTTCGTGATTGGCGTAACCGTTTTAACATGAAAAATAAATAAATACTGAAAAGAAAAATTTACACCTTTTTTATTTTGCTGATAATATTTCAAATTTTTTACTTGGTTCACAGTACATAAATTTGTCAGTTGAAGTTTTATTTTTTAATCTTCTTTATATGATTATTAGCCGCCGGGCATCATTCGATAGGCCGCTAATTAATACAGTTTTTATGTCGGAATCTGGTTTCAATTTAGAATATCTTCTTTTAAAATGAATAATTGCAATTTATTATTAGCCATAGGGAACTAATATAGATCTGCGTGATTACTTCACAAACCGCCCGCAACCAAAACAGTGAACATATTTTATAGTTAGTTGTTGTTGGTTGACAGTTATGACCCGTGGGTATTTTCAAACATTCACCAGTTTAATTAATATTTTTAATATTCGCGCTTCGTTCCAGACATAAATATTACTACGCCTAGTGATAGGCGTAGTAATATTTATGGTTTCCATGACAGTTGATCCCACGACAGTTGATCCTACGGCATACTTATATACAATATGCAGTGGTTTAGAAATACAGTATACCTACTTATACAAAACATAAGTGAGTGTCTCCAAAGGGGTGTGCAGAGACGATGTACCACCGAATTACAAAGAATAATAATATTTTTGGTAATTGTGATCATATAATAGTGGTTTAATACAAAGTTATTTGGTTAATTTAATTCAAAATGACGCCACAAAGTGATTTAGCGAAGTTTGAAGAAATAATATTTTTATTCATGTGCATCTAAGGATAAAACTAATTGTCTATAATATATTGTATAAACCAGCGTTAAAGTACAAAAATCGACACTATAAATACATTCGTTTGATGTCCATACCACCTTATTACCAAGATATTTTTGAAGTCGATTTTTGAAATCAGCACGGGTAAACCACCTATTGAGGCCAACATTATAGAATTTTATTATAAAATGTAAAAATATTGCATCAATAAATAAATAAAATTAGCAAATAATGCAAAAATATATAATTTAAAAACAATTATAATTTCGGGTAAAAATAATTTATAATTAATCAATTATGTTCGTACGAAAACAAATTTAATCCACTGCCAGCTAAGTAAATATAATGGATTAGACATCTTAGAAATACTATGAAGGCTTTTGATAAATCGACCCTTTGGAATAACAAGGTTCCATCTGTCGCGGAAACGTCACGTGGTTATGGGATCTATGGTAAGTTATTTATCGCATGACGTTAAAGCAACAGATGGAACCTTGTTATTCCAAAGGGTCGATATGTAGAAATTGTTTAGAATAATAATTGAATGAAAACTCTAACGATTTTTAAATTTATAAAAAAAATAATAGCTTCTGGTAATAACTTCATATTGAAATCGAAGTCACAAATCAGATTTCACTGTGGATGTCTGTATTTATACTGTGTTTGTGTTCTCGTGTGTGTGTGTGTGTGTGCGCAATATAGTCGGGCAGACACGTCTAGTTTCTATAGGGCTTAATTCAAGAGATCATTTACGTGGAATCTAGCTACTGAATGCTGTCTACCATCCTTCTTTATACTTCTGTACGAGTACACTATACAGCTGTATACTCTGTACAGTTCGCATTGGGATCTTGCGGTGATAGAGAATACACTAGATTGGTCTACAGTCTGCGCACAACTGAGGCCCTAGCACGATTGCTCTATAACGATCGGTAGGATAACTATGGGTAACTTCTCATCGTTCCCTACGCCAACTGCAGATCGCAAACGAATAGGTGACAGTTCACAATGACTAAGTGTCCTTAATATATTCGTTATCAACTGTCGTTTGTACGTTTGAGATCTGCAGTTGTTCTAGGGAACGATGAGAAGTTACCGACAATCGGTCGGTAACTTCATATCGAGCGACCGTGCTAGCACACCTGGAAGTGTTATAATAATAAACGAAGAAATGGATTGCAAGTTTAGGACGTACCATTATTACAAACATCTGTAAAACAAATTGCACAACACATAGAAATTTACACATGACCTTAGCCAAATAAAATAAAATAAAATTATAGAATCCTGTCAAATACATACATAATTATTATTTTAATATATATTTTACATCATCTTTACTTACATATGTAAGATCACACCCTTTATAGGATTACGTACGCGGTTGACTTTATATACTTTATATGTACACGGTTGACATTTGTCACATGAGAACGGGTCGCTTCTACGGCTCGTTCATGAGTTCAACAGCTCGGCTGTGGACCGATTTGACGGCCTCTGTATTTCCTCCTTCCTAAAACATGTTCACTACTTCCTCTCAAAAAAAATTAATAAAAATTTCCCTCAGGGATTGTGTTATCTTTGATAATGCTTGTGGAGGGTCTGTTTGAGGAGAGAAAGGAGTGAACATGGCCCTTGAAGAGGTCCATGTTGTAGGAGGGGGGAAACACCGAAGGACCTAGCAGTTAATATATAAACCCTGACGAAGTTTGGGATACGCGAAACCAGGTTGGCTGTCACAAAATATATTAATATTGAAAAGCTGAGTCAAAGTAAGCAACTTAGTGAAAGTAAAAGGTTTGACAATTTTTTTTTACAATAACTCCACAAACGAGGTTCTGAGGAAAATAATTTCCCTCAGAGCCATGTCATCTTCAAAGATGCTGTGCTGAAGGTCTTTTCGAGAAGAGGAAGGAGAGAACATGGATTTTGAAGAAACCCATGTTGTAGGGGGGAGGAAACACAGAGGCCGGTAAATCGTTACACAGCCCACCTGTTGAACCCAAGAACGAGTCGTAGGAGCGACCCGCTCTAATGTGACAAATGCCAACCATGTAGATACATGTTATGGGCGCGCGTTTGGCGTGTTTCCCGACTATGCACCGGTGCCGAGGATATCAACACAGGTACATACTAGTGAGACAGGCATCGAAAAACCGCATGTAATAAAAACTTTACTTAGATAAATAAATAAAAAATGAAATGCCAAACGGTCGAGTTAAAACAGGAGTTCGCTACGCTCAGTAAATAAAGTATTTAGTATAATGCATCCCACGAAAAAGTTGGGTAAAAAAACAAATATTTGTTTTAAACCAAATTGAGTGCCGAAAGCTATATTTGCTCGAAAATAGGTATTTAAATTAAAAATTAACTATATTTAATTAAAAATAGTTATTCCCTTTCCTGAGAGAGTTTTGGAACTTTTTTTGTTTAGTAATTCATCAATGAAATCAAATTACACAAGAAGGCTATAATTATTTAGATAACTAATTAAATGTAGCCTTCTTTATAATACTATATTCATCCATTGCACTTTTAGACTCTCACAACCTGCGGCTATTTTGCAACGAAATCGTATTTGTCGAACTAATCTACATTAATTTATCTGCTGTAATGGTGCGGTGCTCATTTAGTCATCTAGTGTAATTTACCTCGATGTTATCCGAGAGCAGAATGAACACGAACAATAATGGTAATCAGTAACGTTGTAGACAAAGGAGGACTCATGTAATACTGGCGCTGGTAATACGGATTCATGCATTGCATAGGTGCGATTAAAAATGTGCACGTTCATTTTAAATATTTTTCTGTTTTATTTAATTAAAACACATCAGCCCCCCTAGCACACTCGATCGATAAGGTTTGATAGGATAACTTTCGGTAACTTCTCATCGTTCCCTAGGACAATTGCAGATCACTAACGTTCAAACAATAGTTGATTTCGAATATATTAAGGACACTTAGTCGTTGTGAACAATTATTCATCATATCATCGTTGTGTTCCATTTATTCGTTGGCGATCTGCAGTCTTGCCAGGGAACGATGAGAAGTTGCCGAAAGTTATCCTATCAATTCTTATCTATCGAGTGAGTTGAGTGGCCAGAAGGTGTAGCACGAACATCGATAAAGCCCTACATCAATATGATATTGACTAAATCCATCTTCTATGGTCAGTTATCAATATTTGCGAGCACGGTCAACAATTGATAAGAAATATTCCGACCGATAATAATTGACAAATTTTAATGCGGCCTTCTAAGTGTCTTTGCATAACATTATTCAAAACATTTTGAATAATGTTATGCAAAGGAATGCAAAATGACTGGCTTATTAATGAATGGAGGTGAACTAACGAAGCTCTTAGATTTGAAAGAAATCGTATACGCGATCTAAAAATAATCTATCTAAGACGCGATCAATTTATTCCGTTCGATCTTGGAGAAACGAAAGTGGTGGAAATACGAATGAAAACCTAATTTACTAAATCAGTACTTGATTACTAAATAAACATAAAAGTACTTAATTACTCAATAAGTACTTAATAACTAAATAACCTAAGTACTTAAAATCTGTAAATTTGTTCACTGTAACCAATGTACTCTTTGTTTCTATAATATAAAGAAAATAAACAAAATTCCCGTTTAGTCTCAAAAAATACATGCAAAGCGCCAATGTATACTAAAGTTAGTATTTCAAATCAAAATTCTCAATTTATTAGTATTTTTGATTTTATGAAGCTCTTTGACATTTATTTATGTTCTATAGACAGATCCGCTAGTGTTGCCATCATATATCGATTTCTTATTTATTCCTTATCAATATCGGTCTGTTATTAACAGTGCGGCAGTGCTCGGAAAAACGGCATAAAATCACAGGTAGTTACGGCTAACGATCCAAATCTATTTCACTGTGCTAGACCCAGATGAGTTCTCCTGACTATACAGTGTACAGTGTTGATGTTGTGTATAGCCATGGGAAGTATGTATGTTCTGCTACTATGCCATAACTCACGTATTTACGGGGCTGTCACCGTATTTCTGGCTTCTGTCGTGAATTTATTTTCATCCCGTTTTTACCATGTGTTTTTATGCGGACTGCAATTTTTTGAATATATTTTAAAGATTTGGTAAAGCTCTATTTCACATTTCAACATTTGCGCCTACATAGCGAAAGGTTTCACATTTAAAAGTAAAACGAGACTAGCAAACCAAAACAGAGATCTAAAGCTAACCCTGATATCAGTGAGATATTGAAATACCGAGAAATGAGGATAGTAATTATTGAAAAGTAGAAGAAATGAGATCCTAGAGACTTATGACTCTTAAGAGTATTAAAATAATTTTGAAAACATTCAATATTGTAAATCTGGAAAAAAATGTAAGACTGATAAACGTCTAGTGATGATCAAGACGACGACGCGAGTATTTTTGGGAAATATAAAACAGTCAGGTGATTCGGTTTCTTTTGCTACAGCGTAACGTATATTAAATCGGTTAAATATCGGTAAAATACGTTTTGACAGTTTTCTTAAATGCTGCATTCCGTATCGCGCTAACAGTGAGCTAAATACTGAGTTTGTGTTAAGACACCAACTCTTTCAAGTAGTTACTCTGACGCCAGAGGAGATGGTGCATTTTGCCACATAATCCTCGTCAAGATATGTCAGAAAATTTGCAAATTGAATGTCATCACGTACAAACATCAAAATAATACGACAACCGGATAGTCATTTATGAACGACTATTAAGTAGGTTTAATAACTAACAATTATTAATTCGTGTTTTTAAGTAGGTAATTAATCTATTTAACATACGGCTGGCATAGACAAGCCATTGGAAGTCATAGAAAATCACAGAAATTTGACAGCTGATAACGCACAACGAACGCCTTCCGATATCTGACTGATTTTTCCCTTTTGTCTTAATTGTC
The DNA here is from genome assembly GCA_951813805.1 of Limnephilus auricula. Classification (NCBI taxonomy): domain Eukaryota; kingdom Metazoa; phylum Arthropoda; class Insecta; order Trichoptera; family Limnephilidae; genus Limnephilus; species Limnephilus auricula. The sequence continues at coordinate 46,050,812 of OX638388.1, read as the reverse complement.
TCGTAAGGCTGACTTAACACAAAAGATAACAAAAAATATACGAAATCACCCTTCAGATTGAAAAAGAGATAAAATATTTTGACAAATAAATGAATGAAAGTGAAATTTGGGATCGTCTCAGGAAAATGTAGCATGCTCTAGGGTCACGTTATGTCAAGAGTGGGAATAATAAAACAGTATGTATGACACTACTAGTAAAATGGATGCGGATGAAGCCAGTACATGCCAGAGGTTGTGGTATTCCAATTCCAACCTATATTCCTCCCACCCCGGGAGAATTCACGCCTATTTCTTCAATTTATGCAGCACCACAGCCATGCATAGATTATATTTTATGAAAGCAATAAGCGAATACAGCCTCTGACGCGTTAATAAATTTCACGAATGAATTTTGTTCTTATTGCTTGAACTTCCATTATGCTTTAAAGAAAACGCCACATTTCCATACATTGTATTCACTACACCTAAGAAAGAAAACGAAAACAAGGAACACAGCTTACTTTCATGCAGAATTTATTTTTGCAATTGAGGTCAAAATAACCAATCAAACAGAATAATATTTTTTTTTATATTAAAAGTTATGTGAAATATCTAGTAAGGCTAGGTGGTATTTTTTTTTTGTAAATGATATATATAAGTAATTAAAAAATTCAATTTTGATTTATTTTGGAAGCAACTACGATTTTTTAGTTAGTTAATTATAATTATAAAAAAAACATCTTGCAAAAAAACTATTGAATAAATACAATGAAAAATAAAATAAAACATTTTAAAAAATGCGTTTTTTTTGGGTAGTAATTTATTTTGTATACTATATATTTGTGTTCTGACGTAAATAAGTTATTTCTAAGTTAAATTTACATCCATCAAAATGATTTTTTTAATAAAAATTAATTTTAAATTTTATTGTTCATCAAATTTTAATAATAAATCAAGTAAAATTGTTTTTTTTTTAAATGTTAAAATTTTAATCATAAATAATTGACCAAGTTGCCTCTAAAATCTTAAAATAATAAAATCTTTAATGATCTATATTTTAAAATATAAATAAATAAAGTAGCACTTATTCGTACTAGATATTTGAAATACTTTTTGATTACAAAAATATTTTTTCATTTAGGTTGGGTATTTTGGCTTCAAATCCAACATTAAATTTTGAATGAAACAGGCCTCTCAGCCGTTCCTCTTAAGTCGCGCTATTCCACATTTCATACATAACATATTTCTGTTGAACACTTTAACTTTTTAAGTTCCTAAAAAAATGTATGTTATTTTTGAAGAAAATATCTGTGAAACGGTAATTATATAAAATTTACTCGATAGAAAAAAATCCTGAAATATGTTCCGAAAATTATTGAAAACTTATTTTGTTCTGTTATTTAATATGTTGCAGCAATGAAAACATTAGTTTATCCTTAAATGCAACATAAATATTTGTCAAGATATTTTTGCTCTATTTTAATGGAGTCGTTTTCTACTAAATATTTTAACTATTTTCGCTTCATTACTATCGTTTTTTTAAATTAGCGCGCTTCCTCTTACATTCGTATTTCCATATCTCTATTTCTTCTTATTTTTGAACGCTTACTACCGGGCCTTAATATTACAAGGAATTATGAAATGTTCGCAAAACAAACCCAGGGTGAACAAACATAACGCCGTGGTTACATTGGCTAGGTTCAGGTTCAGAAATAACAAATGTCCAGAAGAACGTGTTAACAAAAATTATCTCTTCGTCGTTGTTCTAACAGAATACGGTAAGCCAAAAAACGCAAAAATTCGTCACGGAGAGAGTAGAATACCCCCAGAGGAGCAAATAAGTTAGAATTATTGTGGCAGGAAATGAGACGTAAAAGACTGTGTATTTGGTGGTGTGCTGGGAATTCAATGGACAGACCTGTATAGTAACCAATGTAGGGGTGAAGTTCAAAACTTAACCAATAACGTGAATGTCCAAAACTTTTCAAAACAATCGGTTAAAGGAAAATTTTTCTTTGGACTTATTCGAGAAAAAACAACTAAAATTCTAAGGGTAATAAAGGAAGATTCCCAATCGTGAGCCGTCGTGGGTTCGAACCTGGCGTGCCCAAATAAATTTTATTTGATTAATTTGTGTTATTTTACAATTAATTAATTAAAAATAATACACAGTATATTTGCGGCACGTTCTAAAGTGGAAGATACTCTTAGTATCGCCCTCGTGTAAGACCACCATTCAGATTTAAAACATTGCTTGAAATTGCCTGAGCCGTGTTTGGTGATTAGATCTGAATAGCCAGATTCTTTCCCACTTTCCTGTTTCACATCTATTTCCTGAATTTCCTCCTCCCAACTTTCCTTCAGCCTCACAACATGCCCTAATTGGGGATGCCATAGTTTCACTGGCTCCAGACGGGAGCAGTTGGGACTCATGTGTGGTGTATTGAACGTAATTGCGTCCCAAAACGGCAAAATGGTTTTCTGACCACCCCAGGAGAAGAGAGCCAACCAATATTGGCCCTGAGAATCGCATCAGGGTATTTTATTCTCAAACTTTCAAAAACAACATTTCCGGAAACATGCTTTGGGAATTATATTTTTCTGTAAGAACGGCCGAGTTCTTTTCATCTCTAGCAAAACAAAGACTTATTGTGGAGTGCGTGGGGGCTACAAATACGTTAAATAAACTGCTGTCACCTATCGTCGTATATTAGAACCAACATAATAATGATTTGTGAAAGTCAGTGTACACAGTTCACATTTGGAGACAGAAGGAAAAATACATAAATGATGTCTAACAGTGGGGAGGGTGCAAGCAAAATAAATGAAATTCCATTGAAAGGTGTAAAAATAGGGAGATGATTGAATTTATTTTTATTTTTGTAGCATTTTGAAGTGAATAACGCGATTTTTGCCAAAAAAATAGGTTAATTTGTTATTATAAAATGAAAAAAAATGGTAAAAAAATACTCTCTCCGACTAGGTACCTGTTGATTTATGAAAAAGTGTAGAAATAATGAACAAAATTTCAAAAGGATCGGTCAAGTAGGTTTAGAGTTATGATGTTCACTTATGATTTGTTCAAAAATTTATTTGCGAGAAAATCACATACGGTTCTGTTATTTAACACATAGGTTTGAAAAAACTCACAGTGTTTCTTTATATGCTTCGGTATTGTCGAGAGTTTCTGCTATATTTTAAACGAATTTTGTTTTATTAAACGTTTTCCCAATTTCCGCTTGAAAATTGTTGTTTTAAATATTAGCGCGCTCCGTCTAACATACGTATTATGGTATCTCTCCTTATTATTTTTTTTAGCAAGTAGAGCCTTATAAAACCGCCGGGAGTTAGGCCTATCGATCTGATATTTTAAAATTTATTTAGGTGTGCTTGACCCCCATTTTTTAATAAAACAAAATTCCAATGGGTCTATGTGTATCATTTTCACAGTTAAAGGTCTAGGTGTAGAGTCTAGATATTGTGAGCGATAAACCACCTCGGCAAGGGTGGTGGCATTCACCCGGGGAGGTCTTCATTCAGCAAATCGAGATTAAGAAAAATTAAAATAACATTAAGATAATACAGTAATATTATAGATAAAAATCTAATGCAAATTACAAAAAATAAGTGGTTAAACTGTATTGCGAACATACATAAGTAGTTTTGTTGCTAGCGAAGGCTGGCAAAGTGCTGTTTAAGAATAAGCTAATATTATTCAGGTAATGTTAGTAATTATGGCCACAGGCTACAAGATATTCACTTGCTCATTTCTGTAAGTAGAAGCTTACACTGAAACTGTTCGCGTATTAAAATATGCTAATTAGAAACCAACGAATGTGTGGATAACATTGATATATATATATATATATATTACACCAGATGAACTCCCCAGAATCATGAAAGGTTATATAAGTACAATATATTTGATTACAAAACAAATGGAGCAACTAATTCGCCAATTAACCGTGCTCTTCATACATTCAAACATATTTGCCTAACCTCTAACTTCGACAATTTCTCGGATTCACTGCTCAAATTTAAAAGGACTAACATATCAATAATATAAACCGTTCATTGCGCATACAAAAATTGCTTCACAGATCACCACTTCTCACCCTTACAAACGTACTCACACACACACATACACCTACATTACTAATTATACATTCCACTAACAAAGAAACACATCATAGGTAAAAAAAAAATTATCACTGTAACCAATGTACTGTTTGTTTCTATAATAAATAAATATACCTAAACTGTAAGAAAATCAACGTCTTGTACGTACCGTACAAAAACGTTTAAGATATTTATAAATTTATTTATAAATGTATAGTTCTTCAATAATTGCACAATTACTTTGTGACATCATTTTAAATTGGATGTAAGTAACTAACTTTGTAAATATTTACTTTATTCAAGTTAATATTCAATTAAATTCCACAAATTTTATATTTACTATTCAAAGAATAAAGAAACATTAAAAAAAAAAAAAAAAAAAAAAAAATATATATATATATTTTTTTTTAAATTCCTCACAGGGCCTATTTCATATGTGGGGATGCTGTATAGAGGGTTTTTTTATAAAAGGAAGGTGAGGAAGTCCTGTGAAGGAAAATGTATAAGGGGTGGGTAGGAATCTGGGGGTCAGTTTGTCCAGGAGTGATAGACGTTTTAATCCAACCCTCCCACTGCGGTGCAAGGAGATGTTCGGAGAAGGTCCTGGTGCTGCCAAAACCTCTATATCACCCAGTAACTCCCGATCCGGCCTGCCACGCAGTTTGTGGGCACACGTGTCCGCTGCCAAGACCCGGATAAACTTCAACCCTACGAATCCGGAGACCCCTGCTAAGTCATCAAAAGTAACAAACCACTTGGAGTGGCCTATTGCAGAAGTGTTGGTTATCCAAAAAATGATAATAGTAGGTACCTACTCCATCAATTCAACCTTGTAAAATATACCCTTCTTTAGAACATTAGGTATAAAACCACGCACCTTCATCCCTCGGGTTCAAAATCAACCCTCATTAGTGATAGGAAATGTGTGCAAGTGTTGTTGAATTCTGCCATTGTCATTTTGAAATATAAGGTCTTCTATTTTTACTCACACGTTAACAAGAAATATACTGTTCTTTTTTTCTCTCCCACATATCATTTTCCTTCTTCGCATTTCATATGTTCATTTCTGGTATTGTATTTTGATAATAAAATCATTTCTTTTACATTCGAAATTTTTGTGAAGTAGGTAAAAAGCTTTGAAAGTTTCAACTTAAATTTGAAAGACGTAAAAGTAATGACAGCAACAAATCGACGTCTTTAAAGAACATGCAAACATTTTTGCTACTTTTGAGTTCCGCCATTATTTGCAGTAAATCTAAACTCTTTCGTTTTAACTTTTTTAAAAGAATTTCTACAATGTTTATTCCAACAAATTTGTAAAATGTTCCAGGAATTCTTTTAGCATAACTCCAAGGGAAAACTTTTTTTCTTGCGGTATTTTTCATTTGTCAACTTTGAGATGAAATTTTGGGGGACACTTTTGAAAAGTCTAATTTCGATTTTCATGGCGCCTATGTATTGAATTTAAACAGTGATTTAATTTTTGCCCCGGGTAGGAATTGAAATTTTTTGACTTAAATCAAATGCGTACACCCACATAGAATGTATAATTAATTAACCTCAAAAATTGAGTAAAAACTAGGAAAAAAATATTGTTCTTGAATTTTTGAGATAAATTTGTTAATTGATCCGGATCTATTTTTATTAGGCAGGTACATTTGGAAATCAACGAGAGATGGGAAGTCTTATAGAGATATTGAAAGAAGGGTAAATGCAGGTAACTTTTTAACCATTAATATATAACATAACCATTAACTAAAAATAAATGGAGGACTGAATGCCGTTGGCGCTACCAAAAAACTGTCCATAGAAGCGAATGGAGCGCTGATACCTACCCTGATGAACGGCAGTGAGGCATGGAACTGGCAGAGGAAGGATGAAAGTAGACTGAATGATGTAGAAATGAAGTGTGGTTACACGATATATGATCCTGTGAGAAATGTGGAAATTCGCAAAGAATGCAAAGCTGATGTAAGATTTAAGTTAATGAGTAAGATTTAAGAAAGGGACCCTCAGGTGGTTTGGGCATGTAGAGCGAATGAACGAAGAAAGGACTGGAAGGAGAATATATGATGTAAATTTGAATGGTGGAAAAAGTCGGGGACGCCCAACGAAGATATGGCACGATCAAGTGAATCAGATACTTGCTAAGCTATGTCAAGAGTCAGAATAATAGAAGAATATATCTGAGACGATGTATACATGTGAATGAGGTAAAGAGTGTGTGCCATAACCAATATATTTGGCGGTCCGTCCTTTCTTTCTGATGGTTAGTTAGTTAGATGTAAATGATCTATTCATTAGATTTAAAAATGCAGAATATATTTTCCATCTGATACACATTTTTAGAAAGCAAAGCAACATTTTGAGATATTTTTTCTTTATTTGGATCATGTGTTTACAAAAAGAGTGACTAAAATCTTTTTCCTATTCATACGTAATGAAATTTTGTGTTACTTTGCTTTTCAACAAAGGTTGTAAAAAATAAATCAGATTTTAACGTGTCGCCGGTACCTTTGAGGGTCTGACGGCAGCGGAATTAAGCACCTCCGAGATTTTTCACATAAGTAAGTTACTTTAGTAAGTTAAGCAAGCGTTCCTAATTTAAATGAAGGTGATATCATTATTTTTTTTTGTATATTTTATAGCTATAAATTTTTTACGTCTTATATTTAGTTTTCTTCTATTCTAAATTTATTATAATAATCAATTTTTATGAGAACAACCCTCTTTTGATAACAAATGACGTTTAAATAAATGGAAGCGGTAGCCGAACTGGGAAAGGCGTTCGTCCCGATAAGACGGAGCTTCTGGGTTCGAGTCCCAGTTGCGATCGTTATCTTTTCATATTTTCGTTAAGATAATTAGTGTCATCTTGTTCTTAAATACTACAATAATATTCTATTGAATATAAAAGGATCTAAAAACGTTACGGTTTCAGAAAAATGTATTTTTGGATGTTATACCATGTAGATTAGAAGACTGTATAGCGGTAGATTGGAATAACTTTTTTTCTATTTTGTTGAACAAAAAAGAAAAAGCCTTGAACCAAAAGAAAACTCATTTTTATGAACTGCAAATCTATGATACTTAAAAATAGAACTATGATATTTGTGCTCACTAAAGACCACGCCCTATACAATTGATTACTCTTTTTATTTTGACTTTTTTTTCCTTTTTTTAAAATTTATATATATCTCAAAATTTATTGTATCAGTATTATGTTATTATGCACAACGTTACATAACCAATGTGTAAAATATTAAATAAATGTAAGTGAAAATATTATAGTAATATTTTGTTTTGAAAAATAACAAGAAATAATATAATAACACGCCACTATAAACTATAATGACGATGGGCTGAAAACCCACTTCAAATAACTAACAACCATAGAATAAAAAAATTATTTCGAGAATTTTTGTGGGCTGATATCATTAGATTTGGGAAATTATCTCAATTTGTGAGGCGGGTACGGCTACCGCCGCCCGGGGAACCATTTATAGGATAACCAACACCCCTCCCATAGGTCACCTCAAGTGGCTCCCTACGTTTGGTGACTTAGCAGGGTTGCCCGGGTTCATGGGGGTGAAGTTTGTCCAGGTCTTGGAGGCGGATGTATTTGCTCACCTGCTGCATGGCAGGCCGGATCGGGAGAGACTGGTTGATGGAGATCTTTTGACCTCTCCAACCGGACCTTCTCGACCCATCACCTTACACCTTAGTGGGAGGAATGGATTCATACGTCCGTCACTCCTGGACACACTGAACCTCAGATTCCTACCCATCCTCTCCTTCCTTTTCCTAAAAAGACCCTCCACACAGCATCCCCAAAGAAGACGTAGGCCCTGATGAAAATTGTTTTCCTCAGGTCCTCCTGTGTATAGCTAATGTGAAAAAATATTATGTATAATATGAATAATGAATATGTATAATATTTACGTTCAAAATTGTAAATGGTAGTACAAACTACAAACCGCCCGGATATAATTAACCTCATTGAATTTCATATTTATCTACGAGAGCCACTTGTTCTAAAATCATGTTTAAATTTAACAATACCAGACCCCCTAGCACGATCGATCGATAAGGATTGATAGGATAACTTTTGGTAACTACTTTTTATTCCCCAGGAAACTGCAGATTGCTAACTTTCAAACAACAGCCAATTTCGAATATATTAATGATACTTAGTCATTGTGAACTGTTACTTATTCGTTGGCGATCTGCAGTCATGCTGGAGAAGAAGATAAGTTACCGAAAGTTATCCTAATAATCCTTATCAATCGACTCTAATAGGCCTGGACATAGAGCATTCCAAACACTCGCTTGTATCTGGTTACAAGAAGGATATCTGCTATCAAATCTTTTCAGTCAATATAAATTTATTTACTTTATTTATTTATTGTAATTATTAATGTACTTGTATCTCGGTGTCATTTTACGACCGAATGCCATAATTAATTGTCATTCTTTTTTTATAATTATTTCTAATCATTTAATCAGTGAATAATAAATAAATAAATATTTATTTGTCTTCAGAAATCAAGCTGTATATTTCGCATTAAGCAGAATTAATTAAGACAATTCATGCAGCCATGAATTCTACTGAACAATTATCTCCAGTCATTATTTAAGATAATGCTGATAATCTCGCTACAATTTAGATCACGGGCATTACATATAAGCTCCAGATGTAAATCACAGTGATCTGTACTAAGATGTGTCGAAAATTTGACACAATCTAAAAGGTAGGAAGACACCAATTATTAACACTTCTACATATTAAAACATTCCGATAGAAGAATTGTTTCCGACTTATACTGCAAAAATCCATAAAATCTCTAATCAACAGTCCTGGTTGATATTGATAAAGATATGAGATGAATAACCTGCTGATGGACAATAAAAATCTGTACAAAATGTTTCCATAAAGCAGGAGGAGTAAATATGATATATTAATTTATATTCAGAGGAATGTTATGATATTGAAGACAATATTAGTGACTTTAAAACGAAAATTTGAAACAGAAAAATTAGTAAAAGACTCGGTAGGATGTAGGAATTGAACCGAGGACTTAAGTCTTGCCCGGGCTCTGCTCTAACAACTGAGCTAATGGAACTATTTCCTTCGGTCATATTCAACTGCATCATACTTTGACTAAGAACTACCAACATTATTTTGATTTTCTTAAAGCATTTTTTTAACGACTATTGTATAATTGTAATTTCGGAATTAATATTATTAAAATGCCAACTGGTTTCGATTCAACCAGAACCTTCATCAGGGGTGTATAAAAACATGTTAATTAAATTACAGAGTATTTAAAGGTAAAATAAAAGAGAGAGAGAAAACATCAAATTTGGCGGGGTGCGAGGGGAGGTACGCAAGAGAGAAGGTGGTTAAAGTAGGTTTGATGAAGGGAAATAGGTTGAAAATTGGGCTATTTGACAAATCTAATTGTTCATTTAATAAATTGGTTTTATTTTTAATGATTTAAAAAAATACTAATGAAATTGGTTGGTTTATATATTAAAAATAAAAATTAGTATATATATATATATAAAATTAAATCAAAAATATATAATAAAGTGATATTCAAACAACGTTAATTTTTGTAATTATTATAATTATGTAAACCCACACAGTGTTTGCCACATGTGAAAATATAATATCAATTTTTAATTTAATGTGTAACATCTTGTATTCTTTAATATTCTTTCATATTACGTAAATTTATATTACTTTATATTCTTTCACATTCTTTTATAGTTTCTATGTCAATGCACTCTATAGATAACTGACCACCACAACACGGGCATGTGCCTAGCGTGGTGGTCGTAAAATTCTCAAAACATGTAACTATCAGTTTAATAAATAAAGAAAATTAAAAAAAAAAAATCCACAAACTCTTGAGAACTTTTCAAAATTCAATTTTATTATAGATGTTTCTATATGGGATTATTAATTAGATTATTTACAAGAAACTCCATAGAAAATATTTAATGTGGACGCAAAATTAAAGTTTGCACGGGAGATTTTAAATTAAAATATTTTTTTTATAAATTCTACAAATTTAGGATGATTATTTAAATATAAGTGAACTCATTGGCTGTATAGCGCTATAATTTGTTTTTATGCTTACATATACAAATGTGGAGTAATGATTTTTTTAATGTGGGTGGAAAATTTCCAAACGTAGCGAGCGCTCAAGGCAAATTTATTTATTTCGCGTGATCGCTCGAGTGGTTAAAAATCTGGGATAATCCGCGCTTTAAGCAGATAACAAACAGTTGTCTGAAATTTTATAAAAGCTAAATTGGTTATAAAAAAACATGTGTACGTACCGATTTTTTTATTATCTTTAAAATAATGATTTCTGTCGGCGTAGTCACAACATGACCAAAACTAAATCCCACTAATGGCCTACACGCTCTGACCTACTAAGTGAAGTAGGTACCTTTTGTTTTGAAGAGTTTTATTTTCCATGTACATTTGTTTTTATTTATTTTTTCTTCTAACGGTTTTGATACATTCATGTTATTCACTAACAAAACTAACTTAAAATTTATACAAAGAAATAATTAGATTTTATTAGGTGGAGGTAGTGGGAGGGACGATTTTAATGGCGGGGAAGGACTGTGGGAGGATTCAAAATTATAAATTGTTTCATGGTTAATCCCCAAGGAATAAAAAAAACAGTAGGTATCTACATACTCGGATTTGTTTATTTCAGAAGGAAAGAAAATAATTCTTCTCAGGGCTAATGTCATCTTTGAGGATGCTGTGTGGAGAGTCTTTTTAGGAAAGGAAGGAGAAGAAGTTCTGCGAAGCAAAAATGTATGAGGGGTCGGTATGTCCAGGAATGACGGATAAATGAATCCTTCTCTCCTACTGCGGTGTGTGGCGATGTTCCGAGAGAGTCCTGCTGGAAAGGTCAAAAGGTCTCTCTCAACCAGTCTCTCCCGATCCGGCCAGTAGGTGGGAAAACCACCTGCAACCAAGACCAGGACAAACCTTACCCCATGAACCAAATGTGGCGAACCACTTGGGGTGAACTATGGCAGAGGGGTTGGTTACCAATAAATGGTTCCCGGAGTAGCTGTATCCATAACCGCCTGCAATTGTTAATGAATTTCGAAAAAAAAACTTGAAAATTATATTAGTTTCAAACAAAATGTTATGTTTTGTTTGTACAAGCAGAAAAGGTTATATAGCAAATAGCAAATACAGTATGAACGAAATTCGATTTTCTATTGATTTCCATAAAAAAGCTAGTGTTCACCGGATGTCGCTCAGGCGGCATTGTTTATTCGTCGACGATATACGAAAACAAACTCATAAAAAATGCGAAATTCCTTTGTATCGACGCTAGTAGTACATAACGCAAATTTATTAAATCATAAAACGGTTCTTATAAGCTTCCCGCCTACCACTTTAGGTCGGGCAAATGTGCACAATTTGGAGTACGGAGCGCCTTGCGTATATAATTCTTTCACATCACTGGAGACCCCCTGTTACGCTGTTTTGTGTTTATACTTATAAGTGGATAAATATGACTAAAGTGATGCTTAAAAATAATATCTAGAAAGCGTGTTATGTTTTTTAAGTGTAAGAAAATGGAAATCTCGTGATACGGATATGGATTTCGGTTAAATTGACTAAAACCGACGCAATCATTTTTCATACTACCAAATTAAATTAATGTAATCAAGTTTACTTTGTAGAACACAAATTAAATTATTTATTTTATATACTCAATAAAATTATAATTTTATTCATGAAAACAATTTATAAATAATTTTGTTTATTTATTACATAGCAGAACTTGTTTATAAATAAACTATTGTTATAAATTATAATAATATTATTTAATATTTAAAAGAAAAAAAGTATTTTTTTATATCTGTCAAATTCATGGGCTAAAAAAGTTTTCTTTCATCAAAAACCTTTCGTAATCTATCTATGTATATAGAAATATCGGTATTAAAAGTTTAGAAGTATCTATTTTTTAATATTGTCCCCACACAAGTGGCCTTAATAAATAAAAAATTCCACGGGCCCATGTAATCTTTGGATATGCTGTGTGGATTGTCTTTTTAAGGAAAGGAAGGAAAATAAGTTCTGGGAAGAATAAGGTATAAAGTATGGGTAGGACTATGGGGGTTTATGTATTCAGGAGTGAGGAACATATAAATCCATCCCTCGCACTGCGGTGCAAGGCGATAGGTCGAGAAGGTCCGGCTGGAGAGGTCAAAAAGTCTCACTCGACCTGTCTCTCCCGATCCGGCCCGATCTGTAGTCAAGTCAAACCCCACCCCACGAAATATGTGGACTTCAAAAGGTTTTTGGACATCAAAAACTTTTTATAATCTACTTATGTGGAATATGGCCATTAAAAGATGAGAAGTACCTTTTCTAGGTGAATCAAAAGTCTCAGGAGGGAGAAGATATTCAATGCCAAGTTTATTAAATGGTATCTGAAAGACTCAGACATATTAGCTCCATTAACAAATTGTTACTGTAATAAAATTATACTCTCACAATTTCCCAGGAGGTGGACTAAGCAAGACAACATAGAAGGAATGATGAGAGATAAAGTTATACGTTTTATTGTTAGGTCGAATTTCACATTATAAACATTAAATTGTTTGTTAAAGCGGGAAATAATCACATTTACAATTAAATTAATGTTAACGAGACTGCAAGCAAGATTTATTTGCAAAAATTGCCAAAATAGGATATTGCAACTTCACGAAAAATTGTATTTTATGATTGATATGAATTTTGAATGATTATTTATGTCGTATCCAATCATGTTGTCCCCTGAGAAATGTGGTTTGCTGATGCATCACGCAGTCAATTTTGCAAACATTCTATTTGAGCCAATTTTTAATATGAAAACTCATCACTGTTGTGGTACAACGTATCACATATAAACATCTATTTTACACGATTCAAGCAAAAAAAAAGAAAAAGTGAAATAATTATGAGCGAAGCGAAGTGTGGCTAACGAAACACAACGCCATCTACTGAATGGTTACCTGACCTAAATAACCTAGGTTGTGTCAATAGATTAACTCACACCGCCATCTGTCAGACGCTTGTGGAATTTACAAATAATTTCAAATCATTGTCCCATAACAAACATTTAATGAACATTAAATTGGCAATAATAAATATTGACCATCTTTTGAGTTGGACGAAATTACACACATTAAGCCAAATTTGATCAAAATCGGTTAATAAGTTTCGGAGTTTATCTTGGACAAACATCGTGACGCGAGATTTTTATATGTAAAGACAAGCTTTGTAATTTAATAATTAAGTATGTGAGGAAGGCAGGATAACGGTGTCTTTGTCAATGCACTTTTCTACTTATACAGCTGTAAGTTTCATTTGCTGATTGCACAAACACACGCAAACTTAATAGAAAGGATCACATTAGACACACACTGTCACCTCTTTGAAGACCGTTATTGCACTGATTGCAACATGTAGGTAAGGGCCATTTAAAACTTCACACAATGTATGTAAGAGCCAGGTATGTATACGAAATCAGGAAGGAAAAGGAATAATCCTACCAGGTAGCGAATAATGAATTAATTTAATATCACCGGTGTAGCATATAGAAATATAGCTGTGGTCCTCACAAAGACCCCTGAGGTACGCCATAACTAAATTGGAATTCAGATGATCATTTACCTCGTCTATTATGCAATGCGATACTTTCTGTGTCATTAATTTAGATGGAACACAAATAATGTCTTAATGTACGAAAGCTCTTCTACCTGATTACGAAAGGCTTGTAAATAATTAATTTGTGAAAACCCTTGGGTATATTTAAAAGCATCAGGTGGTGTCCAAAGTCAAATGATAATGCTCGTAGAGTCAATAAATTGCCAAACCTTTATTAGTTCATTAGGTCATTATTGAAGTAAGACTTCTTTAGGCGAATTACGAGTAACCCAGATCCTTTTTGGACGGAAGTAACATTTTAAATCGGAAATGACGTTCGATTCATATTTTATCACACTAACGTCATAGGTATGGCAACAATGATTGCGATGCCTAGTAACGAATAACAAAACGTCAAAGCAAAGTCAAACGTCAGACGACTATTTTGTTTACTATAGTATAAGGTAAGTTCAACAGGTTTTTGTTATGTGTTGTTGATTATTATCTGATTTAACTAAAGATTTTAGACGAACATACTGGTTTGTCTTATTTATCTCTCTGCTTCCTGTGAATTCTAGCTATTGAAATAAAAAGTGGCAGTAGTGTGACAATAAATATATTATATATATATAATAACGAAAACATAATCCATTGAAGAAGAAGTCAACAATAATAATCTTAATTAAAATATTATTATTTTTCTGTGTCTTGTTCATTTTCATATTTTAATTTAGATTATTATTGTTGTCTTCTTCTTTAATGATATATAACATTGATGGGAAAAACCTAAGAGTATGGATATTAGAGAGACGGCATGTGAAGTGTGCCCTCGCGCTCCAAGTGTGCCTTTTCGAGAATTTTACCCAAACGGCTTACATTGGCTGCTGGTTTTTGGCCGTTTAATACGTTCCGACAGCAGCCATTTTACATGGTGACAGCCAATGTCAGCCATGTGGGTAGAATTCTCGAAAAGGACACTTGGAGCGCGCGGGCACACTTCACATGCCGTCTCTCTAATATCCGTACTCTTAGGGAAAAACCTTTAAAAGTTAAAAAGTTAGTTTTTCTTATAAAAAAAATGAAAAAATAAACAGCCTTATCTGTTCCTCCGCCTAAAAATGTAAGTTTTTAGTCAAGGAAATTTTACTTCAACCGCGCGTGAAGGTTAGACGCACTCATTTATTTCTGTTTGATCAACTTATCAGCAATATTAGTTTTAAGTAGAGAATAGTTTGACATTATTACCAAAAGATCGTCCATGGTAGCACGTCTTACAACTTTATAACCACTTGGGAACATGCTGTCTTAATGCCCACCTCGTTATGGTCCCTAATGGGGCGAGATAGTCACCGAATATCGTTTAAAACCATTGACATAGATAACTATATAACCGTAATCTATAATGTCTCTTATGTTCTCTCCATTCATAATATGGTACGTTCTGGAAGTACTGGAGATGCTTATTTAAAGACTTAGTTCCTTAAAACACATTGACTGTTTATTGACGTATTGTAAATATAATAATTCTTCTGAGGATAACATCCTTCCAGGCTGAAGGCTAGTATTGATCTGCCGCACTCTTGAAACCTAAAAACTCCGTGCATTTACCTTCGGTCTCCTTCGGCACAACTCGGCAAAGAGACCATGTGAACCGAAGATAGACTACTATACTAATAGACTACTAGTAAAGGAAGAATTAAATCATGGAATATTATGATATATTTCAATAACCCACATGATAAATAATAACATATCGTCGTTGCATATAGAATATGAACCACGTGAGACTGAGTACATTTTGAGAAAATCGATAAAAACTGTTTAAAATAATAACGAAACGGAAAATAACAATTTTATTTATGGACAAAGTAGGAAAAATATATTTCTTTCATTATAAGAATATATTTATGGCAAACATTAATTATTTTATGCCAGAAAATTGAATTTTAATGCGATTTTCTCACATGCTTCATATTCTATGCAGTGTTTTTCTCATACGGTTCATATTCTATACACAGTTTTAAATACCAGATTATGTTAAAATATTTAATTTAAATTTATTCAAATTTGACAGCTAGGCATCACAAAATGATGTTAATATTATGTACATACCGAGGCAATTGAACTGTGTAGTGGTATGCAGAGGATATGACATTTTATTTTATTTTTTATTATGTACTATTTTTATTGTCCTGACATGGTTCGTCTTCCATCTCCTTAAATATTTGATATTATTACATGGCTCATATTAAACAACCGTATATTTATCTCATTTTCATCAAAATAGTCACATTTTTCATATTAAATATGCAACGACGATATGATAGATAAAAATAAGGTTTCAATAAGTAACCAAAATCAGTGTGCGGTTCACGAGTTTATACAATTGATATTATTATTTAATATTAAAATTACCGATTTAAATTAATCTGTCAGTATGTGTTGTTTCTCGCGGTACGACGTAATGCCACTCATTATTAATATATAATAATTTATTCAATGAATTTAGCTCATTGAGTTCACTGATCACTAAACATGAACAGTATGTGATGGGATACGTTTTTAGATTTTCACGGCCAAAAGCATTTTCGTTGTTTGTTTTTGGGTTGTTATGCCGTGTTGTGCTACCTCCTTCTTTAGCCGACGTTTCGGACAGCGTTGCAGTGTCCATCATCAGGGCAGATCCGGCAGATCCGACGATGTGAAATTGTTGTGAAAAAAAAAAAGTATATGATGGGTTTGAATTGAAGTGAAACAACAATGGAGATATCTAATTTAGTATACTTGCACTCAGAAAATATCATGTAATTAATTAATTAATAAATTAATTTTTATTTTATAGAGTGTTTTACAAACAGTCCTGATATTTCGTTTCATAGGGAAGAGTGAGGAAACACCAAATGACAGGTAAAATCAAAAAATCACGTGAATCCCACAAATCATGTCTTCACACAGCCGTCTATACGCAAGGGAAGCTGTACCTCGTGCTGTCAGTATGCGACGCTTGCTAACTTTAGAGTTATGCAAACATTAATATTTTATACGAAATTCTTCAAATATTTTAAGCTTGCAACACTTTGTGTTGGTTTAAAATGAGGCAAGCAGTTTTATAATAATTTTAGTGGTATACTTATTGTATTATTTCCGTGTGCCTGGATGGAGCCCTTCCTGATGGACCTCTGGAGACAGGAGACGGTCAAATATTCTCTATAAACTATTTTTGTATAATTTATATTTATTATATTTTTGACTCCTTTTCCGTTCTTTATTCAATGTATTTTTAGTTAGCTTATTTAAAAAAAAAAAATTATCTTAAAATATGGAATGCATTGCGTTGCACCACCTACTACTTATTTTTGTCTTATTATTCGAATACCTCGGGTGAGGTTTAATCTATTAATGTTACACAAGTACTTGTGTAACATCAAATTGAGCAACCCATTAGTACAAACTCATTTTGTTATTAAATCTTTAAAAATATGTCCTTAAAAGGATTTTTAGAAATTTTAATTATTTTCGGAGTTATAGCTAAACTTAAAAAAATTTGATTCTGTTAAAAAAACGTAAAAAATATGTTTTTTTTCAAACGGCCATTTTTCATTTTGTGAAAATATATACTTTTTTACTTTTCTAAGGTTCCGGCGATAGCGAGATCTATACTGATTAAGAATCCATTCGATATTTTTTCAGATGACCAGAAGGGTTGCAATCATGCACGCCAATTTTTATGTATTCTTAAAATATAAATGGAAAGTAAAAATATTCTTCGTTTTTTTTTTCATAGAGCTCGAAAAAACGCCCAAAATTTGTGCCTCTAGACTAATACCCCCTTAAACCTTATTTTATGAAGATTTTCCTTTCATTTAACCAAAAAACAAATTCTTGTTAACGCTCTCTCCCTAAACGTACTATAAATAATCTTCAAGACCTTGAACCATTGGAATACTTTCCAAAACTTATAAAATTATGGCGTCGCTTTTGGTATGACAAGGGCCAATCCTATGTAATCAACACCAATGGGTCGGCTAATCCTGGAACTGTAACGGCCGTTGTTCCCAACTTTTCGAACGATCAATCTGAGTCTCCGATCAGTCGAGATTTGTTTAGTAACGCTCTGATTCGCCTGTTGGTCGGAGAGTTGCGTTGGGAAGAGCGAATTTGTGCATTTGAGTAAGTGTTGAGTCAAAATTTTGGCTCAACATTTGATCAGTAGGATTGGGAACAACGGCCATAAGACTAACTTAAGATGACGTGGCTCAGTTTGTGCAAAAGCCTTGGAAATTGTCCACCTTCTCCAATGCGAAGTTATGAGGACTGTTGGAGTATATATACTTCAGCTGCTCTATTACGATGAGTATTTTTCATCAGTTGTTGTGGCCCGATCTCCAGGCGCCTCACGCGCGACTTAATCGGACCAAGGGGATCGATATCGGATCAATAGGCGTAACTTACGACTATTTTAAATCGATTTCCCGAGCACGGTTGAAATTTTGATAGTCGAACCGATATTGACAGGGGATAATTAAGAAATCGATATACGCTGGCAACACTGGCGGATCTGTATATGGATTTACATTCTTAAACGTCAAACATAACTATTTCGAATCGAAATATTAACTTTAATATACATTAATACCTCGCATTTACTTTTTGACACTAAACGAGAGTTCATAGATGAAGTCTTTAGTCATATTTGAATCACTTTTGTTTCTCCAATCACGAACGGAATAAATTGATCGCGTCTTAGATGAAATTATTAAGTCTATGGATCGCATATACGATTTCCTTCAATTCTAGGAGCTTCGTTAGTTCACTTCCTTTCATTAATAAGTTAGTTATTTTGAATATCGAATGCCATTATTCAAAAAGTTGTGTATATTGACAGCTTATCTGACGCTCTGGAGGCCGCGTTAAAATTTTGACTTTTGTCAACCGACTGTCGGTATCGTGTGTTGACCGTGCTCGTGAATAACGCCAACATACTGACCATAGATGATGATTTTAGTCAATGTCGGATTGACAGCGGGTTTTATCGATCGACCGTGCTAGACCTCCTGGGCACTTATGATTTTCTAGATGACATTTCCTCTTTATTATTGTATTAAGTCTAGTAGGAAACCAGACGCTAGTATGTTTTGGATGCTTTTCAGCAGCTCCAGAATAGACGGTTGGGGGTGGTCGAGGGGTAAGGTCGCGGATTCGAGTCCGGCGTGCGCAAATACATTTCATTTGATTAATTTCTGTTATTTCACAATCAATTAATTAAAATTTATATATTAGTTTATTTGCGACACGTTCCAGAGCAGAAGATACTTTCAGTATCGCCCTGGTGTAAGACCACCATTCAAAATTGAAACGTTGCTTAAGTGTTTGGTGACCAGATCCGAATAGCCAGGTACTTCCCTACCTTCCTTTTTCACATCTCCTTTCCCTCCCCACTACCTTCAGCCTCACAACATTCCCCAATTGGGGATCCCATAGTCCTCATTGGCACCAGACGGGACTCTTATGCCGTAGAGATATATATAAAAAAGACGGTAATTTATGCATGAAGGTCGTTTAAAAAAATATTACAATATCATCGATCATACTAACTTCCGTTATGCATCTGTATTATTAATTATATTATAACGCTGGTTCAATGAACTCAGATGTGTTTTGAATTTAAGTTTCATTTCCAAAATTGGAACTGATGTATTAAGAATCTAGTCACGCGATAAAGTACCTACCGACAATATGATACAATTTTTACCAAAAAAATATTTAATTAAATATTCGAAACTAAAGTAAGATTTTTGAGATTTTCAAGGGTCTGCGCTTAGCGAACTTCCAATTACCAATTCTACAATATTATAATATTAACTTTCCGTGCGGGAACGGGGTGATTTCATAAAATGTCTATTTTTACCGGTAAACACAATAAGTCTTTATTTTGGGTACAATCAATTTTAGAATGATGACACGGTTCAGTAATAGGAAAACAGTATAATAAGCTATAGCAGCAACTTTATGGGGTCACTCCCAAAAGAAACTTAATTGTTCTCTCAACCGCTCGTTTTATCTTTTACAAAAGGGGTTATGATGCGTGTTTTGTGTAGTTTTTTAAAAGAAGGACCTTGAAATGTGTATGTTATGTGTTTGAACCACTGCACAAGTAGAAGGTAAGCACACAAGGAAAAGGAGAGAATTACTCACTGCGGGACTTGTACTTTCTTCTCTGCGGCGGTCAATAGCGAAAAAATGCGGATGCGATAAATAATGTTGATGTTCACAGGTTGATGGTCGATTATGGACTGATGTGGGTAACAGGAAAAAGTGACAGGTTTATAAGGAAGGGTAGGAAGGAAATGTGACAATACTAGCTACAAGTACAGCAGTTCATGTATGTGTATAGTTTTGTATAGATGTATGTATGTAAGTGTAGCTGTGTAAATGCCCAACCATGCCCCCCGCCTGGAAGGGGATGAACGAATCCACTTCCATAAACCTTAAGAGTGTAGTACTAATCACTTTATAAACAAAATTTAAAAATTGGTGAAAGTTAAAGCTAAAAGAAGGGCCATAGATGCAATATCTGATGGCCAAGTCAACGGACTATGTTATTGCGAAGGTAAAGGGCAAAGTTTAACCACTGCCCTGCGGTATGTACCGGTGTTTGTTTTAACGTCGGCAACGCGAATCACTCCGTCTACACCGGGATAAACATTGACTATTATGCCGATGGGCCATTGAAGAGGCGCGATGTTGTCACACTTGATGATTACGACAGTGCCTGTAGTTACCGGATTGGCGCTCGTGTTCCATTTTTGACGAGATTGTAAAGTATTTAGGTACTCCATACGCCAACGATTCCAGAAAGTCTGGACGAGATGATCCACGAGATATATCTATATATATATATATATAGATATATATATATATATTTTTATCCTTTGCTGTCCTCTTACGAATTCTATTAATTCTGAGCTTGACGGAAAGCTTTCATTGTCTCGAATAGAAGATTCGAAAGCTTTTACTGTCTCTATATCAAGGCGTTTAAGACCCAGATGTAGCAACATAAATTCTGCGAGATCCTTGATTTGCAACTGTTTCAGCGCGGCAATGTTTGTCGCATACGTATCTGCAAAATTTTCTAAGGAAGCGGGAGTGACCGAGTTAACCACAGGCATTTTCAATAACCGGTCAAAGTATGATTCTGCGAGTACGCGATGATCGTTATATTTATTACATAAAGCGTTCCAGATCACCTGGTAATTTGTACCAGTGGGTGTGATCGTCTTACAAATAGTCAATGCCTTTCCCGTTAACTTGGACATGAGATATTGCATCTTTTCAGTGTTGTCTAATGAACTATTTAAATGAATAACGGAGACATAGGTTTCATAAAACAGAGGCCAATTTTCCAAATTTCCGTCAAAACATGCAATTTCTAAAGGCGGTAATTTGATTTGACGGTGCGGTTTCTCTACTGAATTTGACAGCATGCTTGACTCGGTAAATTTAATGACACCGTACATTTCCTCAAATGCGTTCAGTTGAGCGTACTCGGCGACCGCTTGAGGATTGATCTCAAGTTCACAATCGATCTTTTCGTCTAGAATGGTGATAAACTCCGAACGGATTCTCTCTACGGTGCCAGCGCCCGATAAAAATGCTTGACGATTTGTAGCGCTATCGGAAGATTTCTTAATTTTGTCAAAGACTGACTGTAATGTCGCAAAACTTGAAGCTAGTTTGGCATTTAAACGTTTTAAACGTCTGTCATCCCGTGACGACGAACCAGACGGTGCGGTAGCCATTTTCTTGTTCCGATTATTTATTAAATGTAACAAGAATACAGACCAAGAATGTGCTTATAATATTTATAATAAAATAATTTAATTAATATTCAATTTGCGCGCAGTACTCAGTGGGGTTATCTTTGACCCCGACAACCGTGAGGGGTTAACAACACTGAATTAAATTTAAAATTAATGTTTGCGGAATAACAAATTTATTATTTCAATTGATCTATCCAGTACTGGGAGTAGATTAAACAAAATAACATATTATTAGTAAAGACACGAGGTCTATGAACAATATACAATGCGGGTAGAAAAAATTTAAATTGCGGGTGAGCGTAATACACTCTGAAAGTTTATAAGAGATATTGAAATAAGAGTTATATATATCCGGCTCGAAGGACCATGAATGATGCGTGTTTTGTGTAGTTTTTTAAAAGAAGGACCTTGAAATGTGTATGTTCTGTGTTTGAACCACTGCACAAGTAGAAGGTAAGCACACAAGGAAAAGGAGAGAATTACTCACTGCGGGACTTGTACTTTCTTCTCTGCGGCGGTCAATAGCGAAAAAATGCGGATGCGATAAATAATGTTGATGTTCACAGGTTGATGGTCGATTATGGACTGATGTGGGTAACAGGAAAAAGTGACAGGTTTATAAGGAAGGGTAGGAAGGAAATGTGACAATACTAGCTACAAGTACAGCAGTTCATGTATGTGTATAGTTTTGTATAGATGTATGTATGTAAGTGTAGCTGTGTAAATGCCCAACCAGGTTACAACGAGTATATTCACTCTAGGTTAGCTGAAATCACTTCAGTCCTGCCAGAGATTCAATGAGAGAGAAGCTAAATTGGATTCCAATAAAAAAGACACATAATTACAGAACCAGAAATAGAGTTAGATTGCAACATATGAAAAAATCAACATCAAAGAACCGTCTAATATACAGAGTGTTAAGCATCGTACTTGAGTTACTTTAGCCAGTGATTCCTGATATTATTTAGAGTTAAAAACGTGAATGAAATTTTAGTCTACGGTGACTTTTTAGATGTCTTTTTTTTTTTAAAACTTTTTCTTCAAAATCAAAGAAAAAAAAATTCTTCCACATGTCGTCACTGGTCTCTAAACCAACTAACCAACCAACCCCTCACCCCGCCCCTAACTTCCCAATACCTACTAATTTTATGTTTTTGTAAAAAAAAAACTTCAAAAATGTCACCGGAGACCAAAATTTTATTTACATTATTTACTTTAAATAATGTCAGGAATCACTTGTTAAAGTAACTCAAGTACGATGCTTATCACCCTGTATAGAGGACTAACGATGTTTGATAAAATGCCCGAAAGTCTGAAGAATTAATGTATTTAAAAAAAGTTATGCTTACTGTAAAAATATTTTAATTTATAAAATAAAATATTAACATGTACAAATTAGTTTATATTCTAACGTTGTCTAACTCAATAAAGATA
Source organism: Limnephilus auricula (assembly GCA_951813805.1). NCBI lineage: Eukaryota > Metazoa > Arthropoda > Insecta > Trichoptera > Limnephilidae > Limnephilus > Limnephilus auricula. The sequence goes on along the minus strand of OX638388.1, from coordinate 46,027,781 downwards.
ATAATGACATTATTAGATTCTCCGGAAAATGTTATTCTTTCCTTTTACCCAATACGTGTGTAAGTGGGCTTCAGCGTTTTGTAGGAAAACCTTTAAAACCGTTATACTAAGGCCAGCTGACTGTGATTGACGTTAATTATAATCCTTGCTGTCAGGACATGCTTCATATAACTTGAATGGGATATTGAAAAACGTGGGCTTTTAAGATCGCTCCGAGTAAGATGTCTTGAAATCGATAGGGGTAGTTCCGTAATATAACGCATACAATATATGATCTGCTATCATAGCTCTAGTAACTTACTTATATCATAACATACGATCTATAATAGAGGTTCTTAATTTATGGGGAGAAGTTTGTAAAACGAATATACAAATTAATGAATTATTTATTTCAATTTACTATAAAATAACACGAAATTTGAAAAATGTATAAAGAATAAATGATGGTTTATAAAAGCAATGCAAAACAGAGATAAACATCAGATAGTAGAAGTGAAAAGTCAAGTCAAGACTTCAAGCTGGAATTCAAAATAGTTGTAAAATATCTTCAATTGTTTAGTGACCGACAAAAATCATTTACTAAGCCCCATTCATTCAAAATATAAACCACTGTAATGTAAGTAATAGTTAAGTGGCTATACTAAATGTTAAAATGCTTTAATTATCATTATGGAGTAAAATATGCGAGTCTGGGACGTGTAAATAGTCCCAGATCTCTCTGGGCGTATTACCCAAAAATTTATGTTTGTGAATTTAATTTGCGCGAACAATATATGTCACAGAAGATGGCTGCCTACAATTTCTATTGAAAAAACAGAAACACTAGCCTTTGATTGTCTGGTCCTCTGCTGGTGTAGGAGGCCTCCCTTTTTATTCCAAAATTGAGGTACAGAATATCAGCCCAATTCTTGATATTATTGATCAGCAAATGTTTACATTACAACCATTACACTTCCAACATTGTCAACCATTACACTTCGGAAATGAGTCCACAATCCAAAAAGCATGTGTGCTCAAAATCCAGCAAAAATCGTTAAAATGCTGATTGCTAAAAGGACGCCGATTTTATGATAGAATGTATTTAATTAAGGAGATTTATTATTCAAACAGTTAATTAATAGTTAGTTAGTTAATTTTTTAATATTCACAGTCACAGAGCGATGTTATCAGAAAGTTTGGAAACATGGAGTGTGAGTTTAGTATGCAGGAACAACTATGCTATTACAAACATCACTAGAGACAAGAATGGTGGTTCATTTCAAGACCGTAACGTGTCGTTTGAAAACGCGGTCGAACGAGAATGAGTCTCGATGTGGTTAATGGATAAATATTGCCAGTATTTAAAATTAAGTTACGAGTAGCTCCTACAGTTTATCACTAGCACTAATAAAATTGTAACTATTTCGTGTACCCAATGTAAAAGCCGTATAGAATAGTGAAATAAATAAATAAAATAAATCGTTAGGGTTTAGAAATTGACCGAACGAATATATTTTTTAAGACCTCTGTGGTAAAGCTGTAACATCTCTGGTTTTGGATCTAGTTTTCACAGGTTCAAATCCTGACATGGAAGATTGCCCAAAAGAAAAAAATACATAGTTTGAATAAAATAAACTTACGTTTTCTATGTTTCAAAATGGATATTAAAGCAATTTCGTTCAACTACAACACTCTTTTAAATGATGCGATATGTCAGACAGAAGAATTTTTACTGACTTGGTAATTTTAAATAAAATTTTAAATTATGTATTGGATAGTACAGAACTGCATGCGTTGATAAGCTTTCGGATTCCAAAACGTAATTCTGGAAGTATTTCAGCCCAGAAATTCAGGGACTAACTACTATATGTATTCTTCTTTGTCTACAATTCTAATGAAACGAAAAAATTATATGTTAATGGACATCTTCAATTTATCAAAACAAAACAGTTACTGAGACAATTCAGTTATGTGTAAAAAATGCTGTAAAATTTTTACTGTTCATAAATTTGTAAAAGCCCCTAAGAAGGGCGTTAAAAATTAATAATTAATTTGAAATTTAAAAACATAATAATATTGAGATGAAAAAAGTATAACTAAATCTGCGTTTGGGACGCTTACTACTTCTCATTTGAGAGTAGAATAATACATTTGCAAAATGTACATAATGACATGTAAATAAAAATGTATACTCGTATGTATGGGAGAGTAGAGGATTTATTATCTAGTATGCCTGCGGTGCCAATTAATTATTTATCTTCTAATCAAGATCTCAATCTAGGTTATAAAATGGATTACGATACAAAAAGTTAAGGGGCCACCGATCTACATGTATACTTATGACAATATTGATATTGACTCTACAGATATTAATGATATTATATTTGTCGAAGCTACGAGAGGATGTTTACAAAAATAAAATAATACGTGTTTATTTTGCATGGCTTTAGGCTTGATGATTTTTCGTTGATGCGAAATAATTTGAAGTTGATATTTCCGCCAAAGGTCTCGTAAAATAAGGAAAATAATAATTTTTTAAAGTACTTAGCTTACTGGTGAGTTAAAACGTAGATATTGCTTTTTCTATTCGCGATTTCTTTGGCCTGATATCTCATGACTCATGTCAAAACGAACCCTTAATCAAGGGTGTCTTAGTTCTACTACCCCTGGTAGTCTGCGTGGATTAAAAAAAGAACACCACACAAGAGTCCCAATTGCTCCCAACAGCCTGGAGCCATTGTGACTATTGCATCGCTAATTGGGATATGTTATGAGGCTGAAGGTAGTGGGGAAGGTAAGGAGATAGGAAAGGGAATGTGAGGAAATATCTAAATATATAGATCTGATCACCAAACACGGCTAAAGCCATTTCAAGCAACGTTTCCATTCTGAATGGTGGTCATCCACCAGGGCGGTACTAAGAGTATCTACGAATAATTTATTTTGTAATAATAAATTGATAAACATTACAAATTAATCCGATCAGTGGCTAAGTTGGCATCGCATCTGGGTCCCACCCAGGAGTCCCGTGTTCAACTCCTCGGCTGGCTAAGTCCTCCATAACAATATAAGCAACATTTTCCGCTTACGTGGTGGTAGTAGAAGAATTTCAAACATTGTCAGGTTATTCGTAACCCAGAAATGTTTGTCTTTCTTTAAAAAAAAATCAAATAAATTTTAGTGCGCACACCGGGATTTTAACTTGTGATCTCCGGATTTGTAGCCGAGAATCGCAACCACTCAACTACGGAGGTCATAAAAAAAAATAATATATATGTAAGTATTCGAAAAAAGAAATATAAAGTTTGAAAAATAAATTTTTCAAATATTGGGAACAAAGATGACTTATTGCTAAATAAAAATTGAGTTGGGAAATTAACAATCAGTAGCTGAGTTGGCATCGCTTTTGAGTCTCACCATGGCTTTGGGAGTTCAATTCTTCGGCTGGCTAAGTCCTCCATCACGAGACAAGCAGCATTTTCCGTTTACTGTGATGGAAGTAGGAGATTTTCAAATATTGTCAGGTTAATCGTAAAATAAAAAATTACCTATGCCCGCAATATTTGCAAAAATTCGTAGACTAATAAATTTTCAATTCTGCCCCTCTATCTAAAATATTGCAATAAATTATTTCTAGAACAAAGGGTCCTTATCAGCCATGGGCTTTTTAAAGTGATTTATTTTTTATTAGTTTTCACCATGTCTAGAATTTATTAGTTTTCACCATGAATTAAAATACATGCTTACTACTTTAATCTGATGAGGAATATAAGCACTTACATTCTCGGAATGAGATATTCTTAAGACGCTGTTATAACCAAAAGGCTACAGATATTAATTTGGATTTATTACAAGTAATTTTTCACTTCCTTCCTCACAAAGATTTTGTTTTTCATTAATGAAGACAATATTAGCGAAACTTGATCGAAAATCTGAAACAGAAAATTCAGAAAAAGATACGGTCTTTAATTAAAAACGGAACTTGTCACAAAGTTAAGAATTCTCCTGAATAATAAAAAAATCTTTGATTCTGAAAACTTGACGTTCGAAAATTTTATGGAACGCCAATGACGGACACGCTTCGAAGAGATTTTAAAAATATACAATAAAAATATGTAAATTTGATTTAGACCACTTTAAAGGTTAGTTTTAATATTCTCCTTAAGAAGGAAGAGTTCTTCCGGAACCGGTAGAGTTTAATTAAAATTTAAAGTGGTGTAAAACAAATTTATAAATTTTTATTGTAAATTATGGTGAGCCACAAAGTTAATGCTTATTACGAAAATAAAACTAACTTGTCAAATTGTATTATACTTACTGTTTTGTCTCTAAGTAGAGAACCATTAATAGACTAGACAAAGTAGGTATCTACTTAAAATTTAACGAAAAATGTATTTTTGAATTAAACTTATTTCCATCGCAATTTTTATATAAAAAGTGTTCAGAACTAATTCAGAGTTGTTGAGAACAAATATAAGCGTTGATGTGGAAATTTGAACCTTTTAGTACCTAATTAAAATCTAGCTCCGCCCGGGAGACTCAAGGTAACAAATAACCTACAAGCGAGGATAAAGGGTCATCTAATATCAAAATCGATCGTCCAGTTTATTAGTCAGACATCTCGAAATACTAAGTTTTGAGATAATGAGTAAATCAATATTGGAATGCTGGCCATAAATCAAATATTCTTTACACGTGTCCGTGTTTTACATATTAAATAACGGTCCGGTATCAGTACGATCTTTTGAAATATCCTAGTATTCCACTGCAAGTTTTTCTGCAATATAATTGCTTTGGTGGTGTTTATGAGTAATCTGAGTATTGTACCAGATATAGGGTACACTTTTACATATAACTGCATACTCAATTCAAATTTCGATTTTTCGGACATACTGACTAAATAAACTTGACGATCGAAATATAGAAAAATACAAAAGAATTTAAAAGCTTTTTTCGTTTTTAACACAATTGGTCTGGAACTTTATTTAAAAACATATAATAATACTAGCTGACCCGCCCACGCATTGCTGCGGCTAAAGAAACACAACGTCATCTACTTGAAGGTTACCTAACCTAGATAACCAAGTGTTGTGTCAATAAATTAATTCACACCGCCATCTGTCAGAAATATATGGAACTTACCAATAATTTAAAATTATTGTCCCATAAAAAAACATTTAATTCGCAATAATATATATTGAGGTCAATAATCGAAATAAAAACGAAACGAAAAAAAATTGAACTAAATTACACACAGTAAGCCAAATTTAATTACAATCGGTTAAGTTGTTTCGGCGTTTACCTTGGACGAACATTGTGACGCGAGATTTTTGTATAGAAGAGGTTGTGCCTTTCTGATATCATAACAATTTCTTTAGTTTGTAATTTTCCAGGAGGCCCTGAAGAAGTAAAAAATTACTCAGGGCCTATGTCATATTTGTGAATGCTGTGTGGACGGTCTTTTTATAGAAAGGAAGGAGAGGACGTTCCGAGAAGGAAACAGATATGAGGGTTGGTAGTATTGGTGACCGGACGACTCAGAATCGTGAAACTTCAACACCTCCTTTGAAAATTCATTAAAAGTGATGAAAACAAACGTATGAAAAATTGGTTAAATAGATTACGTGACTTTTTAAAGGGGTGTTGATATTGCATGATTCTGAGTTGCCATGGAACCGGTAGGAATCTGGGGTTCAATGTGTCCAGGAGTAACGGACGTATGAATCGATTCCTCCCACTGCGGTGCAAGGCGGTGTTCCGAGAGAGTCCTGCTGGAGAGGTCAAGTAGTCTCCCTCCATAGGTTCCAAACCACGCCCCATGAACCCGGGCACCCCTGCTAAGTCACCAAACTGGCAATCTACGATAGGGGTGTTGGTTATCCAATAAAAGGTTCCCGGGGCGGCGATAGCTATATCCGCTTCCCAAATTGGTAAAATATATTAAGAGGCTAGACTTTGAACGACACGCGGAACACCCGCGTCTGTCATTCTGTCCCGCTCACAATAAGCTCACGCACACTTACAATACATGCGAATGCGAAATGTGCGAATGAGACAACGCTCAAATTTACCTACAGAAATTGCTCGAATAGGGGTTTATGGAGAATACACTTTTCTACACCGCAACTTTCACGAAATTGAAATTAAAAAAAAATATATTTTTTAGAAAGAAGAAGCTACGTCGGTAGCTTTTTATAATTTTATAATTCTTTATGAGAGTTGAGTTAGCAGCACTTTTTCCTTAAATAATATTTTTTGATAAATCGTACATGTTTGACAGTGAATGTTTACGGTAATATGAAACGCATCGAAAATTCGAAAACATACCGACATAGTTTTCACCCTCTAGAAGGCAGTATAAAAAAATATATATTCATTTTGTGCAATTTTTGATGTAGAAAAGTGTTGTCCTTTTTGTATGTGCCGAAAAGCGAAGTCTATCGTCTTAAGAGGACACGAGACTTTTTAGACTCATTCGTCTATAGAAAGTATTCTATCTTTAAATTGATGTAGTAGACATGTTGGACTGTTTGACAAATTGCATCGTTAGTAGGCACAACCTGCTGCCGAATCATTAGCGATTTGTAGCAAATATTAATATTATTAATTAATTAAACAAATTGCAAAGGATTCGGCCGCCGGTTGTGCCTACTTACGATGCAATTTCTCAAACAGTCCGACATGTCGGGCCGTTCGCAGCATCTTTAGTAGAGCGCTTTAGACAAAAATTGTGTGTCTCACACGTGTTGTATGAAAACTAAAGAATATACTCAATATACTAGAACTCTAGAACTATGACGTCACGCAGGATCTCTCTCTGGGTCTACTATTATAGGTCATAAAATCCTTTGTCCAAATGTGATATCATAACATTTTAAAGGCCTCCATGGTCGAGGGGTATGGCTCTCGACTAGCGATCGCGGAGGTAGCGGGTTTGAATCCCGGCGTGCGCAAGCAAATTTTATTTGAATGATTTGTGTAGTTTCACAATTTAATCTTATAATCTTATAAAGATATATTTGCGGCATGTTCCAAAGTGGAGCATCGCTCTAGTGTAAGACCACCATTCAAAATTGAAACGGCGTTGCTTCAAATGGCTTTAGCCGTGTTTGATGGCTAGATATGAAGAGCCAGTAACTTCCTCACTTTCCTCTTCCGCATCTCTCTCTCCTCCCCACTACCTTCAGCCTCACAACATACCCCAATTGGGGATGCCATGGACCTGCTGGCTCCAGACGGTTGGGAGCAGTTTGGACTCTTGTGCGGTATTCACATTAAAAATCCCAATAAAATTACCCGTTTTTTTTACTTTGCTTTGCTTTTCACATTTCTTGGCCCTGTAAGACATCGTAATATTTTTTTTTAAACTAATTGTGAATACATATTTACGAGTTTTGACGTTTCTGAGATCATCATCATGACGACGATCCATTACGTCACTCAAGTTGAGTGACACCAGTGCCAGTGACACTCAATATCATAAATTACAGCAGAGATCAGCGACAATAATTGATATCTGACGACTTCCTCACCTTAACCGGGATAGCGACAAGCAGGGCTGGCAGTGCGGGGTGACCGGTGCCGGGTGACCGGTGCCTGGTAACCGGTGCCGGGTAACCGGTGACCACGATCGTTAACGAGCAGCCGCAGAGGCCTTTACCAAATCGGCAGTGACAAGTCACCGTTCAGCAATGACTGGCGTTGATTGTGGCTAGGTGCAATTAGAGAACTCCGGCATACCAGGGGCGTAGCGCCATCTCATTTGTTCAGACAACAACTATGTCATAAAAATGGAATAGGTATCAGATTGGATAACTTGAAAACACTAGAGATAAAGAAAGCCAATAACAAAAATGACACAGTAATTAACCACCAAATAAATCTGGAGCTCAGCCCATTTTTTTTAAACCACTGTGAAAGCAGAATATATTATTTACATATAACACGTGTTACTAAACTGGTAGATTTTAGGACAGTATTATACTGCCCTTAAGAAGCTAATATTGTATTGAAACACGGTCTTCAATGAGTATATAAAAAAATAATAATGGTGTTTACTAAATTATTGTTTAATTTTAAATTATTTTGTCACATCGCAAAGTATCTGCTTCATTTGAATAAAAACAAGCAAAGAAACAAACTCTTGAGGTAAGTTGGTTTAATAAACTAAAAACCATTCTTACTGCAAACAGGTAACTAAATATACTTTTCGCTTCGGAAACTCATAAGAAACACAACATTAAACACATAACCTGGGGTTGACGAGGAAAGCGGATACTTTCCACTGCTGCTGGATGAAGGTCTTTCTCAGCAGCCACCTCTGTTGTCGGTTGGAAGGTATTACATTTACATACAGGTGTATTCACATTTTTCCTTAATAGGGATTCCTGTCCCGAGTAAGACTGTTGGTAGTTGTGTTAGTGCTACATCACGATTTCCCCATCTTCATGTATGTTGAAATTGTCTATTGATTTCATCATCTTCATGTTTCTTGACAATGTCTATTGATTTTGTCATCTTCATTTTTATTAACATTGGATATTGATTTTCTCATCTTCATGTTTGTTGACACTGTCTATTGAATTCCTTTACTTCATGCTTGTTGACATTGGCAATTGATTTCCTCATATTTAGGTTTGTGACAATATCTACTGATTTCTAAATCCTCATGTTGTTGACATTGGCTATTGATTTCCTCATCTTCATATTTATTGTCATTGGCTATTGATTTCTGCATCTTATGTTTGTTGAAATTGTGTAATGATTTCTCCATCCTCATGATTGTTGACACTGTCTATTGATTTCCTCATACTCATGTTTGTTGATACTGTCTATTGATTTCGTGATCTTCACGTTTGTTGCCTTGTCTATTGATTTCCTCATCTTAATTTTGGTTGAATATATTGCGTTACTAATATATGTAATCCTTAAGATATTGTTCGCTTTTGAAAATCACTTGCGAAACTATTCGACGAAAATTTCGATAAAGCTCCCCCATTTACGAATATTTAATGACCAAGAAAAATGCAATCGCTAACTTGGTCACACTCTTTCCTCTATGGTCCTGCTTCACGAAGTTAACGATATTATCTCCTGGGTGAGTTAAACTAGCCACACGAAACAAATAAAAAAAATTGAATTTTATGTCCTGAGGAAGAGAACATCGTTCTCGAAACACGTCGGTTTGTTAAAATAAATATTATCGTGGTAAAAACAAAGTGTTTTAATTTGTCACTAGCTTTTGCCTGTTGCATGGCAACTAATTGGTTAAAGCACTAAGCGATTTGACATTTGAATGTGGATGAAGCAAGAAGTGTGTGTGTCAACATTTTTTAAAAATGATTATATTTGAAAAAAAAATCGATGTTTGAATGTGAATGAAGCAAGGATTGTGAGAACTACTCAAAGGGTCCTGTGAGTATATCGCTCAACTTTGGACACCCGCTACTTAGCCACTTTGGTCGCCCTGGTTAAGGCGTTCAGTATGGGCCTTTTCTCGCAAAAAGGGCCTAGAAGTTTACGGTTAAATTTTTTCACTAATAAATTGTTTCTAAATTATATGATATGCACTCACTTTTCTAATAACTCCCGTTACACCTATTTAAATTTTTTGTAAAAATTTGATAACGCCAAAGCTCTGCATTATATAAAGAAAACTTCGCGGGCTTGCGCACAATAACTCACCAAAGTTTTAACACAATCGGATGAATATTATTGTAGATAATTTCATTACGCTAGAGCTCATTATTATATTTTAAAACCATTTCGAGCATGCACACATCATATCCCCAAAGTTTCATCGCAATCGGATGAATAGTATTGGAAATAATTTCATAATGCCAGAGCTTATTCTTATATATAGAAACCATCCCGAGCATGCCAACATCGAATTCCCAAAGTTTCATCTCAATCGGATGAAAAGTAAAAGTAATAATTTCATTACGCCAGAGCTTACTTTTATGCATAAAAACCATCCCAGGCATTCACACATCAAATCTCCAAAGTTTCATCTCAATCGGGCGAATAGTATATGAAATAATTTGATAACGCCGGAGCTTACTACTACGCATAGAAACCATCCCGGACATGCACACATTAAATCTCCAAAGTTTCATCTCAATCGGATGAATAGTATAGGAAATAATTTCATAAAGCTAGAGCTTACTATTATGCGTAGAAACCAACCCGGGCTTGCATACATCAAATCCCAAAAGTTTTGTCGCAATCAAATGAATAGTATTGGAAAAAATTTCATAACGCCAGAGCTTACTTTTTTATGTAGAAACCATCCCCAGTATGCCAACATCGAATTCCCAAAGTTTCATCTCAATTGGATGAAAATTAAAGAAAATATTTTCATAACGCCAGAGCTTACTTTTATGCATAAAAACCATCCCAGGCATGCACACATCAAATCTCCAAAGTTTCATCTCGATCGGGTGAATAGTATATAAAATAATTTCATAAAGCCAGAGCTTACTATTATGCGTAGAAACCAACCCGGGCAAGCACACATCAAATCCCAAAAGTTTTGTCGCCATCAGATGAACAGTATTGGAAAAAAACCTACCTAACCCTCAAACAAAAAATATTTGTTCAACAAAAAACCATCTTATCAAACTCAATTTTACTGCAGCAAAAAAATTACACAAAGAAATTCTTTAACAATATCCGGCTACCCGTGCACACGTATAATTATTTTTATTTTAAAATTGAATAATGTCCAAAGTAAACGAACGAATCCTGACCGATCTATTTTTCGATTTATATGCATATAAAAAATCTGTAGCACTGCATCGAACCCACCTAATTTATAAAAAGTACCTTCATACATACCTACCTACCCAGAGTACCTGTTCAGTACTTAGTTCCTACCTACCTGCATATCTACCTACCCCCGTGTACACCTACATTTTTTTGGAAATATCCATCTTTGGTTACTTTTTTTTATTTTATATCATATTTTTTTTGTGATTTAAAGGAAAGAAGTTCTTACTTAGAGTAAATATCGATATTTGAATTCAATGCAATCCGCATGCCTACTGAACTCCCTGATTGGACAGTCGAAATGAACGACAGGGTCCGGCAAAATTTCCTCACTCATTATTACAAAAACCAATCGATTAAAAAAATGATTTTTTTTTTAAATCGACTCTTTAATATTTTTTTATGGAAATGACATCTTTCAAGTATCCACCTTTTGATGTCACGGACGCCATAACTCTTTTCGTAATCAATAATTATTAATAACGATAAATGTATAGAAAATTAGAAAAAAAACTTTGCATCTTATTTAGATAAATTTTAATGCGCCGCAAAAACGTTGGTCGCAAACGCAAGACAATATTTTCTAAACAAAAAAAATTAAGGAAAAAATCATGAGTTTTAATAAAAAAATTAATCAGTATATTTCGAGCGGAATTTTTTTTACCACCCTGTTTCTGAATTTGAATTAAAAGACCGACAAACTGCAATCGGCATTTTTCCAGAAGAAACGCATTTAGTACCTACCATCTTTGGTGATTTCTCTTAATTTCAAACCATTTATTTGTAATTCGATGGAGCAAAGTAGGTACCTACCCAGTGATTATTATTATACCAATCCACCTGACCAGTAATATTTTTAAATCTTGTATAATTTGTTAGCGGATTTTTCATGGATTTTTTTGTAAAATGTCAAATTTTTAGCTCGATATTGTGGAATATTTTCAATGGAATGCCACTAAAAAAACGGTTGAATAAGTTTTCGAAACCTTTTGCCATTGAATATATCAAAAAACATTTACGCCAGAGGCCGTCATTTTGACGCAATTTCGTTTGCAAATGAAGGATTCTCAAATACGCCAAAGCTCAATTTTTTTAAAGGCTAAAGTCTAATTTTTTGTTCAGGCCCTAGCACGCTTGCTCTATAACGATCGGTAGGATAACTATCGGTAACTTCTCATCGTTCCCTAGGACAACTGCACATCGCTAACGAACAAACAACAGTTGATGTCGAATATGTTAAGGACACTTAGTCATTGTGAACTGTCACTTATTCGTTGGCGATCTGTAGTCATGCTAGGGAACGATGAGAAGTTACCGATAGTTATCCTATCGATCGTTATAGAGCGAGCGTGCTAGGGACTCTGACCTACCGCAAAAGCCGTGAGGATCTTACGCTAAAAAAATTCGCTGGGTGGGTAGGCCAACGCCTCTGCAATAGGTCATTTCAAGTGGTTCGCTATGTTTGTTGATTTAGAAGTGGTGCCTGGGTTCATGAGGTTTGTTCTGGTCTTGGCGGTGGATTCGTCTGCCCACCAATTTCGTGGCAGACCAGATCGGAAGAGACTGGTTTAGGGAGACTTTTTGGGTTCTTCAGCAAAGCTCTCTCGGAACATCACCTTGCACCGCAGTGTGAGGGATAAAATCATTCGTCCGTCACTCCACACACTGATCCCCAGATTCCTACCCACCCCTCATAACTTTTTCCTTACCAGAACATCATCTCCTTACCTTCCTAAAAAGAACCCTTCACACAGCATCCCCAAAGATGACATAGGCCCTGAGAGGAATTATTTTCGTCCGTCACTCCACACACTGATCCCCAGATTCCTACCCACCCCTCATAACTTTTTCCTTACCAGAACATCATCTCCTTACTTTCCTAAAAATAACCCTTCACACAGCATCCCCAAAGATGACATAGGCCCTGAGAGGAATTATTTTCTTCAAGGCCTCCTGTGTAGAGCTATTATAAAAATTAAATGAACTTCTCTTTTCCCGGTAGATTTTCCTAATTTTGTTTTAAATTAGTCGAGTAAGATCCATAGTTTATGCATAAACATTCACACGAAAAAGCCCGCCCTTAGGATTGTGTGTATTGGTGCATATAACGATGCAAAACGTCACTGAGATACATCTTTTTGCCAACCTGAATATATTTAGATATTCTTAAATCGACTCAGATTAACCGGTTATAAAGGGTTTGGTCATCCAACAAATGATTCACGGGGTGGCAGTACCAATGCACACCACCCACGCCGAATGATATTATAATAACACTATTGTGCACTATTTAAAGAAGTACCTACACCATTAGGCAAAAAAAATGGATTATCCTGAGTTATTTAAACAGTTTTATTCATCATGTTAAATTCTCAATATTTGAAAAATAACGTTCCCACCCAAGTAGGTACCTACCCACTGGTAAATTATTTTCTATGATCTCGGCAGCCTGAACCGTTCGAATTTTATTTGTCTTTACAAAAGTACCAACCCAGCAATTAAAATCAACGTTATGTAGCTGGCCGGTAACGTTTAACCTGTTTTTATTTTGCATTTCTTCATAAACGTCAGAATTTTTTCAACTTTTGAAGATGTATCCTGAAATAATTTACATGAAATGTGGTAAATGTAATGTATTATTGGAGTTCGGAAATCTATGGTTTTCAAAATTATAGAAAAACATCTTATCCACATATGCTATTTTTGACGTAATATTGATACACATGAGACTCGTCGAAATGTCAAATTAACATGCGAGACGCCATAGAATAATTTTCAAAAATGCCCCAACATTTCAGTACTTTGAAGGTCTGACGATAATTTTTTCCTTAATAAAGCATTTTTTTACTGGCTACGAACATTTTAACAGTTTTTAACTCGGAATTTTTTTCGTAAACGTCAGAAATTACCGACGTTTGAAAACGAATCCTGACAAAATTTCCATGAAAAGTCATAAATATAATATATTATTTATGTTCCAAAACCTGTCGTAGTCGAAATAATACAAAAACATCTAAGCCAGGTATCTTTTTTAAGTCGCAATTTTGATTTACCTCGAGGCTCGTCGGAATGTAAAGTTTTGAGGTGAGACGCCTTATATTTAAAAAAATATACACTTTACGATTTTAGTACTGAGGCTCTTTCACAAATTTTTCGTGAAGGTCTGACGATAAATTTTTCCTTTTTTGATGGGCGAACCTGGCGGCTGGAAATACAACTTTGAATTTCTTCGTCGAATAATGAGCGCTTCTAGTTTTCGCCGCTAGGTTTTCATACATCAGTTTTATTAGCAGTTTATTTTTTTTGCATCAGTTTTTTTATATGAAAATTTGCAATTGGTAAAATTCTGGCTGAATTTTTCCCATACAAATCAGGTCTGAAAAAATCGTATGTATTTTTATCCACGGTCGATGTCTCGCGAAAATCAGCTTTGAGGTCGGTTAAACTTGAGGGGCAGAGTGGTCGTTTTTCGCAAGACTGCGATTGACTTAAAATCTGGTGGTTACGAGCATTAATATATAACTAGCTTTTGCCCGTTGCAAGGCAACTAATTGGTTAAAGCACTAAGCGATTTGACGTTTGAATGTGGATGAAGCAAGAAGTGTGTGTGTCTACATTTTTTAAAAATTAAATATTTGAAAAAAAAAATCGATGTTTGAATGTGGATGAAGCAAGGATTGTGAGAACTACTCAAAGGGTCCTGTGAGTTAATCGCTCAATTTTGTACACCCGCTACTTAGCCACTTTGGTCGCCCTGGTTAAGGCGTTCAGTATGGGCCTTTTCTCGCAAAAAGGGGCCTAGAAGTTTACGGCTCAATTTTTTCACTAATAAATTGTTTCTAAATTATATGATATGCACTCACTTTTCTAATAACTCCCGTTACACCTATTTAAATTTTTTGTACAAATTTGATAACGCCAAAGCTCTGCATTATATAAAGAAAACTTCGCGGGCTTGCGCACAATAACTCACCAAAGTTTCATCGCAATCGGATGAATATTATTGTACATAATTTCATTACGCTAGAGCTCATTATTATATTTTAAAACCATTTCGAGCATGCACACATCATATCCCCAAAGTTTCATCGCAATCGGATGAATAGTATTGGAAATAATTTCATAATGCCAGAGCTTATTCTTATATATAGAAACCATCCCTAGCATGCCAACATCGAATTCCCAAAGTTTCATCTCAATCGGATGAAAAGTAAAGGAAATAATTTCATTACGCCAGAGCTTACTTTTATGCATAAAAACCATCCCAGGCATGTACACATCAAATCTCCAAAGTTTCATCTCAATCGGGTGAATAGTATACGAAATAATTTGATAACGCCAGAGCTTACTATTACGCATTGAAACCATCCCGGACATGCACACATCAAATCCCCAAAGTTTCATCGCAATCGGATGAATAGTATAGGAAATAATTTCATAAAGCCAGAGCTTACTATTATGCGTAGAAACCAACCCGGGCATGCACACATCAAATCCCAAAAGTTTTGTCGCAATCAGATGAATAGTATTGGAAAAAATTTCATAACGCCAGAGCTTACTCTTTTACATAGAAACCATCCCGAGCATGCCAACATCGAATTCCCAAAGTTTCATCTCAATCGGATGGAAAGTATAGGAAATAATTTCATAACGCCAGATCTTACCATTATGCGTAAATAATTTCATAATTCCAGAGCTTACTATTATGCGTAGAAACCAACCCGGGCATGCACACATCAAATCCCAAAAGTTTTGTCGCAATCAAATGAATAGTATTGGAAAAAATTTCATAACGCCAGAGCTTACTCTTTTACATAGAAACCATCCCGAGCATGCCAACATCGAATTCCCAAAGTTTCATCTCAATCGGATGAAAATTAAAGGAAATATTTTCATAACGCCAGAGCTTACTTTTATGCATAAAAACCATCCCAGGCATGCACACATCAAATCTCCAAAGTTTCATCTCGATCGGGTGAATAGTATATAAAATAATTTCATAAAGCCAGAGCTTACTATTATGCGTAGAAACCAACCCGGTTGAGAAGTCACCGATAGTTATCCTATCGATCGTTGTAGAGCGAGCGTGCTAGGGCCCTGACCTACCGCAAAAGCCGTGAGGATCTTGCGCTAAAAAAACTCGCTGGGCGGGTAGGCCAACGCCTCTGCAATAGGTCATTTCAAGAGGTTCGCTATGTTTGGTGATTTAGAAGTGGTGCCTGGGTTCATGAGGTTTGTCCTGGTCTTGGCGGTGGATTCGTCTGCCCACCAATTTCGTGGCAGACCAGATCGGAAGAGACTGGTTTAGGGAGACTTTTTGGCTTCTTCAGCAGAGCTCTCTCGGAACATCACCTTCCACCGCAGTGGTAGGGATAAAATCATTCGTCCCTCACTCCACACACTGATCCCCAGATTCCTACCCACCCCTCATAACTTTTTCCTTACCAGAACATCATCTCCTTACTTTCCTAAAAAGAACCCTTCACACACCATCCCCAAAGATGACATAGGCCCTGAGAGGAATTATTTTCGTCCGTCACTCCACACACTGATCCCCAGATTCCTACCCACCCCTCATAACTTTTTCCTTACCAGAACATCATCTCCTTACTTTCCTAAAAAGAACCCTTCACACAGCATCCCCAAAGATGACATAGGCCCTGAGAGGAATTATTTTCTTCAAGGCCTCCTGTGTAGAGCTAATATAAAAATTAAATAAACTTCTCTTTTCCCGGTAGATTTTCCTAATTTCGTTTTAAATTAGTCGAGTAAGATCCATAGTTTGTGTATAAAAAATGCATAAACATTCACACGAAAAAGCCCGCCCTTAGGATTGTGTGTATTGGTGCATATAACGATGCAAAACGTCACAGAGATACATCTTTTTGCCAACCTGAATATATTTAGATATTCTTAAATCGACTCAGATTAACCGGTTATAAAGGGTTTGGTCATCCAATAAATGATTCACGGGGTGGCAGTAACAATGCACACCACCCACGCCGAATGATATTATAATAACACTATTGTGCACTATTTAAAGAAGTACCTACGCCATTTGGCAAAAAAAAATGGATTATCCTGAGTTATTTAAACAGTTTTATTCATCATGTTAAATTCTTAATATTTGAAAAATAACGTTCCCACCCAAGTAGGTACCTACCCACTGGTAAATTATTTTCTATGATCTCGGCAGCCTGAACCGTTCGAATTTTATTTGTCTTTACAAAAGTACCTACCCAGCAATTAAAATCAACGTTATGTAGCTGGCCGGTAACATTTAACCTGTTTTCATTGTGCATTTCTTCATAAACGTCAGAATTTTTTCAACTTTTGAAGATGTATCCTGAAATAATTTACATGAAATGTGGTAAATGTAATATATTATTGGAGTTCGGAAATCTATGGTTTTCAAAATTATAGAAAAACATCTTATCCACATATCCTATTTTTGACGTAATATTGATATACATGAGACTCGTCGAAATGTTAAATTTACATGCGAGACGCCATAGAATAATTTTCAAAAATGCCCCAACATTTCAGTACTTTGAAGGTCTGACGATAAATTTTTCCTTAATAAAGCATTTTTTTTTACTGGCTACGAACATTTTAACAGTTTTTAACTCGGAATTTTTTTCGTAAACGTCAGAAAGTACCGACGTTTGAAAACGAATCCTGACAAAATTTCCATGAAAAGTCACAAATATAATATATTATTAATGTTCCGAAACCTGTCGTAGTCGCAATAATATAAAAACATCTAAGCCGGGAATCTTTTTTAAGTCGCAATTTTGATTTACCTCGAGGCTCGTCGAAATGTTAAATTTTGAGGTGAGACGCCTTATATTTAAAAAAATATACACCTTACGATTTCAGTACTGACGCTGTTTCACAAATTTGTCGTGAAGGTCTGACGATAAATTTTTCCTTTTTTGACTGGCGAACCTGGCGGCTGGAAATACAACTTTGAATTTCTTCTTCGAATAATGAGCGCTTCTAGTTTTCGCCGCTAGGTTTTAATACATCAGTGTCATTAGTAGTTTTTTTTTTTTTGCATCAGTTTTTTTATATGAAAATTTGCAATTGGTAAAATTCTGGCTGAATTTTTCCCATACAAATCAGGTCTGAAAAAATCGTATGTATTTTCATCCACGGTCGCTGTCTCGCGAAAATCAGCTTTGAGGTCGGTTAAAGTTGAGGGGCAGAATGGTCGTTTTTCGCAAGACTGCAAAACACTTAATCGGTCATCCACGGTCGCTGTCTCGCGAAAATCAGCTCTGAGGTCGGTCAAACTCGAGGGGCAGAGTGGTCGTTTTTCGCGAGACTGCGATTGTCTTAAAATCTGGTGGTCAAGAGCATTAATATTAACTAGCTTTTGCCCGTTGCAAGGCAACTAATTGGTTAAAGCACTAAGCGATTTGACGTTTGAATGTGGATGAAGCAAGAAGTGTGTGTGTCTACATTTTTTAAAAATTAAATATTTGAAAAAAAAAATCGATGTTTGAATGTGGATGAAGCAAGGATTGTGAGAACTACTCAAAGGGTCCTGTGAGTTAATCGCTCAATTTTGTACACCCGCTACTTAGCCACTTTGGTCGCCCTGGTTAAGGCGTTCAGTATGGGCCTTTTCTCGCAAAAAGGGGCCTAGAAGTTTACGGCTCAATTTTTTCACTAATAAATTGTTTCTAAATTGTATGATATGCACTCACTTTTCTAATAACTCCCGTTACACCTATTTAAATTTTTTGTATGAATTTGATAACGCCAAATCTCTGCATTATATAAAGAAAACTTCGCGGGCTTGCGCACAATAACTCACCAAAGTTTCATCGCAATCGGATGAATATTATTGTAGATAATTTCATTACGCTAGAGCTCATTATTATATTTTAAAACCATTTCGAGCATGCACACATCATATCCCCAAAGTTTCATCGCAATCGGATGAATAGTATTGGAAATAATTTCATAATGCCAGAGCTTATTCTTATATATAGAAACCATCCCTAGCATGCCAACATCGAATTCCCAAAGTTTCATCTCAATCGGATGAAAAGTAAAGGAAATAATTTCATTACGCCAGAGCTTACTTTTATGCATAAAAACCATCCCAGGCATGCACACATCAAATCTCCAAAGTTTCATCTCAATCGGGTGAATAGTATATGAAATAATTTGATAACGCCAGAGCTTATTATTACGCATAGAAACCATCCCGGACACGCACACATCAAATCCCCAAAGTTTCATCGCAATCAGATGAATAGTATAGGAAATAATTTCATAGAGCCAGAGCTTACTATTATGCGTAGAAACCAACCCGGGCATGCACACATCAAATACCAAAAGTTTTGTCGCAATCAGATGAAAAGTATTGGAAAAAAAATCATAACGCCAGAGCTTACTCTTTTATGTTCAAACCATCCTGAGTATCCAACATCAAATTCCCAAAGTTTCATCTCAATCGGATGGAAAGTATAGGAAATAATTTCATAACGCCAGATCTTACCATTATGCGTAAATAATTTCATAATTCCAGAGCTTACTATTATGCGTAGAAACCAACCCGGGCATGCACACATCAAAGCTCAAAAGTTTTGTCGCAATCAAATGAATAGTATTGGAAAAAATTTCATAACGCCAGAGCTTACTCTTTTACATAGAAACCATCCCGAGCATGTCAACATCGAATTCCCAAAGTTTCATCTCAATCGGATGAAAATTAAAGGAAATATTTTCATAACGCCAGAGCTTACTTTTATGCATAAAAACCATCCCAGGCATGCACACATCAAATTTCCAAAGTTTCATCTCGATCGGGTGAATAGTATATAAAATAATTTCATAAAGCCAGAGCTTACTATTATGCGTAGAAACCAACCCGGGCATGCACACATCAAATCCCAAAAGTTTTGTCGCCATCAGATGAATAGTATTGGAAAAAAAACCTACCTAACCCTCAAACAAAAAATATTTGTTCAACAAAAAACCATCTTATCAAACTCAATTTTACTGCAGCAAAAAAATTACACAAAGAAATTCTTTAACAATATCCGGCTACCCGTGCACACGTATAATTATTTTTATTTTAAAATTGAATAATGTCCAAAGTAAACGAACGAATCCTGACCGATCTATTTTTCGATTTATATGCATATAAAAAATCTGTAGCACTGCATCGAACCCACCTAATTTATAAAAAGTACCTTCATACATACCTACCTACCCAGAGTACCTGTTCAGTACTTAGTTCCTACCTACCTGCATATCTACCTACCCCCGTGTACACCTACATTTTTTTGGAAATATCCATCTTTGGTTACTTTTTTTTATTTTATATCATATTTTTTTTGTGATTTAATGGAAAGAAGTTCTTACTTAGAGTAAATATCGATATTTGAATTCAATGCAATCCGCATGCCTACTGAACTCCCTGATTGGACAGTCGAAATGAACGACAGGGTCCGGCAAAATTTCCTCACTCATTATTACAAAAACCAATCGATTAAAAAAATGATTTTTTTTTTAAATCGACTCTTTAATATTTTTTTATGGAAATGACATCTTTCAAGTATCCACCTTTTGATGTCACGGACGCCATAACTCTTTTCGTAATCAATAATTATTAATAACGATAAATGTATAGAAAATTAGAAAAAAATCTTTGCATCTTATTTAGATAAATTTTAATGCGCCGCAAAAACGTTGGTCGCAAACGCAAGACAATATTTTCTAAACAAAAAAAATTAAGGAAAAAATCATGAGTTTTAATAAAAAAATTAATCAGTATATTTCGAGCGGAATTTTTTTTACCACCCTGTTTCTGAATTTGAATTAAAAGACCGACAAACTGCAATCGGCATTTTTCCAGAAGAAATGCATTTAGTACCTACCATCTTTGGTGATTTCTCTAAATTTCAAACCATTTATTTGTAATTCGATGGAGCAAAGTAGGTACCTACCCAGTGATTATTATTATACCAATCCACCTGACCAGTAATATTTTTAAATCTTGTATAATTTGTTAGCGGATTTTTCATGGATTTTTTTGTAAAATGTCAAATTTTTAGCTCGATATTGTGGAATATTTTCAATGGAATGCCACTAAAAAAACGGTTGAATAAGTTTTCGAAACCTTTTGCCATTGAATATATCAAAAAACATTTACGCCAGAGGCCGTCATTTTGACGCAATTTCGTTTGCAAATGAAGGATTCTCAAATACGCCAAAGCTCAATTTTTTTAAAGGCTAAAGTCTAATTTTTTGTTCAGGCCCTAGCACGCTTGCTCTATAACGATCGGTAGGATAACTATCGGTAACTTCTCATCGTTCCCTAGGACAACTGCACATCGCTAACGAACAAACAACAGTTGATGTCGAATATGTTAAGGACACTTAGTCATTGTGAACTGTCACTTATTCGTTGGCGATCTGTAGTCATGCTAGGGAACGATGAGAAGTTACCGATAGTTATCCTATCGATCGTTATAGAGCGAGCGTGCTAGGGCCTCTGACCTACCGCAAAAGCCGTGAGGATCTTACGCTAAAAAAATTCGCTGGGTGGGTAGGCCAACGCCTCTGCAATAGGTCATTTCAAGTGGTTCGCTATGTTTGTTGATTTAGAAGTGGTGCCTGGGTTCATGAGGTTTGTTCTGGTCTTGGCGGTGGATTCGTCTGCCCACCAATTTCGTGGCAGACAGATCGGAAGAGACTGGTTTAGGGAGACTTTTTGGGTTCTTCAGCAAAGCTCTCTCGGAACATCACCTTGCACCGCAGTGGGAGGGATAAAATCATTCGTCCGTCACTCCACACACTGATCCCCAGATTCCTACCCACCCCTCATAACTTTTTCCTTACCAGAACATCATCTCCTTACCTTCCTAAAAAGAACCCTTCACACAGCATCCCCAAAGATGACATAGGCCCTGAGAGGAATTATTTTCGTCCGTCACTCCACACACTGATCCCCAGATTCCTACCCACCCCTCATAACTTTTTCCTTACCAGAACATCATCTCCTTACTTTCCTAAAAATAACTCTTTCCACAGCATCCCCAAAGATGACATAGGCCCTGAGAGGAATTATTTTCTTCAAGGCCTCCTGTGTAGAGCTATTATAAAAATTAAATAAACTTCTCTTTTCCCGGTAGATTTTCCTAATTTTGTTTTAAATTAGTCGAGTAAGATCCATAGTTTATGCATAAACATTCACATGAAAAAGCCCGCCCTTAGGATTGTGTGTATTGGTGCATATAACGATGCAAAACGTCACTGAGATACATCTTTTTGCCAACCTGAATATATTTAGATATTCTTAAATCGACTCAGATTAACCGGTTATAAAGGGTTTGGTCATCCAACAAATGATTCACGGGGTGGCAGTACCAATGCACACCACCCACGCCGAATGATATTATAATAACACTGTTGTGCACTATTTAAAGAAGTACCTACACCATTAGGCAAAAAAAATGGATTATCCTGAGTTATTTAAACAGTTTTATTCATCATGTTAAATTCTCAATATTTGAAAAATAACGTTCCCACCCAAGTAGGTACCTACCCACTGCTAAATTATTTTCTATGATCTCGGCAGCCTGAACCGTTCGAATTTTATTTGTCTTTACAAAAGTACCAACCCAGCAATTAAAATCAACGTTATGTAGCTGGCCGGTAACGTTTAACCTGTTTTTATTTTGCATTTCTTCATAAACGTCAGAATTTTTTCAACTTTTGAAGATGTATCCTGAAATAATTTACATGAAATGTGGTAAATGTAATGTATTATTGGAGTTCGGAAATCTATGGTTTTCAAAATTATAGAAAAACATCTTATCCACATATGCTATTTTTGACGTAATATTGATACACATGAGACTCGTCGAAATGTCAAATTAACATGCGAGACGCCATAGAATAATTTTCAAAAATGCCCCAACATTTCAGTACTTTGAAGGTCTGACGATAAATTTTTCCTTAATAAAGCATTTTTTTACTGGCTACGAACATTTTAACAGTTTTTAACTCGGAATTTTTTTCGTAAACGTCAGAAATTACCGACGTTTGAAAACGAATCCTGACAAAATTTCCATGAAAAGTCATAAATATAATATATTATTTATGTTCCAAAACCTGTCGTAGTCGAAATAATACAAAAACATCTAAGCCAGGTATCTTTTTTAAGTCGCAATTTTGATTTACCTCGAGGCTCGTCGGAATGTAAAGTTTTGAGGTGAGACGACTTATATTTAAAAAAATCTACACTTTACGATTTTAGTACTGAGGCTCTTTCACAAATTTTTCGTGAAGGTCTGACGATAAATTTTTCCTTTTTTGATGGGCGAACCTGGCGGCTGGAAATACAACTTTGAATTTCTTCGTCGAATAATGAGCGCTTCTAGTTTTCGCCGCTAGGTTTTCATACATCAGTTTTATTAGCAGTTTATTTTTTTTGCATCAGTTTTTTTATATGAAAATTTGCAATTGGTAAAATTCTGGCTGAATTTTTCCCATACAAATCAGGTCTGAAAAAATCGTATGTATTTTTATCCACGGTCGATGTCTCGCGAAAATCAGCTTTGAGGTCGGTTAAACTTGAGGGGCAGAGTGGTCGTTTTTCGCAAGACTGCGATTGACTTAAAATCTGGTGGTTACGAGCATTAATATATATACTAGCTTTTGCCCGTTGCAAGGCAACTAATTGGTTAAAGCACTAAGCGATTTGACGTTTGAATGTGGATGAAGCAAGAAGTGTGTGTGTCTAAATTTTTAAAAAATTAAATATTTGAAAAAAAAAATCGATGTTTGAATGTGGATGAAGCAAGGATTTTGAGAACTACTCAAAGGGTCTTGTGAGTTAATCGCTCAATTTTGTACACCCGCTACTTAGCCACTTTGGTCGCCCTGGTTAAGGCGTTCAGTATGGGCCTTTTCTCGCAAAAAGGGGCCTAGAAGTTTACGGTTCAATTTTTTCACTAATAAATTGTTTCTAAATTATATGATATGCACTCACTTTTCTAATAACTCCCGTTACACCTATTTAAATTTTTTGTACAAATTTGATAACGCCAAAGCTCTGCATTATATAAAGAAAACTTCGCGGGCTTGCGCACAATAACTCACCAAAGTTTCATCGCAATCGGATGAATATTATTGTAGATAATTTCATTACGCTAGAGCTCATTATTATATTTTAAAACCATTTCGAGCATGCACACATCATATCCCCAAAGTTTCATCGCAATCGGATGAATAGTATTGTAGATAATTTCATTACGCCAGAGCTTACTTTTATGCATAAAAACCATCCCAGGCATGCACACATCAAATCTCCAAAGTTTCATCTCAATCGGGTGAATAGTATATGAAATAATTTGATAACGCCAGAGCTTACTATTACGCATAGAAACCATCCCGGACATGCACACATCAAATCCCCAAAGTTTCATCGCAATCGGATGAATAGTATAGGAAATAATTTCAAAAAGCCAGAGCTTACTATTATATGTAGAAACCAACCCGGGCATGCACACATCAAATCCCAAAAGTTTTGTCGCAATCAAATGAATAGTATTGGAAAAAATTTCATAACGCCAGAGCTTACTCTTTTACATAGAAACCATCCCGAGCATGCCAACATCGAATTCCCAAAGTTTCATCTCGATCGGGTGAATGAAAATATAAAATAATTTCATAAAGCCAGAGCTTACTATTATGCGTAGAAACCAACCCGGGCATGCACACATCAAATCCCAAAAGTTTTGTCGCCATCAGATGAATAGTATTGGAAAAAAACCTACCTAACCCTCAAACAAAAAATATTTGTTCATTTACCTACGTAATTTCTAAAAAAAAAAAACATTGCAATTTTATTACTTATCAAAAAAACCATCTTATCAAACTCAATTTTACTGCAGCAAAAAAATTACACAAAGAAATTCTTTAACAATATCCGGGTACCCGTGCACACGTATAATTATTTTTATTTTAAAATTTAATAATGTCCAAAGTAAACGAACGAATCCTGTCCGATCTATTTTTCGATTTATATGCATATAAAAAATCTGTAGCACTGCATCGAACCCACCTAATTTATAAAAAGTACCTTCATACATACCTACCTACCCAGAGTACCTGTTCAGTACTTAGTTCCTACCTACCTGCATATCTACCTACCCCCGTGTACACCTACATTTCTTTGGAAATATCCATCTTTGGTTACTTATTTTTATTTTATATCATAATTTTTTTGTGATTTAAAGGAAAGAAGTTCTTACTTACAGTAAATATCGATATTTGAATTCAATGGAATACCATGTCTAGTGTATTCCACCTCCACCTAATACCACCTCCCTGATTGGTCAGTCAAAATGAACGACAGGGTCCGGCAAAATTTCCTCACTCATTATTACAAAAACCAATCGATTAAAAAAATGACTTTTTTTTAAAATCGACTCTTTAATATTTTTTTATGGAAATGACATCTTTCAAGTGTCCACCTTTTGATGTCACGGACGCCATAACTCTTTTCGTAATTAATAATTATTAATAACGATAAATGTATAGAAAATTAGAAAAAATACTTTGCATCTTATTTAGATAAATTTTAATGCGCCGCAAAAACGTTGGTCGCAAACGCACGACAATATTTTCTAAACAAAAAAAAATTAAGGAAAAAATCATGAGTTTTAATAAAAAAATTAATCAGTATATTTCGAGCGGATTTTTTTTTACCACCCTGTTTCTGAATTTGAATTAAAATACCGACAAACTGCAATCGGCATTTTTCCAGAAGAAACGCATTTAGTACCTACCATCTTTGGTGATTTCTCTTAATTTCAAACCATTTATTTGTAATTCGATGGAGCAAAGTAGGTACCTACCCAGTGATTATTATTATACCAATCCACCTGACCAGTAATATTTTTAAATCTTGTATAATTTGTTAGCGGAATTTTCATGGATTTTTTTGTAAAATGTCAAATTTTTAGCTCGATATTGTGGAATATTTTCAATGGAATGCCACTAAAAAAACGGTTGAATAAGTTTTCGAAACCTTTTGCCATTGAATATATCAAAAAACATTTACGCCAGAGGCCGTCATTTTGACGCAATTTCGTTTGCAAATGAAGGATTCTCAAATACGCCAAAGCTCAATTTTTTTAAAGGCTAAAGTCTAATTTTTTGTTCAGGCCCTAGCACGCTTGCTCTATAACGATCGGTAGGATAACTATCGGTAACTTCTCATCGTTCCCTAGGACAACTGCACATCGCTAACGAACAAACAACAGTTGATGTCGAATATGTTAAGGACACTTAGTCATTGTGAACTGTCACTTATTCGTTGGCGATCTGTAGTCATGCTAGGGAACGATGAGAAGTTACCGATAGTTATCCTATCGATCGTTATAGAGCGAGCGTGCTAGGGCCTCTGACCTACCGCAAAAGCCGTGAGGATCTTACGCTAAAAAAATTCGCTGGGTGGGTAGGCCAACGCCTCTGCAATAGGTCATTTCAAGTGGTTCGCTATGTTTGTTGATTTAGAAGTGGTGCCTGGGTTCATGAGGTTTGTTCTGGTCTTGGCGGTGGATTCGTCTGCCCACCAATTTCGTGGCAGACCAGATCGGAAGAGACTGGTTTAGGGAGACTTTTTGGGTTCTTCAGCAAAGCTCTCTCGGAACATCACCTTGCACCGCAGTGGGAGGGATAAAATCATTCGTCCGTCACTCCACACACTGATCCCCAGATTCCTACCCACCCCTCATAACTTTTTCCTTACCAGAACATCATCTCCTTACCTTCCTAAAAAGAACCCTTCACACAGCATCCCCAAAGATGACATAGGCCCTGAGAGGAATTCTTTTCGTCCGTCACTCCACACACTGATCCCCAGATTCCTACCCACCCCTCATAACTTTTTCCTTACCAGAACATCATCTCCTTACTTTCCTAAAAATAACCCTTCACACAGCATCCCCAAAGATAACATAGGCCCTGAGAGGAATTATTTTCTTCAAGGCCTCCTGTGTAGAGCTATTATAAACATTAAATAAACTTCTCTTTTCCCGGTAGATTTTCCTAATTTTGTTTTAAATTAGTCGAGTAAGATCCATAGTTTGTGTATAAAAAATGCATAAACATTCACACGAAAAAGCCCGCCCTTAGGATTGTGTGTATTGGTGCATATAACGATGCAAAACGTCACTGAGATACATCTTTTTGCCAACCTGAATATATTTAGATATTCTTAAATCGACTCAGATTAACCGGTTATAAAGGGTTTGGTCATCCAATAAATGATTCACGGGGTGGCAGTACCAATGCACACCACCCACGCCGAATGATATTAGAATAACACTATTGTGCACTATTTAAAAAAGTACCTACGCCATTTGGCAAAAAAAAAATGGATTATCCTGAGTTATTTAAACAGTTTTATTCATCATGTTAAATTCTCAATATTTGAAAAATAACGTTCCCACCCAATTAGGTACCTACCCACTGGTAAATTATTTTCTATGATCTCAGCAGCCTGAACCGTTCGAATTTTATTTGTCTGTACAAAAGTACCTACACAGCAATTAAAATAAACGTTATGTAGCTGGCCGGTAACATTTAACCTGTTTTCAATTTTCCTTTCCTTCATAAACGTCAGAATTTTTTCAACTTTTGAAGATGTATCCTGAAATAATTTACATGAAATGTGGTAAATGTAATGTATTATTGGAGTTCGGAAATGTATGGTTTTCAAAATTATAGAAAAACATCTTATCCACATATCCTATTTTTGACGTAATATTGATATACATGAGACTCGTCGAAATGTGAAATTTACATGCGAGACGCCATAGAATAATTTTCAAAAATGCCCCAACATTTCAGTACTTTGAAGGTCTGACGATAAATTTTTCCTTAATAAAGCATTTTACTCTACTGGCTGCGAACATTTTAACAGTTTTGAACTCGAATTTTTTTCGTAAACGTCAGAAATTACCGACGTTTGAAAAGAAATCCTGACAAAATCTCCATGAAAAGTCATAAATATAATATATTATTAATGTTCCGAAACCTGTCGTAGTCGAAATAATACAAAAACATCTAAGCCGGGAATCTTTTTTAAGTCGCAATTTTGATTTACCTCGAGGCTCGTCGAAATGTAAAATTTTGAGGTGAGACGCCATATATTTAAAAAATATACACTTTACGATTTCAGTAGTGAGGCTCTTTCAGAAATTTTTCGTGAAGGTCTGACGATAAATTATTCCTTTTTTGAGGGGCGAACCTGGCGGCTGGAAATACAACTTTGAATTTCATCGTCGAATAATGAGCGCTTCTAGTTTTCGCCGCTAGGTTTTAATACATCAGTTTCATTAGTAGTTTTTATTTTTTGCATCAGTTTTTTTATATGAAAATTTGCAATTGGTAAAATTCTGGCTGAATTTTTCCCATACAAATCAGGTCTGAAAAAATCGTATGTATTTTCATCCACGGTCGCTGTCTCGCGAAAATCAGCTTTGAGGTTGGTTAAAATTGAGGGGCAGAATGGTCGTTTTTCGCAAGACTGCAAAACACTTAATCGGTCATCCACGGTCGCTGTCTCGCGAAAATCAGCTCTGAGGTCGGTTAAACTCGAGGGGCAGAGTGGTCGTTTTTCGCGAGACTGCGATTGTCTTAAAATCTGGTGGTTACGAGCATTAATATATACTAGCTTTTGCCCGTTGCAAGGCAACTAATTGGTTAAAGCACTAAGCGATTTGACGTTTGAATGTGGATGAAGCAAGAAGTGTGTGTGTCTACATTTTTTAAAAATTAAATATTTGAAAAAAAAAATCGATGTTTGAATGTGGATGAAGCAAGGATTGTGAGAACTACTCAAAGGGTCCTGTGAGTTAATCGCTCAATTTTGTACACCCGCTACTTAGCCACTTTGGTCGCCCTGGTTAAGGCGTTCAGTATGGGCCTTTTCTCGCAAAAAGGGGCCTAGAAGTTTACGGCTCAATTTTTTCACTAATAAATTGTTTCTAAATTATATGATATGCACTCACTTTTCTAATAACTCCCGTTACACCTATTTAAATTTTTTGTACAAATTTGATAACGCCAAAGCTCTGCATTGTATAAAGAAAACTTCGCGGGCTTGCGCACAATAACTCACCAAAGTTTCATCGCAATCGGATGAATATTATTGTACATAATTTCATTACGCTAGAGCTCATTATTATATTTTAAAACCATTTCGAGCATGCACACATCATATCCCCAAAGTTTCATCGCAATCGGATGAATAGTATTGGAAATAATTTCATAATGCCAGAGCTTATTCTTATATATAGAAACCATCCCTAGCATGCCAACATCGAATTCCCAAAGTTTCATCTCAATCGGATGAAAAGTAAAGGAAATAATTTCATTACGCCAGAGCTTACTTTTATGCATAAAAACCATCCCAGGCATGTACACATCAAATCTCCAAAGTTTCATCTCAATCGGGTGAATAGTATACGAAATAATTTGATAACGCCAGAGCTTACTATTACGCATTGAAACCATCCCGGACATGCACACATCAAATCCCCAAAGTTTCATCGCAATCGGATGAATAGTATAGGAAATAATTTCATAAAGCCAGAGCTTACTATTATGCGTAGAAACCAACCCGGGCATGCACACATCAAATCCCAAAAGTTTTGTCGCAATCAAATGAATAGTATTGGAAAAAATTTCATAACGCCAGAGCTTACTCTTTTACATAGAAACCATCCCGAGCATGCCAACATCGAATTCCCAAAGTTTCATCTCAATCGGATGAAAATTAAAGGAAATATTTTCATAACGCCAGAGCTTACTTTTATGCATAAAAACCATCCCAGGCATGCACACATCAAATCTCCAAAGTTTCATCTCGATCGGGTGAATAGTATATAAAATAATTTCATAAAGCCAGAGCTTACTATTATGCGTAGAAACCAACCCGGGCATGCACACATCAAATCCCAAAAGTTTTGTCGCCATCAGATGAATAGTATTGGAAAAAAACCTACCTAACCCTCAAACTAAAAATATTTGTTCATTTACCTACGTAATTTCTAAAAAAAAAAAAAACATTGCAATTTTATTACTTATCAAAAAAACCATCTTGTCAAACTCAATTTTACTGCAGCAAAAAAATTACACAAAGAAATTCTTTAACAATATCCGGGTACCCGTGCACACGTATAATTATTTTTATTTTAAAATTTAATAATGTCCAAAGTAAACGAACGAATCCTGACCGATCTATTTTTCGATTTATATGCATATAAAAAATCTGTAGCACTGCATCGAACCCACCTAATTTATAAAAAGTACCTTCATGCATACCTACCTACCCAGAGTACCTGTTCAGTACTTAGTTCCTACCTACCTGCATATCTACCTACCCCCGTGTACACCTACATTTTTTTGGAAATATCCATCTTTGGTTACTTTTTTTTTATTTTATATCATAATTTTTTTGTGATTTAAAGGAAAGAAGTTCTTACTTAGATTAAATATCGATATTTGAATTCAATGCAATCCGCATGCCTAGTGAACTCCTGATTGGACAGTCGAAATGAACGACAGGGTCCGGCAAAATTTCCTCACTCATTATTACAAAAACCAATCGATTAAAAAATTGACTTTTTTTTTTTAATCGAATCTTTAATATTTTTTTATGGAAATGACATCTTTCAAGTGTCCACTTTTTGATTTCACGGACGCCATAACTCTTTTCGTAATAAATAATTATTAATAACGATAAATGTATAGAAAATTAGAAAAAAAACTTTGCATCTTATTTAGATAAATTTTAATGCGCCGCAAAAACGTTGGTCGCAAACGCCCGACAATTTTTCAAAACAAAAAAAAAATAAGGAAAAAATCATGAGTTTTAATAAAAAAATTAATCAGTATATTTCGAGCGGAATTTTTTTTACCACCCTGTTTCTGAATTTGAATTAAAAGACCGACAAACTGCAATCGGCATTTTTCAGAAGAAACGCATTTAGTACCTACCATCTTTGGTGATTTCTCTTAATTTCAAACCATTTATTTGTAATTCGATGGAGCAAAGTAGGTACCTACCCAGTGATAATATTATACGAATGCACTGGCAAGTAATCTTTTTAAATGTTGTAAAATTTGTTAGCGGATTTTTCATGGATTTTTTTGTAAAATGTCAAATTTTTAGCACGATATTGAGGAATATTTTCAAGCGAATGCCACTAAAAAAACGGTTGAATAAGTTTTCGAAACCTTTTGCCATTGAATATATCAAAAAACATCTACGCCAGAGGCCGTCATTTTGACGCAATTTCGTTTGCAAATGAAGGATTCTCAAATTCGCCAAAGCTCAATTTTTTAAAGGCTAAAGTCTAATTTTTTTGTTCAGGCCCTAGCACGCTTGCTCTATAACGATCGGTAGGATAACTATCGGTAACTTCTCATCGTTCCCTAGGACAACTGCACATCGCTAACGTACAAACAACAGTTGATGTCGAATATGTTAAGGACACTTAGTCATTGTGAACTGTCACTTATTCGTTGGCGATCTGTAGTCATGCTAGGGAACGATGAGAAGTCACCGATAGTTATCCTATCGATCGTTGTAGAGCGAGCGTGCTAGGGCCCTGACCTACCGCAAAAGCCGTGAGGATTTACGCTAAAAAAAATCGCTGGGCGGGTAGGCCAACGCCTCTGCAATAGGTCATTTCAAGAGGTTCGCTATGTTTGGTGATTTAGAAGTGGTGCCTGGGTTCATGAGGTTTGTCCTGGTCTTGGCGGTGGATTCGTCTGCCCACCAATTTCGTGGTAGACCAGATCGGAAGAGACTGGTTTAGGGAGACTTTTTGGCTTCTTCAGCAGAGCTCTCTCGGAACATCACCTTGCACCGCAGTGGTAGGGATAAAATCATTCGTCCCTCACTCCACACACTGATCCCCAGATTCCTACCCACCCCTCATAACTTTTTCCTTACCAGAACATCATCTCCTTACTTTCCTAAAAATAACCCTTCACACAGCATCCCCAAAGATGACATAGGCCCTGAGAGGAATTATTTTCGTCCGTCACTCCACACACTGATCCCCAGATTCCTACCCACCCCTCATAACTTTTTCCTTACCAGAACATCATCTCCTTACTTTCCTAAAAAGAACCCTTCACACAGCATCCCCAAAGATGACATAGGCCCCAAAGATGAATCTTTCAAAAACCTGTTAAAAAAAATAAATGTCTATAGAATAATTAACAATTATCTACCATCTCTGGTAATTTAAAAAAAAAATCATTTCATTAATTTGTAATACGATGGATAAAAGTACCTACCATCTTTGGTGCCTTTTTTATTTCAAATCATTAATTTGAAATACGGTGGAAAAAGTTTTATCTTCAGTTCATAAATACAGTACCTACCCAGTTATAATGTTCTACATATTTTTTATAAGGGCAAGACTGAACCATAAAAATTAGCATAACCTCCTTCAATAAAAGCCTGAAAATCGAATTCCGCCATCTTTTTAAAAACATTTTCATACAAAACCTACACGGATAATGTTGCGGAGGTTTTGATACAGGCTAGGTCACTATACTCGCTGTGATCAGTCGTGAAGTTAGTCGCAAGCAATAAAGTACCTACCCGGTGGCTAGTGTTTTCACACTTCTACTGGCCGCAAAAAAATTTCATTCATGACAAAACGTTTTTTACACAATTTTTTCGCTAGATGTCAAAAGTTTGGCAAAGTTTAGCGGCAAATTTATAATGAAGAGGGTTAGATGTTTTGCCTGAATAAGATGGCCAATCCTCTCGTCTACGATCCTATTCAAAAACATTGCCACCAGAATGATTTTTTACGACCCAATCTCGAATGCCGTGGAACCCTCTCATATGTAAAATTTTCAAGCGAGTCGCCTAAGAAAATTTAAAAAACACACCTCAAGATACTGTTTTGTACTCAAATTTGTCGTGAAGGTCTGACGATAAATTTTTCCTTTTTTGATGGGCGAACCTGGCGGCTGGCAATATAACTTTGAATTTCTTCTTCGAATAATGAGCGCTTCTAGTTTTCGCCGCTAGGTTTTAATACATCAGTTTCATTAGTAGTTTTTTTTTTTTGCATCAGTTTTTTTATATGAAAATTTGCAATTGGTAAAATTCTGGCTGAATTTTTCCCATACAAATCAGGTCTGAAAAAATCGTATGTATTTTCATCCACGGTCGCTGTCTCGCGAAAATCAGCTTTGAGGTCGGTTAAAATTGAGGGGCAGAATGGTCGTTTTTCGCGAGACTGCAAAACACTTAATCGGTCATCCACGGTCGCTGTCTCGCGAAAATCAGCTCTGAGGTCGGTTAAACTCGAGGGGCAGAGTGGTCGTTTTTCGCGAGACTGCGATTGTCTTAAAATCTGGTGGTCAAGAGCATTAATATTAACTAGCTTTTGCCCGTTGCAAGGCAACTAATTGGTTAAAGCACTAAGCGATTTGACGTTTGAATGTGGATGAAGCAAGAAGTGTGTGTCTACATTTAAAAAAAAAAAAATATTTGAGGAAAAAAAATCGATGTTTGAATGTGGATAAAGCAAGGATTGTGAGAACTACTCAAAGGGTCCTGCGAGTTAATCGCTCAATTTTGTACACCCGCTACTTAGCCCCTTCGGTCGCCCTGGTTAAGGCGTTCAGTATGGGCCTTTTCTCGCAAAAAGGGGCCTAGAAGTTTACTGCTCAATTTTTTCACTAATAAATTGTATTTAAATTATATGAAATACAATCACTTTTCATATTACTCCCTTTCCACCTATTTTTTTGTACAAATTTGATAACGCCAAAGCTCTCCATTATATAAAGAAAACTTCGCGGGCGTGCGCACAATAACTCATCAAAGTTTCATCGTAATCGGATGAATATTATTGTAATTAACTTCATTACGCTAGAGCTCATTATTATATTTAAAAACCATCTCAGGCATGCACACATCATATCCCCGAAGTTTCATCGCAATCGGATGAATAGTATTGGAACTAATTTAATAACGCAAGAGCTTACTCTTATATATAGAAACCATCCCGAGCATGCCAACATCGAATTCGCAAAGTTTCACCTCAATCGGATGAAAAGTAAAGGAAATAATTTCATTCCGCCAGACTTACTATTATGCATAAAAACCATCCTGGGCATGCACACATTAAATCTCCAAAGTTTCATCTCAATCGGGTGAATAGTATATGAAATAATTTGATAACGCCAGAGCTTAGTATTACGCATAGAAACCATCCCGGGCATGCACACATCAAATCCCTAAAAGTTTCATCGCAATCCAATGAATAGTATAGGAAATAATTTCATAAAGCCAGAGCTTACTTTTATGCGTAGAAACCAACCCAGGCATGCACACATCAAATCCCAAAAGTTTTGTCGCAATCAGATGAATAGTATTGGAAATAATTTCATAACGCCAGAGCTTACTTTTTTATATAGAAACCATCCCGAGCATGCCAACATCGAATTCCCAAAGTTTCATCTCAATCGGATGAAATGTAAAAGAAATACATTCATAACGCCAGAGCTTACTTTTATGCATAAAAAACATCCTGGGCACACACACATCAAATCTCCAAAGTTTCATCTCAATCGGGTGAATAGTATATGAAATAATTTGATAACGCCAGAGCTTACTATTACGCATTGAAACCATCCTGGGCATGCACACATCAAATCCCCAAAGTTTCATCGCAATCGAATGAATAGTATTGGAAATAATTTCATAAAGCCAGAGCTTACTTTTATGCGTAGAAACCAACCCGGGCATGCACACATCAAATCCCAATAGGTTTGTCGCAATCAGATGAATAGTATTGGAAATAAATTCATAACGCCAGAGCTTATTCTTTTATATAGAAACCATCCCGAGCATGCCAACATCGAATTCCCAAAGTTTCATCTCTCACTAAAAAATTGTTTTTAAAATATATGAAATACACTCACTTTTCAAATTACTCCCGTTACACCTATTGAAAATTTTTGTACAAATTTGATAACGCCAAAGCTCTATATTATATAAAGAAAACTTCGCGGGCGTGCGCACAATAACTCACCAAAGTTTCATCGCAATCGGATGAATATTATTGTGAATAATTTCATTACGCTAGAGCTCATTATTATATTTAAAAACCATTTCGAGCATGCACACATCACATCCCCAAAGTTTCATCGCAATCGGATGAATAGTATTGGAAATAATTTCATAACGCCAGAACTTACTCTTATATATAGAAACCATCCCGAGCATGCCAATATCGAATTCTCAAAGTTTCATCTCAATCGGATGGAAAGTATAGGAAATAATTTCATAACTCCAGAGCTTACTATTATGAATAGAAACCACCCCGGGCATGCACATATCAAATCATTTCATCACGCCAGAGCTTTCTATTAGGTATATATAGAAACCATACCGGCACACATCAAATCACCAAAGTTTAATCTCATTCGGATGAATGGTTTACGGAGTCATAAGGGACAAAAAAAAACATTCATTTATAGATGTTAATATTACCTCCGTGAACCACTTCCGGTAATTTTTTAATAGGGCTATGATGATTTTAAAGAGAAACGGCAAATTGCTACAAATTTATAAAAAATTACCAATTTTATATTACTGATCAAAAATTATTATATCAATCTAAATTTCATTGCAATAGAAAAATTACCGAAAAAAATGTTTCAAAAACCTGTTAAAAATGTCTATAGAAAAACCAAAAATTATCTACAAAAATACATTTTTTTTTATTATTTATAGATGTTAAGATAACCTCCGTGAACCACTCCTGGTAATTTTTTAATAGGGCCTCGATGATTTTAAAGAGAAACGGCAAATTGCTACAAATTTATAAAAATTTACCAATTTTATTAATTAATTAATTACTGATCAAAAATTATTATATCAAACTAAATTTCATTGCAATAGAAAGATTACCGAAAAATATGTTTCAAAAACCTGTTTAAAAAAATGTCTATAGAAAAACCAACAATATCTACACATGTTGGCAAAAATATGCTACCATCTTTGGTAATTTGAAACAAATATCATACCAATTATTTTTTTCAAATTTTCTAATTAAAAATAATTACATCAGTCCGATAATATTGATAGGTACCTACTCATTATGGCTAAAATTGCATCGACATTAATTTCAAGTAAGCCGGTAGGTACCTACGCAGTTCGCATCACTAACAAAATAGAACATCCCTATTCAACTTCGCTGAAAGAACAGGATGCACCAAATCTTTCTAACGCATTTATAATAAAAATAAATTGATTTAAAAACTGTGAATTTTCAGAAAAAAAACAAAAGTTGTGTTTTTATTAAAATATTTTTCTGGAAATGACACCGGTCAAGAGTCCACTCTCTGGATTCATGAACACGCATGCTAATTTAGTAATAAATAATTATTCAAAACAATAAATGTATGGAAAAATAAAAAAATTCTAAACATCTTAATTTGAGAAATATTTTTGTGACGCGCCGAGGTCACTCACGATCGGCGGACTCTATTTTCGAAAAAAAAAAATAAGAAAAAAAATCGTTAATAACAATTAAAAAAATTATTAATATTTTTTTCAGCGGTCTTTTTTTACCACCGTGCACTTTACATACGATATTTGAAGCTATGATTAAAATGTAGTAACATTTTCAACACTCCAGTTTCTTTGGGAATAATTTGAATTTCGACCGATGTTGAAATGTTTCATAGCAAATTAGAGTGGTACTAAATCTTGCCGCCAGTGGAGCAGGTAAATCGTGTCAACCATTATTTTATACCGGTTTCCGAATGCGCCTTTGAGATGTTTTTTTTTTCAAATGTCAGATTGGAAATAAAAATAACGGACGTTTTTTCAAGAAACATTGTCAATATGACTGTCGATTTACATTCGTAAAACTCTTGTCGAAAAGGTTTTACTAAATTTTGAAAGCCCAGATCGATATTTTTAAAGCCATTTCGTATTTTCGAGCTGGGTGTCGACAAAATCAATAAATGACATTACACAACCTAGAAAAAACAAATGAACTCGAATTATTTGGCAAGTGAAACTTATTTTATACGTAATAAAGCATTTTTTTACTGGCTACGAACATTTTAACAGTTTTTAACTCGGAATTTTTTTCGTAAACGTCAGAAATTACCGACGTTTGAAAACAAATCCTGACAAAATTTCCATGAAAAGTCATAAATATAATATATTTTTAATGTTCCGAAACCTGTCGTAGTCGAAATAATACAAAAACATCTAAGCCAGGTATCTTTTTTAAGTCGCAATTTTGATTTACCTCGAGGCTCGTCGAAATGTAAAATTTTGAGGTGAGACGCCATATATTTAAAAAATATACACTTTACGATTTTAGTACTGAGGCTCTTTCAGAAATTTTTCGTGAAGGTCTGACGATAAATTATTCCTTTTTTGAGGGGCGAACCTGGCGGCTGGCAATATAACTTTGAATTTCTTCTTCGAATAATGAGCGCTTCTAGTTTTCGCCGCTAGGTTTTAATACATCAGTTTCATTAGTAGTTTTTTTTTTTTGCATCAGTTTTTTTATATGAAAATTTGCAATTGGTAAAATTCTGGCTGAATTTTTCCCATACAAATCAGGTCTGAAAAAATCGTATGTATTTTTATCCACGGTCGCTTTCTCGCGAAAATCAGCTTTGAGGTCGGTTAAACTTGAGGGGCAGAGTGGTCGTTTTTCGCAAGACTGCGATTGTCTTAAAATCTGGTGGTTACGAGCATTAATATATATATATATATATATAAATAGAATTTTATAAAAATTCAGGTTAGTAAGAGAGATTGTTTTCAAAACCTAATTTTAAAAAGTCTCCGCACGCCTATGGCAGCGAGCTTCAGTCAAACGAGCGTGACGTGTGGCACTACATAACTCTGCCTGCCCCCGCGGTCATACGGCGTTGCGGTACAAGCCTTTGTGTATTTTACCTTTGAATTTTACAGACATACTAAAATTCCAAAATACCTACACTTTCCAAGCGAATTCATATCATCTTTATTTCAAAGACTTTCCTTGCCGAATTTGAAAGGAAACTGAACATTGGACAGGAATGAAGGAAGTGTTAAATTCATTTGCAATATGAAATAGTTTCGTAAGCAACTCTTTGGTTATGGAGAAACTATTCTTATTAATGTGAGCTCCACCCAAGTGAAAATAATCTGCCCAGACTAAGACTTATTAAAGACACTCGTATAAAGAATAAGCTGGAAGCAAGCGTAGGATTAACATAAATTATAATTTACTTTGATTACATTAATAAAAGTGTTCAACCACTGTTTTGCACGAAAATATAGGTTCTTTCAAATATAGGTAAATAAAACATGTTTTGTGTAAGATATTCATTCAATTTTTACTTTATTTGAAAGTATATTTTATGGCAATGTGTTAGAAATATAAAGTTTTTCAAATGTCTACCGCGGCTTTGCTTGGAGGTGCACGAGCGATTTGAGAGCGTGGTTAAGCTGGAATCAGACAGTTCACTCGAGGGAAGGTTTCCGCCATGTTTTTTCGGCCTAATCGTCCATCTTCGTTTCATTCCATGTTCACACGGCGCTATAGAAATAAGCGTTCACTCGTCCATTCCCACCACAGCGTCGCCGAGCGAGGTCAACCGCGCTGGAATTCGTTTGTTTTCCAGCGCGGTCCGGCCCCGAATTTTAAGGAAAAACATGTCAGATGCATCGATTTTTACGCAATTTTGTTGACACAATTAAATAAAAATAAATAAAGAAAACAGTATACTTTCGTCTTATAGACCTTTTTATTTTTTATGACATAATAACACAATTTGATTTAACTTTTTTTATTACGAACATTTTCCTACAAATTAATAATCTTACATTTATTAAAAAACATATAATATACATGTATAATAAGGGAGACCCAAAAATTTATATGAAAGGTGTTCCCAAAAGCAAACAAATTAGCCGAACGAATACCATTTTGACGTTTTGCGTGCGATGTGATAACGTCCTTTCATGGTCCTTCCCGTACAGGACGCGAGACAAACTGATTGAGAGTTCACTCGGTGTTCAGACGTTTCACTTTGCTCTCTTCCGCGCGCATGCGCGCGCAAGTGAAGGATGCCGAATGAAAATATCCAACATTGTTGGATCGGTTCACTTGAAGATTTCATTCGGCAGTGTTCGGCACTTTCGATTCATTTCATGTTCAGACGTGTCATTCCGAGTAAACTAGGCCGAATGAAATGCGGAATTGAGTGATTAGTGAAACGTCTGAATGGCGCTTTATCTCGCGCGGCAGCGACGTGAACTGGCCACCGAGATCGTGCAATTTTTACCTATAGACTTTTTTCTTCGGGGCCGTCTTAAATCACAAGTGCAAATAAACCGAAAACAATCGACGCTCTCAAAAGTCAACGAAACAAACGCCATCCAGCAAATTCAGCTAGATTTATGAGACAAATTCATTGAAAATAGGACCTCCCAAATACGTGCCACCAAGCTAAGCCGCTCCGGAAATTTGAAAGACTTTTGATTATTGTCATAAAATACACTTTTAGATAATAAAAAAATAATAAATATCTTACACACAACTTATTTTGTTTACATTTTAAAATCGAGCGTCCTTATTGAATCGAGACCCATTATGGAAAAAAGCAAGGTATGTTGGTTAGAACTGCCAAGTTAATTTGTATGAAGTGTCGTTGGAAGTAACCGACACCGCACTTTGTTTTAATCCTGGATACAAACTGAGTGAAATTTTTCACAATAAAGCCAGACAACAAGATTAGGAATAGAAACTCTACCGAGTTCACGGCAGTGAAAAGTATAAGTAGTGGAATGATATTCTAGAATAAAAGAAATGATACTGATATCGCACATCCAGTAGAAAATTGTCATAAAAAGTTAATTTTATAGGAGAGCGGAAACAAAAGAATGAATAATGAATAAGCGGTCCCGTCGAAAAAATATTCTAGCGATATCTTGCGGAGACAGTGTGATCTAACTTAAATTCGTTTTTAGTGGGGCATAGATAATCACAATCACTTTACTTTTCAGAGATAAAACGTAAAATGGAAACTTTTCAATGGGATGTGCGATATGTATTGTCTTCTTCTTCTATTAAAGGGTGGCTATCATCGGGGAATGCTTTCTCCTCCAGAATTCAACTCGAAACGACCCGCTCCTAATAGGGAATTCATTATTTTAGCCATTTGACCCGATCCAGGCCGCCACGCAGTAGGTGGGCAAAAGCATCTGCCGGCAAGACCTAGACAAAGCTCACTCCAAAAACCCGGGCATACCCGCTAGAAAAACACTTGAGGTGACCTTTGGCCGAGGTGTTAGTTTTTCAATAAATACAGCGGTAGTTTTTCAATAAATACCCGCCTCCCAAATTAAATTCTAAGAAGTATTTCTCTTTTATCTCTTATACTATATTATCATCGTTATGTTTTTTTTTAATTTAGCAAAACGATCTAGACGTGATAAGTTACTGCACTTTGGTCTCGTTTCTAGTCTGAATAAGTTAAAGGTCTGGATCATTTTTCATCTGTTTTCAGCCGCGGAGTGAGATTGAGCGGGAGAAGTGTTTGGAATTGCTTCTGAGTCATGCGGACAAGCTGGGAGTTTATGGCAAAGTGATTTTTACGGATTATTTACGTGACCACGCCAACTGAAAAAACTTGAAAAATGTCGTCGGAACAATTTGTCCAAATTTCAGAAATCTGGGAGTTTATTGGAACGGCACGGGTCGCCTAAGAATTGTTTGAAATCCCTCTAGTATATG
Organism: Limnephilus auricula; assembly: GCA_951813805.1. NCBI lineage: Eukaryota > Metazoa > Arthropoda > Insecta > Trichoptera > Limnephilidae > Limnephilus > Limnephilus auricula. Next base: position 45,987,204 of record OX638388.1, on the reverse strand, counting down.
CTACAGTCTCATTGGCTCCAGATGTATTGGACACTTATACGGTAATCCCACGAACAAGATGAATTAAAGACTTCTATTGTAACGCAAGAAAATATTTACAGCTTATACAGACGTAGAAGAAACGGCGACTGTTAGATAATTCGTAACTTAGTTAAAAATGCTCTATCTATTTATTTCTATACACGTAGGTACATACCCTTTTTAAAGTGCTTATAATTTACATATATGATAAGTGCTAGTAATACAAAAGAAAGTTCCTAACCTCCCGTTTCTCGGGAATATTTTCAGAAGTTTAGAAAATTTCTGTTTTGCAATAAAATGTAAAAAAATTAATATTTCTTAATGTAGTGGTATTCAAAAACCAAAAACTGTTTTTGTAGGTGATGAAATAATACGCTTTCAAATGATATTATTAGAAATAAACATGTACTCGTATGTTTTGAAATATATATTTTTTTAATGCAAACATAAATAAAGTTTTAGAAATGGCCTTTTTAATTAAATTACACGAAATTTAATATTTTTTTCTCAAATTACACCAGAAACTTTGGCTTCACAGAGGTGCACATTTTATGTTGTTCTGTGGTTAACTTCTAGGTTCGAATACAAAGTGTGGTGTTTTTTTTCTTTTTAACACCGTTTAGATCATATTTCTCACCATAACAGTACGGTAGGCAAAACGATTTCTATGAGACATATGTGAGCTCTTATCAAAAGCGAACAAATTAGCGGGAGGGGCGACGTGAAACATGGTAGTATAATAGTTATTTATGTGAATACCTCACTTGGAGAACCTGTGCCCGGAAATGTTCGCATGATTTACTTATCAGCGCCCTTGAGGTGATTTCTTACAAAAACGGCGCTCTACAAATTATCCAATTATTATGATTATAAAGTGTTATTCTGCCGTCATAAGTTAAAATAGCCAGCCTCATCCTTGAGGCTCTCCAATGATGGGGAGACATTTTTCGATAACACCTACCTATTACATACAACAATTAATTTTGCTCGAAATTTGACAGCCAGTAGAAGATTGGTTAAAACGCAGAATTTAGTTTTTTTTTATTTAAGCTCCCCACAGAAGGCCCTGAGGGAAATTGTAATCCATCTTTGGGGATGCTGTGTGGGAGTTTTTTTAGGTAAAGGAAGCAGAGGAAGTTCCGGGAAGGAATGTATAGGAATTTGGGGGTCAACGCGTCTAAGAGTGACGGACGTATGTATCCATCCATCCTACTACAGTATAAGGCGGATCGAGATAAAATAAAAACTATAAAAACGTCTCCCTCAACCAGTCTCTCCCGATCCGATCCGGCCCACCACGAAGTAGGCGGACTAACCCACATGCCGCGAAGACCTAGACAAACCACGGCCCTTGAGCGAGAAGTCACCATAGCGCACCAGTAGGAGTGATCTTTAGCAGGGGTGTCGGTTATCCAATAAATGATTCTTGGGGCGGCGGTAACCATACCCGCCTCCCAAATTGAGGTATCACCAATGAAGCTGGATAAACGGTAATCTCGCAGGTTAATGGTCACATAATAAAAAGTACCAGGTACCTAAGAAATATTACAGCAACTAGAGGCTGAATAAATTTCGACATGGACATAATTATGTTAGTACCTGTCATTAGGTAGGTATATTCCACTGCAATCATTATCATTACTTATGAAATCAATATGTGCATACCTATGACCTATCAATGAGTAATACAAACACCTGATAATCACATAACATTAAGGTATCGCTAGTGATGAAGATTCATTACCAGTAATTATTTTTACACAACCGTGGCTACCCAGTAGGTATCTATTGATCAGCGCTACCGTACAGAGATTTCAAATCCGTATTTGGCATACAATCATCATTAGCTTTTCATTTAGAACTAGCACAAAAAATAAACGATTTAGCGTTGTAAATACTTGAATGTAGCACTTAATGATGTGATTTTTTTGCGCAACAGATGACGGGTATTATAAATCTAAGCTTATCGGAGGTTGTAGGAAGAAAGAAGCTAAATTAGAGAACTTTACGAGAGATCGTAAATAGTTCTCCATAAAATTTCAGAGGCTAAATAAATCTGTGGATAAATCATGCCTACCGATCATAGCCAATGGAGAAAAATAATCGGCTTCTATCGACCGGGACCGCATGTCTGTTTGATTGAAATGTCAAGCAGCAAGTTGATTGACCAGCGGCTCCGTAGATGGCCTTGGGTTTTATGGTTGTGTGGTTTAAAAGTAATCAGAAAATGATTCAATTTTATCTTTATGGCGTATTAACTGGTCACACTGGTGTGTAGAGTGACATTCATGGATAATATATTTTTAATTACCATAAATAAATGTGTTCTTCATCATTCTACTTTGACAAAAGCGGAATTATTGAATTAACTGTGGAGTGTTTTGTATTTTTATTGTGCCATCTCCCATTTAAAGTCATTCCTAACCTAGTCCCTTTAATTATGATGATACGATGAGAACCATTAGATATGTGGATATGTTTTCTGCTTCCACAATGTGTCTTTTATGCTTTTTCTTAGCAGTCTTTTATTTTTTGTCATTTATTTAGTTTTTTTTTTCTTTCAATCCTATTTATCTCTTTAAATTTCATTATAAATTTTTTCTCCTTATTTCCTTTAAGACTTTATTAATTATTTCCTTTATGGTAGAGGGAAAAGGCTCTTTACTAGCAATCCGAAGGTCGCAGATTGAAATCCCGGCGTGCGCAAGAAAGTTTTATTTCATTGAAATGTGTTATTTCACATTTTAATTGTTTAAAATAATATAAGGTATATTTGCGGTACGTTCCAAATTGGAAGATATTCTCAGTACTGCCCTAGTGTAAGACCATCATTCAGAACTGAAACGTTGCTTGAAATGGCTTTAGCCGTGTGTGGTGATCAAATCTGAATAACCAGGTAATTCACCAACTTCCTTTTCTTCATCTCCCTATTACCTTCATCCTCACAACATACCCCAATTGGGGATGCCATAGTCTCACTGGCTCCAGGCGGTTGGGAGCACTTGGGAAACTTATGCGGTATTCACATTAACTAAAAATATCTCTTTAAATTTTTTCATTTATTTTTCATCTAAATTTCTTTAAGATATTAAAATTCGATTAAATTTCTATCATATTGTATACAGTGTCTATCTTGGTTAATAAATAATGAAAAAAGGTGAATAATTGGAGTATTTTCATCCTCATCACATTTCCTACGTCTATTGGTGTTTTCCACTACCAAGAACTGCGCGTGTCTCCTGAGGTGGCATATTGAGTACTTGCCTGGTTCGTAGAGTCTTTATTTTCTTTAAATTTTATATCACCCATTATTTTTAAATTCTGCTTGACTTCAAGGTATATTTAATTCTGTATAAAACGCTAAGAGCTCGCACATCGACTCAACATACAAAGGCAGAAACTCATGTGTGACAAAGCCATCAAATGGTCATTTAGCGCTATTTTGTTTTTTTTTTTTATAGTTGAAAGGTTCCAGTGAAATGCCGATTCTAAGTCCCGCTTTGAAACAAATTGTGATTAGCAGAAGAGGACAACTATCGTGGAATTAAGCATTTCAGAGTTGAAACGCACCTAGAATCAACCTTTAACGGAGACAATTCAAATGCCAACAAATAAAATGGCGCTGCATGACCATTTGTTTAAAATGTTACTTTTGAATTTCTGCGAAAAAACTGGGCCCAAATTAAAACAGATTTAGTTGCATTGAATTACAGATTCAGATGAGCTTGTAATGGACTGTAATTGCTAAAAACGAAATAAGACGAAATGTTGTTTGATGGAATTTAATGGTAGTGTAGGAAAAGAAGGTATGCGAGGAAAAGGGAAAACAAATCACTTACGCGAATGAGTACCCGACACGATCACGATATATTTGATTTTTTACATTAGTTTTATACAGAAGGCCCCGAGGAAAATAATTTCCCTCAGGACCTATGTCATCTTTGGGGATGCTGTGTGAAGGGTGTTTCTAAGGAAAGGAAGGAGAGGAGAGGAAGTTCTGGGAAGGAAAAATGTATGAGGGTTGGGTAGGAATCTGAAGTTCGGTGTGTCCAGATCAGACAAACCTCAACCCATGAACCCGGGCACCCCTGCTAAGTCACCAAACGTAGCGAACCACTTGGGGTGACCTATGGGTGAGGTGTTGGTTATCTAATAAATGGTTCCCGGGGGCGGCGGTACCCATTCCCGCCTCCCAAATTGGATATAGTTATAAAGTTCCACCGCATTACCTCGAGGTAATTATCGCCACAATAAAACGATATTATGTACTTCCGAGATGGTCAAATTCCTTCTTCTTATTTAAAAACGAGATTATTTTCACGAAAAACACCAACACCGTGCTTCTGAGGTAGTTCGAATCATCTTATGTTTTCAAAGGAAATTCTTTAAAATTTTCACTTTTTTTCTAGTCATTGTTGAAAATTTCAAATGCTTTTCCAGCAAGGTGGTGGTTAGGGAGAGGTAGAATCTGAATAAATGACACCCCGGTAGAAAGTAAGCATATTCTCATTTCAAAACCAAACTGTTTTGTATAACTCATTATTCATTATTATACAAACCCCAAAAGAGAATGAGGAATAATGTGACTCATAATTTACCATCGCTTCTCTTCTACTCAGTTCTGATGTCATATTAATGATATGATATTACCTGCACCGACCAATTTCAATTTATCAATCCCCGAACTGTTTCAAACAATCAAACTAAAACTTCGATGATGAAAATAAATATTCAATCAAAACAAGTATTGATGGTAGTCGACGAGATTAGCTTCATCATCTAATGGAGTCATCTGAGTATAGAATGACTGACCTATTCACTAAAACTAGCAATCAACTGTGTCATAAAATATTGTTATGGTTTTTTAAATTTTAATATAATCTTAATGACCGAAGTAATCATAAAATGAATTCAAACCACATAATAGCCGCAGCCAAATATAAATACTCGAACTTTCTAAAACGTACCTAATGATCCGATTACTTTTTCTTTGCCGCTAATTATGTTCTGGATTTATTGATGACTTTTTATGGTTTTAATATTTCTAAGAGACGTTTATTACATTCTATATCTGTAGGATAAGATGAATGTGCTCGTAAGGCAAAAAATATAACATCTGCTAAAGGGTACAACATTCGCCAACTAGAACACCTTTCTACTTTTATTACACTAGTAAACACGTGAAAATTTACGGGATATTGTAGGAATTAAGAATCGGAATATAATACATACCTTATTTTATATACTATTATATCTGAAAGTTATCGAAAATATTTAGGAATTTCATTAAAAATTTAAAAAAATACCTAAAACGAGTCCATATCTCAATATTATTATTATTTCTTTCAAATCCTTTGTTGATAAATCTTGCATTTTCTTAATTATCTCTTGTTTTTGCCATATTGTATTATTTACTTTCACACATGTTATTATATAGTTGAACTAAAATTCCCTCACCAAACACAAGAGCCTCGTCTCTTTATGGTGAGGAAAAGCTATTCTTATCTACTATTTTAACACTGTATAAAATGTAAAAATGATGTATTTATTGTAAAAAAAAAACTTTAAACATAAAATAAAAAAAATAATTATTTTAAAAAAATGGCCTTAGGATTTCAAAAACAAATATTGTTAATTTCAGAGACGATCAGAAATTTACTTTTCAAATGAACACCGTTAGTAAACTTGGAAAATTACGATATCTGTCAAAAATTTAAACAAAAGAATAACACATTTAAAATGTAGAATTACTAATGAACTAATAAACCTACTTTATCGCTTGTCTGAATTGTTCTCACAATCAGTTCCAATTTTGAAAATGACACTTTAAAGCAAATCCGAGTTATATTCCATTATAGTTTATTGAATAGTGGTAAACTACCCAAACTTAGCTTATTTTAGCAAAATTAATTATTATTTATACAAAATAAAATAATAAATTTTAAAACACCAATGGCTGTTTTCATAAACCAAGAATATTTTTTAATAGTTTTACCTTAGCCGTAGACTTTTCGACGAGCTATTGTTTTCATATTTACCCATTTTTTTCATCTCACGACTGTGGTTAATAAAGTTACATTTTTCAGACAAAAAAACTACGCAAAGTTCTTAAAGCATGTCGAACTATACAAAAAAATTGAAGTAAAAATTGGCGACAAAGAGTACGTGTACAATACATTTGAGTGCGAATTACAGCTTCAGATGTACTTGTAATGGACTGAAGATACTAAATAAACGAGACAAAATGGTGTTTGCTGGAATTGGGTGATAGTTTGTATAAGGAGAACACAACACAATCCAATATAAATAAATAGTTCCACCGCGATATCCCGAGGTAATTATCGCCACAACAAAACGAATAGGTACAAAAACGATATTATGTATTTATAAATGGTCAGATTCATTCTTTTTACAAGACTGTGTACACGGAAAACACCAACAACTTTCTTCTGAGTGCATTTGTATTCAAGACAAATGCACTCAAATTTTAACCTTCTTTCTTGCCAATGTTCCAAATTTCAAATACTTTTATAGCAAGGTGATGATTAGGGAGAGGTAGGAACTAGATACATGACATCCGGGTAGAAACCAAACATTTAAAAAACAGACAACGCGAATGCAGATAAATTTAAGAAGCGCTGTTTTAACTAAGAAGCAAACGTAATTACATTTGAAATGCACATAGACAAGGCATTTTCAAATCTAGAATCAATTCATCAAGATCTTCTTACATTTCAAATGTTGTCTAATGTAGGGGCGTTTTGTCTTACAGCAGTCAATATAGCACTATTTACGTTCGCACTTTCCTGAGGCTATTAGAAAACACAATCATTCCACTCTGTGACTACATCGTTCCCGTTATACGTTTAGCATTAATGAGTGTTTGCCTTCAAAATAATTATTATTTCAATCCCATTCTCATCTTGGAAAAGCGTCGATCACGTAGACAAATTCTTACCGAAGCAGCATGGTGAAAGCAAAACAATTTAATTTTATTGGCTGAAAGGTAATAAGAGTATGTATATAATTATATAGTGTGTTTAAAATGAATGTCTGGAAGTGTAAAATTTTTCGACCATTCATGCGAAAAAATTAAATGGTTATGCTTTGCATTAAATGCTGATAAAAACAAACAAATATTTGTAATTGGAATAACTCTTGTTATTATACATTTTGAAGGCTATAACCGACAATGTAATATATCATTGAAGACCAAGTTAACACTAATATATGTCAACGAAAAACTGAAATAGAACAATACACGGAAATAATAAAAAGAAAAAACGAAATAATATTCGCAACTCGGACTCTAACCCAGATTAGCATTGTTTTCTTCTTCAACAATACAAAATTTAAGTTATTATAATAACATTATAATAACATAGGTCTAAAGCAGGTTTTGAAATGCTTGGTTTCTACCCGGATGGCATTTATCTAGTTCCTACCTCTCCCTAATCATCACCTTGCTATAAAAGTATTTGAAATTTTGAACATTGGCAAGAAAGAAGGTTAAAATTTGAGTGCATTTGTTTTGAATACAAATGCACTCAGAAGAAAGTTGTTGGTGTTTTCCGTGTACACAATCTTGTAAAAATAATGAATCTGACCATTTATAAATACATAACATCGTTTTTGTACTCATTCGTTTTGTTGTGGCGATAATTACCTCGAGTTATCGCGGTGGAACTATTTATTTATATTGGGTTGTGTTTATTTATTATTTATTTATTTATTCATTTTCAATGCCCTCACGGGCTTTTACATAATAAGTGTATGATATGGTATATACAGAGACACAATGTTTGGATAAAAAAAGATCAACTTAAAATATGAACATTACAATAAAAAATTTATATTCTTTTAGAGTTTTAGAAAAGGTCAATAAGTGTCCTAGATAGATAAAATCGGATACGTTTATCCAAGACATATATAGGTTACAAACCAATTCTTTAGAACTTTGTGATCACTTAAAAAGGTGGCAGCCAAAAATAGAGGAAAAAATTGTCGAAGATAAAAGTGTTTATTCTAAATTTGAAATATGAGATCGACAAAAATGACAAAAATACGAGGACTCAATGGCCGAGTAAGACGGTAAGACAAGAGATCCTGGGTTCGAGTCCCAGTTGCGACCGTAATGTAATAACTTGTATTTCTTAATTATCTCGTGAAGATTGTTTTGCGTTTTCCCAACAATTGATATTTTATAGTTACCACAATTTAACTAAATGCCATCGATACGACCTTTCTTACTTTAGCATATAAAATTATGTTTTTTGCCTACAAAACCTGAGTGGACTTCACTTTTTTACATGTATATTATGACAAGCCATATAGGGACAAGACCGACTTACATATATACTACTGAGTAAAAGTTGGGTCAACGGATCGAATAAAACTAGCGACATTTAAAAAAAAAGCTTTAATGCATAAACCTGTGTCATCAACACAAATGAGGTTAATTTTCGCTAATTCTGAAATACATATTCTATTCATTAATGTTTCTGAAGTTATATTATGCAGTCAACAATAATAATATAAAAACCTTTTCATTTTGCTTCAAAACACTTTCGTGAAATATCTTCCAACGAATCTGATTTATTAATCTCATTTTTGATATATCTTCACTACCTTATATGCCCTTACAAGGGACAAGTGCCCTGGGACATTATTTTGAACAATAATTTACGTTGAATATGAATACCGCGGAAGACGTTATTCACATTCCCGAGGCAATACTGCCGACACGCAGACTCGGATGTAAAATAAATCTATGAGTCATGTCATGATAAATATATGATATTCTCATACGTACGGGTTCAGAACAACAGATACCTACTATACTTAACTCAAGGGGTAAGTATAGAGGATAGAACACAACACAACTCTTTACTGACACACATTACTGCATTACATGTTTAATTAATAATATCCCGCTGGCGGATCTGTCTATGGATTTACATAAGGAAATATCAAACGCCTTCGTTTATCAAATCAATATATTAATAAATTGACAATTTAGAATTTACACATTGGCGTTTCGCACGTAAGTACTATTTACAATATATATGACAATAACAAAAAAACCTATTATAAAACCATCACGTCAATATGTAGTTTTAAAGATGACACTAAAAAAATCACAATTATGAATGTCAAAAAAATAACAATGTCTCCATTTTTAAAGCTGATGTCAATAAAAAAAGTTTATCAAAATGAAGCCCGGACGCCATACTGTATTTTTTTATGGAACACTAAAATAAGGCCAAAAGAAAAATCTATTTCATTTGGTTCGAAAACGGAAAATTACTGGCACGATCTGAGGACTCTCTAATAACTGCAATAAAAAATCACTCCGACCTTGAAAGTAAAATCATGTAAACAAGCCATATATTTTTGTTATTTATTTTGGGATTTTATGCCGTGTTACGCTACCTCCTTCTTTAGCCAACATTTCGTACAACAATACAGTGTCCATCATCAGGGCAGATGTATCCACATCTGCCCTGCCACGTTAACATGAGTTTTTAAGTTAACATGAGGATTTATTAAAATTGGAAGATTTGAAGAGTCGTTTTTTTATGTTCTGTTTCTAGTCTTCATTCATATATTTATTTATTTAATACATGATTTATCGAAAGTAGGGATGCTATGGATCCCCATGCTAGGGATGACCCCGTGTTATGGCGGGTGAATTTTACAGTTTGCGGATATACATTCATTAGTATTGGATAATAATTTTCATTAATTAATACTATGCACACAGTTCTTCTACAATAAAAAAGTTATATGTAGTTAGATTGAATTACAAGAATAAGATGAAGAATTTGAAGAATTATTGGAAGAGATAAATTTAAGGAATTATTAGTATATAAGTCACAGTAATCGAAATAGAAAATAAAGATAAAGAATAAAGATAAATTATGTTTTGCCTGCTTTTAAGCAAGCAATTCTTCTATAATAATAAAAAAGATGTATTGTTATAGTTATAGGGTTACAAGAAGAAGATGAAGAAGTTAGAGGATTATTAGAAAATGAAAAATTTGAGGGATTATTAGTATATAGATCACACAAATTAATCTTGTACATACTATACTGCTAAGATAGAGAATAAATATATATTATGTTTAGTCTGAAAGGTGATTAAATTGATAGAGTGTAAATTAATGGATATTGTAATTGTAATGTATTCCATGAGTAAGGATCCATCTCGTTATTTGTTTTTTAAAGGAATGAGGTTGGCTCACGGTTTTTAAGATTTCAGGGGTAAGTTTAAAGATTTTAGGAGCTAGGAAGAGAAATTGTCTTTGTTTAGATTAAAATTGTTTAGATTTATAAGAGCTATCTTCTTCTTCAATAATAAATAAATAATTAATTATGCATACCTACTTCATCGCAGTTTTCTTTCAAATAAGTTTTTAAATAGGAACATAAATCATAGTTTACTCCGTGTGAGCGTAATCGAAAAAATAAATGTGTGTATGTAACCAAAAGGTAATGCATACATTTTATTCATGTTCAGATTTGTACGCCGACTAAACGAATCAGTTACCTACCCTTTTCAAAGTTACCCCCACGAAGTTACATTACATTGGCCACAGAACTGGCTGTTATTCATATAAACAAATATTCCTATGATTTCTAGTAAAATTGAGCCTGCAAATTTTTTTACGGTGAATAGAAATTTGTACTTTATTGAGTACGGTTAAATACAGCGCGTTTAAGCTATTTAAATCTCATTTGTGATAAGAGAGGATTTTGTTCACTGAATTGAATATAACGTTTGTACATCAAAGAGTTGAACGTCAAAGGCTAAGAAGGAGCGAATCATTCGATCGAATATCATTTTCTAGAGAATCATTATTTACAAGTCACTTGAACCTAAAAAAGTTACTCCGATAATAAAGAGCGAATGTGGAACTTTTGTAAAAGATGATCAAATCCCTGGGGAGCGATATAACAGGGCCGGATTTAGTGTCAAGTAATTAAATTGATGCCAGCTAGAAGTTTTGTTTAAAATATTTTTTTTTATTAATCTTTATTTAAAAATAACTAAATGGGTGATGTGCTGTGCTATCGCGCTAGGACATTCTGTGTTGAGATTGGGCTCATATATATATATTATATAGCTTATAACAGATCTGTTCTACATATGACATTTATTATTTTAATAAAATATTATAGTTAGTGCTCGTTCGAATTAATATTATTGTTGAATTGAAGGATATTAAAACATGTAATGCATTATTATATGTAAAAGCCCTATAGGCGTTTAAATAAATAAAAAAAATTAAAAATGTAAATAACTAAATGAATAAATATGATGGTCTCTGTGGTCAAGGTGCAAGGCTCTCGACTCGCAAGTAAGTTTTATTTGATCATTTTATGTTTTTTCTGTTATTTACTTATTAAATTAATGAAACCAGTGATTTTATTTGGCCATCTCAGAAAGGAACGCCCGATAGTGAAGATCGTGGTTCCTGTCGAACTTTAGCTGTGTTTGGTGACTAGATCTGAATAGCCAGGTGCTTCCCCACCTTCGTCTTCCCCATCTTCTTCCCCACCCACTACCTTCAGCCTCACAACATACCCCAATTGGGGATGCCGTAGACCCTTGTGGCTCCAGACGGGAGCAGCTGGGACTCTTGTGAGGTATTCACATAAAAAAAAAATGAAAAAAGTCACCGGAGATCAAAACTTCAATAAATTTTTTTACTCCAAATAATATCGGGAATCGCAGGTTAAATTAAGTCAAGTACGTTCCTTAACACTCAGTATACAGGTATATTTCCGTGTTCTAATGTGCGACCCGTTTACAATATTGGTAAATAAGTTTGAATAATTATTTATTAGAATATTGAAGAATAGCGTTCATAGATGGACATAATATACAGAGATACGCGTTCATTTTGAAAAAAAAGCGATTTCAGCTCTTTTTGCCTTTTCCACCCTTGTTAAAAGTCCCATCTGTATTTACGGCAGGTCCGGCACTGCTGGTTCGGAGTTCATAGAATTTCTGGTCGAATAAACCTAGTCCGAGCAGGAACCACGATCTACACTATCAGGCGTTCCTTTCTGAGATGGCCAAATAAAATCACTGGTTTCATGTTCAATAAACCGGTGTAGATCCTACAGCATTTTTGGTGAAAAACAATCTCATACCAAATCGTAATATGGGCAGTGAGTGGGAAATCATTCCGTTTGAAGCTAAACTATAATTTAATTGCCATCGCTTCGAGTTATACAGATTTTCAAATGAAGTGGGTTTAAATCTATTAATCAAGAAAATATTTGACTGTGGAATAGTATATAATAGTAAATTAAATGAATGCCGCAGAAGAGTCCCAAATGATCCATTCTGGAGGTAGTGAGATTTTGGCATCCCCAATTGGGGTATGTTGTGAGGCTGAAGGTAGTGGGAAGGAGAAGAAGATGAGGAAGAGGACGGTGGGGAAGTACCTGACTATTCAGATCTGGTCACCAAGCACGGGTAAAGCCATTTCAAGCAACGTTTCAATTCTGAATGTTGGTCTTATACCAGGGCGATACTGAGAGTATCTTTCACTCTGTAATGCTACCTCCGGATTGGGAGTCGTGAGCCTTACCCCTCGACCACAGACGGTCGTCCGAAGAATGGAAAACAAGTTTTTAATTGTGTTAATGAATTTTCCATGGGAAAACAAATATTCCGAAGAGAAAACCCCGTTAACTTAGTTGAAGCATGTAAAAAAATATTACACGCTTTTAATTATTCATTATTTTAAATTTGAGAAACAATAAAAATGGAATAATTTTAAATATTAACATGAAAAGATTTTACTCTGGGAGGTGAGCAAACCTTTGCTTTTAAAAATAACGAATATTATACAAACAAGTTCAAAACCTTGCAAATCAATAACTCGGCCTTTAACATACACTTCAGACGTTCAAATCCCGACCTGGTATAAGACCACCTTTCAGAATTGAAACGTTGCTTGAAATGGCTTTAGCCATGTATAGTGACTAGATCCGAATAGCCAATTTCCTACCTTCCTCTTCCCTATCTCCTTCCTCTCCTCACTACCTTCAGCCTCACAACATAGCCCAGTGGGGAAGCCACAGTCTCAGTGGCTCCAGGCGATTGGGATTCTTTTGCGTTATTTACATTAAAAAACTAAAGAAATAAAGTAACAGCGGGCAGCTGGTAATGTTCTCATGGTTCCTTTTAGTTTTTTGGATATTTGTTATCAAATTTATGTCTCTTGATGGTAAGCAAGCTAAACCACATCTCTTCCAGATTGACAGATCTGTATCACCTGGAGCTTATCTTTTTTGGTAATATTAATGTCGTTTGTGCATATCAAAGCGAAGACCTCTCAAGACCAGATTCTAACGACATGTCGCGACACCAAGAAAATATCGAAAATACGCAAATATCAGCTTTAAATTAGGCGTTTCAAGCATTTTTTTTAAATAGGCCATTTACTTTTAAAAAACAATTTTTTTTTTCAAGTTTTAAATACATGTAATTAATAAAATATTTTAAAAATTTTGGAATAATAAAAAATTCTTATTATATAATAAATTTATTCCTGTTCAAAAAAATAATGGCTATATTAAAATTGATGACAAATTAAAAGTTCGCTCCTGTATAGATCCATATTTACACAGGTAGACTTTACATGGATCAAGTTGATATTAACAGGCAGTATGTGGTGTGTAGCAAGTACTCGAACCCGAGAACACGATATATCACCTCAATGACTAGACCATATCCTCAGGCAAAGTACACACGAACCGTTGGCAAGGTTTACCGCCAGTGCCGGACTTAGTAATACTGTGGCATGTCACATTTCTCTAGCCTGACATATTATAGAAAACACATCTCAAGCTAGTTTCACGATTCTTATTTCTATACCAATTTCCATGTAGAAACCATACGGGTCTTGTATGGAAAATAATTGTTTTACACGGTGATTATTTTCATACCTACAAATTCATCCAGATATGCAAATATTATACGTAAAAAATGGTAATATCCCATACTTTTAACATGATATTCGGATCCATTGATTTTTTGCATGTGATCTTATGTACAATGCATGTGCTGTTAAAAATTATGTTTAATTAATTATATTTGTCAATTGTCTCTCTATGCATGCCTCTCGTGTTTCTTATGTCTATTGCCTCTCATTGTAATTAATATGTGTTACTTGAGTGAGCTTGTATATAATTTTGTATTTTTATTTGTGAGGTTTCTGTTTTTCTTTTTGTAGATATCTTTTTTTTTACATTAGGTCCACACAGGAGGCCCTGAGGAAATTAATTTCCCTAAGGGCCTATGTCATCTTTGGGGATGCTGTGTGGAGGATATTTTTAAGGAAAGGAAGGAAAGGAAGTTCTGGGAAGGAAAAATGTATGAGGGTTGGGTGGGAATTTGGGGTTCAGTGTATCTAGATCATCCGCCGCCAAGACCTAGACAAACCTTACCCCATGAACCCGGGCACCCCTGCTAAGTCACCAAACGTAGCGAACTACTAGGGGTGACCTATGGCAGGTGTATCTGTATTTAAATTAATGTAATTGTAGATTTTTTTGTAATTGTATGTCTCTATTTGTTTAATACCTGAGTTTTAATAACTGGATTGTTCTCACGTAAGTGCGAACATCTGTAAAAACCCAGTGTAAATAAATAAATATGCCTATGAGTGTTAATAAGTATTTTGCGTGGCTTTGAGTGAGTATATCAGTTTCAGTGCCGGCAACCCGGGCGTTTATTTAATATACATTGATTGATTTACAATTTTCTGTTCCTAAGTTCCTATAGTGTGCCTATGAGTATATGCCTATCCATCTCGATGTGAGTTTCATGCCTTCGTATTGAAGTCACTTGTAATATTATTTTTCTTTCTCTATTTTCTATAAAGTGGTTTTTCGTTATATGTGGCTTTAGTGGTTTTTATCATTTTTTAAAATATTTTTTTATTTGTTCTTAAAATACTATTCCGTAAAACTGAAATTGAACACTTTGTTAACAGGATGTTCTTGTTCAATTACATTGTGCACATATACAATACAAGTATTGAGGCGTACTTGAAATACTTTAACCAGTGATTCTTGATATTATTTGAAGTGAAAATGAAAATTTAATTTTGGTCACCGGTCTTCAAAATCCAACAAACCAAAAAAAATCTTCCACAACGTGTCCACGTGTGTATAACCGTCCGATCCTTCTACGACCCTAACAGCCCAATAACAAGTGATTTTTAATGTTGGAAGTTAAAAAGAAAATTATTAAAATATCTATAAATCAAAGACAATTTCAGCCACAAAATTATATTTAAAAAAGATGTTTCGTACATGTGCTGGTACATTTCTAAGGAAAAAAAAATAGTACCGAATTTAAGCTTAGGTATATTTTTTATAAAGTAATCAACAAATTTATTTTAGTTCTACTCAACGGAAACGGTAGGAAAAGCTTCAAATTATCTAAATCCTATTTGTTTGTAGTTATAATGTAAGCCGATTCGTAGTAAATATGAATCGAAAATAGTAATTCAGCATTAATCTTCGCCTTGAACAGATAAAAAGCGAGAATTTTTCAACTAACGTTTTCCTGCGGTCTAGAAAAAACCATAAATCGTAATTTGATGCAAAGATTTCTTCCCCCTTTCAATGTTTATATTGCAAATATAGATTAAGTGCTGTTTTTTTAAAACTCGATGGTACCGTGCGCCCGA
This sequence comes from Limnephilus auricula, assembly GCA_951813805.1. Classification (NCBI taxonomy): domain Eukaryota; kingdom Metazoa; phylum Arthropoda; class Insecta; order Trichoptera; family Limnephilidae; genus Limnephilus; species Limnephilus auricula. The sequence continues at coordinate 45,971,467 of OX638388.1, read as the reverse complement.
ATGCAGCACACCATCTATATAGATATGAAATTAATTCTGCCTGCGACACTGTTTACTTCTACTTTAAGAGATTATTGGAAGCGAGGTTGAGATAATTCTTGCTGGAGAAATTAATAGATTTAGTCGATTAAGAGCACATGCTTATTAAAACATATTATTTTATGTTTATATCGTATGGACGCTACAGATATAACAACTAATTATAGCGTGTCAGTATTATTCCAAGAACGTTCATAAATAATATTAACTAAGATAAACATTCGAACCTTTAACCCACTTATCTATTAGGACATCCTGTATGAAAGTACAAAATTAATATTTTAGACGTTCAATGAGAGTAATGTTGTTCAGTCCCAGTGAATAGGATTATTTGGTGTATGTTCGGGAATCTTCAATAAAGTCTGTGGTTCGTAGATTATAAGTCTTGTTTATTAAGATATCGTGTGGTTTACAATGAATATTTAACTGGAAATTACGTCCGTTCTAATGGATGTATTTCTGAAGCAAGGGAACTCGACATCGAAAGTGCCCAGCTGTCGATCGGATATCATTGGCTTTTTCCTAACAGTTTGGATATTAGTCGGGAAAAGCGACAGTTCAAAACTCTCCCATACTATTACTTTACTGCCATCTGTTGAGACACATCAAAACTACATAATAATTACCCGTACTAAAGGCATGTGCGACACTACAGAAAACAGTAAAAATATATAGAATTGTGTCGCTGATTAAAAAGGGGTGTATAAAACGAAAAGTGTTTGAAAAGATTTCTATACTTAACGAAGTACAGAAACCTTTCCAATGGGTTGTTTTTCTAATTTTCATAGCTCGTGTGAACCCAATACCTTCTTTGTAGGTATTGTTTTTGCCATATTCGATGAAGGAAAACTTTTTTTTTATCCCTATGAAAGACGTGCAACAACTTTGGACCTGGTTATAAATAAATTATAATTATAAATTTCGGCGTGAGATGTGGCAATTCGTAAATAATTTTATTTAGAGTGATCCCTTTATTAATTTAGTTAGGACTGTAAATTACATTTTGATTTCTTTAAATACTGACAGGGTTTTTTTGTGTATAAGGAAATTCACCCTAAGAATAGTGCTATGTGACTTACAGGGTTGATGTCAGTTTCATTTTCATCTTTTGTTATAAGTTTGGGTGAGAATCAACAGGTTCGTATAGTATCCGCAGGTTGCGCCTAGCTCTGTCAACTAGGAGGTACTCGTGACTTGTCTGGTAATTTAAGATTATTCCGAGTATGTCAAAGAAAGAAGGACGTTAACCAACACTTAGAGTAAATTTAAGAAACGATTTAGTCTAATTAAATAAATAGTCAACATCGCCTAACGATTAAATTGATTCACCATTAAAATAATATTAAATCGTTTCGAATATTCAATATGGTTTCGGTTGTGCCAACATTAATCGGGCACTAATCTGTTGCAGAATCCCACGGGAAGCACAATAATGGTGGCTGCGCCAGTGCAGACGCTAATGTTTTAATAGATGTATTATCCCGTAGCGGTGAAGAGTTAAGCGGGGAAGTGTGTGACGGAATGAGCCAAACGCTAAATAATAACCGAGGATTTAGCGGATCACTTCAAGCGCGAAAATTCAATCTGCGAATTAGTATGCTTTCCATAGAGTACCAAATTTACGCTTCAGTGGCAATTGGCAATCACAGGATAGTGGCAGTTCAACACACTTTAGAAAAGTGATGTAAAGTTATTCACAGTGTTTAAAAAAAATGGCCTGTAAACCTAACCAAATTAGTTTATCACTTTTCATGACTTTACTCCCACTTTCCAAAAGTGTGTTGAATTGCTGTTCTGAGTTGTACTTCTCGTATTATAAGAAGAGGTATGACTACGTATGAACAAGTACAAATAAGAAGTATGAATTATGAACAAGTGTGAACAAGTATGAACATGTTTGAACAAGTATGAACAAGTATGAACAAGTATGAACAAGTATGAACAAGTATGAACAAATATGAACAAGTATGAACAATTATGAACAATTATGAACAATTACGAACAAGTATGAACAAGTATGAACAAGTTTGAACAAGTAGGAACAAGTATGAACAAGAATGAATAAGTATGAACAAGTATGAACAAGTATGAATAAGTATAAACAAGTCTCAACAAGTATGAACAAATATAAACAAATACGAACAAAAATCATAAACAAATTTGAATAAGTAATATTTAAATAGACGTAGCGATGAAGGGTTAAGTGGTGAAGTGTGTGACGGAATGAGCCGATCGCTAAAAATAACAAACGAGGATTTAGCGAATCACTTGAAGAGGTGGGGAAGTATCTTGCTACTGAGATCTGTTTACCAAACACGGTTAAACCTATTTCATAGTGGTTTTACATCAGGGCAATACTGAGAGTATCTTCTTTTTATAGTAAGCATGAAGGTAATTGTGAATATAATTTTGACAATTTACAAAAATAACACAGAACGTGAAACGAACTTAAAATATTTGAAGCATCTGGCCTATAATGATATAATAACAGAACTTCAATAGAACCTACACAGAACATGAAAATTGACTTCAAATATTTAATGAATTATAATTTTTTTTTAAACAACCCGTCCTAAGTGTTTAAATAGATCAATCATTTGCCAATTATATTAAATTATGCCTCAGTTTTTTATCAAACATGAACCTTTTTTTAATTTTTTTAAAAATTTAAATTAAATAAAAAAAAATAAATGGAGTTCTAGGAATTAAACCCAAAAACAATAAATAAATTATCATTTTTTTACAACAGTAAAATGTTGTTTGTCCGTGTCACTTCATTAGGAATAATTCCTCTCCTCCATTTCCTTAAAAGACCCCCGAATGCATCCCCACAGATGATATAGGCCCCGAGGGGAATTATTTTTCTCAGTCTCCCGTGTGGAACTAATGCAAAAAATTACAATTTACAAACGTAAAAACAATTTAAAGGTATAGTAAAATAAAAAACAAAATATTTTTATTTGGCCCCAATTCAATGAATATCATGTAACACCCCAAGGCATTCAAGTAACTGATAAGTAATTATCATGATTAGGTGTAGAGTTGCACGACGCACAACTAATTACTATTTATATGTAGTTGCAAATTAGATTCCATACCACCTGTACGGTTAATCACATGCAATGCTGTTAAACTCAGGTACATAAGTACGGCTGACACATGCCCAGAGGCTCGATTCCTCAATGGCGAACAAGAGTTATTCGTTATGCGTCATCTGCAAACGAAAAATTACCCGTCGTTTCGACGAACTTTGTCGAATGTTTCATTGTAACGTATTCAGATTGTTGAAGTTGTAGTTTATATTATGCTCTGCTGCATATATTATTTCAGGAAGCCCTGAAGGCTTATGTCATCTTTGGGGATGGGTAAGAGGGAACTGGGGGCTAATGTATCTAGACGGTCGTATGAATATCCTTCCCACTGTGTTGCAAGGCGATGGGTCGAGAAAATCTGGCTAGAAAGGTCGAAGGGTTTTCGTCAACCGGACTCTCCCGATCCGGCCCGCCATGCAGTTGGTGGCAGACACATCCGCCGCCACCTGGACAAACCTTCCCCCATGAATCCAAGCACCCCTGCTAAGTTCAATTTGCCACAGGATTTGCACCCTGTGGCAAATTGTCAGAAGTAACAAAATGATGGAAAGATTTTTAATTTTTTCAATTTTTATTCCTGCGTATAAAAGTACTATTATAATAACACATATTTATTGTGGTGTTTATGAATATGTATATTATTTCAATGTACTCCAACAGATGTCGTTAGTACAGGTAGTTATAAATATATATATATAGTTTTGAGGTGTCTCAATAGATATCAGTTAAGCTGTAATATATAAGAGAGTCGTTCGTGTCTAATACCCGAACGGTTTCAGGTATAGCCGATGATATACGATTATCAACTGGGCACCTTCAGTGTCCAGGGCTTCAGAAATAGATTCGTTTGGTCCAGTTAAGTATTTGTTAAATATTCATAAACACATCGTAACATGAGGAAACGAATACCATTGAAAATCTAAGAAAATTTTTCACTAGAGAAAAGCACAGAACACCAGGTTTGCTATACTACAAAAATTGTAAATGAATACTCATGTAATATGCCATAGAAACATAAAATAGTTAGCAAGGAAGCTTACCATATTCTGAGAGGGAATATTTCAATTTGTTATACAGGTAAGAATTGAGACGTACTCACTACCCCCGGGGCCCAACGCCACGGAGGAGAGGCAAATCTCCTCCGAGCTTTCTCCTCCTCTCTTCCTCTCCTCACTGAAGCAAGCCGCCTCGTCTACCAGTCTCCTCTGTGAGAAATTTATTAAAATGTGTGAAGCAGAAATGTTAGTCGAGAAACTTCTCTTCCAATATGATTTTATTAAATGGCGGATTTCAAAGGAACCGCCGACAAGGGGTGTGAGGTGTGATGGGGTAGAAGGTGTGAGGTGTGAGGTAAGAGGGAATAGGAGGTTTGAGGTGTGAAGAGGTAAGGGTGGGGCTGCACCGCGTGTGCACGATATGATTAGTTTCCGGGAATTCCCTGACACGAAATCACGTGAGTTTATAATATTCCCGTTTCTACCTGATTACGTGTCTGTGGAATGTCTTACAACCAGCTCGATACAATTAACTTTGCAGTTGGTGGCGTTACTAATGTAAGTAGATTTTAGGACTAACAGACCAAAATAATCTCAGCTATTCATCATCAAAACTTTGGAATGAAATACCAATGTCTATTAAAGTATCGATGTCGAGGCAGTGCTTCAAAAATCTCGGCAGCAAATGGTTGCTGACTGTACAGTCAACCGAACTATATTTGACACCCGTCCGTGGTCTACTGGAAAGGATCTTGACATCCGATCGGAAGGTCGCGGGTTCGAACCCGGCGTGCGCAAATACATTTTATTTGCAATAAAATATATAAATTTGTTTTAGACCACTTTAATTTTAATCACACTCTACCGGTTTCGGAAGAACCCTTCCTTCGTCAGGAGAATATTAAAACTAACCTATGATACAAAATATTGATAGATATATACCAAACATTTAGGTGCTGGAGTGGGAGGTCAAAGGGGGAGGGGGGTAGTTGCGGGAAATCCAGCAATAACAGAGCGGTTTATTGGAAAAATATCTAGAATGGGACTAAATGTAATTAAAATTAAAGTGGTCTAAAACAAATTTATATATTTTATTGTAAATTATAGCGAGCCACAAAGTTAATGCTTATTACGAACATTTTATTTGATTAATTTGTGTTATTTCACAATTAATTAATACAAATAATATATATCTACTATATTTGCGGTACGTTCCAGAGTGGAATACACTCTCAGTATCGCCCTGGTGTAAGACCACCATCCAGAATTGAAACGTTACTTAATAATGGCTTTAGCCGTGTTTAGTGACTAGAACTGAATAGACAGGTAATTCCCCACCTTCCTCTTCTCCATCTCCTTCACTTCCCCACTTACCTACAGCTTCACAACACAACCCAATTGGGGATGCCATAGTCTTACTGGCTCCAGACGGGAGCAGTTAAGACTCTTGTGAGGTATTCTCTATAAAAAAATCTTAATTGATAGAATTAATAATGAAAAGAATAGGTACCTATTTGTGTTTGTGATAGTATTATTTAATTTGGTTTTTAATTTGGTTCCGTGTTCGATTCCTCGGCTGGCTATGTCCTCCATCACAACACAAGCAACATCTTCCGCTTAGTGTAGTGGTAGTAGGAGACTTTCAAATGTTGTTTGGTTATTCGTAACCCGGGAATGTTTGTCTTTCTTTTTAAAGTAAATTTAAAAAATATATTATTTGATTTAATTTGAATGCTGATTTAAATGATTTAATTTAATGTTAATTATTTTATTTTATATTATATCAGAGGTACTGCTGAAAACCATTCCGGATATGGCTTGTTCGCACTTGGCAAGTATTTTAGTCGATTGGCGAGTAACTCGCTACTTAACTGGCGGTAAGTAGTGACTGTAAGTACCTACCTTGCGAACATGTACATAAACCGAATATGTACGTGACCACTAAGTTTAAATTACATGACGAATATTATATGTGTATATTTATTTTATGATTCATTTTCACAGTAGTTAGTACACATTAAATGTCTCGTCACGTCCATTCTCCATTACATTAATCGACTTCAATCAAGAAACGGCATTTTTACTATATTACTCCATAATTTCGCGCATTTAGTTTTGCTTTTGACATTTTGTTAATTGCCAAGGATCATTTTCCAATTTACAACCACACTACATAAATACCAGCTTATTCATGTGTGCGTGTTTACTAGAAAACATGTTTTGAGTTGTTGTATTACGCGTGAAAAACAGGGTAATGTGAACATTTAAGGCAAACACATTAAAAGTTTTAATTACGTTATTTGGATTAACTCTCGGAGGGCCGAATAAAATCCTGTAAAAAAATAAGCCAGATCAAAGGAATCGACGTCCCTTTTATATTTGTTCAGGAAACTCAATTACTGGAGGAATGTTACAGAAATATGACCAAAAGAGAAATTTGAAAATATGTCAGTGAGGCTGGGAACTGACTGGCAGAGTTCAGTAGATAGAATGCAGTAGAAATGAGAACAGAAAGGGATCGTCGTCTTAAGGTATGCTGTGTGGAGCGCCTTTTTATCGAGGAAGTACTTGGAAGGACAAGGGTATGAGGTATTGGTGTGAATCTGGGGGTTAGTGAGTCCAGGAACGCCGGACACTTTAACTGTGGTACAAGACGATGGCTTGAGGCTCTCTCGATCTATCAAAGGTGGGCAGATGAATCTCCTGCAAATACCTAGATAATCTTCACCCCACGAACCCGGAATTTATTGCGAAGTTTGTTTCTACTGCTGTAGGAAGGTTTAGCTTCCAGAGAATTTTTAGTATTGGACTTTTAGCCGACCGATTGCGATTTATAGAAAAATATTTTGTGAATTGAATAACTGAATAGCTTTCATCGGGAGTTTGCGGCTTTATGTCTCATTCTAGCATAAAAAATGAACTCAACCTGATGTAAACATTTCTCTGGCACTGTAAGACCTCAATAACTAAAACACTTGTTGTGTTAAACTCTTATATCATATCATTCCATTGTACTTGGGAATAGTGTATCTATGGATCTGCAGTAAAGAGGTTTATGCATTGAATGACATTCTCTTCACAGGGGTGGGTGGGTGCATCTGTAGAAACTTATCGACAGCATACCTTTTTCTCAAACATTTGCTGATAGCCTGCCTTTGACGGTCAATGACGGGACCATTGTTAGGTTCTGCGGTGATGATAGTATTTCACTTTGATTATAACTTCCAGGGTTAAATCCAAGACGACGAACGTGAGCTTTGACGCTTTGGATTACTTGGCTACGAACTGGCCTTGGTTTGTTATTTGTTTTAAAATTGTTTCGATTTAATCTTTACTCAGCTCTAAACGAGCAAACAATGTTGGTATTTCGAATCCATTAAATATTTACGGCTTTGGAAAGTGGTTAAATCAATATATTATGTATCTAATTATCCACATCATGGGATTAATGTCTCGTGGTGACTAAGTCGCGGTACATCAACCTGGGTGGTAGCGGAGTAGGTGCAAAGCCAGGCAAATTCTAACAGACTAATACCTCCAATACCTAGCGTTATAACCAGAAGCGGCTTGTGACTGGAATTGCCAGCAGTTCTTATCACCTTTAAAATGTACCTACTGTGTAATATTAGTACAGAAATTTAATTAATAGGGGGCACAGAAATTCATTAACGCCACTGAGTTACATTTGCAAAACAAATTAATAAATAATACTTCTATGAACATAAATAAAACATCTCGAAAGTAAAAGACATGCAATTCATCGCTGAAAATCTTGCAAAACCGTTTAAATTCAATGTGTGAATGTTGTTGGGCTAACATTGTAAATGAGATTGTGACCGGTCAGAGGTTGAGTGGGCATCGCGTTTGGGTCCCACCCAGGCGGTCCGTGTTCGATTCCTCGGCTGGCTAAGTCCTCCATTACAACACAAGCAACATCTTCCGCTTAGTGTGGTGGTAGTATGAGATTTTAAAATGTTGTTGGGTTATTCGTACCCCGGTAATTTTTGTTATTATTTTTAAAATTTAAAAAAAATATATATATAGTATTCCTTAACGAACACTTTCCAGATACTTTGGATTGCATATGTCTAAGTTGTGAAAAATGGCTTCACTTGGCTTCAAGGCGCTTCGTGCACGGGATGAGTTATATATCTGCACTGCTCCAATACGTGATTTGTCGTTATGTGTGTAATCTGTCTCGCTCATGTCACCGTATCGGCCTGCCAAGCTGCCTCGATATCGCCCGTTGCGGTCCCCTTGGTGTAAAACAAAGTTTTGTGCACATTGAAAAATGCACGACTTGTTTGCGTTTGTGCAGAAGTCTTGTACTGGAAAATAGCTCAAATATAGTCCATGCGAAAATTATGTCTGAAGCTTAGATTCTTATATCTACAAGAGGGGCACAGATGTTGTTCTGAGTTATGTGAAGACAAGAAGTGCAATGCAAAATTGCACATATCAAGAAACCGCCTCTGGTTTAAACTATTTACCATGAAGCCAGGCAGATTGCAGGGATGTAATTACAATGACGCTACCTCTGAGTAAATAGGCTATAATGCAAATTCAAATGACATAATTGTAATTAAAGCAGCAGTGGGCAATTAATTTGGAAGGCGGGTATGGGTACCGCCACCCCGGGAACCATTTATTAAATAACCAACACCCCTGCCATAGGTCACCCCAAGTGATTCACTACGTTTGGTGACTTAGCAGAGGTGCCGGGTTCACGGGGTGAGGTTTGTCTCGGTCTTGATGGCGAATTCGTTTGCCCACCTACTGATTGGCGAGCCGGATCGGGAGAGACTGGTTGACGGAGACCTAATTTAGACCTCTCCAGCTAGACTCATTTGAGCCATCATCTTGCATCACAGTGGGAAGGATGGATTCGTACATTCGTCACTCCTAGACCCCCAGATTCCTACCCACCCCTTTTACCTTCTTCCTTCTCAGAACTTCCATTCCTTCCTTTCCCTTAAAAAATCTTCCACACAGCATCCACAAACGTGACTTAGGCTTTGAGGGATTTTTTTTCCTCAGGGCCTCCTGTGGAGCTAATAAAGATTGGAATGGTTCAGGAGGTATGGGCTCAATTTGACTCCAGTTAATTTGAACAATTATAAATGTGTATATATATTTATTAAATTATAAAAGCTTTTGTGGTACAAATACAATAATTTTGTTTATTAAAATTTTAATTATTTTTATAATTAATTACCATCCAGGAGGCAAAACGGTTAAGTACATTAGTATGACATTTTGAAATATCATACTAGTGACCCAGAAAACATCAAAATTTTGTTTAATATAAATACTGCTAGATTTTGTGCTTTGTAAATAATTTGGTGATGTTTAGGAGTAATCTAAGTATAGTACCAGATAGACGGTACACTTAAACATATATCTGCACACTCAACTCAAATTTTAATTTTTCGGAGATGTCTGCCTAATCAACTAAATTATCAATATTATTAATTTATTTCTTAAGTAGGAAAATTTGCAGATTAAGAACGATCAAAATAACGAGTAGGTTGTTAATACATTTATAAAAGATAAATCTATAAAGTTCCCGTGAGGTGATTTTTTAAAAACCATGTTATACAAATGATCCAATTACTATTATTATCATAAATATAATAAATTATTGCTGTATTAACAAGAAGTCTTTTAAAAACAGGTAAAACTTTATTTTATACGAATATATAACACAAATAAATTATAGAACGGATTATATCTTAAGTTCTTTTATTGCATGACCAATAACCAATTACGTGGTATGTATGTATCCACTTCAATCGAGAACACAAATTCTCACATTCAATAATTACCTGCGTGTGGTTTTACGCTCATAAAACTAGTTGAGTAAAAACAACTGGTTTAAAATTTATTGCTGACAATCTTCTAACTAGAGTCGGCAAAGTAATAATAAAGTTAGCAAGTATTATGTTATATTTTATTAGGTAGGTAGTAGGTCACATGGAATTTGAATGATAGTTTTGTCAAAGCTGATATGTTTTTTAATTGTCATCCGCTCTAATAGGTATCTACTCAATAACTTCATCACTCTTAAATATTTACGGTTTTAATAATATAATAAAACTAATTTCAGCTTGTCAAAGCCATCTTCAGACTGGTACAAATTATTCTTAAACGGATTATTATTCTATTATTCGACAAATTATTCTTACGGATCTTATGTACAACATATTAGGGAGGGGGGAGGGGGGTGGAATTAAAGTGGAACAAGTTTAAAATTTATTTTATTATACTAAAATGGAATTTCACCACGAATTATCAGTTGCTATACTATTATATTGGAATTCCACCACGAATTATCAGTTTCTATACTATTATATTGGAATTCCACCACGAATTATCAGTTTCTATACTATTATATTGGAATTACACCACGAATTATCAGTTTCTATACTATTATATTGGAATTCCACCACGAATTATCAGTTGCTATACTATTATATTGGAATTACACCACGAATTATCATTTTTTATACTATTATATTGGAATTCCACCACGAATTATCAGTTTCTATACTATTATATTTGAATTCCACCACGAATTATCAGTTGCTATACTATTATATTGGAATTCCACCATGAATTATCAGTTTCTATACTATTATATTGGAATTCCACCAATTATCAGTTGCTATACAATTATATTGGAATTCTACCACGAATTATCAGTTTCTATACTATTATATTGGAATTCCAAGTTTGTCACGAATTGTCAGTTTCGAAAATAGAGATATTTACGGTTTTAGTACGTTTTCTCTCATTTTAGAGTTTAAAATTTAACCCCTAGAGACTCTTATACTTTACAATGTGTTTTCTCTTAATCGAACTGTTAAAATGCTAATTGCGCGGGAAATATTTTCCAATTATATTCGATTCCAGATAAATCATTGTTTTCAACGTATTTCAAAATAAAATTGTTTTTAAAAACGGATGATAAACTTTGTTTCAGATTTAAGTATTATGTACTAATCGAAATATGCAATTAAAACTACCAAATTTTTTAACGAAAATATAAATATGTTTTTTATGTCTAATGTTTTTAATGCTTACCAATGGTCTTTATCGGATAAACTGTAGTTACCACTTCACACGAAACTAAAAAAAAACTTCTCTCTTTAGACAATGTATTATAATAGTTACTAAGTTAACTTTTACAAATATTTTTCAAATGCTAAATAATGTTTTTTCAAAGAATTGTTTTTATTTTTCAGAAGCGCCTACTGTAAACTTTTAAATTCAAATACAAAGCCTGAGAGTTCTCTCTTTCTAACACTGTTTAAAACTTGTTGAAAGCCAGCATACAAAAAATATATGTTTTCAATACGACGTAAAATATTTAACAGTTCTCACCTTTCTTACAAATTCAATTTTTATAACATTTCTTTTGTGATATAATACAAAAATTACATCAAAATAATGAAGATAAAGCGAACTTCCTAATAATCACTCAACTCTATGCTTTCCATAATGGATTTATTTAAAAAAACAATTAATAAATATAGACTTCGAATATGACAGCGTTCATATTATCAAGCGGCAGCCATTTTGTCTGCCATCTTTGGTGCCCGGCGCGTTATTAGCAATTAATATGAATTATTCGGAGTGGCTTAATGCTATCCAATAATTCTTAATGTCAAGAATGAGAATGGCCCAAGCGATTCTGACCTTGTTCATCATACAATTTCTTTATACATAAGGGGCAAAATCGCATCAAACATCCGGACCCGCCGTTGGGACTGCGGCCTACAAGAGGTTAAATCATATATCTCACCATCATACATAATGAGATAGCACGAGTTTAGCCAGCTCTCTTAATTGAATAAAATCCCTGAAAATGTTTATTTCACTATCTTGTTTTTGCCATACTATTGTTGTCATTACTGTAACAATGTTTTAATTTAAAAAAAAAAATCTGTAACAGCCTGGGAGAAATATCTCCCAAGAATTTTGAAGGCTGGGAGTAAAATCTCACTAAAATCCTCTAGGGGTTAAAAGTTAAAAGTGTTATGTTATTATTAAATATGTTAAAAAAATATTATTATAAAATAAATTTATTTTGCCTATGACGAGAGACGCAATCTTTTCAAGTGATCGGAAAATTATTTTATCGGTTGGAATTAGTTTTCTCTAATATTAATAATACCCAATATATTTCTACCTAATATATTTCTTTCTCATTTATTGTGATTCAGTACGTCGGATGTTGTTAAGTCATATTAATTGCTTGTAATATCCCACGAGCAGGTACGAAAAGAGGTTAATTATCACACATTATTAAAAGCGGTTAATTAAACTAATAAAGTCCACATCTACACACACATTAACAAATTTGCTTTATGCCGCAATATTTTTATTAAACGGGCTTTCCAATACATGATAATTTCTATTAAAAAAATTAATTGTGAGGAATACGAATTGAATCTTGCAATTATACACAAAGATAGCAGCCAATAAATATATGCGTTAAGAAAATGAAGATAATGTTGTTAGTTCTCAGTCGAAGTATGATACAGTTAAATATGACCGAATCGGATAGGGACACATTAGCTCAGTAGATAGAGCCGATGACCGGAAAGCCTATGGTCCTGGGTTCGAGTCCCAGATGTGACCGTATCTTTTTCTGATTTTTATGTTTCAGATTTTCGGTGGAAAAAAAAACGTATGGTCGTATGAGAAATGTGGAGATCCGCAACGAATGAGTAAGATTAAGAAACCTTAGATGGTTTGAGCGCGTAGAATGAATGATCGAAGAAAGGAGTGTAAGGATAATATTTGACACAAATGTGAATGGTAGAAGAAGTCGGGGACGCCCGTGGAAGACAAGGCACGATCAAGTGAATCAGATACTTGAGTCGGGCCATGTCAAAATAATAAGAATCGTATGTTAGATACTATATATATATATATTTTTTTTACATGAATACACTTCAGTTTCAATTCTGAATGATGGTCTTACACCAGAACGATACTGAGAGTATTTTCCACTCTGGTACGTGTCGCAAATATAGCATATATTATTTTTAATTAATTAATTATGAAATAACACAAATTAATCAAGTAAAATTTATTTGCGCACGCCGGGTTTGAACCCGCGACCTTCGGAATGGGAGTCCAAAGCCTCACCTCTGGACTACGCCGGCCGTCGTATGAATGTATGAATGTGAACGATGCAAGGAGTGTGTGCTAAGACCGAGTTCTTTGGCGGTCCGTCCTCTTTGCGCACTGCCTCCCTACGGTGAACCAGCGTGATGATTAGTTAGCTAGACGTTGGATACTAAATCGATAAACTACGCGAAATGCGATACCGTCAAATTGTTTTAGCGACATTTTAAAACATGGAATGTTTATTAAAGCTATGAATATAATACTGGGAGCCCAAGGGGCTATATCCCTTTGTTTATTAGGGTTCCCATTAGCATTTAATCGAATTTCTTCAAATTTATTAGCGCCATCTGACACGGAAATGATCATTTAAATAAAGGTTTAATCGACACTCAAAGCAGTCATTTTCCCTTCATTAGAACGACGTCGTAATTTATATTGACGGCTGGAAAACATCAACGATTATACAATTTTGGCGCATTTCATTTGTGGACAATTGATCTCCGAGACATTGTGGATATACAGAATTTATTGTTGATAGATTTTGATGTTGATAAAGCATTATTGTGTAAAAAAATTCTACAAACCAATCAAGACGGCATCCGTGGTCGAGGGGTGTGGCTATCGACTAGTGATCTTGCATGCGCAAGCAAAAATTGTATTTGATTGAATTGTGTATTTCACAATTAAATCATTTTAAATTATATACGGCACGTTCCAGAGTGGAATATATTCTCAGAACTGCCCTGGTGCTAGACCACCATTCAAAATTGAAACGTTGCTTAAAATTACTTTGCGGTATTTGGTGGTTAGCTCTGAACAGCCAGGTACTTCTCCATCTTCCTCTTGACCTTCTCTTTCCCTTCCCAGCCAGCTCAACGATCGGAATATTTGGCTGCTTTAGACAAACCGCAGATTCCCCGTTCTTAGTAAATAAAGATTTTTTTGGTTAGGGATTTGCTTAAAATCCAATCATTTGCCATTAGAAAAAGAAATAATAATAATAAAAATAATTCTTCTCATTTTACCTAAAATATAAACGTTACGGGTAATGCTAGAATAAGAGGTAAGCCTAAGTTTATCCGGGTAACTTTACATTACCCAATCCTGTTGGAATTTTGCCAAAAATGTTTGTTTTATATTTCAATGCATGAACAAGATAAGAAAGGAAGTTATAATTTTCTTACAAATTTCACAAACAACAGTGTTTTAGAAATATCGTAATAAATAATAAATAAATAAATAATAATTTTAGAGATATCAAATTTTTGTTAATTAAAATACAGTTGATTATTTTAAATACACACATGAAAGATAATGTCATCTAGTATCTAACAAAATATTTTTTTTTAGGAAAGGTTCAAAAATAAGAAATATGTAGTACAATTAAAATGCATTGGGGGGCGGGTAAGGGTACCGCCGCCATTAACCATTTATTGGATACCAAAATCCCTACAATAGGTCACCCCAAGTGGTTCGCTACGTTGATGGTGATGGTGACTCTTAGGGATGCCCACTTTTATAGGGTGAGGTTTGTCTAGGTCTTGGCGGTGGATGCGTTTGCCCACCTACTGCGTGGTGGGCTGGTTTGGGACAGTTTTTAGGATACTTTTTAACCTCTGCAGCCGGGCTCTCTCGACCTGTCGCCTGGCATCTCAGTGGGAGGAATGGATCAATAATTCCTGGACACACTGACCCCCAGATTCCTACCATACCCCTCATACCATTTTCCTTCATAGAACTTCGTCTCTTTCCTTTCCCTAAAAAAACCTTTCACATTGCATACTTATTTTTACCTCTGGCCTCTTGCAGCTAATATAAAAAAAATAATAATTTTAAAAAAAGCTTGCCAACAGGGCAAAAAATTTGAAAATCCTGAGGGGGTAAGATGTCGTCATATTTTTTTAAGTATTTACATGTAGGTCTTAATTATGCGTTATCACAAAAGATTTTTATTACCCGCACGCACTGCCATGAAACACCTTGCTCTGTTGCCACCCTTCCGGTCATTATACGCGCCTACCCCGTACCCTTTCTAGAGGATTTTTCCTTTCATTATAGTAGTCCCTCTGGAGTGTTTCAATTTCCCATTTACTTTTCCCAAAGTCCTGTAGTTTCGCTTTTTGATTGTGTTGACAACTGTCCTGTGTTTAGTAATCCTGGTCATGGAGTCTGTCCGGGGAAATCTCAGCAGACGACTTTATACTTGGAATTCAAAGACTTTTATATTATTCTCTGTTATTTGATCAGGCTCCACGCTTCTTCTATAAATATCGGGAATCGAGAAAATGAAACATCTGACCATTATTTACAAATAGAATTGGCATGTGATGTGCATACTGAACCTTTCTGCCACAGAGCACATTATTTGTCTATTGTCTGTATACGTTTTAGATACCTGTATTATTTCTACGATAAAGTAACTACAAAGTAACATGAACAGTATTTATTGTAGGTACCTGTTGATATTTAATATATGTTCTGATATTTATATTACTCGTATATTTTGGCATTATATAAAAATTCGACTTGCGTTAAGTTTGTGAAAGCCCTACGGGTAATAAATAAAATAAATAAATAAACATTATTGGTTAGATTATGAATTGGTAGCGCTTATGGTTATTTTTTAATTATTATTATGTGTCAAAATAATGTAAATGTCTTAAGAATGTTGTGCTGTATATATAGACATAATATTCCTAATATTAGTAATATTCGTATGTCTATGTCATAACTTCATTTTTATATTTAAAATGTTTGTGATATAATTTAGAGTCTGGGGGAATGTTATCTATCTATTTATGGTATCCGAGTGGAATTCGAGCGAACTAATTTAGAGAGGTACTTCAATCATCAAAAATACTGATTTCTGCTGTCCGTGCACCCTACGTAACTCTGGTCCAATGAACTCAATTTTCTTTTGAATGAAAGCGTCATTTTCAAAATTGGAACTGATTGTTTGAAGAAGTCAGACAAGTACCATCCTATACTATAGCATTTTTTTTACAAATACATTATTTTATTTATTGTTATCAAGTTTAATTTGTATAATTCCATTTTTTCCCTTCTATATTAGGTCCTTACATATGAAATTAGTGTTTTGCCGTACTGGCAACTTTGATATCAAATATCTTCTCTTTGGTTAGGAATTCAAAATTCAAATTTATACAGCTATTTACTCATGTATTTGTGTTTCGAAAATTATAATTCATTTGTTTTTTCCTTAATTGTTTTTTTTCTTTGCGTCACTTAGTTTACAAAATGGAAAACTTGAAATATCGCGTTATTTACGAGTACGAGTTCCACCGTGGCACCAGTGCTGCAGAAACGGCTCGAAGGATTAATGATGTGTATGGCGACGGTGCCGCAAAAGAAAACAGTGCGTTTTTGGTTCCAACGTTTTCGTTCTGGAAATTTCGACCTGCAGAACAAGCCCCGTGGACGGCCGGAGACCAAAGTTGATAATGAAGAATTGAAGGCTATTGTGGAAGCGGATCCATCGCAAACCACGTCCGAGTTAACTGCGGGCTGCGGTGTTAGTGATAAAAGCAAATCCACTTGAAGCAAATTGGGAAGGTAAAAAAGCGTGAAAGGTGGGTACCTCACGAATTGAGTGAAGCAAATCAACAAACGCGCGTTGACTGCTGCGTTGCATTACTCAACCGGCACAATAATTAAGGGATTTTAAATCGAATCATTACCTGTGATGAAAAGTGGATCCTGTACGATCATCGGAAGCGCTCATCGCAATGGCTGAACCCTGCGGAACCAGCCAAACCATGCCCCAAGCGAAAATTGACTCCAAAAAAGTTACTTGTAAACTAAGTGACGCAAAGAAAAAAAACAATTTAGGAAAAAAAATACCTGTATAAATTTGAATTTGGAATTCCTAACCAAAGAGAAAATATTTGAGATCAAAGTTGCCAGCACGGCAAAACGCCAATTTCATATGTAAGGACCTAATATTAAATAATAGGTATTAATTAAGCTTTGTTGAACGTGATTTATCAAAATTATTAGGTTCACCCCTGTCATAGCAGGTCACGTAATGAAGAAACTGCAACTACTTAATTGTGACCGCATAATACCTAATGGTTTTTCGTAATAAATAACTATGGATAATATTAATACCGAGCCCGTAACCTCCGGACTAAAAGTCAAGTGCGTAGACTACTGCGCTATTTTTAGACCGTCCCGCTGACCGGAGAACATAATATTATTCAATCGAGGGTAACCCAGATAAGAACCCAATCACGGCGAAGGTTGCCTGATATCACCTACCTGTGCATACGAATGCATGCAATTTATTGAATACTCGTAATTACTGCACGTTCTTAATCACGTCTGTAACGGAAACAAGTAACATTACTAAAAACAAGAAACAAGATACAGAGTTCGTGTTTACAGAGTTCAATTTGGGAGGCGGGAATGGGTACCGCCGCCCCGGGAACCATTTATTGGATAACCAACACCTCTGCCATAGGTCACCCCAAGTGGTTCGCTACGTTTGGTGACTTAGCAGGGGTACCCGGGTTCATGGGGTTCATTGTCTAGGTCTTGGCGGCGGATGATCTAGACACATTGAACCCCAGATTCCTACCCAACCCTCATACCTTTTTCCTTCCCAGAACTTCCTCTCCTTCCTTTCCTTAAAAATACCCTCCACACAGCATCCCCAAAGGTGACATAGGCCCTGAGGGAAATTATTTTCCTCAGGGCCTCCTGTGTGGACCTAATGTAAAAAAAAAAAAAACATTACTTATGTTTTAGGAATGTTAGGGCCGTTTGTTTCATCAGAAAGCTAAATCGTGAACGAAATTTATGTTTTAACCGTGAGATAAAGTAACAGGATGTTAAATGCTGTTTCAAGTGTACTTTTGTGGAATTGTTCATGTGGCCAATATCAAAAGCAGAATACCCCTCAGAATTATATGAAAAAATGCATTCTCTTTTTGGTGCGGCCACACCATAAATAAATTTTGAAAACCAGAACAACTGTCAAAAAATCCGGCTGTACTTTCTTTCGTGCTTTGTTTCTATACACATTTTTGTATGAATATTTAAAAAGAAATGACGACTGTGTTATAACACGATATTACATGTAATTTTTTTTTAAACTTTAGTAGTTGTAATATCTCCTTGAATTAGTGTATTATTAACACGGGGTCGTAATGTTTCTGGTTTTCGCTGCAATACATATTGGATGAGATATTCATAATCACTATCATCATCTTCTATAATAATCATGATTAAGAATCGATGTTGAAGCGTGCAATTTCGTATCATAGCTCCAACAGAACTGTCAAATATGTCAAAATGGCTAAAATAACTACCGGTTTTCGAAAAGTAACAGCAAAAGTAAAAAATTACGTAATAATAGACACTGGCGGTTAAATTGATTGAAAACGATTTTTTTTGATATTTAACAGTACCATTCTTTTTTTACTTATTTTTATTATTTAACTTAATGAAAAAGAAAACTTTTGTTACTTTTTAAATTCTTTATTTTACTCTAGAAACCGTTGAAACAGACGGCTTTTACTCCTTTTAAACCACATTCTACAAAACATTATAAAATTTACCATGGCGCATGCTCGACTGTTGGAAATCATATTTATTATTGTAAAAACCCATTTAGGTTGAGGTATATCCCAACTAAAATTATAAATGCGAGTTTGTTTGTGTGTTTGTTTGTTTGTCCGTACGTGATTTTTTTAAATAAGAATAGTCGGAGGACTGAAAAGTGATATAGGCTACTTTTCATCTCGGATAAACATTTCATTTTCGTGGGAAAATTCTTTGAACGTACAGTAATTTCTCTGTAATACAGTGAGAGCGAAGCCTCGGGTTAAAGCTACTAATAAATAAAAATATATGTAAAATTTACAAATACCCTTGTTAATTTATCATCTTCTAAAAAAAAATTATAAAACAATTTTGAAGTAAAACTTCTTTACACGCTTGACTTGGGGGTAAGCTGGCGAATGCGTTACGAAAAGTGTAATGCGTTACAGGCGAGGCGAACGGGCTGTATCACACTGTAGAAGCAAGAGAGAGCAGTGCGCGCGCACATTTTCTTTCTCTCTTCTTCTCATAGCCAGTGCACGATGATTATTCGTAATTTCATTTCGTTCTTGAACATAATTGAACAATTTTATAAATACTGTAGGAGCAAGAGAGCGCAGTGCGCACGCACAATTTTTTCTTTCTCTCTAGAAGTTTCACTTCAGTCGTGTGGTCTAAAGCACACTCGTATTTTTTTAATAACGAGTCTTTTAAAAATTATTTAGAGATGAAAAACTATTTCAATTCTTGTCAACATTTTTTGTAACTAGTTATTTGTAATTCAATAAGGGATTATTTATCAATGTTAAAGGAACGAATGGTCAGTGGCTGAGTTGGCATCACGTTGGGTCCTACCCAGACGTTGTGTGTTCAATTCCTTGGCTGGCAAAGTTCTCCATCATGATACAAACATCATTTTCCGCTTATTGTGGCAATAGTAGGATATTTAAAAATATTGTCAGGTTATTTTGAAATACTTAGATTTAGTATCATATAAAGTAGTTTAAGCAAAGTAATTTGACGTTGATTAATTAATTAATTTATTTTTTACGTGAATACCGCACAAGAGTCCCAACTGCTCCCAACCGTCTGGAGCCAGAGAGATTATGGCATCCCCAATTGGAGTATGTTGAGCTCTGACTTCAAGATATTTACAGAGCTTCCGTCTGTAAAATCAAAGTCAACGCAACCATTTTAAATTTTACAGCGTGCATCCATCATGATTTATAGAGCTTGAAAAGATTATTCTGAGAAATTATTTGCCTTCTTGCAAAATCTTGCATGTACATATATATCGTATATATTTTTTTAATGCGAGAATACATTCACAAGAGTTCCAACCGCTATCTAGACAATATGGCATACCAAATTGGGGAATGTTGCTGATTGAATGAAATTTCAAGCAATTTTTTTTAATTCTGAATGGTAGTCTTACATCGGAGCGATAATCTTAGTATCTTCCACCCCGGAACTTAACGCAAATATACCTTATATTATTTTAAACGATTAAATCGTGACTTAGCACAAATAAAACAAATAACAATTTCTTGCACACGCCCTGATTTGAAACCGTGACCTTCGGATGGCTAGACTAGAACCTTAGCCCTCGACTACGGAGGTCAAATTTGGTATCATAGCTAGTCTGTTGTAACAGTGATTATGGACACCCTATTTCGGATTACTTTAGAAATGTGAAACAAGCCGGAGATCAATCATTTAGACATTGCTACTGGAAATTACATTCTTACTAACGGATCTAATGTGTTCGCATTTCCGCCCATTGTGGAACAAGTCTATCCAGAGGAGACTAGAATAGAAGGAAGATGGTTGGGAGAGATGAGAAGTGAAAAGTAGTGAGGCTGATAATTAATTTAATGTTCTGATAGGAAGAGAGTGGTGGATGGAGAAAAGCTGCATTGCTCAGAGCCAGTTTAGGGCCTTCGTAGGCCCAATGAACCCATATTTCTAGCACAAAATATTTGAGAGCTAATTTGGTACGCATGTCTTCCGAATGAAAGAAATAAATAGATTCAGAATCTATCTCTCCACTTTGAAACCAGTTCAAATGGAAAACAATGCTTCTCGGATATAATTTTTTTATTTTAAAATATATTTTAAGAAATGCGAAAGGTGATGTGTGAGGCTTTCGATAAACCTTGTCTATGCACGAAAACGATGTTTTTTCTGTCTTTAATATATCTTTCCAGTGATGCAAAATAATAGTTTTATTTTAACGTGATGAGTGAGAGCTCAAATTGTTACATTTAATTACTGAATACAATATTAGCGACCCCAAAAGAACAATATGAAACAAAAAATCACAAAATGATACGGTTGCATATAGGAATTAAACCCAGAACCTTAGCCTTGCCTGGCGATGCTTTACCACTGGGCTAATGGGACCCTATTCCCTTCGATCATATTTAATTATATCATACTTCGACTAAGAACTATCAAATTATCTCAATTTTCTTAACGCACCTATACTTTTCTGATGTTTTAATTTCAAAATTTTCGATTGGGAGTCGAAAGCGATTAAATATTAAAATTTGAGGTTTTATTTGCACTTGACTTGCAGAAAAGTCAACAGAAGTCGCATATTAAATAAAAATGGATAAATTTATCCTAGACACTATCTAGATAGCATTTAGTTCAAGATGAATCTTGCAATCATACGTTAAGAAATTATGCGTTAAGAAAATTAAGATTTTATTAGTAGATCTTAGTCGAAGTATGATACAGTTAAGACGATAGACTTCGCTTTTCAGCCCATACAAAAAGGACGCCCGGTAAAAAACACTTTTCTACATCGAAAATTGCACAAAACGAATATATTTTTTTTATACTGCCTTTTAGAGGGTGAAAACTATGTCGGTATGTTTTCGAATTTTCGATGCGTTTCGTATTAACGTAAACATTCACTGTCAAACATGTACGATTTATCAAAAAATATTATTTAAGGAAAAAGTGCTGCTAACTCAACTCTCATAAAGAATTATAAAATTATAAAAAGCTACCGACGTAGCTTCTTCTTTCTAAAAAATATATATATTTTTAAATTTCAATTTCGTGAAAGTTTCGGTGTAGAAAAGTGTATTCTCCATAAACCCCTTTTTGAGCGATTTCTGTAGGTAAATTTGAGCGTTGTCTCATTCGCACATTTCGCATTCGCATGTATTGTAAGTGTGCGTGAGCTTATTGTGAGCGGGACAGAATGACAGACGCGGGTGTTCCGCGTGTCGTTCAAAGTCTAGCCTCTTAAATATGATCGAAGAGTGCTTCCACTAGCTCAGTGGTAAAGTTCTGGGTTAGTTCCTAGATGTGACCGTATCTTTTTCTTTTCGAAATTTTTGATGGTGGGTCGCTAATATTGTGTTAAGTGATTAAATAGTTTTTTTACTCTTATTTTGGTTTTTTTTCCGTTTTACTTCGATTTTCCTGCCCCGATCATTTTTGATACGACCAACAATATTATTAACATTTTTTACAGATATGTATGTTTTATACTGACAAAAACATAAATAAAATAGCAATTTTTAGTTAAGAATGAAAAGAAATGCCAACAATTCTTTTTTTCCTGGGTAACATAACGATCGTGTGATAAAAGGTTTGAATTTCGCACATATTGTCACAAATTTTGATGGGCGAAGTGTTTCCATGTTTGGTCGGAGTTAGGTACATGAAAAAGTGTACGGCGCAAAAATACATTTTATACCTCCGCTGAAAGAACCTTAGCGCAATATACATTATGTATGTAGCACGATCAAAGTTGAGAGCTTTCCCGGAGTCCATTTATAATCCCGCAACTCTCGGAAACCCTTTTTCTTATTGACGGCCAGGGGAACCGCAGGCGGGGGTGGGTGTACCGGGGAGGGGGTGGGTCCAACTAGCAGCGCCGCACAGTGGTTGCAATTGCTCATTCTCGGCTCTCTTTTTCTTATCACAAAAAAAAATTTGGTCTGCTCATTAAAAACTAAATAATCTCTCTATTTCATATTTTTATTTAATGGATTGTTAGAAGAACATTAATACATTCAGTCTGAAAAATAAAAAACTTATTTTTGTTTTAAGTATAAGTATATATACCTGCCACCTCGGAACAGGCTCAGCCTAGTGAGGTGGCATATACCTAAAAGAATGTACATAAAATGTATTTTTTGGTTAATAAATAATAAAAAAAAAATTAAAAAAATATATCTTATAAGTGTAATAATTTTTTTTATGGAACATAATAAGTATTTAGAGTGGTTACCGGACAACTCAGAAACATATGAGAAGAGCCAATATATTTGTTTGTTCATTCAATTAGGTTCTGAATTATTAGAATTTATAACCTTTAAGGTAATAAATAACTTTCCAAATATTTTGTATTAAGCATGTCATTTTAAATACAATTTCTTCTTTGTGGGTTATATGACGAGTCAATTTTCTGATAAAAAAAAGAGCAGTGGCAAAACCGTTTTAATAAATTAATATTCAACAGCCAACCAGGCTTCGCTTAGCTCAAGCTTCATCACTTCTTATTATATAATCTAAAGATAATTACATACAGACACACATAAATATAAGAAATAAAAATATAAGTGAAAGAGATAGAAATAGAACAGAATACACCTTATTGGTGCTAGGAAGAGATATAAAATAGAAAAGAGGGAGATAAAATTATTAAAGGATGGGAATGTAGAGGGGGATTATCTTTAGTTGATATAATAAGCCCTGTCGAAGCTTGAGCGAAACCTGGTTGGCTGTTGAATATTAATTCAAAATAAATGTGGTGTTTTACAAAGTGTGTTTTTTAGTTTTTTCATTTAAACATTATAAAATGTTTTTATTACAAAATGGTGTTTTAATATCCACAGGAGCAAACCTTGCGATAAGTTGAATGTTTAGCTGAACCTTCTATATATCTAGTTTAGGTATCACTTGTTTAATTAAAGGGAGGTTATAGATCACTATTATTTTTAACTAAACAATTAAAAAAAACATAATATGAAAGGTTACATAAATAACATTGTTTACCGAAATATTTTAAATTTGAACCACGAAACTTCCACAATTAAATATCTCAGTTTGAACCCGTAATTTGGTATTATTTTAAATACCTATACAAAACAACAAAAAATGTTTTTCCAAAAGATAAAAATTTATCGATCATTTATCTAATTTAACCGCTATAGGCAAATCTGAAGAAAATAAAGTACAGTCATAGACATAATTCTCTGAGTACAGTTATAGAATTATGATACGGTCTTGTTCCGGGCCATTCTATAGTGCGGTGTGTCGGCAGGATGGGATAGGAGGTCGGCCGCATATCGGGTTTTACATAATACACGGACTTAGGCATAAAAGACACTGACGAGGGTAATAAGCATCGTGAATCAGTGCTCTCCGATAATACACCCCGAGAACCGAGAACCGAAGAAGCGGCCTACGAGGGTTGCTAAGATGGTCCTAACGAGGATATGTTCGCTGTCAGGCACATTTCTTGTGTTCCAGCTGTTCATATTAAATCTCCTGACCAATTTTCTTACTTGTATAAGATAAGTCCAATCTAGAATCTAGACTTTAGTGGGCGGATATAAAATCCAAGCTTGGGATTACTTTTGGTCTTATAATATTGTACCCGGCCACTCTTATTTGTAAAAAAAGTATTCTACTATACTTGGGCTTATTTATTTATTTATTAGCGGACTTAATCCAATTTACAAAATAATAACACTAATTTTCAAAAAATGTAAATTATAAGAGTAAGGGATGGTGTATAAAAACAAAGACAAAAATCAGAGTAATATTAAAAATATTTAAATGACAAGCAAGTCAAGACTTAGCTAAAAGTCAAAATAGTTTTAAAATATCATCAATTGTTTAGTGATCGATAAAAATCATTTAGACTTATAACCAAAAACTCAAGGTCTTGACTTGAGTTGACCAGTCTACACATTCTGGACAACGGTGAATAATATCCATAATTAGTCGAATGTTTATTGAGGAAGAGCAATTCAGTATTTCTGAGTCCACGGGAAGCTACATATATTGAAAGGGAAGCATTGTAGTAAAGAAGGTGAATCAATAATACATTTGATAATTTTGAAGAAACATATAATATCATTTTTTTCTGACGTTTTCCAAAATGAGAAAGGTTTAGAGTCAGTTGAATTTGATTATATGAGTTACCTCTTTCTAATTCTAGCCTCCTAGCAATCCCCCGAACTAATTCAATATGACGAATATAAACAGCATAAAGAAGGAGACTGGTATAATTAAACACAAGCATATTCAAGATGAGGGCGAACCAAGCAACAGTAAAGAGTTCTTAGGGTATTTATGTCATTGAAATCAAATAGAGACGAAACCAAATAGTTTGAGAGATTTATTAACAATTATATTTATGTGTTCCAGAAATAAAAGCTTGCCACTAGAAAGACACCAAGGTAATAATAGATGTAACAGTTGTTAAGCAAATATTATTTACAATAAAAAATATATAAATTTGTTTTAGATTCTTTGATGTTTTAGATTAGTTTTAGACTTTAATTTAATTTAAACTCCACCCGTTTCGGAAGAACCCTTCCTTCGTTAGGAGATTATTGAAACTAACCTAAGTTACATAATATTGACAGATATATATAAAAAAAAATTTGGTGTTTGAGTGGGAGGTTAAAGGGGGAGGGGTACTTGCGGGAATTCCGGCAATAACAGAGCGGTTTACTGGAAATACATCTAGAATGGGACTAAAAGATAAATGAATTTGGTTATTCAATATACCTAGCGTTATTATTTTGGGATTTTTTGATTTAAAAGCCTTCTAAGTTATACAATGTTTTAGCTTTTATTATTAAGGTGAAGAATTTTAACCCCCGTGTCCTTATTAAGTATGATCGGTGGGAATAAGACTATTGGCAAACTCTGAAAAATGATTATTATTTAAACATCTAAAATTTTCCGTGATTTTAATATTTACATTTCTGGTTATCTTACCTATGTAGAACGATGGACAATCAGTTGGTAAATGCCTGAGTGGCTTAATTTATTCTGTCTTTAGTGTTTTTTAATAATTTACCAAAGTTGTTGTCAGTATATAATGCGGGTTTAATATGGGGAGGCATTTGTTTTGCGCTAAGTGAAGAAAAATTGGATATATTTATTTATTTATTTATTTACGCCTAGTGGGCTATTTAGTGGGCTTTTACAGAGATAGATATATAATTAAATCATTTGTGTTAGCAAATACATGGTAAACAATATACAATGATTAACGATAAATTTAAAGCAAATTAAAATTATGGGTATGGAAGGGGAAATATGTATAAATAAATATAAGAAATAAAAATAAAAAGTATATTCACTACGGAGTCGTGAAATCATACATTTTATTAAAGTAATTATAAAGACTTCGTTTTGTAACTAATACGGAATCTTTAAACATGTCTACAATATTCCCAAATTTATTGCCCAAATGATGTAACTATTTATTTATAGGTGTATGAGCATCATAATTTGTTTTGAAATTGTCAAAGATAAAGGTTCCACTTTGTATTTCTGGTCAAGATCAGAGATGATCCGCCTATCTGACAGCGAAATTAAGTTGAGTTGTTTCATTAAAAGGACATAGTTAATATTTTTAATTGGAATATTCAGCTTAAGCTAACAAATCTTAGAAATTTGTGCTGTACCCTTTCCATATTGTCGGAATGTGTTTTATACAGTGGGGACCAAATAGACGAATTATACTCTACCTGGCTTCTTACTACAGAAGTGTACAATGTTTTCAAACATTCTAGTGACTTGAAATCACTTACTGTTCTGCATATGAACCCAAGTAATAGCTTTATTTGTTATGTCATTTACGTGCAGAGTAAATGTTAACTTTTCATCAAATATAACACCTAAGTCCCTGATCTGAAGATCCTACAGCATTGAAAGGAATTTGTGATTTTATTATTAGTTTCAGGTGTATCGAATAAAAATATATTAGTTGAAATGAGCTTAAGTTTCTTATATAAGATTTTTCCAATTAAGTATGTGGAAAAACACAATTGGAAAAAATAAAAGAGCGCTATTTTGTTAAATTTTAGATAGTTCAATTGTGCAATTAATAGAGGATATAGGAATTTTTACTAGCCGGTGCATAATTGAATGATTGGCACCTGAGTGCACCTCTGAGTGCCAATGGTGCACCTTTGTTAACCTCCCACTCAAATACCTAAAATGTTTTGTATATATTTATAAATATTTTGAATCATAGGTTAGTTTTAATATTCTCCTGACGAAGGAAGGGGTCTTCCGAAACTGGTAGAGTTTACTTAATTAAAATCAAAGTGGTCTAAAACAAATATATATATATTTTTGTTGTAAATTAAGGCGAGCCATAAAGTTAATGCTTATTACGAATATGAAATATTATTTACTTTGTATTCCAAAACCATCGATTTTTTGCTCTACGGAAGGACATAATGTTGCACTTATCGATATTTAGTTTCAAGCAATTAGTTTCTATCTTTTTACTCGCGTTATATTGAACATTATTGTCTTAAACCATATTTTTAAATTGATTCGTTATTAAATTATCAACAACAGCCGTTTGATTAAAAAAGGTATTTTTCTACGCCTCAGAAAACTATGATGCTTATTTTAAAAAATTTATGATAAAATCAATTAAAAGAAAACTCAAGATCCCAAATAATGTTACTCATAAGCTAAATGTAGGTTATCTAATCTACATCCGTAGAGCATGCTTTGATAAATCGCTTCTTGAAAACTATAAGCGTTTTAATTGGTTCTCAAAAACTTTTAACAGAAAAATGCAAGATAATGGAATTGTCTCACGAAATGGTCGGAACTGGAATTTCCGCTCTTTGAAATAAACGCGTCATAACTTCAAAACTTCTGACAAATAATGATCATCACGGTCTCCGGGTGTTTTTCGCTTCCAGCAATTTAAGGAGACAACAACTAATAAATTGAAATTAATTGCATTTGCTAAGTTTGCTTTCTCGTTAATTAAATCTCCAGTGTCACCTTTATCACAGTTTTTACTTTGAGTTGAATTTGACTCCCCTTTAAGTGTTATTTGTTTATTTTAACTGAAGGTAGCGATGTTGTAACACTTAAGGATGATTACACGTGGAAGTTAAAACTACAGATTGTGAAAAGCAAAAACTTTAAGTTCAGTTAAAAGTAAAAAAAAAAACTTTTTTTTTTTTGAGGATTGCTAATAATCGCATAAAAATTGGACGATATTATTATTATAATAATATACCTATATATATAATATGCCCATCAGATTTCGGGCATTTTCTGTCAGAAGGTCAGAAAATTTCCGCTTTGCAATAACATCCAAATAAATGGAATATTTCTGAATGTATCCGAAAGTTAAACACTGTTTTCGGAAGGTAATAGAAATTTTTTTCAAATTTTACTATTAGGAAAAATCATATAACTTCTGAAATATTTAATTTTTTGATACAAACTTAAAATAGTTTAAAAAATGGCTCATCTTACGTTTTTTCTATCTAAAATTACTAACTAACTAACTAACCATCACGCCATTTCCCCACAGGGGTAGGCAGAGAGGACGGACCGCCAAACAACTCGGTCTTGGCACACGCTCCTTGCCTCATTCACATTCATACATCTTCTCATACATACTCTTC
This sequence comes from Limnephilus auricula, assembly GCA_951813805.1. Lineage (NCBI taxonomy): Eukaryota > Metazoa > Arthropoda > Insecta > Trichoptera > Limnephilidae > Limnephilus > Limnephilus auricula. The sequence goes on along the minus strand of OX638388.1, from coordinate 45,942,988 downwards.
TATTATTCTGACTCTTGACATGGCCCGACTCAAGTATCTGATTAACTTGATCGTGCCACGTCTTCCTTGGGCGTCCTCGGCTTCTTAATCTAAAATTACTAATAACGAAAAAAAGAAAAACACACACATATTCTATTAAGCAAATGTATTACTCTATCATCACCTCACGTATTTGTCGTTTCATAAAAACATAATGAATAAAAAAATCTCGGAATTTTTATGCATTTTTCTCAAATTCCTGTCGGAAACATTGGTTTCATGGAGTTGAAGATTTAATTTTTTTATTGTTAAATTCAATATTTGAATATACAGCGTTGAGTTTTTTCTTTTTAACACCGTTCAGATCATATTTGTCACCAAGACAGCAAGATAGATACAACGATAGAACAAGAGACCTATGTGAGCTGGGACAAATTTGGTCTCCGGTGATTATATGGGTTAAAGAACAGATTTTCCAAACTTAACTATAAATGACACGATTACTCAGCGACTCCAAACACGTTTTTTCCATATGTGTTCAGTGGTACCTGCTTGCTTTCGGAGAGCAAACAGAGAACCACATTAATAACGTTGTGTCAAAAATGACAGCCACACAAAAGGTCCTTTTGGGTTTCTCTCTTTGCGAGACAGAAAAACTAACGAGTGGATTAGAAGCATGACAAAGATAACTGACATTACTGTCACAATCTCAACACTCAAGTGGAAATATGCTGGGTATGTGAAACAGAAAACGTATGACAGGTTGAAATCAAATATCTTTTGGTGGTATCAAAAAGAAGCTGACCAAAATTGTAATGACTGACAATATAATGAAATTTCAATGACATTCGAAGATTATGGTCGTAAAAAAAAAAAATAGTCCTTTGAGGATGAATCATGTATCTCTTTGAGTTTTCCCTTATTAAATAACTCTTTCAGACCAGAATTAAAACTGGCAGAGATAGAACATATTGGATTTTAGACGACAATTGGTGGGGTTATTTTTATTTTTTAAAAGTTAAGAAGTTATTGCTACTTTTATTTGGAAGCACATTAGGTCTCAGAGGGCGTGTTTCACATAAAATGACAAATCTTGCTCTCAAGACCGAAAATGTAACCTTTTTTCAATTAAAAAATTTAAACACTGTTAAATACCTTCTAAACTTACCTCCATCAAAAAAAATCGGGAGAAAAAATTCGGTCGAGATAAACAAAAAAAACATATTTTAAAATATAAAATGGAATCCATCTGAACTGGTAGTTAAATTCAATAATAAAAAAAATATTGTACAAAGCCAATTACACCAGCAATTAGAAATTGAAAACTGCCACTACTTAATCGCTCTAAATGTTGGGGAAAAAATTCTATAATATTTGCATATTTAAAACATATACACAGGTTTGGTTTATCTAAAGTTAAGTTAATAATGCAGATCTACAGTCAAATGCATTTTCCTTATTAGGTCTGATCAAATGTTAATCAACTTTACTACTAAAGCAAGAATGATTTATTTTAGATGAAGAACCTTTTTTAAAGTAATTATGAAATTCAGTACCTATGTCAACCATCAATTTGAATCCCCAACCAAACATTAGAAAATAAAATAGAATAGGTAGTTAGACTTGTAATAAATATTATTAAAGATAACTAAAAAGCCTTCCCAAGGAACAACTATTTCGAATAGAGTTTATGCAAATAATGTTTGAACGATATACTTAAGTAATTCTTTAGAGAAGGGAGAGTTTTCACCACACGATTACATCCTCTGGCAATTCAAACAGAATATATTTTCCGGCACTACTGAAAATTAAAATTTTACAGCTGTGTACAGTCCTGGCTGCCAGCATTTTTATGGATTTTTTTTAACATTAGCTCCACATTGGAGGCCCTAAGAAACATAATTTCTCTCAGGGCTAATGTATGTCAACTTGGGTATGCTATGTGGAGGTTTTTTTATTATTAAAAGTAAGGAGAGAAAATAAGGGAAGGAAAAGATATTAGGGGAGTGTATGAATCTAGAGGTCAGTGTGTCCAGGAGTGACGGACGTTTGAATTCATCCCTCCCACTGCGGTGCAAGGCTAGAGAGGAAAATAGGTCTCCCTCAACTAGTCTTTCCAAATCCGGTCCCCCAGACAGTAGGTGAGTGTGCTCATCCACCGCTAAGACCTTGAAAATCCTTACCCCATCAACCCGGGAACCCCTGCTAAGTCAAGGCCAACGAAGACGAATAAATACGAAATATTCAAATCACTCTCAACGAATAATACAAAAAACCCTCAACTGAAAATAATAAATTCAAAAAAGAATTCTTTTTTACGAGCATTTTTTATATGAGTATAAAAGTCCATAAGACATCACTAAAGTTTTGACACATTTTATAGATAAATCCGTAACTCCTGTTTTATTTTCCGAGAAACAATTCTATTGATTGTATGTTGTTCGTAGAAGTTGGATGAGTCAAACCACAAGAGATGTTTGTTGTTGCAGTTGATGTCGACTTTCCGCGACATGCTTGTACTAGACTTGTGCCTTGTGTTGTCAGCGCAGAGAGCTCTGATAACTTTGTCAGCAAAATAAAAAAGTTTACGCTTGTTTAAGAAATTCAAATTCGATTGAGCACACTTACCTAAGAATGGGGGCGGTGAAAGAGAACAGGACAGCGATTCTGGAATCTCCATCATAAATGACTTATAGTGTATAAGATATTGATGCTCTTCGATATTACTGTTATAAGTCTTGATCGTCATATTCCTATTTTTAATGTTCTAATTTAGAAACAACCTAGGCATTCTCTCACCGCATGAAAATGCCGTCAAAATGGTGATTTTTTCCTAATTTCGTATTTGTATTTTTTATACATAGTATAAAATGTATTCTCAGTACTCGTCACTAGGAAGTCTTGTTGTGAAGCGGATTGTGGATTGGTGTATTAGTGTTAATCACAATAACTTTGGTGTTAATTCATAATCTTTATGATTTCTGCGTCTTCATGTTTGTAGTTTATGATTGTTGATTTCCTCATAATCAAGTTTGTATACCCCGTTTTCATATTTGTTGATTTCCTCATCTTCATGGTTATTGACTGTATGTTGATGTTACTTCATAATTTTAATGACTTCTGCATTGATTTATATTATTAAATAGCGTTGACGTGTCTTATCTTAACGTTCAAACCACTGTACATACAATACTTAACTAAATTTAATTATGTAATAGATACTATCACAAAAGTAAATAACGCTTGTTGTTTTTTTACATATACATATCATTATCATCATAACAACGAAGGATATTGATGTTTTTTTCGAAGAATAGTTCTCCTATAGTTAAGTTTTTACGTTGTGACGGCATCTGTGGTCGAGAGGTAAGCTCTAGGCAATCTGAAGGTCATTGGTTGTGCTGGCGTAGCCACATTAATTGTATTTTGATTAATTTCTTCATTTAACAATTTATTTATTATATTTGCGGCACCTTCCAGAGTCAAAGAACTTCCCCACCTTTCTCTTCCTCTTACCTTCATTCTCATAGGGTTTGGGAAGGGGGGGGGGGGGGGGTAAGAATCGTTGATGGAGTGGAAGAGGTTAATCCATATTTTAATTTAGTATACAACTTATCTCGAAGAAGAGAACGTGTAGATTTTGTGACTAATAAAGGCATCGTTATATTGACTATGTGCATGTGTTTATATAGCACTCAAGAACCCACAGGGTTAAAATACTTTACACTATGTCTTACACTAGTCTTCTTGAAATAAATGTTCCCAATTCTCATTGTTTAAGACGATATAACATTTTTCACCTGAACATATTAAAAAATAATATCGCCTACTTTAGCCCTCTGGCCAAATGTGTCGACTATATAACAAGATAGAGTGTGCTAACGTAGATATTTTCGTCAATAGTTTGTACGGATTCAGAAAAAAGTTCCGGCGCTGTAAAAAAATATTAACTAATTATATTGTGTCAATTATCGCTCCATGAATGTTAATATTTTTTTTTAAAGAAAGACAAACATTCATGGGTTACGAATAACCCAACAACATTTGAAAATCTCCTACTACCACCACATTAAGCGGAAGAGTTCCTTGTGTTGTGATGGAGGACTTAGCCAGTCGAGAACGGAACACGGAACGCCTGGGTGGGACCCAAACGCGATGTCATCTCATCCACTGACCGGTCATAAATTTGTACTTTTATTTATGTGTCTTTATTTAATTGTATGAAATAGTAGATTTTTGTAATTGTTTAATAACTGAGTTTTTATAGCTGGATTTTTCTCACGTAAGTGAGAACATCTTCTGTAAAACCCAGTAGATATAAATAAATAAAGAAGTTATAATAAAATTGCATGCAAATTTGAACTGCGATGTATGTAGAGGAAAGGGCATGAAGATCAAGATTTTGGTGACGACATTTCGTTCGATTTGTCCTGATAGAGATGTTTCTCGCTTCGAATCCAACCGTACGTCATCGGGGAATCGAGTCCCAGAGCCAACAGAACAGAACAGAACAGAACAGAACAGAACCATATAACATCACTTCAATGCTTCCACCGCGCATTGTGGGAACTTTTCACTCTGCAATGGCGGAATCGACGGTTTTTTATTACTCCGGGAGAACTTTAAAAGCCATTTCGTTCCACGTAACTTCCGCACGAGGTATCCGCTCCTTCTGCTCCTCTAGTGTATGCTGCTCACTTTTAAACTCGTTATAACCCAACTTTTAAACGAAACAATAAAGCGTATTTTATTTATTTTCACGACTTCAGCAGCAACTTCCACTTTTATCATTTTAATTGGTTTGACGCTTTGTAAAATATCATTTGTCAAACGACTGGTATTAATTTTACGACAGTATTTTCCAATAAAACTTTTTGAAATAGACGAATGTTTTTAGCTATATAAAATAAAATAAGGCAAAGAAGGAATAAGGAAGTTTTTTTTTACATTTTTCCACAGAGGAGCTTCTGGGGAAAAAAATCTCTTAGAGCCATCTATAGGGATGCTGTGATGGGGGGTCTTTTTAGGGAAAAGAAGTTCTGGAAAGGAAAGATGTATGAAGGATGGTAGGAATCTGGGGTCAATGTAACCAGGAGTGATGGATGTATGAATCCATCCCTCCCACTGTAGTTCAAGCCGATGGGCCGCTTATAGGAGAGGTCTAGATTAGGTCTCCCTCAACCAGTCTCTCCTGATCCGGCAAATTGTAACTAGATATAAAACGAGATAATAGAAATCCAAAAGTTTAAGATCCAGTTCATCCGGTCATTGCCACAACTTGTTGAAGGAGATGGGGTAGAGGAAGTGGGGGGAATACCTGGCTATTCTGATTTGGTCACCAAACACGGCTAAATCCATTTCAAGCAACATTTTAATTCTGATTGGTGGCCTTTACCAGGCCGATACTGAGAGTATCTTTCATAAATACAAAAACAAATATTCACTTGTTTTACTTTCATTTTTATTATTATTTTATATCATCTGCTCAGCGCTGTTTCTTTTTTTTCTGTAATATTCTAGTTAACATTCATTGATTAATTAGTTTAATATTTATAAATACATATTTGTGAACATTTATAAGTGGTCTGTTTTTTACCATCCTCTTCTATATATTATATTATTAAGACTGTCTATGTTCCTTTTATAAATAAATAAATACATACCTGGCAGGTCTTTTCCGATAAACACTTAATTAGAAAGTTTATCCATGGAGAAGATACGAAAGAGGATAATATATTTAAAACACTGGACATTGCATGATTTTGCATTTGCTGCCCCCATTACTAATGGTATTTAATTTATAAGAAGAGTGGAGTTAATAATTATTTTAACATTCAACTCGACTTGAGAATTTAGGACTCTTTATGACTGGAGAATTTTCATAAAGTGACCTTTACGAAAGCTTACAAATAAGAATTTTCTTTTTACATTAGTTATTTAAAATGTCGCGGGTAGTAAAGGTGAAGGTAAAATGTTTATTATTAAATTAATGATATATTTTTAAATCGCAATAATCAGATAGGGTACTTAGAAAACTAGAAAGCTAGTTTTCACCTCCCCCGTATTTACAGTTTGTATAAAACATAACGATCCTCTTGGATAACAAATTTCGCACCATTTTATAAAACTCTTCCAGTGGAAAGGCAGTTTTATATCTGCACCGGAATAATTTGAGTCAAATGAATAAAACATTTTCTCAAAAAAAAATCACACTAGAATAAAAATCTTATTTTATCTCAGATCGTCATCCATCATAACCACGTTTAGTTTTTGTGATATTTTTCTACTTCCTACATTTATTTTCGAACTTTCATCTGATTATTCTGCCTATAACTATCATCCGTCTTCATCCTTGAATAAATATGTAAATTGCACTGTCATATCAAATCCATAGTTTGGTAATAGGCTTACTTTGGTAATAGGGTGATACAATCCCGGGACAAATTATAATCCCGGGATTATAATTTGACGATACCCAGATTTTACTGCTCATCAATTTTCTCATTAATATAACACCCCAAAAAGGGTATAGAAATCTGAGTTAAATACCATTTAAAAGAAACGCCGTAATTTTTTAGTGTCTATGCATATTAAATAATAGAACCGGATGTGTTTTTTATAATTTTCAGAGCATACTTTGCGGTTTTTATCTATCCGGAGAATTTCATATAATTACTTTATCAACCCTGAATAATTTTTTTATAAAATATATATATATGTTCAAGGGAAGTTTGAAATATGTTAGTAGTAATTCTGCTACATAGTCCGTTACTCTTTCGTCATTATATTTTTATTCATCTTTATTAATTCTTTTACAATTGGTGTCGTGTTTCTCACTAAGAATTCCAGTGTTGTGAGCAGGTGCAGTTTACAGGCAAATATAAATAAAAATACAATATTAAGCTTAAAATAAAACATAATCAGCATTGTACCATTCTTATTCTTGATTGCATCATTGCTTCTCTATTGGCGGATTACACAGTTCATTTATATAAATTAAGAATAAAATGGGACCCAAAATGCTTCCTTAAGGCACGCCAAAACCAATTGTAAATTGATTGCTGCGACAGTAACTGACTATATAATATCAGAATTATAAACCCACAAGATCCACAAGATGTTTATATGCATCCGCATAATAGTAATGATGGAAATTTTGGCAAACAACTATTGTCATAGCTAACCAGTTTTTAATGGAAACAGAAATAATCCAAGAATAAAAATTTGAACTTTTTAAAAAGTATAATCTGCTACACACTACTATTACCTAAGTGTTGATAAACAACAGTCTTTTAACGTGATACGTATATGAATTTAAAACTATTTAAACTTAATTTTTCATGAAGCATTTATTAAGTGAGAAAGTAATTCATGATTTGGTTATTATTATTCACACTGTTGCATCCAAAACTGCTTACGAATTACCTAGCTTCAGAAGCACTTGTAAATAAAAAAATGAAACGAGACGAATTGGTGTTTACTGGAATTGGGTGATAGTAAGTGTAGGAAGTATTCACCAGAGTGATCGTCAACGTCTTGGGACATGATTGGGCACACAAAGAAGAAGAAGTAGAAGTGTAGGAAAAATAAGGAATGCAAGGAAAAGGGATGATAAATAAAATACTAAACACTGTATCTCTGCGAAGGAGCACACGACACAGCCACAATATAGTTACGAATATATAGTTCCACCGCGGTGCCTAGAGGTAATTAACGCCACAACAAAACGAATGAGCACAAAACCTTATTATGTACTTCCGAGATGGACAAATTCCTTCTTTTAATTAAAAACGAGTGTGTACACAAAAAACACCAACAACTTGCTTCCAAGATAGTTCCAAATTTCATTCTGTTTTCAAAACAAATGCACTTGAATTTTCACTATTATTCTTACCATTGTTCCAAATTTAATATATTTTTTCAGTAAGGGAGAAGTGGGAATTGGATAAATGAAATTCTGAAAAGAACTAAGCATAATCTCATTTCAAATTTCTAAGAAAAATACATTATTAGTCAAGATTAAGAACTATTTTTCTCACACGAGACGAAATAATTAAGATATTGTATGGACGTACGTAGTAAGATCTTTAACTACGTAAAATTTAGCATATCACTTGTAATAATACATTGCACTGAATCTAAATAAATAAATAAAATTGATGATTTTTTACCGGCATTCAAAAGTACTGTTAATTTATAATCCCGGGTTTGAAACCCCTAAATTACTCGATAAGCACTCATATCAGCCGAACAAACATTGGAACGATTATTATCCTAATTACACGTTGTTATAATTCTTCGGCTAGTTATGTGAGGTAGTTACTAGTTAGCTAACATTAAAGTGTATTGAAGAGGGTACTTACCCGCCATAAGGCTCGCAGCGTCTCCGAGATGTTTGAGGGCGTAAATATAGAGAAGCCCGAAGGCCAGTTGCAGGCCACTGCTCAGCAAATTTACCAGGAATGCAGCTCCACAGATGATCCACCTAGAAAAATACATTATTAATAAGAGTGCACAGTAGTTATTTTATAATAATTCGATGCTAATATATTCCATTAATGTATTTTACTTGATTATTTGATATTTGAAGCATCGAATAATACCCCAATTATTATATTTTCAAATGAGGAATTTATTAATAATTGGAGAGATATCTTAAAATAAATTATATTTATTTTAAGATCTGAACAAAATAACAATAATACCAGCAACTAATATTGTCAACAGATGTCTCTGTGGTTCCATTTAATTTTATCAATAGATTCCTGTTTTACCATTTTACATGAAATATTCTTCAATTAATGAAGATAATATTAGCGAAAGTCAATCGAAAATCCGAAACAGAAAAATCAGATAAAGATACGGATACATCTGGGACTCGAACCCAGGTCCTCCGGCAATCCGGGCCGACGCGCTATCCACTGCGCCAACGTATCCCTATCCGATTCGGTCATTTTTAACTGTATCATACTTCGACTGAGAACCACCAACATTATTTTCATTTTTCTTATCGCATATTTTTATTGGCTGCTACCTTTATGTGTGATTGCAAGATTCAACTCGATATAAATGCCCTCTAGATAGTGTCAGGATAATCCATAATAATAATAATAGGTGTATCCGTATCTTTTTCTGATTTTTCTGTTTCGGATTTTCGATTGACTTTCGCTAATATTATCTTCATTAATTAAAATATTATAATTTGAGGTTTAACTCTTTAAGTTAAAAAGTTAAAAATAAAAATAAAAATATTTCATCCTAGACTTGCAGATAAAGTCAATAGATGTCGCATATTAATAAAAAGTGATAAAATTTATCCTGACACTATCTAGAGGGCATTTAGTTCGAGTTGAATCTTGCAATCACACATAAAGGTAGCAGCCAATAAAAATATGCGATAAGAAAAATGAAAATAATGTTGGTGGTTCTCAGTCGAAGTATGATACAGTTAAAAATGACCGAATCGGATAGGGATACGTTGGCGCAGTGGATAGCGCGTCGGCCCGGATTGCCGGAGGACCTGGGTTCGAGTCCCAGATGTATCCGTATCTTTATCTGATTTTTCTGTTTCGGATTTTCGATTGACTTTCGCTAATATTATCTTCATTAATTAAAATATTATAATTTGAGGTTTAACTCTTTAAGTTAAAAAGTTAAAAATAAAAATAAAAATATTCTTCAACTAATTGTATCAAGTGTGCAGAGTGTGTGTATTACAGACGGGCATCTTCAGCGAGGGTTCTCCCACCGTAAATAACACAGAGCATCAGAGCATATATTGCCAATCAGAGGAATTAAAAGTACACCACAATAAACCTAATGATATTTTAGTTAGATAGACTGTTCGAGAGCTTTCAAAGTAAATAACCACCCGCTGATAATGAGATATCACGTCGGGCGGTGTTTATTTTATAATAAACGTCCTTCGTCGAAGGCTTCGAAAGGTACCTTAGTGAAAGGTATATCAATCGCCTCACGTGTTTTGTTAAATTTCCAGCTGGTACCGGGGCTGGGAAAATGTAGGCGTTGGTGTTGACATCTGCGCTGTTTCGCTATGCCTTCCAGTGATTTATTTACGGGATACAATATTATATTGGTAGATGGGTGTTTCACGACTATCAATTTTGATTAAATGAACATATTTCTGGTCTGTATGGATAATAAAAATAAAAAATAGCATAGCCAAGGTTAAAAAAACAGTTTTTTGACTGACCTAGGTGAAAAATTACCAAAAAATTCTATAAGGTTTTTTTAAAAGTAAATACTTCTTTACGCACTTGAGGGGTAAACTGGCGAATGCGTTACGGAAATTACAGCGTTACGAGAGGCGTAATATCGGGCGTTACGAACGTTACGGAGGCGAACGATAATAAATTAAAATTAATTTTGAGGTTCATTCCTCACAATCTAATCATAACAACAGTGCTAAAATCCATAGTAATGACGTTTGGAATGGGTGCTGGCATTATGTTGAAAATAATTGTGTTGTTGTTTCTCACATTCAAAATGTTAAAATCTAACTAATAACTAGCAATTTATCGATTGGTATTTTTTTAATTTCCTGCTGCAAATGTGAATAAACATCGCTCTCTAACTAGAATCCGCTTCAAAAAAGTTTTATTTCAAACTTTGTAAGATTTAAATCAACAATCCCATTCTAATCGTAATTCCCATAATGAAATTAATCAAATTTTCGTGCTAAATGTGTGTGCTAACTCAGTGCATTGAAACGACTGATTTGTCACGATGATTGGAAACAATCCAAACGAATCTTCAATATAGATTCTTATACGCTGATGATTGGAATGGTTTTATTCGAAGCCAGAAAGAAAATTCGATTATATTACTAAAGAATTATTTACTTTAGTCGTGTGTTCTATAGCACACTCGCATTTTTTTACATTAACCCCACGCAGGAGGCTTTGAGGAAACTATTTTCCCTCATCTTTGAGAATGCTGTAAGGTAAGTCTTTTTAATGTAAGGAAGGAGAAGCAGTTCTGGGAAGGAAAAGGTATGAGGGGTGGGCAGTAATCTAGGGGTCTATGTATCCAGGAGTAACGGACGTATGAATCCTTCCCTTCCACTACGGTGCAAGGCGATGATCGGGAGAGAGCAACTGGAGTAAAAATAATAATAATAATATTTGGCTAATTTATAATAATATTTGGCTAATTTATATAGCGCCTTCGTGAAAAGTTGTGAGCGTTTTCGTGAAAAATCACCTCAAGGGCGCTGTAATCACTTCGTGTAGTAGTCAAAGGGTCTCCCTATACCGACCTTTCCCGAACCGGCACTCCACGCAGCTAGTAAGAAGGCGCATCCGCTACCAAGACCTCAACACATAATAATGTGGACATATTTGGTGGTTAAAACAAAGATATAAATAAAAGTTATTAAATATTCGTTCCAAAGCAATGAAGTTGTCATAAATTTATCTCATTCTAAAAATATACATAGTAGAAGACTGCTTTTTTGAAATTGTGTCACTACGCCTAATTACCATACTAATGACGTGCCTATAGTCTTTTGATTCTCAGATGCACGTTACCACGTAATATCGTATGGAAAAAATGTACAGTGTACAATTATTCCTCCCCTATCATATTTTTCCTTCACTTCAAATAAATTTACTCTTATTTGCTCTTCAGATGTATACTTTACTCCGCATACAAATAGTAATGAGTTTGTCGCCATTTAGCAAACGTTAAATATTTGCCTGTGTGCAGAAATAAAGCATTAATTAAGTTTCATATTTAACTTGAGCGAGTAGTGTCTAGTGTCTAGTGTCTAGTGCGTGTAGCGACTTCTCTTCAAAGCAATCAGGTTTTTTCCGTGCTCCACGGTAACGAATGAAATAAAAGCAAATTGCAAAGCCAACCGCGGGAGAATTTCAGTCGCTTCTAACAAAGCAAACCATTGCATTGTTTCTAGTGCTCTGCCATAGTAAATTTACAAGTGGGAACTTCAGTCGCTTTAACTATGGGTTATAGGAGACTGAAGTATGTTTTGTTTATTGTTTAATGAATTCACCCCAAGAGCACTTTAGAGAGCTTTGCGTTCCACTTATTCGAAGTCAGTGAAAATATGGGATTGCCATTTGATGTGGATTATTGTGTGGTTGAAGAGCATGGGGAACGATAAGGGATAGGGATAGGATATTTAGATTTTATTTTAATGAAAAGCCAAATAACTTTGTTTACATCACTTTTATTAATACACAATCAACATGTTTCATGAACGATGTTCACATCAACAGGATGGAGTATACATTTGATCCTGATGATGTGAACATCGTTCATGAAACATGTTAATTGTGTATTAATAAAAGTGATGTAAACAAAGTTATTTGGCTTTTCTTTAAAATAAATAATGCCATCACAAAGTGAAAACCTTTCCAAAGAAGTTTTCTTAGAAAAAAAAGGATATTTAGAGCTAGTCACAAAACCTAGATAAAGCTAATTCAAACAACATTTTGACTGTGGATGGGGTTTTGAAATAATAACTTATTCTTCACAACAAAACACTGTGTCTTTTTTTCGAAAGAAAGCAAAAACAAACAGTTGAAAAATGTGGTACTAGAGAAAAATGGTCAGGATTCCATGGACAGCCAGATGTACAAATGTTTCCATTCTGGAAGAGCTGGGCATCTACAATTTCTTCTATCTTTGAACTATCTGCCTAAAACGTATTTTAAGATACTTTGGACACGTTGCTCGCCAAACTGAAGACAACTTGGGAGAAGCGGGCGGTCTGTTTGAAATATCCTCCTAACTTCAAACGGATTGCAATCTTTAGAGCACAGCCGTTGGGTGGGAATGCTTTCGTTGTTTTACTGATATTTCAATTGAAGATGCTCCGAGGAACTAGCGTCGTTTATTACTTGGGCACCAGCGGTGCACAACATTTGTATACAGTTTACATTTGTCACATGAGAACAGGTCGTTTCTATGACTCGTTCTTAAGTTCAGCAGCTCGGCTGTGGAACAATTTGCCAGCTTCTGTGTCTCCTTTCTCGTACAACACGGGTCTCTTCAAGACATAGGTTCACTTCTTCCTTTGCAATAAAAGACCCTCCATACAGCTTCCCAAAGATGACATAGGCCGTAATGTGTTAACGGAGTTATAATTTAAAAAAAAAACACACAATTTATTTAGTTGTGTCAAGTAATTTTTTTCGTATACTAAAATTAATTTAAATATTTCTTATTGGGCAAAAATATTGACACATAGGATAGTTATTTTTGTTAGTATTGCAAACAACTCTAATAAATTAGTACCCAGTAGATTTATTAATATTAATGAAAAACAAGGATTGCACCGTCCGTTTTAATTATCTCTGCATAATAATGCTGTAACATTGCTGACACTGTGCGGGTCTATCATAATTACATTATGAGTTTATAAAATTGTTTAAAACGTCAAAATAAATTCACTTCCAATATGGTTCAATAACTTGTTTTAATAATTAATCCAATTATTTGAATAAACAGAAGTTGTGTACATTCGTGATGGCCGATGAGTATATGAACAACAATTAAAATTTTATAGAACTGATTTAACTTATATTTTCATATTTTTAATATTATTTTCAGAGTGGAAGACACTGTTAGTATCGCCCTGGTGTAAGACCACCATTCATAATTAAAACGGCTTTAGGCGTGTTTGGTGACCAGCACTGAACAACCAGGTACTTCCTCACCTTCCTCTTCTCCATTTACTTCCCCTCCCCACTATCTTCAGCCTCACAACATAAACCAATCGGGGATGTCATAGTCTCACTGGCTCCAGGCGGGAGCAGTTGGGACTCTTGTGCGGTATTCATATAAAAAAAGATACTTTGCACATAACATTTTAAATAAAATTTTATTTAATATTTGATTTTTGACTACGTGGCTTAGTCGAGAGGTAAGGCTCTCGACTAGCAATCCGAAGGTCGCGGGTTCAAATCACGATGTGGAAAAGTGAATTTTATTTGACTGATTTACGTTATTTCTCAATTTTATCATTTAAAATAATATAAGGTATATTTGCGGCACATTTCAGAGTGGAAGATACCCGTAGTATCGCCCTGGTGTAAGACAACCATTCAGAATTGGAAAAATGCTTGAAATGCGTTAACCTTGTTTGGAGACCCGATCTGAATTGCCAGGAACTTTCCATCTCTTTCCCCTCCCTACTACCTTCAGCCTCATAACATACCTCGAATGGGGATGCCATAGTCTCACTTGCTCTATATATATATATATATATATATATATCTTGTGCGGTATTCACATACAGATGGTTAAGGTACGTACTTGACCACGTCATGCGTCACCGGAACAAAAGTCACCGGAGACCAAAATTTTATTAACATTTTTTACTTCAAATAATGTCAGGTATCACTGGTTAAAGTAAGTCAAGTAAGTACCACACCCTGCATAAAAATGACAAAAAATGATTTCAGCATATGAATCCATGGTAAAGAGCACTCTGTTTGTAAAAAAAAAATCTCCAAACACAATAATTTCCGTCTGTGATGTGTGAATGAATGAATGAACTCAAATTTCCTTTAAATTGAAGTGTCATTTTGAAAATTAGACTGTTTGTGTGAAGAAATAATTCAGACAGGCGATAAAGAATATTACAATGACTGAAAATTATTTTAATGTCTTTTTTATACTTAGAATTATAATATCCCGTGATTTCTCATGGGTGTTGGGTTAGTAAACAAAATAAATTTGTAGGAAATGAAAGATTAATTTAGTTTATCGACATGGAGATATTACACGATATAGCTATGTCATTTATTTTCATAACACGTAATCGAGGTACTGTTGAATTTTAATGTTTTCCTTTCATGATAAAATATCCCCCTATATCCGGATATGATGATAATCGACAAGGAGGCATTCACTTGAACGGAATACGAAAATCACGTTTTTTTCGGAAATAATATATTTTTGGTAATTTTTAACGGTGCTCATTGATTTTGATTAGAGATTGCAATCCAGAAAACCGGATCTGGTATTCCGGCGGATCCGGTGTCACTAACCGGATCCGGTGATGCCAATTTTTGGCAAAATAATCAAGCCGCGCTGTTGCATGAGTAGGTAAGTACTTGAAGTAGCTCTATTAGAAGTTAGAAGTCGATTGGCAGATGACACAATTAGCACTATTTGTTTTCAACGATCATTTTTCAGTAACCAAAATTGATTTTTTGATAATGAATACTTGAAATAATTATTTACAGTA
Organism: Limnephilus auricula; assembly: GCA_951813805.1. Taxonomy (NCBI): domain Eukaryota; kingdom Metazoa; phylum Arthropoda; class Insecta; order Trichoptera; family Limnephilidae; genus Limnephilus; species Limnephilus auricula. The sequence goes on along the minus strand of OX638388.1, from coordinate 45,927,774 downwards.
AGTTGATTAAACTTTGGAGTAATGAACTCATTATTGTGATAATAGTTCCATTTAGTAGCAGTGGCGGCCAGCTCTAAAGAGCGCTAGTGCGACGCACTCCCAGAATTTCTGCCAATCCAAAAATTCCCTAGCGCCGAATAATATATTTCCGACACGCCTCGTCACAAATCACAATACACACTTCGCTAATGCATACATTGCATACATAATATGTCCATATAACTGCGTGCGTATCGAAGCAGATCGTTGTGTGCCTATATTCCGAGCGCTGGATCGTTTTTAAAATCGCTCCAAAGAGTCCCTTCATAATTATCTAATAAGTTCAAACCGTGGGTAGGTATAATATGGGTAATATCCTTAACAAATCTTACGTGTACGAGATCGGCGATCTGAAAATTTCCACCACATCAAAAGGAACGGTTTGTTCACCAGCAGATTAAAATGAGACGCGTTTGTGTAATATTATTTTCGATATTGTGTATTTAATTTAACATCTACTATTTCATTTAATGTTCCGCTTAGCATAATTAACAAAAACAATGTAGACATGTTGTGACTGGTCACAGGTCCAATACGCTATTGTGATCCGTTTCTTGGATGAGTAAGGAAGATTTAAAAATGCGCTGAACTTTGAAAAACGGTTAGAAATTAAACATTGTGATCAATATCTATTTTACAACTCTTTTATACTAAGTAATAAATTATCGGATGCTTTTTCGTGTGTTAAATTGTTAAAAATCGTGGGTATCATCCCTATGACGCCGAGGAAAGTTGTTTCGGTGATTTTCAACTTTAAAAAGAATTTAATTATTCTTGAGAAACACAATTAGCCAAGATAGACTCAATGCATTATCAGTGCTAAGCATTAAATAATGCCTAAATCTATACCGGATTTTAACTCCAGGCTCATTGATGTCTTTGCTACTCAGAGACAACGGAGAATGGACCTAATATACTATAGGTGGGTTATTTTCATAATTAAATTTATTTCAAAGGAGAAAGGAGTGTAAGGAGAATATATGACGCAAGGTTGAATGATATAAGAACATAGTAGAGAACATCCGAGGCAGACATCAGACGCTTGAGTCGGGCCATGTCAAGAGTCAGAAAAATAGAAGAGTATGTATGAGACGATGTATGAATGTGAATGAGACAAAGAGTGTGTGCCAAGACCGAGTTGTTTAGCGGTCCGTTCTCTCTGCCCATGGTTAGTTGGTTTAAATCTATTTTAGAGTAGGTATATGTACAAGATTTTTAGCGCACCACCGATTTTTGTGAGCACCAGCCGCCACTGTTTAGTAGACAGATTCATCATGATGTCTGTTATAAATATAAGAATTAGACTTGTCAGCAAACTCAAATACCTAATTATTGTGATCTCAGTAGATTTAGTAAGGTTGATTATGTTAGATTTAATAAAGTTATACTAAAATTGATCTATCTGTTAAATCTAGGAAGACTGAACCATCCGTTACGTTAAAATTTAACAAGGTACCTACACTGTGCTAGATTTTTGATTGTTTGCTCGTTGTCTAATTATAATATCGGAAATAAAGTTATTTTCATATATATTAATTAATGAAGAGAATATTATATACAATATAGCTAAACGCAATCGAAAACAGAAAAAGATACGGTCACACGTGGGAATCGAACCCAGGACCTTCGGCTTTCCGGTCCGCGGCTCTACCAACTGAGTTATTGTATCCCTAACCGATTCGGTAATATTTAACTGTATCACACTTCAACTGAAAACCTACCAACATTATCTTCATTTTCTTAACGCATATTTTTATTGGCTGCTATCTTTATGTATGATTGCAACTAAATGCTATATAGATGGTGTCGGGATAAATTTATCAATTTTTATTTAATATGCGACATCTGTTGAGTTTTCTGCAAGTCTAGGATGAATACTTATTTTTATTTTTAACTTAATGATATATGCCTCAAATTGTAATATTTTAATTAATGGAGACAATATTAGCTAAACTCAATCGAAAATCTGAAATAGAAAAATCAGAACAAGATACAGATGCATCTGAGACTCGAACCCAGGACCTTCGGCTTTCCGGGCCGCGGCTCTACGAACTGAGCTGACTATTTTTTTTATTTTTTTTATTTATTATAATAATTTTGTACATTGTAGATGAAGATTTCGTGTTATTTCATCGGCCATGCTAGTGATGTCCCTATTTTATGTTATATATGATATATGTTATACTTCCGACTGTATCTGACTGTATCATGACAAATTTGGACAGTTGGTAGAGCCGCGTACCTTTATAATACACTCACACGATTATCTCATAAATAGTCCACTTTGGAACGAAAAGGAAAAAATTATCCTGATTTGATCAATCCGGTGGGAACCGGTCAGGTCAGATTGAAAAGGACGCCGGATTGCAAACCCTAATAATTGTAAAATGAAAATATAGTTAGTAAAAAGAAGAACAGAATTTTATTGAAAGGTTATGGTCGTAAATTTCCGATCCAATGAACGCCAAACATTGAAGTGGAGTTGTAATTAATAGACGGAAATATCTGTGGTCACGTAAATTGGTGACAATGGTATAAATAATATCATTTTATTTGGAACGACCGCACAATTAAACATTTCAATTGAAATCTTTATTACTATCGAACAAGGTTCATAAATTCTGAAATATTTGCGGTTGCGGATGCGATTTTTAGAATAATAAAATTTGTTAAAATGAAAGGGGATTTTTCGATGGTAAAGCTAAAGATAATAAAAAGCTTAAAAAGCATTGCATTACTTTCTATAACTATGAACAATATTAAAAATTTAATTACCAGAAGGGATCACAGAAGGAATAATAATTAATTGTAGAATCGTGTATTGGATGAGCACTAGATTTTTTGATATTAGTTCAATACAGGGGCCCTGAGGAAAATTATTATTTACCAGAGCAACACTGTGAGCATCTTTCATTCTGGGACAAATTGCAATTAAAACATTAAAATTCCGCGATTTGGACACAGATAAACTTTAATAAGAAGTTTTTTTTTTAGTGTATGTACTTAATTTTTTTTAACTTCATTCAATTATTGAATAAACGTTGCAAAGTTCTGTTTTAACCCTAACCTTTACATTTAATCTGTATGTAAATTTGTGTACACGTTCTGTTTCCGTTTCAAGATGCTGGCTGTTTAAATAGTTCTGAAAATATTATTTTTGGGGTTTTATGCGTGTTCAGTTATTTCATTCTTTAGCCAAGGTTACAGTGTCCGTCATCAGGGCAGATATGTGGGATGATGATGGACATGGATGATGTGGTGCAACACCCAAAAAATAAACAAATCATATCTTAAAATCATATATTTCTTATTAGTATTTTTTCGATTATGGTACCGGCATGCCCGAAAAAAGTTTGAAAATGGAATTTTCATTGAGATAGTGTTGTTTCTTTCGACAATTCTTTTTTTGGTTTATAATTTAGTAGGCTGGAGTTTAAGTACCAACTTACAAATCTTACGATTTCAGAAAATAAAATAGTTATGATTATTTGTAAAATAAAAGAACATTTGACAGTAATTTTTTCGACTTTAGGTCTATATGTACAAAATGTTCACCGAACTACTAGCAATGCATCTATATATATTCGGTTCGAATAAACACTTGTAGTTAGTAGTTACCTACTGAGGAATTGGAAACACAATATTATGATAATGTTTGATTTAGTAAGTACGTATTTATCTAAAGTCGGCAACTACTCGAAAGCACTCGTAAAGTCCTTCGTTTGAACTATTTGAACTTCAATTAGGCCAGGTATTATTGTAGGGTATGTGCGGAGATACACAATGATAATAATGTGGTAAAGGATATATTATTTTATATTAACGCTAATATAAGTTTACGAAATTCATAGAAAAGCGATTATAGAGAGATATAAAGGCTTTAGACATCGGCTATACGTTCAATATTGATCGGAGTGCTGCCCTAGACGTTCAATATTTATTGTGATCCGCTGTAGGAACTGTAATTCGCATTTTTAAGCGATAAAAACATTCGCGGCAGTTCCTACACTGGCAACCCTCCTGCGCAGACCCGATCGCTTAAAAATGCGAATTACAGTTCCTACACCGCCAATATGTATCAAATATCGTGATATTTATTGAATGTGTAGGCTAGAGTTTTGATGCATCACAGTATTACTAGATTCAAATATCGATTGATTTGAGTTCGGAATTCCGGATTGTGATATGGGTCGTGATAAATTTATTTATTTATTACAGATAGATACAAAAGAAAGTACAAATTACATATTAGGAAGTTTTGCCTGTCCAACTAGGAAAGGTGTAGCTTGCGCATCAATATTTATCACGATCTATGGGTTTACGATACGGAATTCAGGAAACTAGGCATCTGCGACAAATATTGTGATACTTTAATATGCTAGCCTGTACGTTCAATAAATATCACGATATTTGATAAATATTGACAGACCACATAAATATTGAACGTGTAGGATTCGTCTTAGGATATTTTTTTTTGGAATTTAATTCGATTTAGTGCAAATAAATAATTTAAAAATTTACTAAATTATTCAGTTTCTTTAAAGTGCACAGTGAAAGCAATTTTTTTAGCTTTTTGGGACCGTAATGAAAAACAAGAAAACCTTTCTATAGTTGCAAACTTTTAAATTTGTATAAGCACTGACACAATGTCAAAAGAAATTCGAAGAAACGTGATTTTAAAATATGCAAGATGTGAAAAATAAAAACAATTTAAAACTCAAGCGTTCAACGTCCCGAATCATGCAAACTTTATAATATATTTCGGTAGAAATTAATACGATAAATGACATTAATGGTTTTGAAAAATTAAGAACATATTTACTACTAGCGCTGACCCGTGAAAATTCACGGGATATTGTAATTGTTGGATAGGAAAATCAGAAAACTATTACATTTAAAAAAAAATCTAATTTTAGGTAGGTACCTAGTTTTTCGCACAACTGAATTCTTCCATAAGTACCAATTTTGAAAATATCACTTAACTTTAAATCATATTTGAGTTTATTGAATCAGATTTCACGAAGGAATAAATCGCGCAGGAATAACTAATGCACATCACAGATGACCAAAATTAATGTGCAGGTACATTTTTTATGGGTAGGTACTTATTAATCAAACTAAATCGCGTGAATTCCACTTGGATGTCAATCTATAAAATAAAAAAAATAATGTTTGTTTGTTTGTTCGTATATTATGCGCGGCAATACCGTTAATCCGATTGCGATAAAACTTAATAATAATAAGATGTGACTTAATAAGATGTGCGCATACCCGGGATGGTTTAAGGATAGTGAGCTCTGGCGTTATAAAATTATTTTCTATACTATTCATACGATTGCGATTAAAACTTCATCCGATTGCTATTAAAAACTTTTGTTTTTTTTTGTGAATACTTCTATATATATATATGTGTACTGGTGAGCTCTGGCATTATGAAATTTGCATTAAAAAATAAATAGGTCACGCGAGTTGTTAGAAAAATGAGTGTATTTTATGGAGTTAGGCGGCAGGGAAAAAAGGCTGGGAGGAGGGGTATGCGGGAGGGTCGGTTAGGGAATTAAGAAGGGGGGGGCTTCACGAGAGGGGTGATAAGGGAGAGGGGAAGGCGAAGAAGGTGGAAGCGGAATGCGTGAGTGAGAAGGGGGGGGGGGGGGGTTGCGAGAAAGGGGAGTGCAAGAGAGGGTAGGGGGAACGCGGAGGGGAAGTGGAGGGGGAACGGGGACGAATGGGAAATGACACAAAGGAAGAAAAAAAAAATCTTTAAAAGGCATTGCAACGCATGCCGGGTATCAGCTAGTTTTCCAATAATTAAATTTAATAAAATAATTTTGGTGGATAACTATTTTATCGCTTGAATGAATTGTTCCACAGCAATTAAAATTTTGACAAACAAAACAAATCCAAGTTATATAGTTCATTGAACCAGAGTAACACAAACATTAATTTAATTTTAAATTAGTTTAGAGCGCTGTCTGGAGCCCCAAAATTCCTGAAAAACACTTGACTCTCGTTAACAAGCGGATTGGAATCTTTTAGAGCACAGGTACCTAGGTATGCTGTCCTTGTTCTACCGGTACTACAATGTAAGATGCTCCCAACGCGCTCCCAACATCTTACACGGTTTACATTTGTCATATAAGAAAGTTCAAGAGCTCAACAACTGTGGAAAGATTGGCCGGTCTATGTGTTACCTTCCTCCTACAACATGAGTCTCTTTAAGACATGTTCACTCCTTCCTCCCCTCAAAAGTCCCTCCACCCAGCATCTCCAAAGATGACGTAGGTCCCAAGGGAAATTCTTTTTCTCAGGACCTCCTGTGTGGAGTTAATGTTAGGAAAATGCAAATATAAGATTCATACGTGTTTTGAGCACACACATATAGTGCTATGAATGCTAAACAATGAATAATTCTTGGAAAATTATAAAAATATACTGGTTGGAAAACATGACTAATGAGAAAGCTGGAAACATGACTAAAGAGAAAGCTGGAAACATGATTAATGATAAACTACTTTTGAGATGAAAACTATAAAACTGTGACAATGAAAGGAACGATTGAGGGAAAACGTGGAATCGGAGGCTATTATTTTTACGGCTGAAAAACTTTAGGAACTGGACCGTAGCTCCCTTCCTTCTGTCCTTCGCGCTGCAGTGGATTGAGATAATTGGTGTAACATTGTGTGAGGAACAAACAAATGTGTCCTCCAAGGTAGAGAACTTTTGCACCTGCTGAGATTCCAAGACTTAGAGCAGAGGTTCGCATCATGGTGCCCTCGGAACGATTCTTATGTGTCCGCCACTATTCGACAGAGACAGAATTTTTTTATAAACATTAATTAAAAATGTTAATTATTTTTATTTATTTGTTGGAGTTTTAATTTTTTTGAGTGTCTAGGTTTATTAAATACATTCGTATGTTTGCGATATTGCATGTATGAGTGGTTCCTAATGATTACACCTATTTTAGTTAAACTCTAACAATTTTAAAGTTATTACATCAAACCTTTATATTTTTTTGATGCGTAAAGCTAATTGATTCATGTCGGCCGCTTAAAAAAAATTGAAATTGAGATTGGCAGCACCCCCCCCCCCCCCCCCTTCCCACCGTCATGGTGCCCGCTACCCTACCGATATTTTAGAATGTGCTCTAGAGTACTAAAAGGTTGGGAACCCATGACTTAGAGTAACAAGTTCTAAAGATAAATTTACAACTTTCTGTTCCCGTTTGTCTGTGGGTGGGTGGCTTTGTTTTTCTCAAATGTTTTTCATTTATATTTTATTTATGAATTTTTATACTTGAATTTTAAAACAAGAGAAAAGTCACCGTTTACGCGAGATTTCTACAAACCACCCCATCGCCCTTTCCCACTTTCCCTTAAAGCAGAATTAAGCCCGGCAACGCTGGGTGTTTCAGCTATTATTTATACATAAACTCCAATATCTTAATAAAATATTTTTTGAGGAAAGAAAAATTCAATATTATCATATCTTATTGATTAAAAACGTAGAAGATGAAAATGCTACACTGCATGCCTTCGAAACCTACGTGACTAGTGCAGTCTTACTGAATTGCTCAGCAGGATAAAAATTTCCCTGAAAATACTAGGACACCAGAACAATAAAAAGGAGTTCTGTATTAGAATCGGGTACAGGCGATAGGACTGATATGGCTTTCAAATATTTATTTTTAAATAGTTTAAATAATTGATGAAATACATTGCCTAAACCGAAATATAACTTAAACTCATATTTCTAAGAAAATTGACCCATCACTCTAATAGTTAAATGTATCAGTTTCCTTTTTGAAATGTGCCTGCGAAGAAAACTTCGAAAATAAGCTGGGTTTCCTCAAAAATAATGTAGGTAATGTAATTCAAATATATTCTATAAAATTCTTAGAGAGGAAAGGTTATAATATGAGAACATATCAAATGTATTCATATTTCTACGGAAGTCGACAATTCACTAGAATTTATTATTCTCTGTAGACGAAACGCTATAAAAATGTTTGCTCTGTGAACTACATACATCCACATAAATAAAAATAAAATAAGAAGGCTAAAGTTTGCATGGTAATTATATATATACATTTTTCGAAGGAAATTCACGCTTCACTTCAACGTATTTCAATAGCTTATATTGTCAAATGTGCTATTTACTACAGTAAATATTAAATGATTAAAACATAAAAGTTAAATTGAGATCTCGGAAATAGATACAAAATAAAAGTAATATACCTTGCGATAAGGATAATTCTAGTAAAAGTGTAAACGAATTGCTTTTTCTAAACTAAACTGTGAAACTGGTCGTAATTCGCAATGTATCGCAATTAGGCGATCGTGTACCTGCTAACAGGAAACGCTAAAAATAACAAACACGGTCCAGCGGTTTTGGGGTTAAACGAGCTTAATTTTAAGGGTTGGAATTACAACATAACATAGTACGTTTGCCGCCGTAATGGAAAATGCCAAGTATATTTGTGGGCTCGCTGCGAGATAGCACTAAATGGTTTCCGTACGTGCTAAATATACATAATTCACCATACATTTCTAATTTTCTTTGCTAATGGACTGTGTTTTTGCTTAACTCGGCTTCCGTTGCATTAAGCATCCCGCATTTGCCCGGAATCCACACTTTCCATCTTCAAGACTCTTATCTACTCCATAATAACTAATACGAGACATGAGGGCATTCGGAATGAGAGAGGTAGCGATGGTAACGTGGAAAGGGTCACGAAAAACATGCTGAGGTTTTAAAAATAATGCTTTCAACCGAAATAATGCTGAAAAAGTGTTTGGAACTGAGAAGCAAAGCTTGTCGTTCATGTTAAGTAATTATGCTAAGATAAATTGAAAAAAAAACGACGCAGAAACATTTTGAAATTAATTAAGCACGCTGAAAAGAATATTCACTATTCTAGAATAAAAATATTCTTACTAGATATTACGAAACAATTTTCAGCCTGAATTACATTTCACATTCTCCCAGTCGTTTGGAGACAGTGAGACTATGGCATTCACAATTGGGGTACATTATAAGACTGACGGTATTGATGAAGGGAAGGAGAAGAGGACGGTGGATATGTATCTGGCTATTTAGATCTAATTATCAAATATAGCTATACCCATTTGAAGCAACGTTTCGATTCTGAATGACGCCTTTTCACCTGTGCCAACTAAGTATTTACAACGTGCATCAAATTTACTATAAAATATTTAAATTAATAAATTGTGAAATAAACCAAATTAGTCAAATAAAATTTGAACCCACGACCTTTGAATTCGTAACCACTCGAGTACGAAGACCATCAAACCGGCTGCATGTAGATTTTATTCACATAATCCAAATACAGCATGATGGTTAGTTAGCTTTTATATAAACCGTTAGGTTTCCCTTCTAAAGAAACGTGATCCCACATAACTAATAAATGCACAAAAATTGTATTAATATTTGCAACATTTAGGTTACATAGGTTTTATCTTATTGAAGCCGATTTTGTTTCGTATAAAACCACTAAAACAGCCTGATCCGACTTTCAGGTTTTGTTTGCCGCAGGTTCCAATGTGGTTTACGATATTTTAAAGTTTTAAATGTTAAGACCGCAGCAGACCAAACGCAGCTTTGTATAGGATTTATAAACCACGAGGTAAAATATCTAAGATATCCGATATACCGTAATGACAAAGTTAAGAAATAAATTATTCGTTATTAGAACTACAATAGCTGAAGTGTTTCTAAAGTTTTCTCTTATTTTTAATCATAAGTATTTATGATTTTTCAATAATGTTTAAGCAAAATAAGTGAGTAAATTTTTTTAAAATATTTATGTTTGCAAGACTTTAAATAAATAGACAACTGATTTATTTTTTCTTGATTTTAACTGAACTAAAATTAAAATTCTGAAAAGTGTGACTAGATTATGTATTGATTTATTTTACTGTATGATTATATGATATGAAATGTGTGTTGTATAATAATATATTTCGTTTAAAAATTTAATAAATCTGCCAACGACCAACGGTAAAACCTTACTATATTAAAAATTATGTTAGCTTTTCAAAATTTAAAAGATGACTTTACCAGATAAAATAACAATATTTTGAAATCAATTTATGTTTTTTTGTAAAAAATAGTCAATATGTCAAGAATTTGATTTAAAAATGACATATTTCCGGTATTCTCTAGTTATACCGTCTTAAGTATTAAAAATTGCATCAATCTTGGAATAAAACTGTAGATTTGTATAAAAAATAAATAATCAAAGGTTACTTACTATACGATTTTTTTTTTATATTAGCGTCACACAAAATAATTTCCTTGAGGTCTATATAATCTTTGGGGATGTATCTGGAGGGTCTTTTTAGGGACAGGAAGGAGAGCAATTTCTGGGAAGGAAAAAGTTATAAGGGGTGGGTAGGAATCCGGTGGTCAGCGAATCCAGTCAGGAGGGACGGAAGTATGTATCCAATCCTCCCACTGCAGTGCAAGGCGATAGTCCCCAACCAGTCTCTCCTGCTCTGGTATGCCCTTGCAGTAGATGGGTAACCGAATCCACCGCCAAGACCTAGAGAAAACTCGCTTCATGAACCCAGGCACCTCTGCCAAGTCACTGTCAATGTATTTAAAATACACAAATTATTTGCCATGACAACAGCTGTAAAAATAAGTCCGAAGCCCCCGTTAAATAGAAAAAGTACGACGAAGTTAAAACAACCTTTTGAATTCTCCACAAATGTTTGTAATTTTAAGCTTTGCGTTTTGTTGACTTAGGATAAAATTTCCGTGGTGATAAAATATTTATTCGATACGGAAGGGTTGCAGATGGTTTATAAGGGTGTAGACTGTACATATATAGGGGCGTGCATTAGAGAGAGGTGGCCTACACCCTACTATGTACATCCTACATTGTACGTACATTTTGTCAGTCAAAAACTAATGCCTCCTATTTTTTCTACTTAAAAAAAGTTAATTAAGTGAAAATTTGAATATGGCACCATTCCTCAACCTTCTTCTACAATTTACTGCAGTAGTAACTTTCTGCGTCAACAGGTGACAGCACTGCAATCGCTTGTAAAATGGCCGACATCTATGTTTGTAACAGTCTGCGTTCTGTGCTTGAATTCTTGAATGCAGAAGGTGAAACGCCCATTCGCAATCATGAAAAACTGAAAAATGTGTATGGTGATGCAACAGTGGATGTCAGCACTGTTAGACAATGGGTTCGTTGCTTTAAAAGCTGAAGGAGGTTGGCAGTTGACCGCAGTAACTCCAAGCAACATTCAGCCAGTCGATGACATCATTCGTGCTGGTCGCCGGATAACTACAGATGAATTGTGAAGCTCATCGTGAGATTCACTTTGAAAATGCGGAGGCCGTGAAAACGTTCGTGCGTCAATGGCTTACGAGTACATAAGAAGCAGGACTGTGCTTTTCGCTGGAACACACGCCCTTGTTAAAAGATGGACCAAAACTGTGGAAATGTACGAAGATTATATTGAAAAGTGGCAAATTTATTGTCAATAGTGTGATTTCCCGCCCGTGTAATTACATTTTAATTTTTTGACAATTAAAAGGAGAAAACAAATAGGAGGCATTACTTTTTGACTGACCATTGTACATTGTGCCCTCCACAATAGTACAGACCTCTGTTTGTTTATTGTGAATTTAATCTTCTCTGCGAGCTCCCAACTGAAATATTCTAATTGCCTTTAACATCGTGTGCCGAGTTTTCTAAAGCCTTTGAAGGACATTTTTGATGTTTTTCCGATGAAGGCTTTAGAAGAGTAAGCGTAAATAATGATACCGAAATTGAAACGCACTCGAAGTACCGCTAACGTTTTCGAAATCAATAAGCCTCGTCCACAAGGTAGTTAAGTGTTTGGTGCACAGTTTTGGAACTTGGCCAATCAAATCTAATATTCAGCATTTTTTCGGCAGTATAAAGGGATTTATTAATGCAGGTCTTGAAGTGGCCCGATTATATGAGGGAGGAAAACAGATGCCTCGTTCCACATACGAGCCGACTTATACAAAAACGAGTCAAAGAAACAGCCTTTTCTCATAAAGCCAACATCAACCTTGAATGGGTATTACGCTAGTGTCGTTGGGGATAAATGCTGATAGATCTTTAGAGCAGGCTTCATTAAAATACCTCTCAACCAGACTCAGAATTAAAAACAGCTATCGGTTTATTAACTATTTTGGGACTCCCAAATTCAATTGTTAGTAGACCATTTGACTCTCTCGACCTATCGCCTTGCACGGCGGTGGGAGAGATTGATTCATACATCTGTCACTCCTGGCACTGATCCCCAGATTCCTACCCACCTCTCATACATTTTCATTTCCAGGAACTTCCTCTAAAGAAAATCCTCAAAGTATCCCCACAAATGACACAGACCCCTTAGCGATATTATTTTTATCAGGATCTCATGTGTTGAGATATTTTAATCTTTGGTCTACATAATAAAATTATTTTAAATATTCTGAACATTTTCTTTTGTGTAATTTTTATTATTCTATAAAATTATTAACCTCAACAAAGGCTTGTCATAGTTAGGTTAAAATGGCACTTAAACTATAATACCATTCAAAGAAATAATAAACGACAACAATTTATAACACAGGGACATGAGTCTAGTTTTTTAACTGTTAATTCATGGTGTAATTCATTTGTAAATTAACAAAATAGAAACATTTATCATATAGAGACAATGTTGTGTGCCCCTGCCTAAGTTTGTATAAATTCCGTAGCATAAGAATTTCAACTACCAGTCTGAAAATGTCCGTAGTAGGACGAAACCGGTCCTGGTGTAAATAAACAAGTGGAACAAAGTGAAAAAAATTGTTTAATTTCATATCTAACACAGGGACATCCCTAGCATGGCGGGCGAAATAACATAATTTCTACACTATGTATAAAATTCTTTTAATAAATAAATAAATATTTCTGACTATTTGTCCAGCCCATTCCTGTTAACGTTTCTCTGTCCTTCAGGCAATGCTAAGAAAAAGGATCTAAGCCGTATATATTATAGATTCTGCGGCCTAGTAAGAGTTCTCCTCCTATTACTTCTACTAATTTCTTCTCCTCACTTTGAACAAAAATTTTTGACAGAGCTATTGGAAAAACCCAAGTTTGCCACATCCAGAATGGTTTGATTCAAAGAATAAATTTATGTTAAAATAGCTTTCAGAGAATTTTAGTGTTAACACGAGCAAGCGTTAGTTGGTTTTCTAAAGGATTAGTGGAAATAACAATAAATGTTATTCACAGTACCCACTGTTTGCCAACAAGTAATTTATGTACATTATTAAAGGACACCATGGAAATTTGGTTTAACCCAATGTGATATAAATTAGCAATCATTAGGAATGCTGGAATAGGTCTACGCCACGAGTATGTTAGAAGCTAGTAGCTGATTCGAAATAATTCCATACATATAATTAATTTGTGAACATACCCTTCAATTATTTGAATAATACATAATTACGGTTGTATAAAATATACATTATTATTGATTTCAATGGAATACAGAATAGAGACATTCATTTATTCAATTATCCCCTATAAACATAAATTATATCACATAAATTAAAATCGGATATGTTTATCCGAGACACAATCCACGTTACACAAAACATCTTTTAGAACTTTGTAATGACTTAAAAAGATAGCAGTCAAAAATGTTGGGATATCAATTTATGATAATATTGTTAATTTCAATATGGCCACCACAACACGGGGATGTGCCTAGCATGGTGGTCGAAAATTCCCCAAAATCATGTAAAAAAAAACAATTTAATGAATAAAGAAAAACTAAAAAAGAAAAATAAAAAAATTCCATTAAATATGTAGGCTTCAATGGCTGAGTTGGGTAAGGTGTTTGTTCCGGTAAGACGAGAGATTTTAGGTTCGATTCCCAGTTTTTTTTTTTTTGTGAAAATGCCTCACAAGAGTCCCAACTGATACCGTCTGGAACAAGTGAGAATATGTCATCCCCAATTAGGGTTATTTTTGTGGCTCATGGTAAGTGGGAAGTTGAAGGAGATGGAGAAGAGGAAGTTGGAAGTATCTGGCTATTCAGATGTAAGTCACCAAACACGGCAAAAGTAATTTCAAGCAAACTTTCAATTCTCTATGGTGGTCTTACACCAGGGCTCTACCAAGAGTATCTTCCGCTCTGGAACGTGCCGCAAATATAACTTGTATTATTTTAAATGATTAAATTGTTTAAACACAAATCAATCAAATACAATCTGATAAACGCCGGGATTTGAACCCGCGACCTCCGGATCGCTAGTGGAGAGCCTTACCCCTCAACTTCGACCGTTACCTTTTAATTTTTCTGTGACTTGTTCCTTTTTATGTTTCGTTTAGATTTATTAGTATTATCTTTTTCTTCAATGAAATATAATTGTTAAATATTACAATATTCTCTAATACAGTCGGTAAAACATTTGATAAGTTACGTGAAAACATTTCAATAACCAATACTAAAGACCAAATTTAAGACTAGTGTGGAGGTATTCCACAATTTATTTGATTGATTTGAAAAGACAGGAGTGGCTTGAGCATCGAAACATCTTAGCTGAAATCGCTGTTGTCATGGTTAAATTATTTTCATTAATCATATTAATTTGAATACCGCCCTTCCGTCACTGACAAACGATCTATTATCGAAAAGCTTATTGTATCTTCCCAAGGAAGTTCTATATTATATTACTTCCACCAAGTACATGACCGATGTGGTCGAGGGGAAAGGTACTGGACTAGTAATCCGGAGGTTGAGGGGTCAAATCCCGTCATGCGCAAGTAAATTTTATTTGATTGTTATTTCACAAATTAATCAAATAACATAGATTTAATCTTTTTTTTTTCGTAAGAAGCAATCACTTTGTGGTTAGGCATTATATTTTAAATAAAAAATATCAAATAATATCAAATATCAAATAATAAATATACGTGGTTAAATACTAAGTGTTTGTTTTATTTAAAATAGATTTAATCATTGAAATGGGAATTATGAACACAGTAATGCTGTTCAGAACTTTGGCTACGAAAGAAGGAAGCACAACACGGCATAATAACCCTAAAAAATATTATTATTTAGTTAACAAAATAATAGTACTCTGCAAATCTCCCGTTTTGACTATGTTCCCATGTGATATTGACCCCGCCCACTGTTCTCCCCCTCCCCCAAAATCACCCCTCCCACTACCCCCACCTAATAACATCTAATTCATTTCTGTACTTGTTTAAAAATTTTAAGTTTAGTTTTAAGTTTGCTAGTGAATGGCATGGATGTGTCGAAACCGGTGGCAGAAAAATTAAAATTTAAGTAACGATAGTACATTGAAAATTAAAACTCTTCAAAACAAAATGTCTAGAAATTGTTACATAGTTAATGCCCAAGAAATACAAAAAACTAAAAATTATCATATACATTTAAATCGTAATACCTGCAAATTTATGCAGACAATCTTGACCATTGTTCACGTAGTCATCATAATATTCAGTTGCAGTAGTTGGGTCTTTTGTGCGGAATTCACATAAAAAAGTATATTCCTCCTTAGAAATATATGCCGGGCGTGAAGTTTAATAAAAATAAATGGTTTTAGAGTTCTTCGAAATAAACAGAAAAAATAATATTTCTGGCATACTTTGTTATTTTCTCACCAATCAAAATAATATCCTTTTTTATATAAGGGTGTAGCAATTTGATACAAATTATGATGGAATATCTTTCAAAGAATAGAAAATGTGTAACTTCTTATCTGAAGATATAACTCGCAGTGGAAACCAGGAATTGGAATGTTAGGAGAGTAAGCTTAGGTCCAAACTTTAGACGAGAATTCCTACTTTTGTGATGGGCAGAGGGGAAAGTTAACTACACTAGTTAACTTTTATCATTTACCGATAGTTAACCCTGAAGCCAGATGGATCCAAACAGGAAACTCTCGGAGATTGTGGGTTATTTCTGACCAAATATGAAATAGTGATTATGAAGCGATTCCAACTTTGTGATTGGCATAGGGGAAAGATAACTGCACTAGATAACTTTGATCATCTCCCAAAAGTTAACCCTAAAGTCAGATGGATCCTAACCAAAAACGCTTAGAGAAGGTGGGTCATATTTGACCAAATATTATGAAAAAGTAAATATAAAGCGATTTCGATTTTTGTGATAGGGACAGTTAACTACACTAGTTTTTTTTCGTTTACCATTAGTTAACCCTAATGTCAGATGAATCAAAATAGAAAACACTTGGAGATTGTGGGTCGTATCCGACCAAATAGTAATTTTGACGTATTTATCATGAGTTAAAAAATATTTATTACAATTTTATTGTTTCAAATGTGATTTAGAGCGATGGTATGAGTTTCTTGTAAGAAATCCAACATTGGTATAACAACGACTGCATTAGGTCAGCGCTTCATTGCGTTTATATTAAAATTTTATTATAAATAATTATCAATCGCGTTCAATAATATATTTTTGTTGGTATTTGAAAAAAGAAAACAAATAGATAGAAATATAATAATATAACAGCTATTAGATATCAAATATCTTGCTTAAAAAATGAAATAAATTTAATTTTCACGGCGAACCACATTCTTTGGAAGGCGGGTATGGCGGGAGAGGGTAACCATTTATTAGATAACCAACACCCCTGCCATAGTCCAAACGTTTCTTCCTTACGTTGGTGACTTAGCAGGGGTTCTCACAGGGGTGGCATAGCCTGGGCTCATGGGGGTGAGGTTTGTCAAGGTCGGGTCGGGTGGTGTGCCGGATCGGGAGAGACTGGTTGAGGGAGAACTAACCTAGAACTCTTTCAATTCATTACCTTGCACCTCTTTCAATTCATTACCTTGCACCGGGGAAGATGGATTTAGGCATCCGCCACTCCGGGACACAAAGACCCCCAGCTACCTACCTACTCGCCATTCTGTTTCCTTCACAGAACTTCCTCTCCCTCCTTTCCAGAAAAAGATCCTCTACACAGCAACCCCGAAGATGACACAGGCCCTGAGGATTTTTTTCTAAACAAAAAAGTAAACAAAAAAGAAGAAAGTAGCAAAACGATACTCACCCTTCATAAAGTACTAAATTATTATATTTCTATTTGAGAATAACTACTTTTACATTACAAGCGTTACTTAATTACATTAAGTGAAATAACACAAAACTACGCTATAGAAATATAACTTTATTATTATAATTATGAATTATATACAAAAAGTGACGAATAGAATGAATCAATACAATTTAACAAATTAAAAAAAAGGTATATGTTGAATGAACAGTCGGGTCAGATATGACCCATCACCGCAGGCGGAGGGTTAGTGCTTTATGAGATCAACACTTCTCACCCGAAGTTTAATACCTTGTAGAAAGTTACTCGCTACTCCCTTTAGTCCATCCAGTTACAAGCCGGCTAAAGTTTGCTAGTTAAATAATAATATTTTTATTGCACGTAAGGTTTAACACCCTCGGAAAGTTTAGCGGGGGCAAACTGTTTTTATTTTGGTGCAAGGTAATAAAAGGAACGGGTGAGAGGCACATTAACACTTGACGTGGTGGAAATTGAGAGCTTTCTTTGGCTAGATACCATTTCCGTTAACAGAAGCCATAAAAAACGAACTCCCACGATAGAATTATGTCCCTGCACATTTCAATAAACTTTAACAAGACATTTTATGTACAATGTAGATCGGGGCTCTTTATAGTTACAGTGTACAGTATAATAAAATATAGACTATGAGATTATCAGTATTTTTTTAAAGTTCTACTCCGGTAGTCTAAAGGCAGAGAGAACTTCTGATACGCAAACTCACCATGTATATCTCCCGTTCAAATCAAATATACGTTCATTTGATGTTCAAAAGAACTCCGAACTTCGTTCATTACGCCAATTTTCTAAGAAGTGTGCAGGTGTCCATTTCTAATAAAATGTATATATTTCTCCATATTATTATGGAGGTTTACTCTACGGAGGATATTTTGAAAAAAAATCTCGTTGGTCTTTGAGGTACTCATGTGGTATGGTATTTAGCGGCTCCAAAACAGAGATGTCCTATACCCACACGGAGAAAAATTTTATTCTAAAATACGATCATTTTATTCGTAAAAACGGCTAAAAACGGGACTGAATTTCTTACGAACAAATTAACTGGGTTTCAATGTTTATTGGCGGGAACATGTAAGAATAATTTGTTGGTATACGTATATAATTTCGTAGGTATACCAACAAATTATTCTTACATTTTCCCGCCAATAAACATTGAAACACTGTTAATTTGTTCGTAAGAACTTCAGTCCCGTTTTTACGAATAAAATGATCGTATTTTAGAATAACATTATTTTATCAATTAAAAATAATTAATTATCACACTATCCTACGCCAAGCTATTTCAGTGTTTCAATCAACATTGATACTCGCGTATATGGTGTGAATGGCAGTAGTGACACGGATTGTTTGTGCACCGTACGGTGGTAATGGCAGCTAACGGGTTAATAATGCAAGAAAGGTTCTGAAAAATAATTTGTTTTATTGTGGAAAGACAGTTATATTCGACATATATATCAAAATATAAAAAAAGTAAAATAATATCTATTTTCAAATCAATCCCCTTAATTTTTCAGTGATGCACAAACAATTTCGTAAATGTCAACATATACTCAATCAAAAGCAACAGTTGTTTGTTGAGTAATCATTTTTTTAAACTTTTATTGATATCGCACCTTGATGGATTTGTAAAGACGTGATAAATGAGAATTTAATGGCTTTGCAGCTATCCACAAAATCGATTCGCATTTTTCAATTTTATGATCGCCGAATACATCGATATATTCATAAAAATTAGGGAGGTTTGTCAATGGGATGATGAATTGCCGCCATTTCTGTAGAACATTGCCCTCGAAATTCATTAATGGTATTAGTAAAGAGTCTGTAGGTAGGGCGGAGGAGATAAATTTAATTTCCAGCAGTATGAAAATATTATTTCAGTTGGTACTTACGAGTAGCTACCAACTCCCATAGCTAGTTACAACAGCCTTATCACGGTGCCGCATACGGGGGCTTGCAGGGTTTAAGCTCAGACAGGGTTGCCAAAAGTTAAAAACAAACCTTAAACATTATAATTTAAAACAGTTATTGTTTTATTTTTTTTCATCGTTGGATTTGCCGGATCTGCCCTGATGATGGACACTGCAACGCTGTCCGAAACGTCGGCTAAAGAAGGAGGTAGCGCAACACGGCATAACACCCCAAAAAGAAACTGCTTTTGGCCGTGAATATCTAAAAGACGTACCAGTTATTGTTTTATTATAAAATATAATGTCACTTAACATAGTATCTGCTTTATTAGAACAAACATTCTTCAATACCTTATTTTAATAATCGTTTTCTAAACCAATGAATTTTGCTGTCAGGATTGAAAAAAGCATACTAATCGATATCTGCACTGCGCAGAGTCATGTTCATCAATAAGACAAAGGAAAACATTGAGTGAAAAGATGACAGATTATTCCATTACGCAAATTATATACAAGGTGTCAAGGGTCGTACTTGACCTACTTTAACCAGTAATTCCTGACATTATTTGGATGGAAAAAATGTAAATGAATTATTGGTCTCCGGTGGCTTTTTTAAATATTTTTTTTCAAACAATAACCTAATAAAAAAAACTCTACATTTCATCACTGGTCACTCAGCCAAGTAACCGCACCCCGAGTCTAACTGTTCAATATAAACTGATTTTTTAAATGTATTTACTGAGTTTAAAAACAAACAAGAAAACACCAAAAAAGTCAAATAATGTCAGAACTCACTGATTAAAGTAGATCAAGTACGTCTCTGGACACCCTGTATCTATATATATATTTTATATAATCTTTTCAAAGGAGGCACTGAGGAAAAAAATCCTCAGTTTTTATGTCATCATAGAGGATAACATTTGGAGGGTCTTTTTACGGAAAGGAAAGAGATGAAGTTCTGGGAAGGAAAAACGTGTGAGGGGTGGGTAGGAATTTGAGGTTTTAGGTGTCCAAGTGTGTCGGACGTATGAATCCATCCCTCCCACTGCGGTGAATTGCGATGGGCCACGAGTTCAAAAGATCTCCCTCAACCAGTCTCTGCCGATCTGGTTCGCCAAGCATTAGGTAGGCAAATGCATCCCAAGAAAATTAGAATTTATTGAACCAGACTAACGCACAGCACAGAAAACCGAAATAAGTTTGCTTGACGAATGATTAAAAAATATATATCCAATCATTTCTGCCTGACGCGTTGCTTTTGATCAAGTTTCCACAAATACCGATGTATTTCAATGCTTCTGATATTTCTACACTATAATTCTATACTTATGATGATTATTACAGGAAAAAAACAATAATTTCCAGTTCAAAGGCGATAAAAAACCGGTAAGGATATTTTTTGGTAACCCTAAATCCACATGTATGTATTTTTAAAGGCATTAAACAGAAAAATGGCCAGGAAATGTTTTCACGGGTGAAATACGGGAAAAGATTTTTCTTTGTTCCGAGGTTTATTATTAATTGCATTTTTGGGCATTTTTACCGGAACAACTGTTGAAACACCATGTTCTGAAGAACATGGTGTTCTTCAGAACCCGAAAACCAATATCAGGAGATATAAATTATTATAAATATATTTGGGAGGCGGGAATGGGTACCGCCGTCCCGGGAACCATTTATTGGATAACCAATACTTCTGTCATAGGTCACCCCAAGTGGTTCGCTACGCTTGGTGACTTAGCAGGGGTGCCCAGGTTCATGGGGTGAGGTTTCTCTGATCTGGACACACTGAATCCGAGATTCTTACCCAACCCTCATAACTTTTTCCTTCCCTGAACTTCCTCTCATTCTCTCCTTCCTTTCCTTAGAAACACCCTTCATACAGCATCCCCAAAGATGACATAGGCGTTGAGGGAAATTATTTTTTCTCAGGGTCTCCTGTATGGAGCTAATGTAAAAAAGGGGTTAGTCCATCCCACAAGCGGCTCGTGACTTTTCTCAGAAGTGGTAATATTAAAAAAATTATCTTTCTAGACTTTCTTATGGCTGAAATTATTTTTTTCTTATGGTGATTTTTCAGTTAGGTGGGCCGGCGCATCACTTAACTGAAAGAATCCTAAACAATAGTACAGGAACTATCTCTCAATATATCAAATGCGCGAATAGTCAAACGTACGAAGTTATAATAGTCATTAATTTTTCTGAAATTTTCAAATTTTCTGCCCAATTTTCTTAGTTTTTCTTTCCTTAAGAACCTTCTAAAAAGTATTGGTTAACTTAAACAAAAAGATGAATGAAATAAGTAAAGTCTTTCTGAAGTTATGGCGTGACCAAGAGAAACAGGGATACATTTTTATATATATACATAATTCATTTGCAAACATAGTCATCTATAACAATCTATTGCGTTCTTGTTAACCAACTGTCACTCTTTTTAACATATTCACGTTTGTTTTAATTCTTTCTACATGTAAACATAATTCAAATTATTGAATTTGTAAAAACCGTTAATCGGTGTTATTTAGGACCAGTTGTTTCGGAAAATTTCACGTTTGAATTTCCTTCAAATCGACATTCACCGAAAAATTGGGTTGTTTCAACTTCCGTCAGCAGTGAAAATACTATAGAAATGTGATGTGAATGTGATCAGCCGAGTCCGGACGGTTAGAAATAATGGAAGGCGCATGCGCAGACGTCAAAATTGTGATTCGGCGGGGAACACTTGAATAAAATTTTCAAATTTATCGAACGTTATTTGGAGTTGAAACAACTTATTTCGTTTTGTTTTGAAGAGTTTTAATTTTCAATGTACTATCGTTACTTAAATTTTAATTTTTATGCTACCGGTTTCGACACATCCGTGTCATTCACTAGCAAACTTAAAACTTTTAAGTTTGCTAGTGAATGACACGGATGTGTCGAAACCGGTAGCATAAAAAAAAAAAAAAAATTAAATTTAAGTAACGATAGTACATTGAAAATTAAAACTCTTCAAAACAAAATGTCTAGAAATTGTTACATAGTTAATGCCCAAGAAATACAAAAAACTTATTTCGTATTTGAAATATAGGAAGACGTGTCAAATTTGAAATGAAAAAAAGAATCTTTTCATTTTTGAAACATTTCCATAAAATTTTCCTTGAAATTTCTTCTGACGGAGGTTGAAACAACCCAATTTTTCGGTGAATGACGATTTGAAGGAAATTCAAACGTGAAATTTTCTGAAACAACTGGTCCTTAATAATTAAAAAAACATCTGCTTCAAATTGTATTGTACTTACTTAAGCCACACAGTTGGCACCGTAACATCTTGCTCGTAAATCTATACATAAGTTAAGATTATCATATCAAATAATCTGCGCACACAATGGATTATCTTAATTGAGTCTTGTCACGGAACAGAATTGCGGCGCCGTTAATCTGTGAACGTTTATCCCAAGTAAACAGACAAACATTTACAAATTGAAATGAACAGATAGTATTATAATCGATGGAAAGATTTATGAGAGACGTGGGACAGGTATAAACGTCGCTATAATAGTTTCAAAACTAATGTATGACTGGTACTTGTGTCGGGTTGGAGGCTACAGGGTCTTGCTCATTGCTGACGGGCGAGTATCTGCGTTTTACTTTACTGAACTGTCTTTCAAGTGACATACGTAAAAAAAGGTATTGCTCGCCGATTACCTCGAATGTGTCGAGGCTTCGAACAATTAGGTTAAGGTGATTGCCAAAATAATTTATGTTCTACTTTATCCATAGATGGCGCGCGTATTTTAACGCGTATTTTAAACGCATTTTCCAAGTTATGCTTTGAAATATTAAGAAAAATTATTTGTTTGCATTACTTATCAAGGTTTATAATTTTAAATATTTATTTAAACTTGCTATTTATGATTTTAATTTATCTGTTTGCATATGGGAGGGAGGTAGTGTTAAGTAAGCAAGTCAATCGTCTATAGAGTGCATTAATACATGAAATATAGAATAATGTGAAAGAATATACAGTAATATAAATTAACATTTAGTAAGTGAAGTTGTCATTTTGTAATTGCATTTAATGATAATGATTAATTAAAAATTTCGCGTGAATTTACCCCTGGTTTTGCTTTCTAGGAGAACGAATATGTTAATTGTTTTGCTCTCTGATTTTAATTTCTATATTTAATCAATAAAAAAATCCGTTGATATCTGTTTGCAATGACATCTGGAAGATCACTAATATTGATATAATATTTTCTTAGTGAACATTAGGCAGTCTAACAACAAATGCTGTATTGTTTGATCTAATTGCTTATCGCATGGACACACTGGACTATCTTTTATCTTGAACCTATAGAGGTACGATATTTTTACATTAGGTCCACACAGGAGGCCCTGAGGAAAATAATTTCCCTCAGGGCCTATGTCATCTTTGGGGATGCTGTGTGGAGGGTATTTTTTTAGAAAATAAAGGAGAGGAAGTTCTGGGAAGGAAAAAGGTATGAGGGTTGGGTAGGAATCTGGGGTTCAGTGTGTCTAGATCATCTGCCGCCAAGACATAGATAAACCTAACCCCATGAACCCGGGCACCCCTGCTAAGTCACCAAACGTAGCGAACCAGTTGGGGTTATCCAATAAATTGTTCCCGGTGCGGCGGTACCCATTCCCGCCTCCCAAATTAGATTAGCTCCGTGGCCGGTGAGGATTTGGGTCAGCTCGAAAGTACGGATTGTCTTCTTTCCGATTTCCTTGGCTTCATTTATAGTTCTGTACAATATTCATTTTTCTGTGTCAGAGAGTAGGTCAGTAAGGTAAGGTAAGGTAAGGTAAGGTTAGGTTAGGTGAGGTACTCACCCCCAGCCGCCCTCGGGGTAGAAGTGCTGCCTGATGGCCAGCGTGTCCAGGTCGCGCCTGCGCAGTGCGGGCACGCTGCGGTGCAAAGCGCGCAGTTCGCGCTCGCATAGTCCCGCGCCCCCCCACACGGACTCCTCCTCCTGGGCGGGGATCTCTTGTCTGATCGGCATCTCTCGAGGGGGCACTTCTGCAAACAACACAACACAATCAGTATGCAATCAATCATTCATCGATGTTTCTTACATTAATTTTATAAAATTATACAAGGTTTGACAACGGATTACTCCTTTAGATCAATGAATCAGCTGATGTCCGCGGCGTTGCCAGGGCTTTACGCATAGTATAAGAGTACTAAATCCGATGTAGACAGTAAAGTGCGCAAAATTTCACCCCAATAAGTGTCGTAATAACATTCTGCTTTAAGGAATGGAAAAAGAGGATAGGCTGGTGTTTCGAAATCTCATTAAGATAGTCACCAAGACAAATCTCGAAACAAAACTGGAGATTTGTTTAAAAAGAATGCCATGGGTCTATTCAAGGTATGTTCACAGTACAAGCGCCAATGCAAATTACAGCTAGTATTTGAAATCGAAATTGTCAATTTTTTTATTATTTTTAAATTTTACGAAGCCGTTTGACATTTACGTACGTAAATCATAGAGAGAACCACTAGTTTTGCCATGGAACATCGATTTCTTATTTTTTCAGGGTCAATTATCTGTATGGCTACCAACAGTGCGGCCGTACTCGAGAAAACGATATAAAATCATCGGTAGTTACGCCCAATATTGATCTCGATATAATCCGAAATTGAAAATTTATCGATTTCACTGTGCTAGCCACTCTGGTAGAGCGTACAAATCAATAATCCCAGATGTAATTTAAAGTGCTATCTGGAAGACTTATAAAGTAATCCGTTGAAATGTAAATAAAGTACAAAATGAATTTAATATTTCCCCGAAGTGCGGTGTAAAAGGATTCCCATGTTAAAGGGACGACAGGTCCCAATGAATCACTTCAAACTCTGCGGTTCACGAAATGAAAATATTTACTTTGCGCGATACTCGGCAAGTTGCTCGCTTTCGGTAAACTGCATTTCGATTGTGATTATCTTGGAGAATTCCCAAAGGGAGCGACTACAAATCACGTTCCCAGGCATTATCCGCTAAGAACTGTGCAACGCCGGGTACAATAAGTACAGTGCGATCTGGAAGTGGATATAGTATACAAAAGATTGGCTCGTTAAGTTATAAATAAACCTGCATTTTGTATTGTTCAGCATTTCAAAACTTATGTACCTACAATTCATCACATTTCAAAGATATCATACAAGTTCTTTGAAAGAAATATTGAAGTTCTGTTATTATTTCATTGTGGGCCAGTTATTTCACAGTACTATACTTGAATAGTATTATAACTTGAATAGGACTTTCACAGAACTAAACAGCGCTACATAATTTCATAATGAAATTTTTGTTTAATTATTTTTTACATGTTTTACATATAATTTGAGTTCTCCAGAATACCGTTCACACTATATGCTTTTCTTTAAATTAGCTCCTCACAGGAGGTCCCGAAGAAGATAATTCCCCTCAGGGCCTTTCTCATCTTTTGGGAAGGCTGTGTGGAATATATTTTTAGGAAAAGAAGGATATGAAATTCTGGGAAGAAGAAAAGGTATGAGTGGTGGGTAGGAATCTTGGGAGTATGGAAGTGACGGACGTATGAATCCACCCCTCCCAAGAGGATGTTTCGAGAGTCTTTCTGGATAAGTCAAAAGAACTCTCTCAAACAGTCTCTCGATAATGTCTGCCACGCAGCTAGTGGGCAGATGCATTCACCACCTGACATATGGCAAAGGTGTCGGTTATCCAATAAATAGTTTTTGTGACGGCGGTATCCATACTGTCTGGTATTTTATCGGTAAACGCAACTTTAAATATACCATTATTAACTGTCAAAAAGACAAGAATTCTAGAAAAATATCCCGACAAAATGGTGCTGAAATCTACTGAGAAATTAAAGTCAAAGTTCGATCGATTGATTATAAACTTGCTTTGGCTACGTTGCTTCACATAGTCAAGGCAATAATATGTTCCTCAATTTTCAAACTCTCCGATGTCGGATAGTAACTTATACATTAAAATAAATTTAAAACTGTTTGATTGCTGACAACGGTCTTCCCCAAATTTATCTTATTGGGAACTGAGGCAGCAGTACCGTAATATGTGGCGACTTTTAACTCGTATTTTCACAGAATACCAAATTTGTCCCAGCTCGCGTAGGTCTCATATATCTATCTCTCCCTTACTATTATGGTGAGAAATATGATCTAAATCTAAACGGTGTCAGAAAGAGAAAAATCGACGTTTTATATTCAAATTAATCATAGAAAAATTTAAATGTGCATCACTATGAAACCAAAGTTTTCCACAGAGACACTGATCCCGCATTCCTACCCACACCTCATACCTTTTCCTTCCCAGAACTTTATTTCCCCCCTTTTCTCAAAAGACCCTCCACACAGCATCTCAAAGTTGACATAGGCCTCGAGGGGAATTATTATCCCCTAGGGCTCCTCGCGGACCTGATGTAAAAAAGTGCAATAAATACGGTTAGTGTCTTAGTTGGTCAGGCGTCCCGTGTTCAATTTCTTGACTGGCTAAGTCCTCCATCACAACACAAGCAACATTTTCCGCTGAATGTGGTGGTATTAAAAGATTTTTCAAATATTCAAATATTATCATTCGTAACCTGGGAGAAGTTTGTCTATATTAAAAAATAATATTAATAATAAAATTTACCGACACGAATATTTTTTATTTACTTTCAAAGTTGAAAACTGACAAGTTTACCCTATTTCACGGTTTGTTCATATTATGTAGGATTGTGTAAGGTAGATGAATACACAGATGCAGGTTGTTTCAAATTTGAAGCGTGCCGAGAAAACAAATGCAGCCGAAGTCATTCGATACGCTCGCGGATTGGCTGGCGGCCAAGTCAAGCAAGAGCACTTCAACCAGCCAACGTTGTGCCGTAGTCCAAGTTACCCCGTGCTACGTGGAAACAGGAGGGTAACAGGTCTTTTCAAATTATCTTGCTCAACATTACCGCATCGTGAAATGTATTGAAGAAAATTGGTATTGGGATTTTGGCTGCACCGAATACATAACGATTTATTTTGTTTTGTGAAACATTAAGCCGTTGCTCCTCCGTAGAAATTTAACAAATTTCTTTCAAATTGTTTTAAAAAGATAGTCGTTTTTTCCTTAAAAAAATTACAAATGTTAAAAATGTAAAAGTAATATTATTTTTTGTACTTTAGAGGAACGGATTGGATTTGAGGCCAAAACACCCAACCAAACTAAAAAAAAATGTAATCAAAAGGTATATCAAATATCTATCTAAAACACATATAATTTCCCAATCATATTTGTATACAGTAAAATAAATCACTGAAAAAGTTGATTTTACTTTGAAATAGTTATAAAACCTAATGTTTAATTATGTAAAATACACTCAGATTCCTTTACCATTAAAAGAAAGTTTAAAAATGAAAACAGGAAAAAAAGGCCCCCAGGGTCTATGTCATATTTGGGGATGCTGTGTGGAGGGTTTCTTTAGGGAATGGAAGTTCTGGGGAGTAAAAAAGTATCAAAGTATGATTTGTAATAATGTAAAGGACCACTTTAACTTTTAATTAAACTCTACCGGTTTCGGAACAACTCTTCCTTTGAAAACTGAGAATATTAAAACAGTTTTAATATTCTCCTGACGAAGGAAGGGTTCTTTCCAACCCGATAGAGTTTAATTCAAATTTAAAGTGGTCTAAAAAAATATATATATTTTTATTGTCAATTATGGCGAGCCACAAATGTAATGCTTATTACGAATAGGTAGAAACTTATTATACTCATTGCAGTATGCATTTCCACAGAAATTAAATAGCAGCCCCGGGCAGTGGAATGGTCTCAAACAAAGGGATTTGGTTTCGAGCAGAAAAGGCTTTGCCTCCTACCCCGAGATCTTTTGTGTTCCTACCTTTCTTCACACCGCCTTGATGTATTGTTTGTGCCTGTTGAAGTGGATTGCGGGAACACGTCACACGGGGTGTTGCGAGCAAAGGCCGAAGGCATTTTGCATGAAATAAGACCACGACGTGACTTACTTACGTGAGCGCACAATTTTGCAAACGTTATACCAATATTTTATTTTCCAAATTGAATATTGGATCACGTTTCGATTTCAATATGCGCCTTCATATTCTATAACTCTGTTAGTCAAACATTACAGGCTTTACAATAAGTTAAATAGGTACTAATATACGTTATTTTTCTGTGGAATGTGATTACAAATGGTTCGGTGCCTGTGTTTGGTCTTGGCGGCTGCGTGGCAGACCAGATCGAGGGATACTGGAGACCTTTTGATCTCTTCAGCAGGAAGTGGCAGGGTCGTATTCATACGTCAGTTACTCTTGAATCCACCGACCTGCAGTTTCCTACCTACCCCTCAAATAATTTTCCTTCCAAGAACTTCATGTCCTTTATTTTCTTAAAAGCCTCACAGCATCTCCAAAATTTATATAGGCCCCGAGGGGAATTATTTTCTTCAGGGTAAATAAAATAAAATAAATTTTTGTAGCATTTTGAAGAATGTAGCAAGTGTATTATTGTCTTGTTGTATAAAAAAGGAAAAATGATGCCATTGATAACCTACCACCTGGTTTGTAAAGATAAATCTTGTAAAAATATATTTTTCAAGACTAGAAAGACGTATTCCTCTTTGACGTATTATATATTTACTTCAAACTACATTTGTGTTAGCATTCACATAAACAACCCGTGTAATTTTGTTCTCAAAAATAAATATATTCATAAATCTAATAGAATTTTCCTGCTGCCTTCACACTCGACATATTTTAAAAAATAAATTTTATGAATTTGAATATTTTGAATTCCCATTAACTATGCAAAGGGGTTTTGTTAAACTTCTCTGTGCGAGTAATGAAATCTTCTTGCTGACTTGCAAACGGAAAAGACTTGCACATGGAAAGACTTGCGTATGGTAAGAGTTGCACTGTAGATTCTCACCTGAATTACTGCACAAGTGTAATCTTTCTGGGCAATAAAACACAAATAATTCAGAACAGGGGCATAAGGTCTATAGTGTGCTGTAGCAGATATACTAGGAAAAAAACAATGGAACGCCAACTTAATATCTTAAGTGCGTGGAAACGAGTAGAATCATTTGCAAGTTAAAAACTAAAATGTTACCAGATTATATGTTGAATAATATTTAATAGCACAGTTTATTACTATATTACGAGAAACTGCAACGATTTAAGATGATACCCGGTGGTGCAGAAATAGATTTGACTAAAATATTGCTGTCACTGTTGCTCTTACTCCACCGGATATTGAGCGAAAGGGACAATGCACTGACACCTAACTAAAATGGAGGTTTTGTATTCCCCACTTTTCTCCTCCAAAAGTGGACTGATTTAAAAATTTTTTTTTACCAACTACATAAGAAAAAACTATTCTATGTCTGTACGTTTTGCTTTTTTTAAAAAAACATTGTCTGGTTTGTATACTGAACATCTTTTGACGGCGTTTAAACCAGTCAATTTTATTGATTTTTGGAAGGTCATAACTTCTATAAAAAGTAACTTATCAAAAAAAACAAAAAGTACCGACACGCTAGTAGTTGATATCTATTTTATGCAAAAACAATATTATCTCTAGGGTTAAAATCCAGAGAGATAAATAGGGAATACGTTTGTATGGAAAAATCACCGCCGGGTATCTTCTTAAGCTTCCGAAAACAAATTTATCTGGAACGCAAAACAATATTTATCATAAAGGTTTTAAAATGTTCAATGAACTTTCTTTAAATGCTGAGGAGTAAAAACAGTCTTGCCGGTTTTCGTGGATTATGTCTCAATGTTGTGAAATCAAAAAATTTGTAAGTAGGTAGTAAATAATATAGAAAAGAATATATTAGATATAAGATGTAAAAAATTTAAAACTAAATAAAATAAAATTTAAAATATATATATGAAAAAGTCTTGCAAAAGGAAGAGACTTGCATAAGGAACACACTTCTGTATGGAAAACACTTGCATATTGTAAAGACTTGCATATGAAACAGATTTGCATGTGTAAAAAACTTGCATATGAAAAAGAATTGCACAGCGAATGCTTTATCAATTTTCTTATATTCCCATCGCCGAGTTATTTTATTGTGTTTTAGTAAGTAGGTCGGGTAACTGAGACTTGCATCGTCTGAGTTGACTTTACAACGGAGGGATAGCGACAGGAATTAATTAACTGGAACAGAAAAACATCCAGGAAAAGAACAAGGAGATTAAGTCAGAATGGAATGTTAACATATTACGGTATAATAACGACTCTGATAAATGAATTCGTTGAACTGTCTTTATTGAAGAAGAAAATCATCGTCAGCAATATTTTATGTTAGATTAGAATTTAAACAATAAAAAACTTTAAAAAAAAGGTGATTTATTTCGAGATTAAAAATAATGAATTACGAAAGCAATCGCTTTGTGGTTTGGCATATTTAATAAAAATAAAATATTTATTTTGAGTAAAACCAAGAGCCTAATGGGTTACAATAATATATTGAAAGACACAAAGCATTTTCAGGATTTTTTTTTAATGGTTAAAAATTAAATTATACCATATCATAATTTTTAAATATCTTCTGTTTTTGTAGATCTATAATTATGAATTTTATTAAAAAATTAAACAGAATAGACCTTTCAGATCACTAAACATTTTTTAAAATTTCTAACGATAATTAATTTATTTTCAATGTTTAGATTTAAAAAAAATTATAAAATGCACGCCATAAACGACGCACTTATTTTCCTAGAAATATTTCGACAACGCAGATCAAAAGATAAAAGTAAAAATGAGAAAATGGCATGTTTAACTCATTTTTGGATTTATTATCCTTTACAACATTTAAATATTCCACTATCCATGTGAACATTGAAATACTCAATTTTAAAGTATTTACTTTCGTAGAATATTTCTGTTGAATTCCATTAATATATTATACGTGAGGTTCTTTTTTCCGGTAATTTCCAGAATGCGTCTTCTCATTTCTTTTCACGTATCTTGTATTTAGACATTATTTTAAATAAGGTATCGATGCCTCGCATCCCCAGTTGGATCGTATAATATTCTTTTTTAAATCACTAACCTCCTTTCTTCCACTTTCATTGAAAACTATTCGAGATACAGCAGGTAACGGATGTTTTGCATCTATTGAAGGCTACATAACAGCATTGAGGAATGTTTATTTTCCCAAGCGAGATGGAAATAAATGGAGAATTATGACTGAGAACCAGAAAACTAAAGAAAGCGAGATGGAGAGGTTCAGGTAAAGCGGGTGATAAGGAGCGAGGGGAAGAGGAGAAAGAAAGAACGAGCTTTCATAATAATAATTAGAAAAGAAAATAGAAGACAGCTTTGCCCCGGTTTCAATGGAATAATGTTTCATTGTAGTGGGATATTGTTGCTTTTCCTGAAGCAATGCCACTCTTTTTAGGTTTTATTAGCATTTCAGGATGGAAAATTTGTGGAGCGAAAAATTCATCTTGTTTTCAATATCAGTTGAAAGAGAAAATTGTGGATTCAAATTATTTATATTAGCCGTTAAATTAAAAGTAGTAGGGTGTATTTTATATATCGAAGGACCTTTGAAATGTGTGTGTGTAATTTAACCACTGCATAAGTCGAACATATGCACATTCAGGCAAGGAAAGGAAATAAATCACTTACTTCGAAACCACTTTCTTCTGTCGAGCTGGTTCATGAACTTTTTGCGGTAGGTATTTTTCTTCAGCTGCGGATCGATTGATGACTGGATGTGGGTAAAAAGGAAAAAACGGGTCTAAAGGAGGAGGGTAGGTTAGGAATTGTAACAATACTAACTACAAGTACAGCGGTTCATGATATATAGATGAATAATGTAGGTAAGTGTAGCTGTGTATTGTGTAAAGGCTCAACCAAGTGGTGTTAATATTAAAGGGAATAACTTAGCACTAATAACCCATGCAATATTGTAACATAATAATACTTCGAGTTGGTTTGGATTCAAAATATCATCAGACTGAATATTGTCGCAAAAAAACCTATGATATTATGAAGAAAAATAATTATACCTAAAATGTATTTTTATACTATTTAAGAAAAAAAAATACTTTCCAAATATCACACATACAATTTTCGAATCTTATTTAAAGTTCTTTTTGTGTGCCAGCGAGTATATTCAAATATATCATAACTCTTCTTTAAAAATAATTTTGGGTATTAGGTATTTATTTCATGGTGATGTTTTAA
Source organism: Limnephilus auricula (assembly GCA_951813805.1). NCBI lineage: Eukaryota > Metazoa > Arthropoda > Insecta > Trichoptera > Limnephilidae > Limnephilus > Limnephilus auricula. Next base: position 45,895,490 of record OX638388.1, on the reverse strand, counting down.
TGAAAACATGATTTTATGAAAAATGAAAGGGCTTGAGATTTTCCAAAGTTATTTTTCCTGTCATTTAAGCACACAAATAAACAATAAAATACACTTTTTTTTTATTTCTATGACTGACGACAACTGTGTCGCTTTCCGAGGGTTTCAAATGATCGAACTGATAGTAAGTGAGAAATAAACATTTTTAAAAGTATATATCAGTGTTTTCAGTAGCAAAAGCCTGTCGCGATATTTTTGAAAATAGTAATCTCCATTAATTAAACTTTGTACCGGGGCAGGGAAGGAATTTCATCAGGATCTACATCATTCACCCTCCCGACTTCATTCTAAACCAACCGTTACGTTGAAAATGAATTCAGGAACAAACAAAAAAAATCTTTTGAGTTTGGCAGTTTCGTTGTAAAGGATCCTATTTTGTAGACGAATTTTAGGATTCATTCATTCTAAAACCGTTCTAGTTTTCTTTTTGTACACATATTAATTATAACTTTAAGATATTGTTGAAGTAATATATACTTTGAAATAATGTGGTTTCGTATATTTGAATACAAGGGTGAGTATAAATAATCAATTTACTGCTTAAAGAAACCAAACATATAATAAATTTACTGCTTAAAGAAAACAAACATATAATCAATTTACTGCTTAAAGAAAACAAACATATAATCAATTTACTGCTTAAAGAAAACAAACATATAATCAATTTACTGCTTAAAGAAAACAAACATATAATCAATTTACTGCTTAAAGAAAACAAACATATAATCAATTTACTGCTTAAAGAAAACAAACATATAATCAATTTACTGCTTAAAAAAAACAAACATATAATCAATTTACTGCTTAAAGAAAACAAACATATAATAAATTTACTGCTTAAAGAAAACAAACATATAATCAATTTACTGCTTAAAGAAAACAAACATATAATCAATTTACTGCTTAAAGAAAACAAACATATAATCAATTTACTGCTTAAAGAAAACAAACATATAATCAATTTACTGCTTCAAGAAAACAAACATACACATAATTTTGTGAGTATTGTTATCGTTTGCAGAATATTCGATCATTATCTTTTTCAAAAAACGGTTCGAACCCGGCGTGCGCTAATAAATTTTATTTAATTGATTTGTACCAAATGAAACAAATAACTTAGTTTTAAACCACTTTAAATTTATTTTTATATTTGTCGACCGGTTTCGATTGGACTCAATCTTCATCAGGACAATAAAATAAACTAAATCATAATACAGAGAAACAATATAAGGTAAACAAAATAGAGAGAGAAAGCAATATATGGGAGAGGGAGAGAACATCATAGACTGGTTGTTCCCTTACTCCTTATGTAACCCCCACCCTTCCTTTACCCCGCCCCCTACCCCTCCACCAATCAGTCTATGATGTTCTCTCCCTCTCCCATATATTGCTTTCTCTCTCTATTTTGTTTACCTTATATTGTTTCTCTGTATTATGATTTAGTTTATTTTACTGTCCTGATGAAGATTGAGTCCAATCGAAACCGGTCGACAAATATAAAAATAAATATAAAGTGGTTTAAAACTAAGTTATTTGTTTCATTTGGCATAATGTCAAGCCACAATGTGTTTGCTTTCTTCGATAATTGATTTGTGTTATTTCACAATTAATTATTGAAAATAATAAGTATATTTGCGGCATGTTCCAGAGTGGAAGATATATAAGATAAGACCACCATTCAGAACTGAAACGTTGCTTAAAATGGCTTTAGACGTGTTTAGTGACTAGATCTGAATAGCCAGGTACTTCCCCACCTTCCTCTTCCTCGTCTCATTCCCTTCCCCACTTACCTTCTGCCTCATAACATACCCCAATTGGGGATGCCATAGTCTCACTGGCTCCAGACAGAAGCAGTTGGGACTCTTGTGAAATATTCACTATAAAAAAAATAAATAAATAAAGAAATACGGAATGGACCTAATTCTGCTACCAGCGTAAAAAAAACAGTTTAATAAAGATGTAAGCCAAATCTGAGATCGGCAGATTGGTTGTTGGTATGTCGTGGTATGTCTAAAACATAGTTTTCAGAAAACTGCGTTAGAAATTTATGTTAAATGAATGAAGATTTTTTTATGGGTATTTTTATTTCTGAAAAATGTTATTTACATATTGTTTAAAAACTAATAAAATACTTTGATATGCTGTAAAACTAACCAATTGACCATCACGCCATTTCCTCGGAGGGGAGGAAGGTAGAGAGGATGAACCGCCAAAAATATATTACTGTCCCTACATTAATTTCTTCATTCATTCGTTTTAAATGCCCATACTATCTAAGCATCCCTTTCTTAATCTCATCCATTAATCTTCCATCAGCCTTGTATTATTTGTAAATCTCCACATTTCTTGTGTACCACACACACACGCCTCAGGGATCTCATTTCTACATCATTCAGTCTTATGTTGTATTGCCACTATTAGTATATTTCTAATAATATAATAATAATCATAAATGTATCCCTGTTAAAACTTACAACAAGGGTATTTATTCCCTGGACCCAAGTCTACTTCCTTCCTCATAAAACCTTACTATGTGGAATCTCAAAAGATGATATAGGGAAGTTATTATATCTAAGAGAAATTATTCTTCTCAAGTCCTGTGTGAAGTTTACGTAAAAAAACTAATTTTGTATTTGGCGAAAGACTACCTCTTAGAATTGATTTAAAGATAGATGGTTTGAATAGACAAAGTTTTTTCACCAGATATGAGATTTCAGGTTCTCTCAATACGCTTTATTCATACCCATTCCACATTCCCCAATACTTTGTTCCAAAATATTTTCCAGAGTTGAATTGAAATAGCTATAATTCCACCGGCTCTGAGCGGCTCAAACTGTTTTGGAATGATCACATAAAAATATACAAAAAATATTTATGAGGACGCTTTCGATTCTAGAAAGAAGAATATCACTAATCGCCTCTTTTGTGAACAGGTTGGATCGTCAGGACGTGAGACAGCAAACCCAAGATCAAAACCGCTGACAAATCCAGCGGCCGAAACGCCAATTTAGAGGCAGATTTAATACTGCGAAGGACTTAGACGAAGAAGAGGAACGCTTGAAAATGTGTTTTTGATGCTGTATTTCACTGAACTAAAACGCTGATTACAAAGTTTGTCGCTGAAAAAAGCCTTTGCGGAACTCAACTAGAATAGTAATAGCCCTTTTTGGTAAATTCCAGGTTTTGTTTTACAAAAAATTAAATAACATCCCGTAGAAAAGGGTCGTAAGTCAAAATATTCTTCAACATTAATAGATTACTTGGTTAAATTAAACAAACTACTTTGTGTAAATCACTATAATCACATGTTATAATAATATTTTAATTAAAGGAGATAATATTACCGAAAGTCAATCGAAAATCCGAAAAAGAAAAATTAGAAAAAGATACCGATACATCTGGGATATACGGATACATCTTTTTCTGATTTTTCTGTTTCGGATTTTCGATTGACTTTCGCTAAAATTATCTTCATTAATTAAAATATTATAATTTGAGGTTTAACTCTTTAAGTTAAAAAGTTAAAAAAAATAAATAAAAACATGTTATAATATTTATTATCATTCATGTTATTTTATCCTGACGAAGAAACCATCGGTTTTAAAACATGTAGATATTATAAAATGTGATTATAGTGGTTTACACAAAGTAATTTTACAAAGATTGAAGAATAAGATTACTTAGTTTTAACAACGTTTATTGTTTTAAAAATCAACATCTTTCGTAAGCAATATTTACTTAATCAGGGTTTACTTAAAACTAATTTCAACAACAGGGTATCAAAGGATAGGCGGGTGTGGGAAAGGGGAGGGGGGGTAGGTCATAATTTCAAAATTCCTATTTACGCTCGTTCGAAAAACGAATTAAAATATTAATCAACATATATTTTTAAATGACCCGTTATTAAACTTGTTCCATTTGTAAATTATGTAGAATAACCCCCCCCTTCCCACTCCCGCCTATTCATTGACAATTTTAAGTTTATTTATTTGTTTATATTTATTTATCCTGTGGTTTTTACAGATGTTCGCACTTACGTGAGAACAATCCATTTACAAAAACTAAGTTATTGTACAAATAGGCTCATACAATTACAAAAAGTCTACAATTACATACATTTAAATACAGATACATACAATTAGAAAAACAGAAACATAAGTCTCTGTCTATTGTTGTGATTAGTTTTCAGTAAATCCTGATAAAGTAGGCATTGCTTACAAAACATGTTAGTTTTTTGAACAATTAATGTGTTTAAAATCTATTAATTTTCATTATTTTTTTTAATTGATAAACTAATGTTTAGGACAAGATTTTTTATGCATAGCACAAAGGGTAACAATTATTATAAGCAATAATTATTAGCCTGAAACACTCATCAATATTGAAAACTCTCCCGAGAAAAGATATGTGTCGCCGACGGGACTCGAACCAATATAAATAAAGTTGGTTGTTTGCAGGTGAAAAAAAAAATATAATAAGCGATAATTGTTGAATGAAACACTAGGTATATATTGAATCATTTGGCGGGTAGGAGGTATCCCGCCGTAGCTTAATGGTAGAGCTCCTGTCCGGCAAACATAGGGGTGCGGGTTCGAGTCCCGTCGGCGACACATATCTTTTCTCGGGAGAGTTTTCAATATTGATGAGTGTTTCAGGCTAATAATTATTGCTTATAATAATTGTTACCCTTTTTGCTATGCATAAAAAATCTTTCCTAAACATTAGTTTATCAATTAAAAAAAATAATCAATATTTGACGAGTTAAAAGTATTTTCACCAAAAAATGTAGATGTAATGTCTCGACGCCACCTAGTGAGAGAGTTAGCACTTACATGCCTTTCTCATATAAATAAAGTTGGTTGTTTGCAGGTGAAAAAAAAAATAATAAGCGATAATTGTTGAATGAAACACTAGGTATATATTGAATCATTTGGCGGGTAGGAGGTATCCCGCCGTAGTTTAATGGTAGAGCTCCTGTCCGGCAAACAGAGGGGTGCGGGTTCGAGTCCCGTCGGCGACACATATCTTTTCTCGGGAGAGTTTTCAATATTGATGAGTGTTTCAGGCTAATAATTATTGCTTATAATAATTGTTACCCTTTGTGCTATTAATTTTCAATTAAAATGGTGCCACAAAATAAGTTTGCTGTGTTTGAAGAAGCAAAATTATCTGTTTTAATTTTTTTTTTAAATCTGTGAATAGTGAAGTGATTGTGATTATCTATGCCCCCCGAAAACCGTATTTAAGTTAGATCACTCTATCTCCGTGAGATGTCGCTAGTGTCTCTTTTCGACGGGACCGGTGGTTTGGTGGTTTCATCAATCATCATTTGTTTTCGTTCTACTGTAAAATTTTCTTTTTTGACTTACGACCCTTTTCTACGGGATCTGCGATGTAACAGTTAAATTTACTGAAAAATAGAATGAGAGAGGTAGGAGAAAAATGGAAACATCAACAAAAATACCTCGGAATTTGCCCATAGCAGTGGAATGTTTAAGGACTTCCTGGCATCTTAACTCCCCTTTCCTGGGAAGGCGGGAAACCCAATTATTCGAAAATTCACTCACAGGTACTACTTGTATTCCTCCAAGTGCAGTGTAAAGCGATGGGCCGAGGGAAACCTGCTGGAGAGGTGAAACGGTCTACCTCAACTAGTATCACCATCCACCACCGAGACTTAAACAATCCTCACCCCGTGAACCCGGGCGTCCCTTCTGTATCCCCAAACTTAGCTATCCACACGGAGAAAAATGTTATTAAAAAAAACGAAATACGATCATTTTATTCGTAAAAACGGGACTGAATTTCTTACGAACAAATTAACAGTGTTTCAATGTTTATTGGCGGGAAAATGAAAGAATAATTTGTTGGTGTACGTACGAAATTACATAGTATATCAACAAATTATTTTTACATGTTCCCGCCAATAAACATTGAAACCCTGTTAATTTGTTCTTAAGAAATTCAGTCCCGTTTTTACGAATAAAATGATCGATTTTTTTAATAACATTTTTCTCCGTGCACTTGGGGTAATCTATAGCAGTGGTGTTGGTTATCCAATAAATGGTACCCGGGCGGTAGTAGCTACCCATCCCCTCCTCCCAAATTGAATGTTAGAATTTAAAAAAAAAATCCTTTTTGAAATGTCCGGTATTTTTAAACTTTTGTGTATGTGTGTTTTTTAAATTCCTCATGACTGCAATATTATTTATTTGAAGGAAGATTCCTGTTTTCACGTGTCTAGAAATTTTGTGAAGCACTCAAATATGTATATAAATTGTGTGAACTCAAACCATTACCACTATTCACTTCACTTATTATTAAATATATAATCCATTTTGCTTCCAGTAAATTTATTACTTTAATTAAACCCATTTACAATAATAAAATCGTTCCAACAACGAAGACGTGTTGCATGGTTTGATAAATATTATTATTAATTTTATGCTCTAAAAGGTTGCAGATAAAACCATGGGAATAATTAATTAGGAACCCCATAGTAGCACCTTTGCATCGATTACGTATTTTAATTTATAACACAGGTAAATCTATTAAAACAAAGCTCACATTGTGAGGAAACATAACCGAACTGCGCTATTTATTTCAATTATTATTATTATTAAATTCCTTGCTATCCTTGTACTATCCGCCTTTGTTACAATCATTGTTACAATCAGATCAAACAGAATGCACTATATGTGTTATGAATTTCTTAGAAAATATCTCGTCCAATTAACAATGATACAAACTACAATATTCCGATTCTCTGAAGCTATGGCACTTTGATACAAGGATGAACAGAAATAATTTTGATATGATTTTAGATTTTATATCTATTAATTTGATGGGATTTTTGTGAATTTCAGTTTCCCCCGTATAAAGGCGTGCTCTGTGAGTTTTGGGTCTCCCAAGGACTTCAGGAACAAATCCTGTTTCTCCAAAATTTGTTCCTGAAAAAATCCCCAAAATTTGTTCCTGAAGTCCTGGGGAGACCCAAAACAGAGCACGCCTCATTATGGAGGCAATTGAAATTTAAAAAAATCCCATTAATATTAACAGAATACTATAAATAAAATGGATAAAAAAAAAAAGAAGTCAGCCTCTGAGGACAGGGGGAGTTGGAGGCGAAAGATAAGATATAAGTCCATAAAAAATGTTTGTAAAACTAAGTAAGACCGAACAACAAAGAGACCCTCCTCACGGCATCTCCAAAGATGACATAGGCCCCGAGGGAAATTTTTTCTATGTGGAGCTAATGTAAAAAAAAACGTGTCAATTTTTTCTGATTTCGATGTGAAACCACTGATTACATTTTTTTAAACATTTTATTATTTTGGAAGATGGAAGCTCCACTGAGAATAGAAAGAAAGGTGGAAACAAATTCGCTTACCCTCCCAAAGAAGTGTTCCAATCTCTTCTCAAGAATTTCGCTTGCCCTTTTCTCAAGAACAGTTTCTGCTGGTTCAATAAAAATACAAGCATATGTAAAATTTAACGTATTTAAGGTCTCCTGAGAAATTTGCGAAATTTTAAATGAAGAGCACGTGACACTACTCGAGGGGCATTTTGTGAAGGCACCTGCTAAACTTTAGTTTTCATTTTGTCAATTGTTTTATTTGCAGTCCTTGTCGTAAGCCTGTAGAATGTTGAACACAATAACAGTTAGTTTCAAAATGACAAAAAAACAACACGAAAGAGATACTTACCCAGTATTCTATTCAAACTATAATATTTATAGTTAATTAAGAAGCCATCCCTCCCGTGTGGGCAGACTGAGAGGACGGAACGCAATACATCACGATCAGGTATCAACAATTTTTTTCTTTTCATATATATATATATATATATATATATATAGAGAGTTAAATAAAATAAAATAAGACTGTTGTATTTTAGGTGGTAATGTATAAAATCTAATTAGTAAGTAAAAGCATAAAAATATTGGTGTACTTCAAATATAACAAAAAATAAGGATTATCAGCAGATAGAATTGAACTTCGAACTTATTATTTAACAATGGTTCAATGCTGATTGTCTTTTATTATAAACATAGCAATGTGTTATTTGTATTTTTGTTATAAATTGCTTGTTATAAACTGTGGCGATCCGAAAAGAATGCAAGGCCGATGTGAGCATCATAAGTAAGATTAAAAAAGGAACGCTTAGATGGTTTGGACATGTAGAGCGAATGAATGAAGAAAGGAGGGTCAAGAGAATATGTGATGCGAATGTGAATGGTAGAAGAAGTCGAGGACGCCCGAGGAAGACATGGCACGATCAAGTGAATCAGATACTTGAGTCGGGCCATGTCAAGATTCAGAATAATAGAAGAGCATGTATGATAAGATGTATGAATGTGAATGAGGCGAGGAGTGTATGCCAAGACCGAGTTGTTTGGCGGTCCGTCCTCTCTGCCTACCCCTGCGGAGAAATGGCGTGATGGTCAGTTAGTTAGTTAATAAACTGTGCTTCCACTTATAAAAATGTTTTTCCAATGGTACAATGCTGATGTATTTCTCTTTTAAACCATACCTGTTCTCAACAAAGGAGTTCCTAGTGTGACAGATATAGAACATTACCAATTGTAATAAAATTACTTAAGATGAATAATACTAAAAAAGGAAACATATTTTTCATATTAGACATTTTCCACTGCTACTACAAAATTTCCTTCAATCCCTTTGTACTTGGAACTCGAAATACTCGAGGCTTTATAATATACGTTTACCCAGAGTTCGTGCAAGGAAAATAATTCAAGAATAATCAGCATTTCGAAACCTTTACTTAGAACTTCGCATAAAATACCTTTGTAACTTTATTATAATTTAGTCGAAATATGTTTGCCGCTCACAAATTAAATCCTTGTTTGACTGATTTCCATGTAATGGCGGTTGATTATGTATTCTTGTAGCGCGCTGGGAAAATGTACAGTCTGTACACATATTGTATGAAAACATAAATTAATGATTGAGTTTTAGATAACTTTATCTGTCTGGGGTTAGGTTGCGGTGATGAACAGCTTTTGTGATAAATTGTTTTCGTTTTGCGGGGCTTAAACTGAACGCACGTCCACTAAATCCCCACACGAACGGGAGCGTTAAACGTGAGATTATTTGTAAGTGTGTTCAATTTATTTCAGTTAAGGCAATAAAGAAATAATTATTACAAAGCAGGGTAAATGGTAAACGTACCCGAAAAGTGAATTCTGTATGTTTTGTGGGTGAAAATCATTGCTTAACCAAGTTAATTTATTTATTTATTAAATGAATTTTGTACATTGTATAGATATTGTGTTATTTCATCCGCCTGACAGATAGATATTGACAGATATAAATACAAAAAAAAATGTAGGTGTTTTAGTAGTGTATATATAATTTATATATTTTTATTGTATTAAATAAATGATTCGAACATAAATATAATATTACTAGCGCAGACCCATTAGACATCTCGGGATTATCGGCAAATCAGTTACAATTTAAAAAAATCAATTAAATAATTTTTCTGTCAAAATTACTATATTATAAGTACAGGTAGGTATATTATCTATTTTCTAAATTCCTTAAACAATCGGTCCCAATTTTGAAAATGACACTTATGTTAAAAGCTACGTTGAGTTCATTGAACCTGATTTCACTCAGGAATAACTAAAGCACATCATAGATAACCGAACTTATTATATTGAAAAAAAAAAACTTAAAATACAACAATAACTTATTAAACATTACTTGTATTTGTTTATATCCTTAATGCCGAACGGGTTTCGCTACAACCGTTACTTCTTCAGTGCAGTATAGCTCTACAAAAATAAAGAAGTTAAATAACATGTGTTATAAATAAATAATGAATATGCTTTCACAGTGGATTGAAAAAAATGGACTGAGCTCCATTGGAGGAGGTAGAGGTAGGGCTAGGTGGAGGATTGGGAATAGAGTGCTCTTTGTCAATAGGGAACAACAACAAAACAGTTGTATTTTGATTTATTTTGGTTGTTGATTATTTTAAGCTACGGTTGAAGCGAAACTCGGTCGGAATTAATTATATAAAAAATAAATGTGGTGTTTACTAAAAGTATATGCTTCATATGAACAAAAAAGTAGACAAATTTGCATGCATTATTTATTAAGTAAAACATAATTTATTTCCAATTCGAATTAGTGTTTGGGTTTGCAGGCCATTATTGAAAAATGTGGGAAATTGTGAACGGAAAACAAACGAAGGTATATGTAACCTTTAAAATAATAACAAACACGTTTGGGCGCTAAATATAACATTTAAAAGTGTGTTACTTAAAAGGAATGAGTATTTAAATATGAACTTAGGTATATGATAGTGTAAATCTGAAAACCAGAGCATGAGTGAATATTTCAAACAATTAAAATGAAAGGCTTGAGTTAAAACATTTTATAATTTTTAATAATAACACAACAAAAATAATTTTATTATATGATGAACCATAATAACTTAGGACATTATAAAATTAAAATTGTAAATTAACATTCCGCCCGCTTCCGTTTTCTTTTGCAGTAATGCAAGTTTTCTCAATTTAGTTGAATATTCTATTGATTCAAAATTTAATAACGTATTTCGAGAGTATTGTGGAAAGTTTCGCCATTACGGTAGAACGCTCATTTGCAAAGTGTTCCAGTTTTTGTCTGTCCTCATAATGATGGGAGAATATCACATCTTAAATAATAATATACCAAACAGTAGAATGCTTTCCACGCTACGGACGTTCAATTTCCTCCGCTGCAGCCGAACAAAAGTTTTTAAAGCTCTCTCTGCTTCCATTTTAAATAATCAGCAAAAAGCGCACAGCGGGACCAGAGGACTCTAACGGGGATATGTCTGAGGATGGGACTAGATTTAAATGTAGGGCGGTACAGTGGGCGTGCGGTGGGGGAGGTGCAGGCGGTGAGGACCTGCCAAATCGGTGCAGCGGGCTACGGGCTTCATTCGAAACAAGCGTAATAGCCTATATTATAAAAATATGGTAAACTTTATATTCATACTCATCAAACAAAAATATAGAAAATGGTACCTGCTCAAAGAATATAACAATAATAATTATAATATCGTAATATTTGTATAGCGCAGTTTTGTGAAATTTCACTTCAAGTGCGCTTAAATATAATAAACTTAAAAATAAATCAACAGTGCTCCTTGCGGGTCCATTGCAAATATTGATAAAATAATATGAAATAAAGAACACTGACAAGAGAACAAAAATGTACAATAAGATGCACAGGACAATAATAATAGACAAAAACTGTGCTATTGTAGCACAGGACCAAACAACAAATTAAAAACTAAAGTATAATGTAAAACAGGAGACAGTTTACGTTCAGAAATAAAAAAAACATTCTGAGGGGACATTAAACATAAAAGTACAATAAGGAGGAAACCGAAACCAAACAATTGCCGGAAACTATAGTATATTCAAGGAGGTGAATGGTATGGTTTTTTAAATAATTTGGTTTTTAACGCCCGTTTAAATTCCGCTGAATTTCCAAAAGACGCAACGGAAATTTATTCCAATAATGTGCGTACGAATGAAATAGCTATGAGAAACGGTCACTAAAGTATGTCCACTGGACCTAGTTCAGTGCAACCAAGTGCTTTGTCGCAGTAACCTATCTTCACTCTATTCATCTAAGATATAAGGTCACAATATCACGAGTAAAGCCTCGCTCAGAAAATAGATCTTTTAACGCAATGCAGTTTTTATTTAAAAAAAAATTTCACTACCTTTTTTATAAAGGAAGTGTTAAAAAAAACTTAGAATGTTATTAAATAAAATTAAAAAAACTTAAAACTAATACGATACGATTATTATCGTCCTGAGCTGTTATGAAGAAAAATCATTGGTAAAATGTATAATTAATCATTGGTACCTATATTAGAAAAGAAAAAAACTTTAAATTTTGTAGGTTTTTAGTTAAGTTTATTTTCAATTTTGCGGCTAAAGTTAACTACAAACTGATAATGTACATCAGATTCAATTAATAATATGTATATATATCTACTTATTCAAAGTAAGTTTGATGACTGTTTTATTATTATATAGATTATTATATATTGAAATTTACGAGTTATAAATTTAGGCAGACTACGGATTTAGATGGTCTATATATCTAGAGTCTAGCCAGACTACCTAGACTCCAGATATTCTCACATTTATAGCACAAACTACCTAGTATCAAATCCCACGATAAATTACTAGCGCCAAACATTCAACTCTCTTCTGAATGAGGCTTTGCGGAATGATTGTCCATCATTCTACTTAGGAAAGACAACCAGAAATGTAAATATTAGAATCACGGAACATTTAAGATGTTTATATAATAATAATTTTTCGGAGTTTGCCAATCATCTTATTTCCACCAATCATACTTTTAATAAGGACACAGGGGTTAAAATTCTTCACCGTAATAATAAAAGCAAAAAATTAGATAACCTGGAAGCACTTGAAATTAAAAAATCCCTAAATAATAACGCTAATATATTAAATAACCAAATTAATTTATCGTTTAGTCCCATTCTAGATATGTTTCCAATAAACCGCTCTATTATTGCTGGATTTCCCGCAACTACCCCCCTCCCCCTTTGAGCTCTCACTCCAGCACCTAAATGTTTGGTATATATCTATCAATATTTTGTATCATAGGTTAGTTTTAATATTCTCCTGACGAAGGAAGGGTTCTTCCGAAACCGGTAGAGTGTAATTAAAATTAAAGTACTATCGTTACTACATTATATATATCTACTTATTAGTATCGTTATCGTTAGTACATTGAAAATTAAAACTCTTCAAAACAAAATGTCTAGAAATTGTTACATAGTTAATGCCCAAGAAAAACAAAAAAAAAATTAAAGTGGTCTAAAACAAATTTATATATTTTATTGTTACTTATTATTGTTTGTAGAGAGTTGCTTATGAGGTGTGTAAAAGCAAAGGCAGCAATCTGCATTTCGGCCAGATTGCTATCTTTGCTTTTACGTACAAATATTTTATACACGTATACATACAATATTAGCATGTAATATTGTATGTAAAAGCAAAGATAGCAACTTCCATGTCATTTCAAAAGCAATATGGCCGAAATGGTGATTGCTGCCTTTGCTTTTATACACCTCTTATGTTGTTTTGTTGGTATTTTGATTTCCGATGAAATATGAAGTTATAAATAATAGTCGAAAAAATAAATGAATTTTAAGGACCAAAATGCATTAAAATTACTAGCAAATGGGTAAAGTTATACATGTTAATTCTCAATCGAAATATTCGTTTCCAAACAAATCATTAATATCTATTCCCTTCCTATGCCTTCGAATGTTCGGTCTCACTCATTTGTTTATATTAGCGAGAATTTCCATTTAGCTCAACGATCGACAGATGATATAAACAGGTGTTACTAGTCCGTGTGTGGTGCGGTTAATGGCTCTTAAATAAATGTCAATTACTGCTCCAATAACCATTGATAATCATTTTTTACGTTGTACGTACAACTTCTCATTTAAAAAAATTTAAACCCATTTTTCAGCACGTTTCCCCTCATATTTTACCACTACTTGCCACGTTTGACTAATTTTTATTATGTTTAACAATGTTTTAATAAATCTCATAATTTTATATAATCATTTTTTCTTGTTTTTGGTTTCACTATACTTGTGGTGTTTTGGAAAAAGGACATGAGTCAGAAGAACCCAAAAAATAAAAAAAAATTCTTCGTGGAAAAGAAAGTTGAGTCCACTCTAAAAATTAAGTTTCGAGATATAAGCTGTTGACGTACAAATATGAGTCACATTTTTTATAAATTAACACCCACTTGAAGATAATTCCAGTTGTCTTTGTTTACCAAAACATTCATTTAAAAATATTAACACGGAAAACAGAGACAACTTAAATAATCACTATTTTCTGTATTACATATGTTTCGTTACGGTCTCTTCGGTTAAGCTTAATTTCGAAGTAATGTAAGAATAAAGTGTCTTTTGAACGTCAAAATATACCACATAATGGATATTGGGCATTTGGGACTTTTGACAAAAGAATAAACTTTTTATAAATATTAGAAAAATGTTAATTTATTTAATATATAAGTATATAAAGTATTCGGCATAATGAAAAATATCACAGAAATATTTAAATACCTTGAGCTATATAACCACAGGAATTTATTTGCGATTTCCTTAAAATTTTAGGAATCCACTCTTATTTCGAGCTGACCCAAAATGGATTATTTCCTTTCAAAAATTCATACGAAAATGCTTCGTTTAGCAAGACTTTCATAGAAATGCACCCGGATTCCTATGGTATTTTATTTCCAGGAAGCAAATTTACAAAGCATATATCAGTTCAGTCACGGAGACGACTGTAATAGAGTGGCTTTTGTTTGTGCAAAATCATTTACAAAACCTATGCCATAATGACTATACGATGACTATAATAGATTAGAATTTTTGTTTGCAAACTCATTAAAAATACCTATACTTACCATTTCTGTCATAGTAACAACTATAATAATAGCTATTCTTTATTTGTGCAAACCTAACCAAACTAATAATCTGCAAGAGAATTTAATTTTTTATCAGAAATGTATCTTCAAATCTCATTTAAAATAAAGTCTTCGGACTGATATGGTATAGGTAAATGTAAATGATTTTGCACAAATAAAAACTGCCTTATTGTAAAATGAAATGAAAAAGGCTTTGTAAACAACTTTGCATAAACAAAAACTGCCCTCATATAGTCGTCGTCACTGTGACTGAAATGAGAAAAGCATTGTAGAGATTTTGCATGAATAAAAGCAGCCCTATCAAAGTCGTCACCGATATCCCCCAGATAAGCCGGTCCTGGCTCCTGGTTCCGTCTGGCATCTGGTTTCTAGAGACCTCCACTAACTCAGAAGAGTAATTGGGAAAGGCTGAACATCGCAATTATGTCGTCGTCAAGCCCCCTCCCCCGATCCCGCCCCTAGCCCAGCCCTAGGACTACTAAAGAAGACATCGCATGCCGGCGAAACGACGACGAACAAATAAAATTCATTAAAGTTGATGTCGAAATGTGTTTAAATGCGGCATGGTGGCGCACACCAACATTTAGAATTTAGACGGACAATTTGTCGGTATAAAGTTAAAATATTTTATAAATATTACTACAACCTCGTTAACACCACTCTGTAAACAATTTCGGACGCATTCGGCTGGTTATAATCTAAAATTGAGTGGTGTAATCAAAGTTTATTTTAAATTGAACTTTTGGATTTTACGTTAATGGAAGTCCAGACTTTAGGCGTTATTTGAAAAACTAACGTGCTTAAATAAAGTGACGTGTAGATTTTGTGTAATGAATTAATAAATATTACCCGCATTTTGCTTTCCTACTGAAATATATCATACTTCCCTTGAACACTTTTAAGTGTTGATGCTTTTATAAAAAATATTCGTTAATTTTGAAGATACTCTGTGTTCATTGGCTGAGTTGAAAACGTAATTTAACAAAATTTCCTTGATAGGAAAAAAATTGCAAAATATGCTTCGAAAATTATAAAAAGCACATCCAATTCCGCTTTTCAACCGATATGTCTTTTGAACACTTTCAGTTTTAAAGTTCTTAAAAAAATATAAATGCTATTTTTGAAGATAATATCCGTACACGTCGAGTCGAAACGGTAATTATATGAAAATCACCCGATAGAAAAAATCGCGAAGTATGCTCTGAAAATTATTAAAAACACATTTGGTTCTGTTATTTAACATGCCATAGCTACGAAAAAAAATCACAGTGTATCTTCAAATGTAGCTTAAGCATCTGTCGATAGATTTTTGCTCTATTTTAAACGTGTCGTGTTTTATTAAAGATTTTCAAAATGTTCGCTTGAATATTATCGTTTTTAATATTAGCGCGCTCGCTCTAACATTTGTATTTACGTATTTCACCTTCTTCTTCTTTTTGAGCGCCTACTACCGGGCCTTAGAAGGAAACCCGGTCGCCGAGAAATTGGTATTTTATCAAAATGGTGATGTAACTGTCACTCTTTCTCCCCGAATACAGCCTCAGGCTGATAATAACTAAATAAAGTCATCAAAATCGAGGTTTGGTATTCCCCGTAAACATAAATTGATTTTGAAAGATTGTTATTTTATCTGGTACATGCAGTTTTAAAATTTTGAAAAACTAAATTTTTTTTAATATACTAAGATTATACAGTCGGTCGTTGGCAGATTTGTTCAATTTTCAAACGATAGATTCTACTAACCAACACATATTTCAAATCATATATAATCATAAAACACAATAAATCAACATTTAATCAAGTGAACACAGTTTTCAGAATTTTATTTTCAGTTAAATTAAAATCATTAAAAAATAAATCCGGAAACGTGTTCTGTGACAAAAATATCTCAGTTTTTCTATTTATTTATCTATCTATTAAGGTTTAGTGACAAAAATACCTCTGTTTTTCTATTTATTTATCTATCTATTAAGGTCTTACAAACTAAAATATTTCAAAAAAATTTTACACACTTATTTTATTTACACATTATTGAAAAATCTTAAATACTTATGATCAAAAAATACTTACAAGAAGAACACGATATTTAATAATTTGTCATCGTGCGTTTTGGGCATTTTTATTGCTTACTTGAATGTAAGTATATATTAAAGCAAGTTTTCAATGAAATAAATCGATATTAAATTTTTAATTTAAAAATTTGATACGGGGAATAATCGATCTTTCTCATTGGAACCTCCCTGTACAGTTACAAGCATTTTTAAACTTTTATTCTCAGCCGCTGGTCAATATGAGCCGCAGATTATTATGAGTTATTCTAAAACTGATTTATTTATAAAATTTAATAAATCCAGCGGGACTGGCTGGATGGTGCAATCCCAGTCTGCCATTTTACGTGAGATATAAATACAATAATTATTACCCTTGGAGTAAAAAAGTATAAGAGGAAGAAACAAATAAAAGATAAAATAAAGAATAGAAGTCGAAAAGAAAAAAGGTGATATTGTTAAACGAAATTTAATTAAAATATGTTTTCCGTGAATTATTAATTAAATACAACGTTACCGTCAATACGTCTGTATTGAAAGCTGTTTATAAATTGAATGAAGCATTAATGAATAAGCTATGAATAAAACAAGGACTAAATCCATGGGGACATGAATATTCAGTGCACGGCTGTGGTACCCCGACCAGGATATTGCCTTGCCAGGTCCTCTGGACCTCAAACCGCTCAACTTTGGGGAATTTCACCCACAAATATGTACAAAGGATGCCAACTTATAATTTATTCAAGGCCTCACGTTGCATTATTCATACCTAACACGATTATTATTTAAGGTTTTGCAATGTTTTGAAAACTAAGTTTTTTGATATCGGTTCGATTAAATTAAGTGTTGAACGGTAATAAATCCCATGATTTTTCACAGGACTGCGACATTGATGAGTAAAAATTTAAATCCCCAGGTCTCGGGCCTATTTTGTTGCAAAGTAAAAATATTTCCGCTTTGAAATAAAATCCAAATAAATGGAATATTTTTGAACGCGTCCCCGACTTCTTCTGCCACTCACATTTGCGTCATATATTCTCCTTACTTCGTTCATTTGCTCAACATGCCCAAACCATATGAGCGTTCCTTTCTTAATCTTACTAATTGCGCTCACTTCTGCACTTTTCTCACACATGATTTTACCAAACGTTCGCCTCAAGGAATTCATTTCTACAGCACTCAGTCTCGAAATTTCAGCTGTCAATAAAGCAGCGAACAAATTTTTGTAGGGATTTTGGGCAAGTGGCAGATTGTTATGCCTGCATTAATTAACTTTGATGTATAATAATATTTGGTGGCTGGTAAGAGAAATTCATATTTTGACCCTTTTTGGACCCATGTTGGATTTGCAGACATGTTGAAATGCGAAACATTATTTTATACATTATTCTAGAAATCTCCTATAAGTATAGGATCATGTTTTGTCATTGCCCAATTTATGTAGGTTTTGTAATATTCCTTGTATTTCTTGGACAACTGTGTAACAATTTTTAGACATTTTGTTTTGATGAGTTTTATTTCTCATCTACATTTCGACCCCTTGGAATAACAAGGTTCCATCTGCCTCGGTAACGTCGTGCGATAATGGGATCTATGGTAAGCTAGAGTTCATTATCGCAAGACATTACCGCAACAGATGGAACCTTGTTATTCCATAGGGTTGATTTCTAACTTAATTTTTATTTATCTAATACTGGTTTAGACACATCCGTGTCATTCACTAGCTCACTTAAAAAAATTAACATTAACATTAAAAATTAATAATTAAAGTTGTCAGCATACACCTCAAATTGAATATAATAAAATAGTGGTACATGGGCGTAATACATATCTTGCTGCAAACGGTAGACTTGTGATTATAGAATAATAACGTATAATAATTATTATAGAAAATAAATAACAGATACATACGAGTAGATAAATACGGTCAAAGAACTCTAAAGTACCTTGCTCCAATATTGATTTTCAGAACGAAATATATGCTAATAAGTGAAAGTTTTTTTTTAGTTTAGGCTTAAATGTTTTTCAATATTTTTTTTTTATCTTTCATTTTTTCTGTTCTTCAAGTACAGAAAAAAATTGATTTTATTAAGTGGTTATTATGACAAAGGTGATTTTAGGTAGCACATGAATAAAAATAAGTACCACGTGAAATAAAACTCTTAAAAAGAAAAAATTTAATATTCGTTAACAGATAATATTGAATCGTTCACTCAAGTATCAAAAAATTCGCTATATGATTAGGAATTATTTGAAAAAATATATGATAAAATAACTTTACTGAAACCCCATAAAGGGTGCATATCGTGCGGCGGTTTTCGTTTTCCGGCCCACCATTGCAACGCGTAACTAGAACCTGTAAGTTGCGACCGCAGCTCGCCATGATTCACGCCATTAAAACTTTTCAAATAAAGCTTCCCGCGGGCCATAAAGCACGGCGATACTAGGCTACCTAGCTACTTTACTACAGGCAAACTATTTTTAGGTCAATTTTGAATGTAAAATTTTTTACCCACCGTTAGTATCGAAAATTTCGAAAAAGATTTTTGAACTACTTTGAGTCCCTTCTGAGCAGGCATTTGCGGAGTACACACGACGTATGTAAATAATTTACGTGACATATGTAAATAATTTACGTGACACCATCTATACGTACGTCACTCCTGGACACACCGAACCCAGATTCCTACCCAACCCCATGCCTTTTCCTTCCCAGAATTTACTGTGCTAAGAATAGTTTGATGTTTCAAAGCGCCGTTTTTGTGAAAAATCAACTCAAGGGCGCCATGCTCTAAATTAAAAAAAAATTAAAATCAAAAATCTATTTTTTTTTCATTCTTCAGCTTACTAACAAAAAAAATTATTCACCCGGTACACCCCTACACAATCAAGAGTCTCTATAAAATGATTTACCTGTACCTCGCTACCGGAGAATTCCCATGACTACCTGTTACTAAAGTATTTGTAAACAGGTAATATTACAGTAGTTGGAATGGTAATTATTTATCTCGCCATGCTGAGGGAGGCATTTTCATTAATGTTGGTTTATTAGATTTTACTGGAATTTTGCGAAAGGACCTAATTATTCAATAAAATAACTTTTCTCGAACAGCGTGTATTTGACTAATTAAGTTTAAGTGAAATATGGCCTGTCCTACAGTAATAATGTAATAATGAACCTACAACAGCTGTAAAAATAAATATAGTATAAAAACGAAATTAATTGCAAATATTTTAGATATTTGGCTCTGAGCCCAGAAAACTGAGTCATTCGGGAGTTTACAAATTGGACCGTAATAATTGTTCAAGCTTTTATATTGGCAAGACAACGCATAACTTCAACATTCGGATAAAGAAACACCTTTTTTGCCTAAATAATAACGGCTTTTCAGATTTCGCCAATCACCTGATTGATAAGGATCATACTTTCTTTCACAGCACCGGTGCTAAAATCCTTTATTAGAGTGGGAATGGTAACCCTTTTAAATAATTTAAAAGCATTAGAAATAAAATAGCAGTAAAAACCAATTGTCCTATACTTTAATCGATTAGATGCATCTAGTAGCCCAATATTAGGTCTGTTTCAAATAAACCATCAAAAATTTCCCAGTCAATGTTTTGTCTCTTTCTGTATATTATTATAACCCTTCAGTCTGTTGGAATTTTTCCATTTCCTTTGTATTGATGTAAATGTATCCTCACTGATTGTTATATTTTTATCTTGTTGTCTCCCTCTGTATTTATATAGAAGTATACATTATGTATTTTTGGTTTAGTATTAATTTGTACCCTGATAATGCTTGAGCAAAGCGAAACCGTTTTCTAAATACATTAATTAAAACTCGCGGTTTTACACAACATAAGTGTTTTATTTAATTTTTTCAAGTAGTTTTTGTTAGAAAGTATGTAAATATACTTTTGTCTTTGGTGTAATTTAAATTTATATAAGCATTATTATAAAATGTAATCTTGTTCTAATGTACTTAAAGGATTTAAAAAAAATAATTGCTTTTTGGATATTTTATTCAAATTGTAAGAACGGGAGAATTGTCCTGAAACTAAATGCAGAAATGCTGCAGGAGTTACTCTTCTCGGAGGATCGTTTTGGTCTTATATTTTTTAATATAGAATTTGCATCATTGTTAGTTAGCGAATTTATCGTTGGGTTTTCGTGGCCAGGTAACTCGGAATAAAATGGTTTTGCAAGTGATTTAATCAGTTCTTTTATCAGGAGAGGTTTGTACGATCGATGTACTTGGCAAGCCGTGGAGCGTCCGTCTGAAACGGACGAGAAGGTCGCACTGAAGCAGCTACCGAGCCGGATCACCGCATGTTACAGAGGGAAAATTTTGAGCTACACGCTAGTGCTACCATAGTTTCAGAAATGACAACCGCGTCGTCAAAAATGAGTAAAGGTCTTTTATTCTTGGACAACCCTCGTATCTTTGTTTAGAATGTTAACCCTGATCCACGAAGGAGCATTCAATATTACTAAAATGATCTTGTTTTGCAAAGTTAGCGAGAGTTTTATGTTTGAATTGTTCCATGACAACTGAAAGTCGAATTTCAACATTCCTTTGAAAAATCATCAAAAATGTTTGAAATTTATTAAAAATCAATTTATCATTGAAAAATGACCTCCACAATCCAGGTGAACTCCTACCACGGAGGACTCTTATAATAATAAACGCGTTAAATAAACCGGTTTGTTTCATCTTTGGGATGCTGCGTGGAGGGTCTTTTACGAAAAGGATGTGATGAATAAATGCCAAAAAAAATAAATTAAAAAGTCTTAATTTTCCCGTCGAAAAGGGGAAAACTTGCCTCCATTCTCAGAAATAAATGCTACTATAACTTAAATATAAATAAACATTAAAACATCACATTAAATACGGCAGAATTAAAATAATTGTTTCATAAAATTGCTTTTAAATATAATTAAGTACGTAAATTTATAAAAAAAGATTCACTTGGATAATACACAAAAATACATAATTAAAATGATGTTTTCATTAAAATACTAAGTAGAAAAGTAGATCACTGTAGAAAAATTATATTTAGTCAATATTCTATATGGTATTTTATAATTATTATGAAGAACAGGTTTAAGTCCGACGTAACATTTAGTTTCGTTTCATTGGCTAAAACGTTAATCAGTTTAATTAAAAATAGGTCATTGTATCAAACGAATGAACATTTAGTTTAAATTATATTTCAGTATTCAGGAGATCACTTAGGAATAAGAAATTTTCCATTGAATGCTTTTTAAATACGTTCTGTCGGACTCTAATAGGTACTAGATTATATTATTTTATTTTACGCACATTGTCTAATAAGGTGATACTAAAGATTCATGATCTGCTCTTTCATAGATGGCGCTGGTTTCATTATTTTAAGAAATAAACTTTTAACTAGCTACACTTTAAAATATTAAGATGAATTAATTGTTTGAGCTCGAACATACCTAATATGAATATGAATAAATAGTTTTGTCCACAAAAAAACTCAAATCATTCGAGAAATTCTAATAAATGCAATATTGGATTGAATCACCCATTCAATATTGTTTTGTATGCATTTCTTGAGAAAATTGAGTTTGTTCATGGACAAAACTCTTTATTCATATTCATATTGCGTGTGTACGGGCGCAATCAATTAATTCATCTTAATATTTTAAAGCACAACTTCCAAAAACTGTTTTCGTTTAAAATTTAAACTAACGCCATCTTTGAAAGAGCATATTTTAAATTATTTTAATTATCACCTTAATATATTAACATTCCAATTATTTGTTGATCCATTCCTCATTTAATCTTCAAGAAGATAAATCAAATTAAGCAATTTGACGAGTATTTTCTAATAAATAACAATACATTGTCATTATTCTACAAAACCTCCCAAATTGAATGAAAAATTATTGTAATTAGGTTTCCTGGTAATCCTGGTTTAACGCCAGGCTCCGCCATGAAATTTAACCCGACATTTTTATGTTACATAAATACTTTTTTGTTTTATATTTTAAAAAATACCTCCTTATATTTTGCTGCATATAAAAAACTAAACCTTCATTATGAACGTTTAAGGCCTATGATTTAATATTAAAAAATTAATTAAACGTGTCAAATATGATCATCCAAAAGACGGGTGTGGGTGGTGTGAGGACGCTTCATCCGAGGCACCGGCACCGGTTGGTTGTACCACAAAAGCCTCGGCGCGATTTTAATGGAAGGTTACCCAACCAAGAAAATGGCGTCGTAAATTACGGAACCAAAGAGAAAAAATACAAATTTGAAAATTTGCCAGCGTCGTTTATTGCAGTCGCTGGGAAATAACTGAAAATCAGGGAGACTTTAGTGCCAAATAAAACGTAAGTGGAGGCGACTTCAGCCTTCAGATTCATTTGGGAAAATTTTTGTGAAATTTATGAAAAATTCTACCCAAAATTTACGTTTTTAATAAATGCATACAGTGGTAAAAAACCTTTTATTTTAGAGTATATACAGCTATCGGCGGTTATATGAATTTCGGGTGAGTTTAAAAACACTTAATGTGCAGAATAGGTTATGTTATCTACCCAACAAACAAATACTTAGTTCAATCTGCCGAATTAGTAACATAATGTAAAGCTATGTTTGGAAAACCCTTAGTGCAATCTGCAGAATTTGTTACATAATGCACAGCTAAGTTTGGAAAAACCTTAGTGCAATTTGCAGAATTAGTTACATAATGTATAGCTAAGTTTGGAAACCCCTTAGTGCAATCTGCAGAATTAGTTACATAATGTAAAGCTATGTTTGGAAAACCCTTAGTGCAATCTGCAGAATTAGTCACATAATGCACAGCTAAGTTTGGAAAACCTTAGTGCAATCTGCAGAATTAGTCACATAATGCACAGCTAAGTTTGGAAAACCTTAGTGCAATCTGCAGAATTAGTCACATAATGCACAGCTAAGTTTGGAAAACCCTTAGTGCAATCTGCAGAATTAGTCACATAATGCACAGCTAAGTTTGGAAAACCTTAGTGCAATCTGCAGAATTAGTCACATAATGCACAGCTAAGTTTGGAAAACCTTAGTGCAATCTGCAGAATTAGTCACATAATGCACAGCTAAGTTTGGAAAACCCTTAGTGCAATCTGCAGAATTAGTTACAAAATGTATAGCTGAGTTTGGAAACCCCTTAGTGCACTTACTACTTGGGAGTTATATTCGATTCAAACTTATTATTCACATCCATATATAGATGATATAACTAATAAGGCTTTAAAGATACTTGGCTTCCTTTGTAGAGCCCTAACTGATGTTAAGTCCTTGGATTGCATGAAAACACTCAATATTTCATTAGTTAGAAGTCAAGTGGAATATAATTCACCTATTTAGTCCCCTTTCTATAAAGTACACTCTAACAAAATAGAACGGGTTCAACACAAATTTCTTAGGTACTTAAATTTCAAACTAAAAATTCCAATAGAAAACATTAATTATTTAAGTTTGATGAATAGAGTTAATTTAATTACGCTGTCTGACAGAAGAATCACTTCAGACTTAATTTTATTATACAGAGTCGTGAACAACCTAATTGACAGCCCTGCCATCGTTGCTACTATTAAACTCCATGTACCGACAAGGAATACTATACAAAATATAACATTCTTTTGCAACACATACACAACCAACTATCAATCAAACTCACCTATCAATAGGATGCATGATTTAGGCAACAAGTTTGGTGGTATTGTAGATATATTCGCGGATTCCCTTTATAATCTAAAATATAATTTAAACCAACACTTTGTGGAATCCTACAAATTATTGTAACATGGGTATAATAAATTTAATGATTTGACGTGTTATTGTAATGTTTTTTATTATATTTTGTTCTATGTTATTGTCAAATGTTATATTGTTTAAAATATTTCACGGTTTTATGCTATATTTTTCAAAAACTACTTGTATATTGTAAAATTTTTTCACTTTCATAACTTTTGGTATAATTTATATGTATTATGTGTAATCCTCGATAACATATTATTTTATAATCTATAAATCTATGTAAAAGCCCCTGTGGGCGTATAACAACAATAAATAAAATAAATCTGCAGAATTAGTTACATAATGTATACCGGTTACATAATCTACAGCTATGTTTGAAAAACCCTTAGTGCAATCTGTAGAATCAGTTACGTTAGCTAGCCAATTAAGAAATACTTAATGCGAATCGCAGGTTCAGTTACATAATCTACAGTTAAGTTTGAAATCTTAGCGCAACATGCAGAATCCGTTTCGGTATGCACTAATATCTGCAGCATGGATCAATTTCTTTATCTACATAATCAACACTTTCGGAATAAATAATAATAGACCCGTCAGTGGTTGCGTGGGCATCGCGTTTGGGTCCCACCCAGGCGTTCCGTGTTCGATTCCTCGGCTGGCCAAGTCCTGCATAACAACACAAGCAACATCTTCCGCTTAGGGTGGTAGTAGGAGATTTTCAATGTTGTTGGGTTATTTGTTACCCGGGAACGTTTAATATGTGGATGTCTTGAACTATCCAATGAGTAGCCAATAGCTCTGTTTAACAAACTTGTGTTATTATTATATTGTTAACATGTCGGATTATTGGGATTTGTGAATCGTGAAAGTAAGAAACTGATAAATAAAAAGCACTTACATTGCATTTGTTGTATGAAAAAGATTTTTAAATTACATTAACGGGTTTAAAAAAAGTTGTTATTTAAACTTAAGCTACTTACTCGTAATCATAACATCGTTTAGCATTATTATTTGTCTAATTAGTATTTACAGATTTTGTTAAAAACAGCTCTCAACAACTAATTAATGTTTGTATTTAAGCTAATCGCTTATTTTAAACTTCATTAGCCATCTGCTAGAAATTTTACAAGTGAAAATAATTTTATGATAAAAATCCGTATTTTTTCTATCCGTGAGGGATATAATGAATCAACAACAAAAATGAAATACTAAAATTAAGTTTTTCGTAAACAAGTCGAATTTTATTACAAGGTTAAAGTGTAGGATAATAGCTCGGATGGAACATTTTTGAGGTTTGGAACAAAAAAAGGACGGGAAATTTCGCTTTCAATTTAAAACAAGTCTACACCTCTTGTTTACCAAGGGATTTAATTTGGGAAGAAAAATGCTTTTGCGGTACAAATGTGCCTGGAACCGCGGTAAAATACATAAATTGGGTTAAAATTAAAAAAAATTGTAGGTAGGTATGGCTCAATAAACACGTAAATAAAGTTGCACTTTTTTTATAAATAATGAGGCTAGTTAACACATATACCTTTTTATATTAAGGATAAAAAACATTTAAAGGAAATGAAAAATGATTAATTTGTTTTTTTATAAGTATGTTTTATCATGCACAATTCAATTATTTCTATGTTTTTTATGGTTTTTGGATTCTGTAGAATATTAAAACAATCACTGGAAATAGATATTATTAATTTTAAAGAGATTTTGCTTGTGTATTGGTGTGGTGGATCAATAATAAAACTATTGCATTGTGGTTTGAATGCAAATTCGCATAAAAAAATATGTATTGTACAAATAAAGCATTTAAGTAAATATATCCTATAGAATGCCGTCTAATCTAAGTCCGTTTTTGTGTTTAATTCGCAGAACTCCGTTTAAATTTATTTTTATTAATTTAAATTAAATTTAATAATGGTATTCTTAAATTCTGCAAGTGTTTTAGTTTTTTTTATTATTGTGACAGTTGTTTCGGCTTACAAGACCATTTTCAACTGAATATAAATATGAAGATTTTCCTCTAAAAGATCTTTAAGGTGCTAGGTGAAAATAATTATATTGAATTCAATTGGAATAAGTTCAGCCTAGTGAGGTGGTTTATACAAATGTTTGTATCGCTGTAAATATGTATTTTGGTTTAATAAATAATAATAAGAAATAATAATAATATATTTAGTTATTAAAAAAAACACTGGTTAACTCGCCAGGCATTCAGCATCTTTGGTTAGCTAAGAAGGAACTGCGGGAGGGTGTTCCAGAGTATACATAATTTCAAGATCCTTCAACAGATGACGATATTATAGATAGTTATATATAGTTTTGAGGTGTCTGAACAGATGTACACGGTTGACATTTGTCTCATGAGAACGGGTCGCATCTACGACTGGTTTTCGTGTTCAACAGCTCGGCTGTGGAACGATTTGCCGGCCTCTGTGTTTCCTCCTTCCTACAACATGGATATCTTCAAGACCCACGTTCACTCCTTCCTCTTCCTAAAAAGACAATCTACACAGCATCTTCAAAAAATGACATAAGCCCCGAGGAAAATTATTTTCCTCAGGGCCTCCTGTGTGGAGTTAATGCAAAAAAAAGTAGTAACTTAGAAGAGTGTCGACTATCGTCGTTCATATCTAATGCACGAACGATTACGGATATAGTAGATATAGAGTTCTCTAATTTCAGAATTACTTAGAGCATCCAATAAAACGGACGCCTTGTCCAAATAAATATTAATTTAATATCTTGTGATAATGTTAATTATCAACTTGTAATTTCGGCGAGCCTCGATCTTTATCGGAGTTTTTCTAAAAATAGTTCAAGTAATCTCAGTAACTGGCGTTGAAGATCGTCACTCATACACACAAATGCTACATTTATGAAAACATCACAAGTACATGAACACCACACAAGACAACGTAATAAATTATACAGAAATTCAACAAAGACAGAGTGTGGCAAAAGAAACATAGGCTATGAGGGTATAAACATGTATAAAATCCTTACTGATAGCCTGACAACCGAAAATAAAATAAATATATTAAAAAAAAAACTGTTTGCTCTCAAAATTAATGAGCAAAACCAAAATGTTCTTACTTAAAAAAATGTGTTACTTGATGTTAGGTAGTAAATCATACGATACGATACGATACGATTGTACCACCCCAGCCAGGAGCAATCCTGTCCCGGTGAGACCGGTACACCAGGGGGCACTGATTTGTTAGGACTAGGAACAAGTGCTCTGAGGATAGGAAGGAGGTTGGAGTTTAATCGACCGGTATACATGGCAACCTAATAAGCCAATATTGGAATTTAGGATGGGCAGGAATGAAGGAATGGATTGAGCGTTATAATTTATTTTTTCCTTCTTTATGCCTTCCTTTTTCTTGCCTCTTCTCGGCTCTTCTTGGATCTTAATGTCTCTTCTTGGATCTTCTCGTCTCTTCTCGGCTCTTCTTGCCTCTTCATGACTTTTCTCGTCTCTTCTTGCTTCTTCTTGTTTCTTTTGGGATCTATCATCTCTTCTTGGCTCTTCTTGCTTCTTTATTGATCTTCTTGGCTTTCCTTTTATCTTCTCACCCCTATTTGTCTCCTTATGGATCTTCTTGTATTTTCTAACTGCTTACCGACCGTTCTTCTTGAATATTCAAACCTAATAATCAAATAAATGTAAAGTGACACCTCTCGAAAGTACAATGGATAAAACCCGACTGAAATAAAAATAAATGATAAACATCTTAATGGCCGACGCCAAACTCTCGCTGCGCGCCTTTTAACTCCGTTCGCGCAATATCTCTCCCGTCAATTTAATAGTAAATAAATACTCAAGTACAGTCGTCATCTCAATGAACTCAATTAATTATGATATAGCTGTCATTAAGTTTACCAACAAATTACAAAAATGTACCCAAATGTGAGATTTTTATGGACCCCAAATCGGGCTAGTAATTCTACTAATGTGACTGTCTCAAACCTAGACATATCAAATGGGGCCTATTAACATAAACAAAAGTAAATATGACTTATCTTATTGATCTGAAGAAATTCTTTGTCTTCCCGCATCCGCCCGCGTACACCACTTGAGATTAACACAGACTCTCTGCTTATGAATTTACAAAATGAACATCGATTAAGTTTTAAAACATATAATTTAAATCTAGCATAACTTCTTTTCCGAGAGAGATAAAATTATTTATACGAAGTTTAGCAGATATAACTGATTGTTACGCGTATGTGTGACAAAATTCAAAAAGGTAGGTTGAAAAATAGAATAGTTATTTGAAAAACAAGCCAGGAGCAATGTACACACATCCTGTTCAAATCACACACCACGGGACTCTCCGTTAGGTAGTAAATCATCATTATTAATATTATTTGTATCAATGTATTAAGTTAACAAAGCGAAATATGTATATTTCTTTTAACTTAATAATAAAAAAAAAAAACTTACCAATAGTCTCAAAATATTCAACAATTTTGAGCAATTAGTTTTCCTTATACCAGCAGGTGATTAGATAGTCTACACTTCTGCGTTTTGAAGCAGAAATTAAAAGCGTTATGCAAACGTTACTATAAGCTATTAGATGCGTGTTTACACAAATCTCCAGCTGCTGTCACCAAGGTACTTTATTTCTTTCATGTTATCCCATTGCCCTACAAAAATTCATCATTATATGCTGCTCAACTGGAATTCCTTCCCCTGAAAAGTGAGCAGTGTTTTATTCCAGCGAACTTCGCTACAACTTGAGAAGTATCGATGGGAAGACATTTCTCAAGGCGCTTGAACAGAAGCCGCAAATTCAATGGATCAATAAACGTTTTCAATGCTTCAAACTCCAGCGGATTCCGGTGCTCATATGAGAACAGGGCCGGATTTACATCAAGTACAGATAAAACATTAACCAGGGCGGATCATCCTAAAGTGCATCGCTTATTTTTTTTTAGTTTTTTTTCATTATTAATATTTATCTACGTCGTCAGAAGATATCAAATAGATGCAAAACTCCTTCATTGATCGTGCATCACACATTTTCAATACATACCTACTACTCACAATTTGAAAGTTTTAACTCTGACCCACACTCCTTAAAGCGATCTCTCAACACCTTAAAACAACTATAGGTACTCATCTAATGCTACCACCATTATATGAACTTTTTTTTAATGCATATTTTTCCTACATAGTATATATTATAATATTGTATAATATTTTTATATAATATTTTTCCTACATAGTATATATTATAATATTATGCACATATATACATACTATAACAAAGCTAGAACGATCCACCCCATCCTACCCTCACCCTATTCCCGTTCAAACAACTTGTTATGTAATCTTTCATTATAATATTTCAAATCATTTCATTTATACACAATCCCATGTGGAAACCTGTAAATGGTACAAGTAATGTAACTTAAACAGATACTATTACGCTTTATTATTAACGTAAACTGTTGGTCTCCCGAATAAAATAAAATAAAATTGCATAAGCGCATTTTGGAAAACCGCAATGTTTCAAATGTTAATGGTTTGAACGATAATCACATACATGTTGGTTTAAACAACTAATGCAAATCACTGTTTAAAATAATAATTGTTTCCATTAATTATTGTTGCAAATGATGGTTGTGACTGCGTAAATAATTAAATAAATTGGTAAATACCATGAAAATCCAATTTCATTTTAACTTTACTATCTATATACCAATTACTTTACTACTAAGTGGTGCGCTACGTTTGGTGACCTATTAAGGGTGCCCGGGTTCATGTGAAGAGGATTGTCGGCGGACGCCCCTGCCCACCTAAGTGGCGGGCCGGACTTGGAGAGAGTATTTAAGGAAGACCTCGAAACACAGACTCTCAACACTCTAGTCTTGCAACTTAGTGGGAGGGATGGAGTCATACATCCGTCAATCCCTGAACCACTGATTTCCAGACACCTACAAAGTTTGTGAGGGGTGGCCTCACAAACTTTCCATCTCAGAACTTCTTCTCCACCCTTTCGTAAAAAAAACCCTCCCCAAAGATGTCATAGTCTCTGGGGAAATTATGTAAAATGTTTTGCTGGTGCATGTTGACTGTAAATATTAAGTTCTTAAAGTAATTAATGCACATTTTTCCATACATACTGAATCCCTTGGTTCGGCCCTGGTCAGGTATGCTTGGCGACATACGTCTCGCACACTGTAATCCTGTGTTATTCGCACCGAAACGTCCCCTGAATCATCCATCATAGAAAAACTGTCACCAGAATGATAGGTACATGTTGTTATAACGACAATTTCGTAACGAGTTAACTCCAACTCTTGCTAACGTGAACTATACATATATATATATTCAAGTTCCAATAAAAATTATAATAACATATTCTACTGTGTCATTATTGTTGAGTTTCTTGTTGAGATGTTATATTGTTAACATTACGATTGGTCTGAAATTTCTCACTAAATAAATTTAATCAACCTTACTTATAAAAAAAAACGCTTCCAATCAATAAATACTCTATTTTTATTTTTCGAATTATTACTAATAAAATATGTATCTTACTTCTGCGGTAGATCTCGCAACATTGCTTTTTTTATTCATGGCTGGCGTGGATACTGGTTAGCACTGCGCATAGGTCGTGCGTATGCTTTTTCCGGGAAAGTTTCCGTTTGGAATTGTCAGCGATTCAGATCATGTTTTTGTTCATAATTTCTATTCTAATGACGAATGCACTATTAAATTTGTATAATTCAATATATTTGTGTTATTTTTCGTCAGTTTTAATGCATTAATAATATCATGTTGTGAATTTATTATTATTTATATTTTATTTCATATTAGATTTATTGTAGGAAAAAAAGCAATGTTGATTCCGACACTTTATTTTTTAATTGACTTTTGCCGCGCTGATTTAAAGTTTTTTTTATAATATTAAACGTGATTGTTTTTATTGCAATGAATTCTCATATTTTAAAGGCTGTTATGTTTTAACCCCATTGCAAATTCTACGTGAAAACAAAGAAAAAACAGCAAAAAATATATCCGATTTCAAATATTTGCCGATCACATACGATGAGGGAAACGGATTTGACGATAAGGGCCTATAAAACTTCCCAGAAAAAAATATCACAAAGGCGCATAATAAATTTCAGACTTGGAAATAAAAGTTTCGAACCCAAAAGTGAACCATTAACTTTATTGTTTTACATTGTGAAGCATTTTTTACTCTTTGTGCGGCTGCTACCTTGTGAGAAAAATAATGATCAGGTATTTTTGGTTTTCATTTCGATCTTTTGTATACGCCGGGAATACATCGTTTTATTTTATGATTGATATCACTTCTTATGATGCATGGAAGGGTAAAGCGTAGATTTGTTAACTTTTGAAAAATCGTAAGAATAATGCTTTTGTAGAATAATTTAATCCAAATATTGATTATCTATATTCTCCAATTGGGGCGTACTGAGAATGTAGGCACAAGATACTGTCTACATTAGCTTACTCGCATAAAAATATATAATTTTTATTTATTTAAATCCATGTACCCCTTATACGGGAATTTACAAAACAAGTGATAATTTATTTTTTTTGCAAATTTAATTATATAGAATCCATGCAGAAGAAGAGGTGGTATTGTGCTAACATTGATTTATTGAGGTATGTTATTGTTATCTATTTGTGCAGTTGAATACATTTTCCATTCAATTCACTACATTTATTACATCTACTACTTATGAGAAAACATTTCCAACACCAGCTGCATGCAGTCTAGGTGCAAGCGAGTGTCTAAATGACTTAGACCTGGATAGACCTCGATAAGGATTGATAGGATAACTTTCGGTAACTTCTCATAGTTTCCTAGGACAACTGCAGATAGCTGCAAAAATAATTTTAGATCGAGTAGTTCGGGTTGTTTTATGTAAGGTAATTAAGCCAAACAAATTAGGGTTGTCTTTAATACCATTAACAGTTTTAAAAATAAAGATCAAGTCAAAAGTAAGTCTTCTATCTGAGAGTTTTAATAATTTTAATTGATTCGTCAAGTTTCTTCAACCTTCGCAGATTTACTTTGCGGCATCATTTTAATTAAATGAAACCAAATACTTTGTGTAAACCACTATATAATAATATGTCATAATATCAACATGTTTCAAAACCGATGGTTTCTTCGTCAGGATAACATGAATAATAAACGTATCAAATATGAATAAGATCATGTGGTTGAAATTCATTGTTTCTGTAGGTAGAACGACTTTATAGTTAATATATCTTAGGAATGTATGCAGATTTTTTTTCAATAGAATCGGATTAACATTTATAACTGTTATTGCAAGAAATCAATCTAAACTTTCTAAAGTTTTACTATAATCTATCAAAGGTAGGAAGTAAATATGCAAACGATTAAACCAATTTCACATTTAATGTAGAATGATAAATATATTAAGCTGCCTTTGTTTCTACTATGTTATTACAATAAATGTTTGCTTCTTTGGTATGGCAAGTTTTAAGAGGATACCCGGCGGTGATTTTTCCATACAAACGTACTCCCTATTTATCTCTCTGGATTTTAACCCTAAAGAAAATATTATTTTCACATAAAATAGATATCAACTACTAGCGTGTCGCTACTTTTTGTTTTTTTGATAAGTTACCTTTTATAGAAGTTATGACTTTCCAAAAATCAATAAAATTGACTGGTTTAAACGCCGCCAAAAGACGTTCAGTATACAAACTAGACAATGTTAAAAAAAAACAAAACCTACAGACTAATAGTTTTTTCTTATGTAGTTGGTAAATAAAAAAAATGAAAATCAGTCCACTTTTGGAGGAGAAAAGTGGGGAATACAAAAACCTCGATTTTAGTTAGGTATTAGTAGCCCGAGGCTCATTGTCCCTTTCGCTCAATATCCGGTGGAGTAAGAGCAACAGTAACAGCAACAATTTACTAAAATCTATTTTTCAAATTTATCCACCACCGGGTTTTATCTTAAGGCTTCACAGAGAACTCGTCATTTCTTTTGGTCACCAATGAAAGACTCCGATCAAAACATCAGAAATCAGTGTCTATCGTATTTATAGGTGCGTAAAATGAAATCGTTGTCTAAAATTGAGAAAAAAAGACAGCTTGAGCTGTTGTCAACTCCTTGAGCCCAATGCTTAAATCTTTGTGTACATTTATGAGGACCAATTTGATCAAGCATTAGCTTATTGCTCAACCATGGGGTTGATATCCGCGCTTACGCCCTCGTGTGTCACTTTGGCCCTAATAGAAATAGCTTTCAAAAGGTATTATGCATATTTTTTATATTTAAATGTATTATGCATATGTTTTGTATTATAAAATATAGGTCTCAGCACAGGTAAGCCAGCTAGTGAGGCCAACGTTACAAGATTGAAATATAAAATATTGTACAAAAATAAAAAAAAGACATCATAGTAACATACTAATAACATAGTAATATTTAAGCATGTTCATTATACGTCATCCTTCCGAAAGTTTTACCACAATGATTCCATAAACCTACATGGGGGATACACCGAGTAACTATTTAGGGGTGTAGGTATAGGAAGAGGTGTTGGTACCCATATCCGAGTACCAAATTGATGAATTTTATTTATAATATTACCAAATCTGTCCTGCCTAAAAATCTAATAAACTTTTTGCTACTTTTGGACCGAAGGATAACAGTTCATATAGTTTCAGATGTAAAGGTATTTTTAAAATATTTTTTTGGTCCGAGTTAGTAAAAGTGTGATGTTGGTGTTCAACTGTTTTCATTTTATTTTATTTTCATGCACATTGTGGGTAAAAAATATTCGATAAAAGATTATACTAAAAGTAAAAACTGTGAGTAAATTTCGGGCATCACATCCCCCAGTGAAAGGTAAACTCAACACAATAGCTATCATGTTATCATATGACGTGTGAAGGGGGTTACTTTGAGTCGGGTTTACATACAGTACAGCAATTATCTAATGGGCGTGATCCTCGAGGCAGGTAATTCCCCTCCTGGTGGCAGCTAACATCAGGCGTTGAAAGTAAAGCTCTTAAGTAACCACTGCTTACGTGATTATTATTATACTGGAAACAAAGCTGATGAATGAAGCGTGATGAAATGAAGTTCCTATATTTATACAAACTGTTTTGTATCGTTGAATCAACTTTTCCCTTTATATTTCTAAGTGAAAACTATGTCCTTAACAGAAGTGATTTTTTATCGTTCCCAGACTATTACATAAAGCTATTTTTACAATGAGTGACTTTTGATGAATAAAGAGCTTCGTGCCAGAAACACGGCTTTTTCTTTCATCATATCATAAGTTTATATTAATTGGTGGTTGGAAAAATCATGTAATTTAAAGTTGGTTAAAAATTGTGTGCAAGGGAACATGGCTGCAATGTGGGGAGGTTAGACTGTACGGAGGATTTGATTGTGTTTTTTATTGTAGTAGGTACGTGTTCATCGTACCGGGCGAGAAAATTTATGAACACGTTTTCTTGGGTGGAAATTCCCTTCAAAATTGTTCCAAAAGACTTTTTAGGTATTTTTTAAATAAAGGGATTACAGGGTCTTGGTCGAGTTAAGAAACCCTTATTAATTTTCCAGGGCAATGGATAAGGATCCTACAATCTGAATAATAACAAAACATTTTAAGGGCGATTGACCAGCAGCTGAGAATAAAAGTTTAAAAATGCTTGCAACTGTACAGGGATGTTCCGACGAGAAAGATCGATTATTCCCCGTATCAATTTTATTAAATAAAAAAATTAATATCGATTTATTACATTCGAGTAAGCAATAAAAATGCTCAAAACGTACGATGATAAATTATTAAATATAGTGTATTTCTTGTAAGTATTTTTTGATCATAAGTATGTATGATTTTTCAATAATGTTTAAAAAAAATAAGTGAGTAAAAAAAATTATTTTAGTTTGTAAGACATTAAATACACAGAAAAACTGGGGTATTTTTGTCACAAAACACGTTCTCGGATTTATTTTTTTATGATTTTAATTTAACTAAAATTTAAATATTTAAAGCTGTGTTGACTAGATAACTTTTTGATTTATTTTGTTGCAAGATTATATGATTTTAAATTGTTTGAAAATTGAACAAATCGGCCAACGACCAACGGTATAACCTTAGTATGTTAAAAATACACTTAGTTTATCAAAATTTTAAAACTGCGTATACCAGATAAAATAACAATCTTTCAAAATCAAATTATGTTTTTTTGTAAAAAAGCGTCAATTACGTCCAGAATTTGATTTAAAAATGACTAATTTCCGGTATTCTCTGGTAATTCCCTCTTAATCTTTATTCCACTTTGAATTTCAATTTAGGAAACCGGTATACAATTTATTGGATAACCACCAACTCTACTATAGGACACCCCGAGTGGTTCGCTATGTTTGGTGACTTAGCAGGGGTGCCCGGATTCATGGGGGGGGGGGGGGAGTGAGGTTTGTCTAGGTCTTGGCGGCGGATGCTTTTGTCCAACAATTGCGTTAGGGTCCGGATCACTATTTGAGGAAGACCTTTTGATCTCTTCAACAAGATTCTCTCGGAGCATCGCCTTGCACCGTAGTGGGAGGGATTGACTCATACGTCCGTCACTCATGGCACACTGATCCAAAATTCGTACCCATCCCTCATATCTTTTTTCTTTCCAGAACTTTATCTCCTTAAAAAGACCCTCCACACAATATCGCCTAAGATGACATAGGCCCTGAGGATTTTTTTTTCTCGAGGCCCCCTGTGTAGAGTTAGTGTTAAAAAAATGTGCCGAGTAAATTTAAATATAATAAAATAAGTCACTTGAACACAAACTAAAAACATTACAAAAAAAAAAAAGTTTTTTCTTGATATTTTTTCTAACTTTCACTGTCATTTTAGAACTAAATGATATTTGTAGAAGTTAATCGGTACATAAACAGAAGAACCTCCTGAAAAGTTTAATATCGCTATATTCGCTAGTCTTCCAATCGCGAGCTTTTAGTTGAACAGACAAATACAAAGAGGAAGACAAACTTTGATATGTAAATCCGTACCAGGAAGTGGCGGAAGACATCTATTGATCAACATTTCACATTATATATAGAAGCACATCAATCCACATAGTTCCATCAGCATTGTGAGCTTTGGCAGACTCGGCAAACACTAATTATCTTAATAGCACCCCACTGTGGGCGGGAGACACGCCATTGAACTATGTAAACTATCAACAATTTCAGATTTGAAGCATTGGTGTAAAACCACCTAGGTGAGATCGCTTAGTTATTGCTAGTAAGAATTTAAATGACATGAATGAATAAATCACAAATTATCGTTAATTGTATTTTAATTGACCATAGACATTTTAATAATAACATGGGTTGTAAATAAATCTTTTTACTTAACCTCTCCAGGGCCAGATTTAAAAAAAAAATCAAACGTCAAAACGTCACTTTCACAGAATTTTTTTGTGTCGCATTTTATAAGTTTATATTAACAATTCTTTCAGATTTTGGTAGTTTATACAACTGTTGTTAATAATAATATTATTTTGTAATAGAAACTCGTTACCAATAATGCTAAAAATATATTATATAATATAATTATCAATTACGACGTAAAAAATTTGACATTTCTTACGAACTCAAAATTTATGACATTTCTTATGTGAAATATTACAAAAATTACATGAAAAAAATGTAGATAAAACGATCTTTTTGCTTCCTGATAATACCTCAATCTATCTTTCCACAATGAATTTATATAAAAAACAATGAAAGAATCATCAATCAACAATCAAAAGTTATGCATCCAAGATGGCCACCGTCTTCTAATATTGTCATCCAAATTTAATGT
Source organism: Limnephilus auricula (assembly GCA_951813805.1). Lineage (NCBI taxonomy): Eukaryota > Metazoa > Arthropoda > Insecta > Trichoptera > Limnephilidae > Limnephilus > Limnephilus auricula. The sequence goes on along the minus strand of OX638388.1, from coordinate 45,858,268 downwards.
ATATTATTCCGAGAAACTAGGCGCTATGCTACTTATGTTACGTCGAGAACGAGAACGGCGCAATTGATTCTGACCTTGTTCAGAATATCGGCAGACAGTTGAGAAAGCAATACTATATTAATTACACGGTGAGGATAAATAATATAATTGTGTATACACTCAGATATCACACAATCAGGGAGACCATTGTATTTATTTATAGAATAACATAAGAGTGAGCAAAATATCATCTTAGTACATAAGGTTACTCCCCAATAGCCATGACTTTAACATTAGTGAGAATTTCGTTATAGAGCAATTTTCATTAAATTCGTATGGTAATTTGTTAGCAATTCAACAGTCAAATACGACATAGTAACAAATATAAGAAAAAACGTAAAATTGAATAAAATTATTTTAGACCACCCCTTTCCCCCTTCCCTCATATGTTATGTATATAAACTGTAGATTAAGAAACATTTTTTATGCCAGTCTCAAGATTGCCTTAACAGGCTGAAACCGGTCACGGTCACAAATAAATTAATGTGGAAATAAGGCCTATATTTATTTTAATAATTTAGTAAAAAGGTTTGTATTTAAAAATTCATATCTAAAAACAATGACAGACTCACACATTTCAAGAAATATTTTGTTACATGACCAATCTTGGGTGTTATATTTCAGATAACATATATTTTGCTGATCGTTATGGAAGTCAGTCTAAACTCGAATGATTTAACGACGAGATTAATTTTGCTTCAACGATTTAAAAACTTGGCAATAAACAGTTTGCGGGTCCTCTAAAAATTAAAAAGAAAAAAATACAACACTTTTACAACGTGTTAACCATGTCTGAAAACTTAATGAAGATAAAAATTGTTAATTTACGTCACTTTCTGTAATCGTTACAAAATAAATTTGTTTTTCACAAAAGAGTTAACTTTCGGTGTAAGTACTTAAGCAGCTGATTTATCATTACAATTTTTCAGTAAGCATTGTTTACGGCTTTTATACGAACACGAAAAAAGGGTAAATTGTGTGCGCGTTTGGGATGATCCTCGAATTTGAGTTACAAATCGCAATCATGAATCTTTTAACGACAAAAACTTTTTACTTGTCACTAAAAGAGCTCACATACACGAGGGATTTTACAGAATAACAGTTTCGTGGCAAACCACTTGACTCCTATTTTGAGAAAATCGAAATAGGGATATAAAAACGGTTTAGTTGTAGTTATTACTAAGTAAAGGGAAATTTGTAGAAAAAGTTTGATATATTTAGTATTTATAAACTATTGGAGTTGTTCCTGAAATACTGAGAAAACCCATAAAATCCTCCAAATCCCATTAATATCAATGACGACTGGACTAAGCATACTAGTTCGTGGAAACTGGTACTTGACAGTTACACCAAAACTAAACACCATAAACCTTATTAATTTCACTAATTATTTTACTGGTACTAAAAGTGGTGGTACTTACATAAACGCACTTCTACATACATACACGCAACTACACATGTATCCTGATGTTGGACACGTTAACGCTGTACGAATTGTTGGCTAGAGAAGGAAGAAGCTCAACACGGCATAATAAGCCAAAAATGAATCTCTGTATATAATAGTTTTGGAGTGAAAATCTCTACGCATACATTTTTGTTGGTATTTAAAATAATCCCGAAAGTAATCTAAGCTCGAAAGCATGATTTTAAAAATAATCCTTCACAACAACAAAAATATGTGTATTCAGTATTTTTTACCCTTTGTTTATTTTTATCCTTATGAATGGTGAAAAAGCACAAGTAGAAAATTAGAATAAAAAAAGAGAAAAAGTCGTGTTATCAACAAAAAACACGAGTGACTGCATAATTTATCGTTACAAAAGCCGTACCGTATATTAATTAGTATATGGTTTGTAAAAATATAGAAAACAATCGCTCTAACAAACTGTATTAAAATCGCACCCCTAATTTTACCTGAGAAAATTTGAGTTTCATTTCTGTTTGTGAGCAAAGCAATGATGCATTAAGAGTGCTACCGTTACCTTAACATATTTCTGTGACTTGTCCTTTTTAAATTTCTTCTTATTAAATGATATATTACATTGATGGGAATATCAAAAGTTATTCCAAAGAAAGAAATATTTATCTTTTGATAAATATTTCAAAGAGGTTTGATTCTTATGATTCACGCTTTCTTTCCTGCTTGGGTGTTCAACATAATATTTATTTTAGAAAAATCATGATTTGAAGTGGACAATTGATGGCTGATATGTTGAAGGGGGGACTGATGATCATCGAAGTTGTCAGATGTCAATGCCATCATCAAAGTGTCGTTGATTTTAAGACTTTTATCTAGTCAAAAGATAAGTTCATCAAAAATTAAGAATTAAGCTCTTTTTATGTCTTGACCGAATCTATTGATAATATTTAAAAAAATATATCACGCAAGAACGTCGATTTATTGGCAAGAAGTATTAATGTGCTCAATCTTTCAGACCTAAATTACAACGGGAAATGATACAATATATTTTATGACTTTTTTTTATTTACCAGTTTTCATTTTTTATCATTATTTTAGAAGTTTTCGTCCCTCGTGTTCTTAAGGTCGTGTTTTACTTAAAATGACAAATCTTTTACTGTACACAAAAGATGCAATATTTTATGATTAAAAAAACAAAAAAAAATAGCAATTCAAACAAATATTATTATTTTTATTTAGGACGCTCGCAGACGAAAGATTTTAGATGCGGAGACAGTTAGAAAACAATTCCAAATAAAAAAAAGACTCTCGTGGGGGCACCTCCATATACCGTAATGGATTTTATGCCTAAAGTTTAATTAAAACTACGTCATACAGTGATTTTTCTATTATAGAAATTTAATCATTATTTGATTAAAAGTATAAATAAAAGAATATGCCTTTTCTTAGTACCATTCCACTCAATCTCTCCATCAATGTAAAGAAGAATAAATAATAATAAAAAATAAACCACTTGTTATTTTTTTTTTTTTTTTTTTTTTTTTTTTATTATTTAATAAATTTTTACAAGTTACAGTTTTTGACATTTTTTTAACTACCATACTAGGCTACTGCCCGTGTTGTGGTAGTCATACATAATGAATATATGAACTAAAAATACTTTTTTACAGAAGCAGATAATAAAAACTAGGTAATAAATAATGAGAAATAAGAATGCAGAAAAGAAAAAAAAAGATATTTAAAGATAAATAAAAGTAAATACAAATATTAAAATAATAGTGAGCTGAAAAATAAAGAGAGATAAATATTTTAAAGAAAGAAATAGAAATTAAAAATAATAAACATTAAGATTATAAAACAAATAAAATTATATATTATATTGTTTTGAACGCAGGTTAAATTGTGGTAGATATAATCTACAAGACGATTATGTTTATGGTCACATTCAATTTCAGTGATGTGAAACAAGTTGGAATAAAGCTGTGACAGGATAAATTTTATAATTTTTTGTTTTGTTTTTAAAAGTGTTAAGAACTCATGTAATCTTTAAAGAAAGCTCGTCCCTTTTCAAATATCCAATGCTGTAGACGGGCGGTAAAGGCGGATACTGAATTATTTGACTTAATATCGGTACTCAATGCATTAAATATTTTCGGAGCTATGAACCAGAATTGTCGTTGAGCGAATGTGGTTTTAGTTTTTGGGACCATGCATCCCAGGTTTGATGAAAAGCGGGTGTGTGCTTGATGTTGTGGAGCCACCAGTAAGTTATTTTTCCGTATAAAACATAAGCTTATTTTAGTAAATAGCTGACGAATATCTAAGACCCTTATTTTATCAAATAGTTCACTTGAGGGATGGGTAGGTTGGCATTTAAATATAATTCTCAAAATTAGTTTTTGTACAGTAACAATCGGATAGATAATGGATTCAGCACAACCGCCCCATCCCACTATACCATATGTTGCTACAGATTGAAAAAGGGCAAAGTATACGCTTCTTAGAGTAAGTAAATCTAAGATAGACCTAAGGGAGCAGAAAATATAGCAGAGTTTACGGAGTTTTTTTACTGTGTCACTGATATGGGCTTCCCAACGTAGTTGGTTGTCTATGAGTATTCCCAAATATTTAACTACATTTGATGATTTAAGGAAAGAGCACGTACAATTTATATTAGGGATATTATTGGGAGTTTGTAAATTGAGTGAACATGAGTGAATGATAGGTTTAGGGCAGTTGTTGGGTAAATTATGTTTGCGGATGGAAAATGTCATATATTGTGTTTTGTCGATATTAAGTGTGAGTAGGTTTGTATCAAGCCAATGCTTTACTTTTAATAGACCATTATTAGTTTTGTTGATAACTGATTCCCATGTTTCATCTTCGAATATTAGAACAGTGTCATCGGCAAATGATAATATCATACCTCCAATATTCATGGCACATAGTGAGTTAATATATATAAGAAATAATATTGGTCCTAGTATACTGCCTTGAGGTACACCATAGGATACAGGTAATTTTTTGCTTATATGTATTTTGTCAGAGTGGATAAGAGTTTGTTGTGTTCGGTTTATTAGATAGTTTTCAAACCATGTATAGGCTACTCCTGTTATTCCAATCTGACGTAGTTTTTTTAGCAGTAAGGAATGAGAGACCGTATCGAATGCTTTTGCTAGATCGAGAAAGACAGCAAGTGGTTTGCGACCAATGTCAAGGTTATAGGAAACGATATTTGTGAGGGCGGCAATTGCATCTGATGTACTCCTACCTTTGCGAAAGCCATATTGGTTATCGGATAATATTTTGTTATCTTCAAGGAACTTACATAATCTATGTTTCACCGCTTTTTCTAGAATTTTAGATATTGTGCTTAGTAAGGAAATCGGTCGGTAGTTATTTACAGATAATTTGTCACCTGCTTTGAAGATTGGGATTATTTTGGCCTGTTTTAAGGAGTTAGGAAAAGTGCCAGTTTTGAAGCTTAAGTTGATTATGTGTTTAAGAGGGGAGGCGATAAATTTTTGGATATGTTTAATAATTTTAGTCGAGATGTGATCTATACCTGTGGAGTTACTGTTTTTAAGAGATGCTATTAGTTCTATAATTTCTGATTCAGTGGTGGAAGTGAACTGAAACGGGTCATAGCTCAGAATACCGATAGGTATATTATTTGCAAGATCTTGCTCTGAAACGCTGTTTTTGGCTAAAATATTTTTTGCTAAGTTGGGTCCGATATTCGAGAAAAATTGATTGAAATGTTCGGATATTTTTTCAGGGTCAGAATTTATATGTATTGTTTGGTCTTCAACATTAATCTTAACAATAGGTGAGTCAGTTTTATTAATGTTGGCTATATCTTTTATAATATTCCAAATTTTTTTTTTATCATTGGTTGCTTCACTGATTTTTTTTTTGTAGTATTCTCTTTTAACATTTTCAATTATTTTTTTGCAGTTGTTTCTATAACGTTTGTAGAATATGAGAGATGCATAATCACTGGGTTATTGTAAAATTATGTGTAAAATTATGTGTTTTTATTAATTTTCTTTACCGACCGGTTTCGCTTTGCTCAAGCATCATCACTGAACAAATTAATACTCTAGTACGACACTATTAATATGTTCCCTGATGATCCTTCAGCAAAACGAAACCGTTCGGCAAATAAATTAATTAAAACTCGTTTTACACATAATATGTAATTTTTATTTTTGTTAAATATGTTAAACCACAAAGTGATTGTTTTCTACAATAATAATAATAAAAAACAACTTTGCGGAAATGCCGGAATGTACTAAATGATTTTATCCGCCCACAGAGAAAGAACGAATGAAAGCAAGCTTTGCCATATAAAATCTTCTCGCCAACGCGCAACGACGGTAAAACGTATAACGTGGGCTTTAAACCGATTTAACAGAAGCTTTGTTCCTTTATGAAGTAAACTTACTATGTTCTTCACTCTAAAGAACTGGAGATTGTACTTATTAATGTGACACTAATAACAGCAGTTTTTATTCAGTTTTCTTGTTTTTGAAAACGACGACGCTGGCCTGAATTTGCCTCTACAACTGAATGCATCTTTAAACTACACCAGTTATGATCAACCTTTTTAGCCAGAGGGCCAATTTATCCATTTTCAATTTGTTCGCGGCTTAGGATACCAACAACTTGAAATTGTTAAAATTGCAGTTGGTATTGTCGCAAACCTATTTATCTTTTCTAAAATGATATTTATTTAATAAAACAATTATCGAATGCAAAAACGAAAGCGTCGTAGGTGAAAAATTTATATCTATAAGGCGAATCCATTAAATGCTGTCAATTTTTATTTTTCTGAAATGAAGATATAATATATTATAAAAAATACCTAATGCAGTTTTGGTCTATATTTTCTGTTGACGTTTTCGTTCGAAAAGTTAAACAAAATTTAGAAAACTTTGGCCATTAATAAAACGGAAACCTTTAAAATGCATCACAAATGGATTTCAATAAGCAAAGCGTAGTGCTGCGAAAGTGATTTATTTCTACACTTGCTCGAACCAAATCAGATGTTATTCAAGAACATCGACGGATCTGCCGGATCTGCCCTGATGATGGACACTGCAACGCTGTCCGAAACGTCGGCTAAAGAAGGAGGTAGCATAACACGGCATAACACCCCAAAAACAAACAACGAAAATGCTTTTGGCCGTGAAAATCTAAAAACGTATCGATCGTCCGGTTGATTAGACAGACATCTCCAAACACTAAGTTTTGAGATAATGAGGAAAGCAATACGCGAATGCACGCAATAAATAAAATATTATTTACACGTAACCGTGTTTGACATTATAACATATGCTTTAATATAACACCGTGAAGCATAATGGTCCGGTGCAATAGTATGACATTTTGGAACTTCCTATTAGTAACCCAGAAAACGTTAATTTTTTGTTTAATTCACAATTTTTCTGCATTACAATTGATTTGGTGGTGTTTATGAGTAATCTGAGTATTGTACCAGATAGAGGTTACACTTTTACATATGACTGCATAATCATCTCAAATTTCAATTTTTCGGAGAAGTCTGATTTTGACGACCGATAAGTAAGAAATTTTTATTATTTTGAGCTGCTGATTTAAAACTTTGAAGTAATACTTAAAAAAAACAGAAATCGAATATTAATTATTTAACAAATTTAATATTTTATTTACCCTAGTGACAAGTACGAAAAAGCTCGCGGGCCACAGGAATTGGGCTCGCTGGTCGTGGGTTGCACATCACCGCTCTAGACCATTTTATCGGTCACGAAATCTTTTATTTTAGATATTATTATTGTATTACAGGCCTGGCCATCCTAAATTGCACCACGGGTTGCATTGACGATCTAAAATTTCTCAAGGGCCGCGGGGTGGAGGGGGGGGGGGACTTATTTGTTCTAGGTTTTTTGTAGACCAGGTTTTTATTATTGATTTTAGTTTAACAAGTTAAAAAAGCAATTCTTTTGTATTTTAAGTACCGGGTTGCTACCTCCTCACGTTATTTATTTATAACACGCCCTAATGGGCTATTACATTCTCGTTTAATAGTTGAATATCACAGTTATTTTAAATACTTCAAAATCAAAAAAACAAAGAAAATATAAAACACTGAAATAATTGAAATGTTACAACAAAAGTACATAATAAAAAAATGCATTGGTAAAAATGATAAGAAGTCTCACGGAAATAGATACTAAATATAAACAAAAATTGCAGACATTACTTACGTCTATTTGTCTCTCGATATATAAAATAATTGAAATAAACAATATTTAAACTGATTATATTTTTAAAGTGAAATATATTTGAAATATGTTATAAAGAAATGGTTACTGAATTTCCTTTTTTCTTTAACGAGTTTCCCTTTCTTTCAAATCATATTTAACGGCTAAAAAATAAATGTACTAATTAATAATATACGGATACGCAACGTGTACGATCGCATTAGTGTGAGTAAATCTAAATAATATTTGCACTGATTGGTGCTTGTTACGCGATCGGACAAGTTCAGATCGGATGTCCAGAGCTCTACTAATTCCCAAAAGAAAAAGAAAAAATATCTTCATACTTGACCGCGGGCCGCACGTAAGAGCGCCGCGGGCCGCAGATTGGTCAGGGCTGTTGTATAACAATACGTGTCTAGATTTCTTGAATTCATCGCGATCGTAAATAAACGTCGGTAAACATAATTTAAATTTAGGCCACGATCGCATTGTTTTAATGTACTCAAATCATTATTTATAGATAACGATTTGGCACTAAAATTGTTGGAAATCACGGATCATCGGTTGAACAGAATTGGTCAGAATAAATATTTTGCATGATCGACAAAACTCGTCAAGTTGATATTAAAAATGTCAACATCACCTAAGTATTGATTTCCCGTAGTCTGAAATCGTTGTATCGGAGAGTGGGCCATGTAGTTACGCTCATGAATGCTACAGTAGAATAGTGTATTGCATATCACATATTTGTAAATGCCCATACAGGCGAGTATTGATATAAATTAATAAATAAAACATACCTACATCTTCTTCCTTAATACTCTCAAAAAACATTGTGTACTTAAGATATTATTGGTTAAGACGTTGGTTACATCAAGTTTTTTTTTTCTAAGTTTTTTATTCCAGAAAAAAGAAAATAACATTTTCACTTACTTAACTAGAATTTGAATTAAATTACATTACATTAGAGTAGATTAAATTACATTATATTATCGTACAATATTATCATACAATATTATTCACTTTCACTATATTGTTGTTTGTGAATAAAAACGAATAATTTTTTTTTAAATTTACACACACTTTTTTCGTTTTTAATATCATCTGGAAGGCAATTATATAAATTGCCCCCTCATAACTGATGGATTGCTTACCGTAGTTAGTATGAATGGTGTTTAAATGTATGTTATCGTGTTGTCGTGTAAAATGTTTGTGTGCTTGGGACGTTTTAATGAATTCTGTGTTTGTATGTATGAGTTTATTATTTATTTTATATATAAGGAGACATATATTGTATAAGTATAGTTTTCTTAATGTTAACATTTTGGTTTCCAAATAAAAAAATTTTGTGGATGTTTTGGATTCGTAGTGAAAAAGTTTTTTGATTAGCTTATTTTGAATTATCTGTAATTCATTAATGTAAGTTACCATTCACTTTTGTACTATCCGTTAATAATACAGCACACAACAGACCCGCTCTTAGGACTTAATTGGTCCCTGGACAGTAGACATTAGGAACTGGATTCACCGTAAGTCGAACCCACATTAGTACAGGATTAATGTGAACTGGGATACAGTTCTAGAAATCACCTCATAACATATATGAACAATGAATCCAAAAAAATCACCTGAAGAATTTTTAAGTGTCTAAAAATTTATGCTACTATTACAATTATATCCAATCCCTGCGAACCATTTATTTCATAACCAATACTCCTGCCATAGTTCACCCAAGGGTTTGCTACGTTAACACGTAACACGTAACACGTTTTACACGTAAGTTAGCACAGGTACCGTGGGTGAGGTTTGTCTGGGTCTTGGAGGCAGATGCTTTTGCCCTACTGCGTAGTGGGTCGGATTGGGAACTACTGGTTGAGGAAGATCTAACCTAGACCTCTCCAGCCGGACTCTCTAGACCCACCGACTTGCACCGCAGTAGAAGGGATGGATTCGTACGTCCGTCACTCCTGGACATACTGACACCTATATTCCTATCCACTCCGCAAAACTTCATCCTTCCCGGAATATTCTCGCCTGATCATTTGAGATGACATGCGAGGGAAATTATTTTCCTTAGAGCCTCTCGTGTAGAGCAAAAGGCAAGTAGACAAAAGTCGGAGGACTGTTGTACCTATGTATACTGTTATATATTAGATGAAATCAATAACTTTTTTTACCATCCGTGTTGTCAAAAATCTTTATAATCTTATTTTAGACATGAGTACCTACACATTTCGACTCGCTTTTTTATACAATGTTATCTCTTTAATCTATTGTGCAAATTTAGACTGTCACAATATGTTTCAATTTTTCATTCTTGACAGTTTATCCAGATTTGTCATCCTGAAAACAGTTTTCCAGGATGACAAATCTGCGACATCTTAAAACATGTTTATTTTCTGGCGCTTCGTTCAAATACATTCTTCTCTGTGTTCTTTTCTATTTTTTAAAGCGTCCTTTAAGTGACGCAATTCACGAAAGTAATTACTTTTATAGAAATCAGAATCATGACATTACAACAAGATGGATAGTGACAATCTACGTTGGTATCGAAAGGTTAATTAATATTATCCCCGATACAGGCGAACCCTGCTGGGGTTAATAATCAATGCTAAACAATGTATTTTAATTGTAAATAAATAATAAATAAATATATATTTCTTCATATGAAGCAGTTACTTTGTGATGTGACATAATAATTTAAATAAAACAATAATATTGTTTTATTTTAATTAATATACATATTTTTTTAATTTGGGAGGCGGTATGGTTACTCCCGTTTACTGGATTACCATTTATTTGATAAACAACACATTTGCCATATGTCACCTTAAGTGGTTCACTAAGTTGGGTGACTTAGCAGGGGTGCCCGGATTCATCGGGATTGGTTGTCTAGGTCTTGACGGTGGATGCGTCTGCTCACCTACACTATGGCAGGCAGGATTTGGAGATATTGGTTGATTGAGGGAGACCTTTTCACTTCTTCAGCAGAACTCTCTCGACTTATCGCGTTGCACCGCAGGGTCAGTGATGGCTTCATACATCCGTCACTCCTGCACACACTGATACCCAGATTTCTACCCACCCCTTACACATTTTTCCTTCACAGATCTTTCTCACCTTCCTTCCCTTAAAAAAACCCTCCACACATTATCCCCAAAGAAACATAGGCCCCGAGGGAAATTATTTTCCTCAGAGCCTTCTGCGTGAAGCTAATGTAAAAAGGTCAACTAATATGCATATTTAATCATTTATGCTTGTCCGATTAAGTAATTTTAGAATTCTAAAATATTATTAGACAAGTAGAGTAGTTAAAATGTGATAATATATAATTTAGAATAAAACTGCAGACAATTATTTAACATGTTGCCTCTTATTATTTTACGCTCATTATGGCTTGTGTACGTAATTAGTAGCTTTCATATTACGTTATCGTTAATGTATGATGTTTTCTCTAAACGGAAAATAATCTACGAAAAAATATTGCACGCGGACCGAGATTAAGCACGAATACCGAAAAAATATTCTCAGAAACGTAAATTGAAGAAACGTTAAGTGAATAATTCTATTAGGCTGTTTTTGGCTGCGCTGGGGGAAGTATATTCCCGACAGTCATAACTCGGAGCTGGAGATCTGGGAACGGATGTGTCACGTATGTTATGTGTTCCATTGAAAGGATTTGTCTCCTAAGACGTGAAATTGAATTTCACCAAAGAACCTTAAAGTAAATTTACATCTAAAATTGTTCTTATTGAGTTTTTGCATATATTCTTAAAGTATTTATAAATATTTTATGAAATAAAAAAATCTTTACAATAATGTCTGTGGTCTATCAAAAGCACCGACGGCGAAGGACAATAAATCCAATAATGAGTTAAATACGTAATTTTGCTCCGTTTTATTTTTCTTTGATCTTCGTCGTTGAAATATTTCTAGGAATTAGAATATTTCTAGGATTAGGAATTTCAACATTTTTTTTTTCTAAGAAAGATTAAAAAAAATATATTTAACGTTATTAAGAAAATTTTCCAAAATTGTCAATTATTATGAAATTTTATAATAAAAAATCATTATTATAGGTATATAAAAACAGAAGTAATGAGTTTTTGAAAAAATAAAACCTTCATTTCGTTCACCTAACAATTAAAGTTTTGTCCTTTACAACATTTCTAATTTCCATTATAGATAAATGAACATCGGACGAATACCAAACCTTGGGTAACACACCATAAGCAACAAGCACTAAAGCTGTGTCTGCTGTATAGGTATTTTAATAAAAGTCGCTCTCATTATCTCTCTCTCACCATCATATCTCATCTCATACCTCTCTGAACAGAAACTATTCGAATCTATGACACAATCTAACGATTTAAACTCGGAACTGGAATGACTAATGACTAGCTAACTACGTGTTTGCTATCTCCTCTAAGATGTACCTCTTAAAAGTGCACGTTCACATCTTCTTCCCCGTCAAGGTTTCATAAACAGCATTCTCAGAGATGACATTCCGACATGAAGGTAACAAAAACAGTTACATATTTATAATTCCATAGACCGCTATGTATTTTATCTCATAATACATAATTCTGTGATTTATACATCGGGGAATAAATATTTATTTATTTAAATAAGAGCATGCCTTTTATAGTGATTTCCCTGTAGGTATAACATGAAAATATTATGAGTTCTTGTAACAAAGAACACAAAAATGAAAATTTCATTTTAATGAGGAAACATAAAGCTTAACCCAATATGCCAAATGTTATTTATAAACTAAGCCACTATCAAGATTATTTTACTCGGTTATTATAAGCAAATCAAAATGAACGCAGATAACCACAAAAATTACTGTTAATTTTGTCAAGATGGATTGACTGGATGAAGACGCAGTCAATGATGTCCCGGAAAGAAAAGATCAAATAAAAATTAAGAGTCGAGTCAGGATATTGCAAGAGTCGGTAAAATAGAACAGCAAGTTCGAGAGAATAAGCGAATGTGAATGAAGCAAGGAGTGTGTTGAACGATGGTAAGTCATTAAAACAGAATTAGTTAGAAATGCCACGGCAGTTTGCAAGCAAAATAGGCAAAACATACAAGTATTAATCTGCCTAATTAGCCGCTGGCGATTTGATATTTTTATTAATGATAAATTTTATCGATAACAAGTAATTCAGAAGAGGTGCGAGGCATCACTTGTAAAATAAAATATGCTAAACTATCTTTGTGATTAATCGAAATATAAAATGTGCAAGAACTAGTTGAATAATAATTGCAATAAATGTTTTAAAATATCTCTTAAATTTACTTATCGGCCAATTTTCCAACACCCTCCAGTGGTTAAAAGAAAAGGAACACAAAATACTTTTAACTGAGTAATTAATTATGCAAAAATTTATGAACATCTAAAAATAAATGGAATTTCCCCAAACCCGCAGAATTAATTCGGGTTTAGAATAGTTTAAAACTCTCTCCTGAAGCATACCTTCATTCTACATAGTTTTAACCATATTTCCAACGCTAATAAGAGCGACACTTCACCGTGTGACAAAGAATGCCAGTGGCCGTACAGTACACCCCCACATGCCCTATCTTTGCACAGGAATCCTCGCCACCCTTAAAAGCTTCCAGCCTAGCACGAACAGTGAGTACCCATTCGCCTTACGCCTTGCGTACGCCGACACTTGTGTACTTAACACGTGTTTATCTCCTTACTTATTTCCCCCCCCCCCTCGACAAAGGAAAATTCATTTATTCAGATTATGGGAGCAGGGACTTGGAAGTGGAGAGAAGATGAGTAGGTTGCTTTATTTTTCACCGATCGTTTTAAGTATTTAATAATGCCGTATAAAAATAAGTATATCAAATTATCGTTAATGTTTTTGTTAAATAAGGGGTACTGTTTTGGTATGTCATTCACATGTTTTATTCGATCCCTTCATTTTATAATAATAGAAACAGTGGGACGCTTCGGTCACAAGCTGTTGAGCCATGAGTTCGCAAATTTGAAGAGGAAATATTTAGTTTTTAAAAAACAAAGGAAAAATCGTGGTGATGGTAAAACAGAAATCTACAGAGATTGCTATATTGTTTGAAGGAAAATGGTTACCATGGTAAAATAGGAATCTGCTTATATTGAAAATTACATGGAACCACAGAGACATCTGCTGACATCTTAAATTAAACAGTTTTCATTTAATTTCTGAAAATAAATAAAATAAGTGATAAAGTAACGCCATATTAGCGGAAAGATATTTAAGGAAAATGATTCTTGTATGGAAAATTATATTGAAAATAATGCAATAATTTGGGATGCTGATACGGGTACCGCTGCCCCGGAAACCGTTTATTGGATATCCAACACCCCTGTCACAGGTCATCCCAATTGGTTTGCAATGTATGATGACTTAACAGGTGTGCCTGAGGTGAAGTTAGTCTAGGTCTTAACGGCAGAGGCCTTTACCCACCTACTGCCTGGCGGGTCGGATAGGGAGAAACTGGTTGAGGGTGTTCTTTTGTCCTCTACAGCCGAACTTTCTCGACCCATTGCCTTGCACCGCAGTGAGAGGGATGTATTCATACGTCCGTCACTTTTGGACAAACTTTTTTTTCCTTTCCCTTAAAAGACCCTCCACCTGTTTTTGCAAATTATTTTCCTAGGGGTCTTCTGTGTGAAGCTAATGTATAAAACTCTTACATACAAGGAAAAGCTTCCAATATAATAGTGACTAATACGGAATATGCGCAAAACAAAAAAGTGTACAGGTATTTTAGGCAAAACATGCTTTACAAAAAAAAAAAAACTCTTGATGTTTTTTATAAAAAATGTCCATCAGTATTGAGGTAGTTGGGGACCATGCTTTCGACCCTGTAGCGATTTGCATGAGAGGTATCGTCATGTCCACACACGGAATAATGTCCAGTGTTCGGCAGGCAGCGATATCGCCCGCACTTTGTAATACTCGCATTTCGATGTAAATTGTCTCTGCCCGTACCACGGCTGGCAATCATTATGCATGACTATCTCCCCCATCCCCCATCCCTCGCGCAACACCTACCCCAAACCCACATCCGCCGCGTCAAAATCCTCCACCACTTCTGTCTGGGATTCTTCTGACTAGGAGGTAGAAAATTGAAGGTATTAATTCACCTCGAAATCTGAATATTTCGCTCGTCTAAATTCAATCCGCAAAAGTGGGACACTTAATAACCAAGGACGTTTTTGAAAAAAGTGGGACGGCAACAGGACCGTCTACAAATCTTTGCAGGCCCAAGATGATTTTTATCTACATGCGCTTCTCTCAAAATTTTCATAAATCCTTTTATAATTTTATCTAACAACACGAACTCATAAAAACTCATGTCTCTGGAGATGCACTTCTAAGAAATGCAAAATCACGTGATTTTGGTTTGAAAATTAGCTCGCTTAGAAATATTTTAGATGCTTTAAATTTTTTTTTCTTTTTTATTTTTATATAATTTTTTTTTTATTATATTTATATCATGTTACACCTTTTTAGGCTATATTTCTTGTGGTATGAGTGTATACAATATATCTTTCTTCTATGAATGTAAACAATTATTTCTTAATAATTAATTTAATTTTTGTTATAATCCATCAAGTTAAAAGAACCCATTGACAAACTACTTAAAAGTAGTTTATTGGGACTTTTTCTCTGTTTTTGTATTATGTTTTTATTTGATATGTTGTATGTATGATTCTTTGTTTTAAATGTTTCTTTAAATAATCAAAAATAAAATACTGTGAGTAGAATATGTATATTTTCATTAATCCTTTTCTAATTTTATCTAACAGTGCACTGAACTCACAAAGCCAATATCTATTAATTCACCTTTTATTACTTCTAGGCAATGCAAAATCATGTGATTTTGATTTGAAAATCGGATCGCTCAGAAATATTTAAGATGCTTTAATTAAATACTGCAAGTAGAATACGTATATATTCATTAATACTTTTCTAATTTTAACTAACACGTACCGAACTCACGAAGCCAGTATATTAAATTGATCACTTCTAAGCAATGCAAAACGATGTGATTTTGGTTTAAACATTGAATCGCACAGAAATATTTAGATGCTTTAATTAAATGCTGCAAGTAGAACACATTTTTTTTTGTCTTTGAAAATTTCGAGTGTTTTTTATTAGACTTTTTATAAGTACAGTACCTATTCCTAGGACGTATCTCATTAATATCTTAATTGTTTGTCTGTCAGCACTTACAAGAGTTTTAGAAGTTTATGTTAAGAAAAATGGATGTTTGAATAATTGCTTTAAATTAATTTGATTTGGTTACGCAAATATTATTTTACATCACGATATTGGATAACATAATTTTTTGTTTAAATTGTAAGGGGTCATGTAATTTATCTAAAATAAGGAATTGATAAAAGTTGTGATTGCGCAAGTCATTTGTGAATACCTAGGCATTTGCGTTGTACTTGATGAAGGCTGTCTATGTCTATTTGCCGCTTCAGAGCATTCCATTCAATGAGGAAATTCAATTCTCATTCTTATCCAGCTAGTTATGTATGAATATTACATCTTACCAAACAAACTTGGATCAAAAATTACCTATTTAATAGAGAGCAATTTGTTAAGTTAAATGGCTTTCTGAGCGGTTCACAGACCACGAAATAAATAAAGTATTGTAGGTATATAGTAGGCCTTAATTACTGCTTTAAAGATCAAAATCTCCTATTCATGAATCTCTTTTCGGTTGTGGTTTTATTGTATAATATGGAAAATTATCGTAAAACATTTAAATATTTGTGTCTTCGAGAAATAAAATAAAAGTTGTTTTTGTGATGTTTTATTCGTGAATAAATCAAAACAAGCAGTAGGTGATAAATAATAAATAATAATAAATCAAAACAAGCGGGAATTTATACCTTATCGCTATATAAATAAGGATGTAACCGTTAGCGACCTGATCTTGAATTTTACTCAATGTGGTGAAAAATATATAAACAGTGTCAATATTTTTACAACATTTTCTTCGGTCGGTGTTTAGAAGCTTTTTAGTAGAAGAAACAGCATCATAAGCCATAAATATATCGCAGACCTTCAAAGGTTTGAAGGCCCTAAACCTTTCATAGGTTCTCAATTTATATAGTTCGTAGGTCCGAGGCAATATTATGTCTATTGGGCAAAGCGGCCCTGCCCCGGAATATACCAGACTTATTTTAAAGTGAAGAAGGAATAATTCTATTTAATCTGTTTATAAAAGGTAAAAATGTCACGTAAACATGAAAGCAGTCTTAAAGGAAAATTAAAAGGGAAATGCTGGTGTGAAAACAGAATAAGTTTTCTTAGAATTTTTAGTATTTTTTAAGCAAAGTACTATTTCGTTGGATTTGCTTGATTGTGAATTCCCCTCAGGCTTCGATCATATTTTTTCAGAAAGTCGAAATATTGCCGTTTTGCAATAAAATCCAAATAAATGGAAAATTTCTGAATGTATCCGAAAAATAAAAACTGTTTTGGAAAGGTGATAAATTAAAATAAAGGTGGCTTTCTAATGTTTTTAATTAAAAATAACCATGAAATTTTTAAAGTACAATATTTTTTAATGCTAACTTTAAAAAGTTTTAAAAATGGCCCACCTTACGTTTTTTCTAACTTAAATTACTTAAGTTGAATTGAAAAAAAATAAAAACACATACATATTGCATTAGACAAATGTATCATAAACGTTATGTTCACCTAATTTTTTTGTCGTTTCATGTAAAAATAATTAATAAATATTTTTCAAAGATTCATAATTGAATTTCAAATTGCGCTCGGAAACTTTGGATTCATAAAGGTGTACTTTTTAATTATTTTGCTGTTAACTTTTAGATTTGTATATAAAGCGTGATATTTTTTCCTACCTACCATATTTATAACCATGATTGGGACGGACGTACTGATGTCGTTTTGTTATTTTGTATTTGCGAGATTAATGGGCACATAAGCTTGTTTTCACGACAATTTAACGTAGGTAGACATAGGAATGATGTATGCCCAGGACCTGAGTTATTAAGATAATTAAGTATGTAACTGATATGTATTTTAATAAATGAATCGTCGGGGTGGGGGTAGGGCGAGGAGCGCAGAAGGTGTTCTACCAGCAGAGGCAACGCACTCGAGTGCGTCGGCGGTTTTGCCGCCCGCTATAAACAGGGCCGTTTGGCCGTTTTCAAATCAGTCTGCCTTCAACCGTCTGCCAGTACGCCGCGCCCTGCCAACCTCTCTGCCCTGCTCGCCCTATCTTGCCCCGACCTCGCTTCAACTTGCCTCTTTCCTTCACTGACGCTCGCTTTACCCTGGACCTCGGATTACCTTACACCCTTCGGACCAGACCCAGCTACGTCAAAAGGAAACCTGTTGGAACAGCTCGGCCTACCTCTACAGCGACAAGCAGACGACGTTCTCCCTCCACACGTGGTGAAGGGAGCGACATTTTGCGACTCCGTGGATTGGGACCTCCAGCCTATTATAGTTCTTGTGTGCCTCACCTCGTCTGGTACAATGATAGTAAGGGAGACACAACGATTTCTACGAGACACATATCAGTTGTTACGAAAACCGAACAAATAGACTTGTTAAAAAATGGCAATTGCGTGAACCCGGAGATTGCGGGATCTAAATGGAGAAAAGTCAATAAAAAAAGAGTTTCATAAATGCATATTTTTCATTTAATTCATCGTTTCTGTTTCTGTATAGTTGCATTTAACTAACTTGTCGAGCAAATAAAGTTTATCTCTTTAGTATACACCTACGCCTTGTGAAAAAAAATTGCACAATCGAATAAACTTATGATCCTTTTAGGCGTGTGGCGAAACGCACGAATTGCAGAGCTCCTATTGGGTCCTCGCCACTAATAGCGAATCCTCAAATTTGGTTTAGTCATCGTCACAGAATGAAACCAATAACTGATGTATTCTGGTCTAGATTGCCGGGCTGTGAACACGGTGCAAGTCATGCGCTTACCACAAGCAATTATCTTAATGTTACAATATTTTACTATGGGTGTAAGTTGTGATAAATACACTTGTGAGTAAAGTGAATAACTTATCTGATTTATATAACAATACCCATCCATAACTAGTATCCCCGTAATTTGTAACATTACCTATCACACATAGTCGCAATTGATTCGAAATGTGGTGCTGATGAACAGCCAAACGCACAAATGTGTCCATCCTGGAAGAGCAAGGCATCCACAATAGGCTTTCAACTATCTGTCTACAACGTATCTTAATTTATTATATTTTTAATTTTTTTGTAAAAAGTAAATTTAAATTGAATGAAATATTGTTGTTATTAAGTTCTGCAAGTGTTTTAATATTGCAGGATCAGTAAAATTTAATATCTAGGTAATTCAGATGAATAATTAAGATTTTATTTTCCATAACGATTAGAAAACCTTTGTACAGAATGTTACGATCAATTAAAATTTTAATGCCTGCACATATAAAGGGTATATTTTACGAGTTTATCAGATTACGCTCATTACAGTATTCGCTTAAAACAAGAAACAACGTAGTTTTATTATTTTATTTCGACGGCGGTTAGGCATAAAATATTATTAACGAAACAACAATAAATAATATTCACCTATTTTTGTTGTTTGTTTTTGGGGTGTTATGCCGTGTTGTGCTACCTCCTTCCTTAGCCGACGTTTTGGACAGCATTGCAGTGTCCATCATCAGGGCAGATCCGGCAGATCCGTCGATGATGGACACTGCAACGCTGTCCGAAACGTCGGCTAAAGAAGGAGGTAGCACAACACGGCATAACACCCCAAAAACAAACAACAAAAATGCTTTTGGCCGTGAAAATCAAAAAAATATAAATATTCACCTACGTCATAATTTTTTGTATTATTATTTTTTTTAAATATGTAAATCAAAAAAGGTTAAACACTGAAGTATTCAGCAATATGACCAATTTTAGCCTCGCTTAGAAAATACCGAAAAATATAAACTGTTTTTATGTTTTTAAAAATGATATTTTCTTGTAATTTTACTGCGTCCGCCCATCATACTATTACAATTCAATACATGATTTTTATGTTCATTATTTAGAAATTATTTAATGATTGCAAAAATACGTATTTTGGATATTTATTTAAAAAAACATCTTTAATAACCTTTTGTGGTTTGCCAAATGTCACACAACGAATTTAAAAAAATATATATTTTTTCAAGTCTTACTTATTCTTTTTTGAAAACAAATAAAAAATTGCCGTAGTTTATTATTTATTTCATGATTATTTTTACATAAAATACATGATTTGTATACGATAAAATAAAAAAAATTAAGTGATTTAGATTTATCAAATTTAATAATATTTTTCTGTCATCAGAGCACACACATAAATAATATAAGGTTTTTTAAACCTGAAAAGTCATGCATTTAAGAGTTGCTCCTTCAATGCATAACATTTTACAACTGGTTTGCCAGAGTGACAGCGAATAAATAAACTTCAAGTAACTTATTAATTGAAAATTACTTATTATTACCCTAAGCGAGTCCGATTAGCAAAACTTTCCGAAATTTAGTCTCGGGAATGACAGAAGTTTTCTAATGCAATTTTAAGCAACTGCTGAACTAAGCGCTTTCGTAAGAGGCGCCAAGAAGAAGCTTTCTGAGCAGAAATAGCTTTGGAAGGAAAGCTTTCGGGAAGAAATTACATGAAGGGCAAGGATAAAATTTGCATATAGAAAAAATACGAACTTCTCCCAACCGGAAAAAAACAAATTTGTTCGCTTTAAGCTTTTATTTTCATCTTTCCTTCAGATTAAGGGGAGCTCACATGTATTCAGAGGAAAACTTTTCATGGCCAATTACCAAAGGAGGTAGAAAGAACAATTTTATAAAGGAGTTATTTTTCAATCAAAGGGTAGCTCGTAGCGGATGTTAGTTATGCCCGTAAGAAGCAAATTGGAAACTCTTTCGTAGAATGTTACAAGAAAAATATCTTTCTTTTTTTGTATTAGATACACGCAAAATTGCCAGCACAATATATATATTTTTAACAAAGTAAACAAATATTATATCTTCTTCAAACTTCGCAAAATCACTTTGTGGCGTCATTTTGAATTAAATTAAACAAATAACTTTGTTTCAACCACTATTATATAATCACAATTACTTACATGTTTCGAAACCGATGATTTCTTCGTCAGGTTAGTAATGACATTAAATAACAAAAGAAACAAACAGGTATAGACTAAAAAGAACAGACTAAAAAGAACTATGGACAAAAAATGAATTAATAGTAAATTAAATATAATTAATAACCAAATATTTTTTAAAAAATGAAATTTATTTTCTTATTAATATTTATATTTAAAATAATTTATTTTTGTTGTTTAAACATCTTTATTATGTTTTGATAATTTATATAATGTAATTTTTCATATTCTAAAATAATTTTGAAAAATTGTTTTTCATGATATTTTTAATTAATAAATCACCTCTCTCTATAATTTTTTTGTCCATAGTTCTTTTTAGTCTATACTTGTTTGTTTCTTTTGTTATTTAATGTCATTACTACCCTGACGAAGAAACCATCGGTTTCGAAACATGTAAGTAATTGTGATTATATAATAGTGGTTGATACAAAGTTATTTGTTTAATTTAAATATTATAACTTTTATGGAATAAAAATGCAATTATTTAATAATTTGCATTGTAATAATTTCATGTATGAAACAATGTACGATGTACCACCATAAAAAAGCTAGACTTCTGAGTACAGAGAATGCATTAAGCTGTCGTTATTTCTTTATGTTCATGTTTTATAAGAGTTTTTAGTTAACACTTTAGTGTGTTTTTTAATGAAGAAAAATATGGAATTTTTAATTGTTATTTTTTTTTAATTAAAAAGAAGTTACTCCAATGAATTGGCCTACAATATTTTTTTTAAATTTTGGATTTGGGAGAATTAATGTTTGTATGAGATTTCTATTATTTTATAATGGTGCTGTTTTATTTAGAATATTATCCGTAATTTTGTAATTTTGCGTGGTAGAAGTTTTATGTATTTAGTTTTCTGACTTTAAATTCTAACAGAAGATGTATATGTATATTGTTTAAGTAGAAATATTTTTAATGTAAATTTATGTGTGTATTTGTTTTTATAAGATTCACCCCATCCTATAATGCCATATTGTATTTTTTATTATCAGGAAGCAAAGTTCGTCATTTAAGGAAACCTTTAATTAGAATAAAAATAAATTTACGCAGTTAACGCCAGATATTGTGGAAATAAAAAGTTTCTTTATAAAAAAATTTCAATTTATCAGTCGATTAAAAATACATCAATTTCGCTGCATCAATGGCATATATTGTCGACGGAGTATATGCGCTAAATCAAAATCCCTAGTCAATGGGAATTCTCAATTATCAATGGATTCAATTGCCTCAGAAAATATCATTTAGCCGTATTATCAATCGCACCTAATACGTAAATTGACGTAACTATTGACAGTTGATATTGATCATCTCCGGGTCGCTTTAAATACGATTGTCTGTATCGCTTAATCAAATACTGTGTTACCCAAATTGGTTTTTGTGAGAAAAATAGGATAAACGGCTCTCATGCAAACCCAAAGTACTCTGATATCATTTAAGATTACACATCTGCCCTAATGATGGACACTGTAATACTGAGCGAAAAATTAGCTAAAGAAGTATGTAGCGCAACAGTTATACAATATCCCAAAAATTAATAACGACAAAGGCCTCTGTTTATCGTTTCAACTTTCCAATTCGTTTTCCTTGATAAACTTTCAGGAATCATTTATGGAACGTGTTACGATCACATTTTGTTGAGATATTGATATTAAAGTTTTTGGTATAATTAATTAAGCTATCCTACAGGGTTGAAGTAAAAGTAAGAAGTAATTTTTGGAGCTATTTATTTATGCAAATATTGAAAATATTTCTTTATGCTATTCATGAGAGGTCCGATCCGAAGGTGTATATATAATAAACGTGGCTTCATCCAACTATGTTCCTATTATTGCGAATGCGAATGTAGAACAAGATCTATTGTATTTTTTATTTATTTATTAATTTTATTTTAGTAATTTGTACATTTAAGTTTACAAATTACTAATAAATGATAACATTACATTTTGCTTTCCATATTAAATTTTCTCCAGTTTAATCCAGTTAGCCCTGAAACGTTTTTCGATCATTCAAAATTTTTTTTAACTCCTATCTCATATTTTTCACCAAAATATCAGTGTGGTCAGAGTTGACCTTTACTGGTGGTTATGTGCAAATTTTGCTTTTTTGGTCGCATTCGTCATCAGTGTCATCACTTTCTTCCAGAAAAGACAGTTTTTATTGCATTGACAATCAACTGAGTTTTTTAAAAAGAAAACACGTTAGACGCCCATGGCCCTACCGTAACAAAATTGAAACACAAAATTTTGATACCCAAAAAGTATTTTTAAATTTTGATATAGATGATTTTTGTTACAATATAAAAAAAACGCAGTTTACATGTTGATATAAAACATATTTAAGTATTGTAAGGCATGTATACTTATGTTTTAAAATACATGATTTTGATTTTGTGACATGCAAACTTTGAATAATTTTTTTTATCTGTTTGACTATTATCTTTAAAATTATAGGGATAATTGCAAAGATTTGTTTATCTAAAATTGGCAATTGCTCCATTTAACGACTATAGACATCGATTTTAAAGATGAAACACGAAACAGATGTACCTTTCTTGTTCTCAATGTTGGGTGCATTGTGTCATGAAGGATGAGGTATAGCAAGTTACAGAAAATATAAGAAATAAAATGTAGGTAATATAGTAATTAAAGTAATTTTAGTCTGCCAATATCCTAAAAATCAACAAAAATATTTTTAAAAATGTATAAAAATCGCGTTTACAATAGTTTATGAACTAAGTAGAAATAGTTCGCACAAATTCAAAGTATTGTCAAATACATCAATATTGTTTTAATATTGGTTACCAAGACAATGTAATCGTTGTACTGGGGAATGCAAACTATGGTTGGAATGAAATGTGTGTATATAAAATGTTAATATTTGTCTAGTAGTTTGTGTAGGTACATATAGATTTATTAAATGCAGGAGTTCACAGCAATCGATTTTTTAGTTTAATAATTTTAATAAAAAGGTAAGGTTGTTTATTTTTTGTCTGTTTTCTAAAGTTGGAAGATTTAAAATATTCATTAAAGACAGGTAATTTATATGCTCCAAAAAGGGATGTTAAGTTTAAAATTTACAAATCGTAGAAATTTTCTTTGAATTCTTTCAATATTATGAAAATGAATTTTGTAGAAGGATGACCACACTATCGAGTTGTGTTCGATTAGGCTTCTAACAAGGGATATGTACAACGATTTAACGATTCGTATGGATTCAAAGTTTTTAACTGTTCATAAATACTAACATTTTCATTCCCTTATTTACAGTTCGTTGAATGTGGACTGTGAAATCTAGTTTTTCATCCATTATCACGCCAAGATCTCGCATTTCCGTTACTAGTTCTAAATGTTTAATTTCTAGCTTGATTAATCTTCTATCGGACTAATATTCTATCTCTACCAGAAGAAGTCGCCAATATTCCTCTCGTAAAATATTGAATTAATGTTTTGTATCGTGGAATCTGTTTTATAGAAATTGAACATCTCTTTTCAATTTTTTTTATTATTTAATAGTATTATTATTTAATTTAAAAGACAGTTTATTTATAAATAAGATCTGCTATATTCTTGTAATTATGACTACGAATTACCAAAACGAAGACATGAAACTGTCAGTTTGATAATAACAATAGAAAAAAAAGTTTGATAAAGTGTGATGACGCCGTCAGAAGGAGAAACAGCTGTCATGGATAAAAATAATTACACATCACAACTTGTTTATAAATAAACTGTTCTTATAAATTAAATAATAATATTATTATTGAATATATTTTAAAAAGGGAAAGATAAAAATTTAATGTTAGAAACTGTTTTTTTTTTAATGTCCGTAGACATAGGCATTTCCAGTACACAAGAAACAACATACAGCGCGGTCGAATCCAAAACCAAATCGCTATCGCTCGAAGCATATTATGTCAATCGTCAAATCGAAGCTAAGTATGCAGTTATATGTAAAAGTGTATACCCTCATCTGGTACAATACTTTATAGATGACTCATAAACACCACTAAATCCAATTTAACAAAATGTTGATATTTTCTGGGTCACTGTTAGGATATTTCAAAATATCATACTCTCATATACCAGGCTGCTATGCCTCCGATATTATATTTTGGCATATTTATAATTGTAAAACACAGAATTATATCTGATCTGAGCATCTGGATATTGCTTTTTTCATAATCTCAAAACTTAGTACTTGGACTGTACCTAGTACACTGACTAATCAATTAAACGATTGATGTTTATTTATTTATTGTTTGAAACATTTACAGAGTGTTAAAAATTATTACATTAATGATATTGCCATTATAATGTGCACAGATATTGTTTAGTATTGAAATAACTTTAAGACATTAATCCATTTTACCCATGTTCCTTACCAAATATTCCTTCCTTCTGATTCCCCTCCTTTCACATCAAGGCCCTTACACTAATACTCCAATTAAAAATATCCACAGCATGCGTAATCAAATTTTAGTTGTCATTAGATTCTAGTTTTTTTTTATAGTGAATACCTCACAAGAGTCCCAACTGCTCCCGTTAGGAGCCAGTGAAACTATGGCATCCTCAACTGGGGTATGTTATGAGGCTGAAGGTAAGTGGGAAAGGAAAGGAGACGAGTCAGAGGAAGCTGGAGAAGTACCTGGCTGTTCAGATCTAGTCACTAAACACGGCTAAAGCCATTTCAGGCAACGTTTCAATTCTGAATGGTGGTCTTAGATCAGGGCGATACTAAAAGTATCTTCCGCACTGGAACGTGCCACAAATATACTACATATATTATTTTAAATAATTAATTGTAAAATAACACAAATCAATTAAATAAAATTTATTTGCGCATGCCGGGTTCGAACCCGCGACCTTCGGAATGGCAGTCCAACGCCCTACCGCTGGACTACGCCTACTAGTGTGAGAAACCTACACTAGTAGTGAGAAAACAGAAATAATTGTAATCAAAATACAATATAGATCATGCGATGTAACTCCTGCGACATGTAGCGACAGAGCAATATATAACTTTTTTTCTCGGATTGCTAAAGCAAATTTTTCCGCCCACATTAAAACATCATACCTCCAAATTTGAATATGGAGAAATACAAACTGATTATAGTTCTATATAGCCAACGAACTCGCCTATCTTTTGCCTATTATCACATATCCGTAGGATTTATAAAAAATACTATTAGATCGTTAATTTTATAACATTTTAAAGAATCTAGAGAATATTTGACATATTTTGGTAACAAAGCATTCCGTGGCTTTGAAAATGTTTTTTGCCATGTTGTGGCAAAAAGCGCTCGAGTGGATAAAATATAGTAAGTGTACATTACCTACAAGAGAAAGATAAGAAATAAAAAACATAATTATAAAACTTTTTCTTCAATCTTCGCAAAATATCATTAATAATAAAAAAAATTACATAACGGTTCTCCATGACACGGTTTTTAAAGTCGAGGCAATTTATAAGTTTTTTTCGTTGTTTGTTTTTGGGGTGTTATGCCGTGTTGCGCTACCTCCTTCTTTAGCCGACGTTTCGGACAGCGTTGCACTGTCCATCATCAGGGCAGATCCGGCAGATCCGACGATGTGTACCTAATCGTCGTCGGATACAAACAACGAAAATGCTTTTGGCCGTGAAAATCAAAAAACATATCCAATTTATAAGTGTTTGCGAATAAAAATAAGGTCTCATTCAATAATATTGTACGGACGATGTTAGTGTGTTTGTTTCATAAATATATTTGTGGGCGTCAGAAAGCGACCGTTTTCCATTATTTATGAAACGGTGGTTCCTAAACCAAACACGTATTTGGTAATGCAAAAATGGCAGAGATTAACCTTTGTTCACATTCCGTCACAAAAAAGGTTTATCAATAAACACCCACCTCCTGTACCCGGGTACAGAAGGGGAGATTGATGGGTGACCTTTTTCCACATGAATTGAGATTGAGGAGCCGTGTTGATGGAAGGGGCTCGGGGCACAGATGGCCACCTTTTTTGCACAAAGAAAAATTAAACAATTTTTATGCCCTAATTTGAAATTGTGATTTATGTATCTAAACAATTATTTAGAATAATAAAATGGAAAGGCAACGTGATAAATTATGAAAAATTAAGTCACACATATTTGGTGATGTAGGCAATCCTTTACAGATAAGTATTGTCTTTAGTATTAGTACTGGATCTTATCTCAGTACCATGCCGTTTGATTAAAAGACTTTGTTTTAAGTACAGTGACTGTTTTTGAAGTAAATACTTCTTTACGCACCCTTGACTTGAGGGGTAAACTGGCGAATGCGTTACGGAAATTACAGCGTTACGAGAGGAGTAATATCGGGCGTTACGAACGTTACGGAGGCGAAAGATAAAAAATTTAAATTAATTTTGAGGTTCATTCCTCACTATCTAATCGTAACAACAGTGCTCAAATCCACAGTACATAATGAAGTGCTGGCATTTATTTTAAACTTTGTAAGAATTAAATCAACAATCCCATTCTAAGCGTAATTCCCAAAATAAAATTTAAAATTTTTTCGTTTAGAATGTGCGAACTCAGTGCATTGAAACGCCTGATTTGTCATGATGATTGGTAACAATCCAAACGAATCTTCAATATAGATTCTTATCCACTGATGATTGAAACAGTTTTATTCGATGCCAGGAAGAAAATTAGATTAGATTACTAAAGAAGTATTTACTTCAGTCAAGTGTTCTAAAGCACACTCGTATTTTTTGGTTTTATGCACAATAAAATTATGGTTTAAGAGGACACAGGTCTTTATAACTCACTAGCTAGATCTTTTGATAGCTCTTGCAATAGAATGACTTGACAGTCTCAGATCGGCAATGCTCGGCACACGTCGTAACCGACACCATGTGACCTGTGCGTAGCATAAATAACAGAACAATGATAGAACTGATCATAACTAATATTCCGACAGATGGCAAAGATGTCTTTTGTTCAACTCCTCGGGCTAATTTGTTCGGTTTTGAAAACAAACAGCCGATACCCGTAGAGTTAATTTGATCGCTTTTAGAAACAGCTCAAATGATCTCATAAAAATCGTTGTGTTTCCCTTAATATTATGGTGAAGATAAAAAGCACGCTTTATATTCAAATCTCGAAGTAAACCATAGAAGTTTTTAATTATACACCTCTATATATTAAGAGTGATAAATTGTAGAACCTACAGACAAGCTGCCATTTGACAGCTTTGTGGGACTACCCTTATTTTGTAAAAAATATATTTTTTGATAAATAAATAAATAATAATAATATAAAATCAAATATTCTGACGGCAATTTTAGAAAAATTTATCAAACTGTGTGAATTTAAAAAAATTAATAATTGTTTTATGAAATAAAAAATCTAAGGTGACAATAAAGTTTATAAAACCAATAATTTCTGTTTTCTTTATCAGTAATTTTTTTTCAGATAGATAATAAAATTAAGGTGTGCCATTTTAATGTGTGCATTTAAAAAAATGCGTTTATTTCCAATAATAAAATTTGAATGTATATTTCATCACCTTTCAAAAACAGTTATTAGTTTTCGGATGCTTTCAGAAATATTCCATTAATTTGAATTTTATTGCAAAGCGGAAATACACAAATTCTCCGATCTTCTGACGTCTTAAAGAAATATTCGGTCAATATGAGTAAGATTAAGGTTAACCTGAAATCGAAAATATTTAGAAAATAAGAGATACGAGATAATAAGAGTCCGGAAAAGAAAGTAACCTCCATAAAACTTCCAGGAACGGTTGTGTGTACACAATTGAATTATGCAAATTAATATAACATTTTCAGCACTTTTTGTTATCCGATTATCGTTTTAGGTGCCACCAACAGCCACTAAGGCCTGGCTTCAGTAATTTCATTGAAAGCTTTCAAATAGTCGTTTAACCTTACAAAGCAGAAAGAGGCCTGGATCTGGGTGCACATTACAAACCCCAATTCAGTAACGGTTAGCAGAAAACTCAACAGTTGTTGAAAAATAAGAAAATTATTTCAAGCATTAAATGTGATCATAATTTTCTCAGATAAAATAATTGGCAATCTTTGATCAACAAAAAACATACGGAAATTTGATTGTGCAATAACAAAGTTTCTACGGGTTTAAGGACCGCGATAACTTAGAAGCCAAAGTAGGTTTCCACAAAAATTTTGCGCAATTAATCATCTGCTAGCGTTTTCCGTTCCGTTCGTAAATTTGCCGTTTTTAATTTTTTTATTACACAGATAAATATTTATTGGAAAACAAATATAAATTTTATTTATTTTATATTATTATAGAGTAATAAAACACTTCTACAAGGAGGAACTGGTGAATAAATCTATATCGCATTTGGTTCGTTGTTGGTTAGTAGTATAAAATTATTGATTCGAGCTTTAGTTTTTGAGTAAATCACATCCGAAGTTCTGAATTTTTAAGTCAAAATTAAAAATAAAAGTATACAATCATACGGTTAACATCAACAACAATAAGAACTGAGTCATTTAGATGCTCGCTTGTGTCTAGATTGCATGCAATTGGCAATACTTTTTCAGAAGTAGTAGATGTATTCAACTATACAGAATATAATTTAATTAGCACATTTTAATAATGCATGATTATAAATTAAATATATTCTGTATAACAAAATTGCTATGTATATTATGTATTTGTAAAAGCCCGCATAGGCGTTTAGATAAAGCCATGCGAAACAATGCAAAATCATTCAAAATCTTATGTTTTTGTTTTGAAAATTTGATCGCTTAGAAATTCTATGGATGCTTCAATTAAATACTGTGAGAAGAACACATCTTGGCCTTTGATAAGCCTTTTAATAAGCTTAGAAAAAAATAATGCGTCTGACCTATAAACAATGGTTTAAAGTGAAAAATCACCTACTTACAAATCCCTTTTCTGGTATGGTTTTATTGAATAATGTAGCTAATTAAGTTTCTTAGAGAGTGATCGGAAAACATTTTAATATTTGTTGATGAACTTAAAACTAAAATAAAACGTGCATTTTGGCGACGTTTCTTTTCAGTGAATAAAATATGCGGTACCCAAAGAAATTGTAAC
The DNA here is from genome assembly GCA_951813805.1 of Limnephilus auricula. Classification (NCBI taxonomy): domain Eukaryota; kingdom Metazoa; phylum Arthropoda; class Insecta; order Trichoptera; family Limnephilidae; genus Limnephilus; species Limnephilus auricula. The sequence continues at coordinate 45,828,287 of OX638388.1, read as the reverse complement.
TGCAAATTTCATCCTTCTTATATGTACAGAAGGATTTTAGCGCGTCGTTCAGCGAACGGACATGCCTTATTCTATGCGGCGCTTCGATCTTTAAAAATATACTTGCAGAAGAACAAAACACTGTTGTTGGCTAGAGATTAGGGTTTTTATTGGTAAACGCCCAAAAATCGTTCGCTTCGCCCGATTCCGAATGAGTCAAGGACTAGTGCATCGATATAAATAATATAAACATAAAAATTTCATTTTTTTAATGCGTCGAAGGATACACCCGGCCCCAATTGTATTTTTAACCCTTTAGCTTAGAAATTAGGGAAAACCTAACAAAAAATCTAAAAGTTCAGATCGTAAAAACTAGTTTTTCGGTATTCTCTGTGTAATGTAGATTAACGATGTTAACTTTTTTGTTTTTCGCTCGTACTGCGAGTTTTCCGGGTTTTGCTTGAGCCGTGTTTTTGCAAGTAGTCCTCTGCATTGTGTCGTATTATTGTATTTCTTGATGTCATTATTGGTGTGATTGCGTTTTCATATTTAATGTGATACAAACTTAGAAAAGGAAATCCGTAGCACTTTGCCGTGTTATGGTTTGTAAGTCCGCGTGAATTCTATAGCGAGCTTCGGGAGGCCCGACTTTGCCAAATAAAACAACCTTTCTGTGCTAAACGTTGTCTGAGCTTTTTCAGGACAGAGTAAATTCATCTCCATTAGTGACACGACCAGGATGTTAAGGCTTTTTGCGGCGAGCTTCCTCGGTGAAGGTATGTTTACTTTTTGTAGTCGTTGCGATAATACGTTGTGCTTTGGAAAAAGGTTTAGGAAAATACTGAGAAAGTACTTGAAAGGTAAGCGGAAAATGTGAAAAATCATGAGAATTGTGTTATATATTATTATTAATTGTGTTATATTCCATTAAAATGAATACGCATTTAATACAACTATAAAATAGCATTCAAATGATAATTCGAAAACAACCTACAAAAGGATGCACTTATCATAGTTTTTATTAATATTAAGAGTATTTAATGGGAAAGGCTACGTAGACCCTTTTTATACAAATCTTAAATTTGGATTGGATGCCAAAATAATTATCCAAATTGAAACTTGTATTTTTTTTAATCAAATGTGTGTTAGCATATATTTGGAAGAATATTTGTTACTTTATTTATTTGTGTTTTTAAAAGTTTAAATAAACTTAATAAAACATTTCAATTTCTGTGATTTTAGAGAAAACTTTGGGAATTTTTAGTGAATCAATAAAAATCATTAAAAAAGGAATATTTACTCTAGTAATGTGATGAAATATAAAATATTAAAAAAGTATAAAAAATCATTAGATGGGGCAAGATTATTTTTTAATAATTATATTTAACACACAAAAAATGACAAACTTTGCCTCTAAAATCATGCATAGTTGATTTTTTTAATGACATTTACCTATATCATAAAAAAAATGTACATATTCTTACTAGATATTTGCTGTATTTTGTTTTAAAAAATCTGTTTCGTTAGGTATTTTGGCCACAAATCCAAATTTAAGTTTTGAATGAAAAGGGCCGCGCAGCCGTTGCTCTTAAATTTGGCGGTATCTATGAAGATGACACTTATCTTGTTCGAAGTCGAGATGCATACAATTTCTGAAGTGAAGCGTTTCTTAATTACATATGTAACTTAACAATACTTCTCATGGAGATCACTATTTGGGGAGAAAGAAGACCATTCCAGTAAATTTGTTTGTTTTTATCTTGACTTGGAAAACAAAAAAAGAAATAAAGTTAAATAACGAATATCCCAAAAAGCTCGGTTACTCACTTCTGCCTTTTCACAGTCGATACAAAACGAGCAAAATGAAATCGAAAGACTTTTACATAAAATGTACATTATGTGGCATAAAGCTTAACGTGTTTTTTGTTATAATTCGTTTATGAACGCCTCTTAGAGCGGAAATATTTTTGTGAAAGCCAATTACAATAAATCTTGATATTCTGCTATTTTTCACCCAATTCGAAATTGTTCGTAGATTAAGTGAAAATGGAGGCCCAGGAGAATATAAGGTTAAGCTGATGTTAATGGAAAATTATTGTCCCGAGTGAAGTGTACTTTAAAATTATAATTATAAAATCTATAGATGACTTATAATTATATCGTTCGTTTGTAATTAGTTCGTTTTTGGATGAAGCCAGGCCAAGTAGATTCAACTTATTTATAGACAGAATCCAGTAAGTAAAAATATTAGAAGTGAGCTAGCAATTATGGTGGTAATTTTGTACGTTTTATAGACGTTTTGTTAATAATTTGCATTTTTTCTGAAATACAAGGTGTCCGTTGGTAAAGTGGTTTAACCTCGGGAAATTATTCTACATGATAGATAGTACAAGTAAAAAGAAAATTAATCTTGTTCGAAGTTCCAAGGTGTTAAGCCAGTTTTCAAGTAAAAAAAGTTAAATATTCCATGAAAAAATAATTTTGTTAAAACAACGAATGTACGAAAAGGTAATTCATCTTTTCACTTCTACCATCATGTAGAAGTCAGTGCACGCAGGCCTCGGACATCTGTAGTGTATTAATCACCAGAAATATAAAACGTTCTATGTTCAGATAAATATTGATATAGGAAGTTCACGTGCGTACTCATAAAATTAAAGAAAACAATGCAATCTTAAGAAGTTCATATTGTGGATATTTGTAAAAATATGACGATATGTATAGTGCTATTGATATAATGTTGCAGCGCATTGAAATATCAAGTTTCGATATTATTACGACTACAACCAAACGGAATAAAATGTCAAAACTACTGTTGTTGACAGCTTTGGTGACATCTGGTAAACTTCTATGGTGTCAATCTTTTTATGAAAGGTTGTGACTTGCGGATTCTCCAGAAATGGCTCTATCGGCGGCATTACATGAAACACGATAACGAAAACTTAGCTAGTATTAGATTATAATCACTTGGTTTACATATCGTTAATATTTTTAATTTTATCATCAATTTATAATGATAATGGCGCCCATAAAATTGATTCACATTCAAATATATAATCCACTGACTGTCGTGTTCATTGTAGTATTCACACAAATGAATTTTGTTATTTTAATCTGATGAAAAACTCTTCGAGTTTAACACTCACCCTTGTGATGATTATACAATCAAATTTAGAGTCAATTAATCCAGAATAAAGGTAAAGGATCTTCAACCCTGTTGGTTTCAATATTTTAAAATAAATTACAGTTTACAATCATTTTTGTTAAATGCTCTTTTCTTTCATTACCTCTAAGTATTTATGAATAACACAGATTGATGGCATATATTGCAACATGTACAAATAAGATTATGATAATTTCATATCTTACAAAAGTTCTAACATCGAGAATTTATTTAAACTCTGAGTTTGTAATTACACGCTAAACTAAATTCATTTCCCATAAAATTAGTTATTTAATATTGAAATTCTTAGCTCTGTAATTTAAATTTAGTTTAGGTTTTCTTCTTGCTGCTATTTACCCACCCGTAATCAGAACTGAAGTTTACTGGTAAGAAAGACAGGTAAGATAATATAAGATAGAAAGTATACTATCCGGCATTTAATTAAAAATCTCCAAATGAAAGGCTCACGGAAATTGGAAACGGTAATAGAACAAGATTAACAAAAGAATTCTTAATATTCGGGGAAGAAGCAAATTGAAAGCGAACTGCGGCTTTAAACTTCCAATCTCTGGTGAAAGGAAAATACGCAGAAAAAAAACCAAACGATGTAAGTACCTATCTACCCCCATATTACCTATCTAACGTACCTATCTACCCAAGGTTGTAAATACATATCCATACCATAGATATACTTACGCAATAAATGCGCATGTGTTTTTTCGGAAACTTTTTCATCGGCAATAGGAATAATTCCCGAAGTCCATTATGTAAGAGAAAAAGGTTTTATGAATGTCTTCCTAAATATTGTGGGGTAATTACTACAACTAGGCAACTCCGAAATCAGCGTTTTTGAGTTACACACTAAGGCAACACACTGACGAGGCAACTGAAAACCAACTAAAACCGGCTGTTTTCTCCGTCTTGATTGGTCAAAAAGCTTGTTTAACCATAGACGAAGGACAATCACCTGACAGCTGGCAACTAGCAATGGCCGCCCATGGCGATCAGAAGTGACATTCGCGAGTCAACGCTTGCGTTACCATTGACAACGGGGTTTTGTGTGATTGTGAAGTGTGCGGGCCATCACATTGTCATACAAAGACAGGAGGCGCTTAAGCGTAACTTTATTTCCCTGTCTTTGAATGCCACACACAGAAAAGTCGTAATTGGAATCATCAAGTTATTTGAATATGTTTTTATGTGTCTCCAAAAAAGAGAATATTATTCTATAATAATTAGGTAACTCTAGTAACCACTTGTGTTTTTCCATGTTTCAATTAGGCAACTAGACTTAGGCGATCCGCTCACAGAAGAAACTGAAACCAAACTAAAACTTGCTGGTTGCTATGGTTTCCAACCAAACTTCCTTCTCAATTTTACAATTTAAATAATTATCTCAGCTTGTTTAACCATAGACGAAGAACAATCAGCTGTCATCGTAGCAACTAGCAATGCGAGTCGCGAGTCACTGCTTGCGTTACCATTGACAACGGATTTTTGAGAAACCTAGTATGTAGTGTGCGTGCCATCACATTGACATACACAGGATAGCGAGTTTAGTTGCAAACCTTTTTTTTTCAGTTGCCCCGTCAGCTTAGTCAACCTCGTCACTTAGACTAAAATTTGTGGAATTGCTTAAATTGCATTTTTGTATGTAACAACTAGGTAAGTCATTCCATCATTGTAAATAAATACATTTAAAAAACGATTAAGCTTTTTCTTATTTCCAGAATATAGGTATTACGGTTTGCAATACATCAATCTACTATTTAAAAATACTTATCAATATAAATATACAACAACCGATTTATCAGATTTATTACATCTTATAATTCAATTTCCCAACAAACCCGATTTTAGAGGTACCTGGTTGCAGTAATTACCCTTCGATATCTAGTTTTACTATCAACGGATATAAAACCAACCAAGCGAAAATTTTTAATAAAAACTACTGCTCAATAAATTAATGCGAAATCTAGACGAATCCCATCACTATCCAGCGCAGAAAAGAGGTCTAATCAATCAATACCTTAGTTAGTGAACCGAACGAAGAGTAAATGCGGAGAACCGAAAATCGGATCGGAGCTAGAGATAATATAATAATAGTGAAACATTGACACGATATTATTTTGTATCGGCCCGATGGGTTAATAATTGAGATCTTATATTAATTAGATAAAAGAACCAAAATCTTAAATCTTGGGCAGATCACGAGAAATGACAAATACAAAATTATCTAATTCAATTTTAAATCTACTACAGACATGCTAAAAAATCGCGTGCTATTATTGATCAATTGCTACATAGTGGCATCAGTGTGTAAAACGTGCTGACATCTAGGATGCTCATTAGAGCCTCATGGGGGCTTCCTGGGGGCCTCCATAATATCAGATAAGCGTCGGTTAACTGTCAATATACGCATTTATTTTGATAATTTTATTTATTATTTTTTACGCCCTAGTGAAAATTTTACAAATTGAATTACAGTTATTTACAATATATAATACAATATAATTTAATTCTGAAATAGTAAATAAAAGAAAGTACATATTAAATAAAAAAAAAGTAAGTGGGTGTGTATACTCGCAATATTAATTGTAATTATTATGTTATTAAAACAGAATAAATTAGATTATAATTTGCTCGTAAGGTATAGAACATTATAGCAGAGATTTAAAAAAATATATATATGTAAAAGAAATATAAATTTAAAAGTTGCATATTTAAAAAAACTACTACCATTTAGCATGTATAATCAACAATATACATGTATAATCAATAATAAGATCTGAAATAAAACAAAGTGTAATGTATAAAAACTAGTTAGTAAATAACTGTAAATTATATTAAAGCAAATAAAAAAATATGGATTAGTATTAAATGTGATTAAAATGTAGTTCGATATGCAAAAATACTGGCTTATTAATGAATGGAGTTCAACTAATGAAGCTCTTAGAATTAAAAGAAGTCGTATAATTCAAATAAAACGCGACCATTTTATTTCATTCGATCTTCGAGGAACTAAAGAAAATGACATATTACTAAAGACCTCATTAACTAATTAACTCCTTTTTCGTGTCAAAAAGTACATGCGGACTGCCAATACATATTTAGTTTCAAAATTGCCAGTTTATTGTTATTAGACCTAATAACAATAATTACCATAGGGCTATCAATATTTGTTAATTAAGCCCTAAGCAACAAGGAGGGAATATCCCAACATTACCAAAATAAAATATCAGTGATCACAGACCTTTTCAATTATATAAATTCATATAGATTCATGTCAATTAAAAATAACCTTTTACTATGTATCATCATTGATAATTTTAATAATAAACTTTATAATTATCTATATGTATCTTAACTTAACAAAATAACTGATAATACCTTAAATTAACAAAATAGAAACATTCATCATATAGAGACAATGTTGTGCGCCCCTGCCTAAGTTTGTATAAATTCCGTAGCATAAGAATTTCAACTACCAGTCTGAAAATGTCCGTAGTAGGACGAAACCGGTCCTGGTGTAAATAAACAAGTGGAACAAAGTGAAAAAAAAAATTGTTTAATTTCATATCTAATACAATGGAATTCCACCATGAATTAACAGTTAAAAAACTAGACTCATTAATACCTATGTTCTTGCAAAGCTTCTTTTGGCCGAGGGTCTGCGTTTAAATAGCACGTATGTTCAATTGAAACTGTGAGCACGCTTATTCAGGAGTGTGTCTAAAACAAGAATGCCCTACACAAGCAAATGTGTACAGTTGAAAAGCATGCTAGTTTTAAGTCTGCTCGCACGCAATATCGCGAAAACGAAAAATTGCGTTATACGAAACACATGTTACTGGCTTCAGGCACTTTCAACTTCATTATTACTTCAGACACTTTCAACTTGTAATTTACGATATTTTTCTGAAGAAATGAGTTCTGGGTTTCGTGCTGAAGTCTGTTGAATTTTTATCCTTCTTAGCTTATTATGTGGAGTTTATTTCAAGTTTTATGTCCTAAAACTTTGAAATCATGAATTTTGAATTGAGTATCGTGGTTTCTTCAATCTTCCGATGAATTTTAATGTCGATTGTTGTGTAATTATGATGAATGCAGAGTTTGAATAGACGAGGCAAAATAGGCATAAATGTATTTATATTTAAATTAATAACAACATTGCATACGTCAATCCACTGTCTCGAATGTGTCGTCTGTACACTATTGAATGTAACCATCTTCGCAAACAGTCTCGCATATTTTAAAATGCAAATTAACAATCTTCTACCATGATATGTCATGTAAAACAGTTATATAATAATTGCTTTATCATTATGTTTTTTCTTTCATACTTCTCTTTCTCTGTACAGTCTGTACACTTATATTATTTATTTTTTTCAGAAATAATAATAAATTATTATTATTTCTGTTTTTTTCTTCACTACAAGCATCTCCGCCTATTAACTTTTTTTTTTAAAGAAAGTCAAACATTCCCAGGTTACGAATATCCTAAAAATATTTGTAAAACTCCTACAACCACTACAGTAAGCGGAAGATGTTGCTTGTGTTGTGATGGAGGACTTAACTAATACGCGACGCCCGGGTGAGACCCAAGCGCGATACCCACTCAGCCACTGACCGGTCAAATAAACCTTGATTACGCATGCTGTGAACATTTTTAATTGGAGAGTGAATATTTGTGCACATTCCAACGGCAATATCATTAATGTAATAAAAGTTAATACTCTGTAAATGTTTCAAACAATAAATAAATATTTGTCTTAATGTTTGTGAAAATACCATATTATTAGAAAAAAAACATTTTTGTGACGAATACGTCTTTACTGAGAAGACGTCATTGAAAAATAAAATGTTTCTATTTCGGATTTGAAGCCGTTCTTACAAATCAAATCCAATGAATGCTTTATTGAGTACAATCGAATACTTGGCAATACCCTTCCCTTTTATTTTTTCCTCAATCATCTCATTTCTTGATCCAATCATCTGTTCGGGTTCGATGTCCAACATTTCGATCGTCCAGTTGATTAATCAGACATCTCAGAAAAATCAAAATTTGAGTTGAGTTTTATGTAAAAGTTTACCCGCTATCTGGTACAATACTCAGGTTAATCATAAACACCACCAAATCAATTATAATGCAAAAAACTTCTAGGGAATTAAACTAAAGATTGATGTTGCCCGGGTCACTAGTAGAATATATCAAATTTTCATGCTACTGGACATTTATGCCTCTGGTATTATTTTATAGCATATTTAATATGTAAAACACTATGTAAATATAGTTGTAACAATTATTATAAGCAATAATTATTAGCCTGAAAGACTCATCCATATTGAAAAAACCTCCCGTGAAAAGATACATGCCGCCGACGGCACTCGAACCCGTGCCCTTCCGATTGCCGGTCAGGTGCTCAAATCAACTGAGCTACGGCGGCTTATCTCTTACCTGCCAAATGATTCAATACATACTAGTGTTTCTTTCAACAATTACCACTTATTACATTTTTTTTCACCTCAAACAACCAACTTTATTTGGGTTCGAGTCCCGTCGGCGGCATGTGTCTTTTCTCGTGAGTTTTTTTTTCAGTTTGGATGAGTGTTTCATTAGAATTATTTCTTATAATTATTGCTTAAAATAATTGTTACCGTTTCTGCTATGCATAAAAAATCTTGTCTTAAACATTAGTTTATTACCTTCATATATTTTCATTATTCTACATAAATTCGTAAGACACATTAATTTAAAACTAGGTATTCCTATTGAAAAGATAAACTATATTTACTTGATGAAAAAATTAAATTTATTAAAACTCTTATATCGAAGAATTATATCCGACTCAATATTTATGTTCAAAATTGTAAATGGTAGTGTAGACAGTCCTGGTTTAATTAAAATCTCATTGATTTTCATATACCCACGAGAGCTTCTCGTTCCAAAATTCTTTTTAAATTCAAAAATACCAAGACAGAGTATTCCTAAAACTCGCTTGTACCTAAGTTGCACGAAGTTATAATAGATACGCAGATGTGGCGGATATATTTAACTAATGGAAGGTCTGTACAAGAGGGCTATGCTATCAAATATTTTTAATCAATATTAATTTAATCTAAGTTTACCTTATTTATACTGTCGAATATGTATGTACTTGTATCTCTTGCCTATATCTCTGATGTGATTTCACAATCAAATGCCCCTTTTTTTAAATATTTCAATTTTTTCTTCTGATTATTACTGTGATATGTAATCATTGTTTATTTATTTATTATTTATTTATTATATACACCAATATATCATGGAGAAGATTATAAAGTACACAAGGGCAGTTTTACTACTTAGTGACATGTGCTAAAAGATAGTTGCTGAACTGTCTGTAAGTGACATTGAAAATGTCGATGGTCAATGCAGAATCGTTAAGCAGTTGAGTCGCTCTGTTTATTGGCTTATTTATTATTTAATTTATGGTATATGTATGCCGTGGATATTAAATAAATAAATTATTGGTGTGAAAAAACACAATTATTTAGTTAACCCAGTTTTAGACAGCAAAAATTACAGATAAATAGTTTATTAAAAGTATTATTATTTCTCCTTGCCTGGCTACTTTGCTGCTGGATTCGAGTATACGTCACTGGTTCTGCCGGGTCACGTTAAATGCCGCTCGTCATCTTGTTTATAGCTTCTTGAAAAATCTAAACTCTCATATTGTCAAGGAGCGGATGATAAATTGACCAGTCAAAGAATGACCGCTCCGATCGCTCAATGGAAGCTTTCGGAACGTAAAAAGCTTTACAAATAGAAATATCCGGGAGGATGACCATCCGAAACTCAATTGTTATAAAAACATCGTATGGCTGTAGATAATTCGTCTATTGACTGGTAAGTGCCTTGATGTAATCTCCAATTAAGAAAATTTCTAATCTTCATGACAGAAGCTTTGTCATAATGCATAATGGTGCGCACAGTTAGGTTAATAAGATAATTAGACTTATGTCAAAGACTTAACAAAATAAATACCGCTAGGTAACAAACACAATAATATTACGACCGTCCGTGGTCGAGTGGTAACAACACTTGACTCCCAATCGGAAGGTTGCGGGTTCGAACCCGGCGTGCGCAAATAAATTTTATTTGATTAATTTGTGTTATTTCACAATTAATTAATAAAAATAATATATACTACATTTGCGGCACGTTCCAGAGTGGAAGATACTGTCAGTATCGCCCTGGTGTAAGACCACCATTCAGAATTGAGACGTTGCTTAATAATGGCTTTAGCCGTGTTTAGTGACTAGATCTGAATAGCCAGGTACTTTCCTACCCTCCTCTTCCCCATCTCCTTCCCTTCCCCACTTTCCTTCAGCCTCACAACATACCCCAATTGGGGATGCCATAGTCTCACTGGCTCCAGACGGAAGCAGTTGGGACTCTTGTGAGGTATTCTCTATAAAAAAAAAAAAAAAAAAATATATTAAAAGAAACGGTTCTGTCATATTTTTTGCTATGTAGCAAATAACTTGTACGGGTGTAAGCTATTTGATTTATTTGTGTTTTAAATTATAAAATTTATTGACCTTTAAAGGTTTCGATTAAGTTAATAGCAACTATTAAAAAAATATATGTTGCCTGACCTACTTTGTTAATAAATTGAAATGTAAAATAAAACATTGAAAATTGTTAATTTAATTTAAGTACGACCAAATTTGTGTTGCAATATAAATCGGTGGTTTGTATTAAAAATTTAATCGCATCGAAATATTTTTTTAATCCTTTTTTTGTATTTCATCGTGTTTAAGGTAATTCAAAATTATTTTTTTATATATCATTAAGTCACAGATATTGCAAAATTTCCTTTTAAATCATAAAAAAATGAATTTTTTACAAAAAAACACAAATGCACAGGCAAAAACTTTGTCGCTTCTCAGAATTATTTACACAACCAGTTCCAATTTTTAAAATATACTATTAAATGCAAATCCGAATTCATTGAACCACAGTACGCCGTTAGACAGACACACTACCAAAATTAGTATTTTTGAAACCAAGTATCAAATATGTGACAACAATGTTTTAATATTCGCTTATAAGAAAGGGTGGTATAGGCTGCTAAACGTCATTACATAAAATAAAAATGATGTAGGTTCATCGATATAGTACCTTTTGGTTCTAATAATGTTTTGGAACCGGAAAACCCCTGGTTCAGTCTTGGGTATTATCGGAAATTCAATTATTTAAGCGTATCCCAAGGAAGGCATATTCTGTTTTTGACTATCAGACAGTCTCCGGTATTTTGAAAACACACCACCCTAGGGAAATAAAATACCTTAGGAGAATCTATCTTAATGTAGCCTTTGGGAGAAATAAACGACTCTGCCACTATTCTCATCCTTCGCGATGGACGATTAGAATACATGTAACGTGCGCGAACCATATAATATTTTTACAAAAAGGCTTTAGCCATCAGTTGAGAATATAGGTCATATGGACAATGGGATCAAACGCCCTTATTACATGAATATTAAGTAGAGATTTTGCCAAAGTGACTTTTGAAAAAAATAATTTGTCGGGCATAATAAACTGCTATAAAGTTCAGCTATAAGTCTCGTATTTATGAGCCCCATTTTCGGTTATGGTTTTATTGAATAATGTGGCAAATTAAGGCTTTTAGAAAATCGATCGTAAAACATTTAAATATTTGTGCAGGATTACAAAATAAAATAAAATAAATCTTTTTGGCGATGTTTTTTCTGCAGAAATCAAAACAGGCGACTGCTGGTAAGTGGGAATTTAAACCTTACTGCTATCTACACACGGAGAAAATTTTTATTCTAAAATTCGATCATTTTATTCGTAAAAACGGTTAAAAACGGGATTGAAGTTCTTACGAACAAATTAACAGGGTTTCAATGTTTATTGGCGAGAACGTATAAGAATAATTTGTTGGTATACGTAATTTCGTACGTTAGTGGCCCGAATTCAAATGTCACGCGACGTGGTGGATCGCCTTAAGTAGATGCACTGAATCAGAACTGGTTTATTTTACATTGTTATAATTTTTTTGGTAAAACTGTAAAGTTAGAGATCCCCAAAACCGTAAATCGTTATTATAACTAAGTTGTGCAGCCCCACACATCATCAACTATAATTAGTTAATACACAATGTTTCACAAGGTAGTTAAAAAAAATAATTGTTAATGTATGGTTAATAAATGGTAATATATGGTTAATTTGACGCATGTAATGACTTATTTTCTAAGTGATCGACTTATAGTACCATATTGAATTTATCAATGTAATTAACAAAATTTCACAATGCTTGATTCTTTATTAATTTTTTATCAAAATGCTAGAGGTTTGCGCTCAAAAACGATAGAGTTTCATCAAAATATGCTGCTCAATAATTATGACCTGATCTTTATTACCGAAAGCTGGTTGGTTGATAGCATCCTAGATGAGGAATTATTTGATAATCGCTATTCTGTTTACAGAAATGATAGGGATAGCCATCGCACTGGTAAATCAACTGGCGGAGGCATAATCATAGGTATTAAAAAGGAATTTTTTGTTACCCCCCGCTCTTGGAAATCAGACGCTGAAGATATTTGGATAACTGTCAATACATCAAAATCTAATCATCAATGTTATAACATCCACATGTGCTGCGTGTACTTGCCTAGCGTCGGTCCAAAATTAACATCTTTAGAAAGATTAGCATTATTTACTAGTCATACCAATATTATTTCTGACTTAACAATCCGTTTTCCCAATGACAAGTTTTTAATCATCGGCGACTATAACATGCCGAATATTGAATGGAATAGTCAACATACGTCAACTAACAGAGACCAATGTTCACTTGCGTTACTTAACTGCTTATCTTTTGCAAACTTAACTCAATTTAACCATTTACCTAACAAATATGGACGAATCTTGGACCTCGTTATCTGTAATACTCTAGCTAAAGTGTCGCTTGCCGATCACCCTTTAGTTAAAGAGGATGCTCATCATAAATCATTGATTGTAGAACTAGACTTCCCATCCACTAATGCAACCCTCTCAACTCCTCGAACAATAAAATTATTCCATAAAGCAGATTATGCCGAAATCAACGAGAGACTGAAAGAGACTGACTGGTCTACTGTTATAAATGCAACGGATGTAAACACAGCACTAAGTTCGTTTTATGTTATAATTGAACAAATTATCAATGCGTTTATTCCCAAGAAAGTCGTAAAATCTGGTAAATATCCTCTATGGTACACAGCAGCCTTAATAAAAATAACAAACGAAAAATTGAAGTTCTTTAGAGCATGGAAGCGTCATCGGAACGCTCTCGATTATCTCTCATTTTCTTTGCTCCGAAAAAGGCAAAAAACGGTTGCTTCAGCGGCTTACAAAACCTATATTTCTACGATAGAATCCGGTATACAGCATAATGTTAAAAAAATATGGTCCTATGTCAATTCTCAAAGAAAATCTCCTACCATCCCCGATCATATGATTTACGGTGAAAAAACTGCTAAGGACAGTAAAGGAGTAGCTGATTTATTTTCTGAATATTTTGGATCTGTATTTTCGAATGTTCAACCTACTCATACAAGCAATACCAGTGATTGTTCAAATTCAAATAGCGTAATTAACTCAATTGAGATCAATGAAGACATCACCTTCAAATACCTTAAGTCCATTGATATCAAAAAGGGACCAGGGAATGATCAACTTCCAGGGATATTTATAAATTATTGTAGTAAACAATTGACTCCTCCCATTTTTGCTATTTTCAAACTATCGCTATCTGAAGGAACATTTCCCGAAAAGTGGAAAACAGCCTTAATTACCCCAATCTTTAAAAATGGCAGTAAAAATGATGTATCCAATTATCGACCTATATCCAAACTACCGATTCTAAGTAAAGTACTGGAAAAAATTGTTTATGATCAATTATATTCTACTATCTCACCTTCACTATTAAGTAATCAACACGGCTTCATGAAAAATCGCTCCACAACCTCAAATCTTGCATTTTTTATAAATTTTCTTCATGCTCAAATGGATATGCGATGCCAAGTAGATGCCATCTATACGGACTATTCCAAAGCATTCGACCGTGTTAACCATTATATTCTTTTACAGAAGTTATTAGGTCTAGGAATTCACGGTGATCTCTATAGATGGATCGCATCATATATTAGTAATCGGCACCAAATTACGGTTGTCAATGGCTTCACATCCTGCTTAATGGAAATCGTCTCAGGTGTGCCCCAGGGGTCGCATCTCGGACCACTCCTATATAATATTTACATAAATGATATTTATGTATGCTTTAAAAATAGTCATTTTGTGTTATACGCGGATGACATGAAAATTTTTAAACCTGTACAGTCTTTATCCGATTGTATGGAATTACAAAGCGATCTTGATAATTTGTGCATATACTGTGAATCAAACTTATTGTCCTTAAACATTTCTAAATGTCATTCTATTACGTTTACTAGAAATAAAAATAAAATCAACTATCATTACAACTTGAATGATAAACCTTTACAATCTATGTCTATATGTAAAGATCTAGGTGTTTACTTAGACAGCAAATTAATTTTTGATAAGCATATCGAAAAAATTATCACAAAATCCTACAAGATGCTAGGTTTTTTATTAAGAATATGTAAAGCTTTCAAAAGTGCTAAGACACTAGAAATGTTGTTTTGTTCATTAGTCAGAAGTCCACTGGAGTACGCGTCCACAATATGGAATCCTCAATATAAGGTATACATAGATTTATTAGAAAATATACAAAATAAATTTTCGAAACATTTACTTTTAAAATACAACAAAACTACAAATAATATGTTAACACTACAAAAAAGACGCACATTGTCGGATCTATTGTTTCTGTATAACCTGCTTAATAATAATATTGATAGTCCCGAATTACTATCCGTCATTGGTTTAAATGCTCCAATGAGGCGTACCAGGCACACTTCTCTTCTTCATATAGAAGCCCACAACACCAATGCAGCAAATAACTCACCAATCACTCGCGCAATCACAACCTATACCCATTATGAAAAATTATTACAATTAGACATTTTTCACGATTCATTGCGAACATACAAAACAAAATTATTAAATTTCTTATCATTTTATTAAACTTTAGTGAGCAAATAATTTTTGATTTTAAAATGTAAAATTTTCTCCACCCATACTCTTTCATTTATGTTTTATTAGTCAACCAATGTTTGATTCTTTTCATTCGTTTCATCATAATATAGTTTTAAAACCCAGGCGAAATTACCTATTGATATTTTACAGATTTACGTAATAGGTACAAAACCATGTAATTTATTTAAAATACCTTACAACTTATATTTAATGTACTGTGTAAATCTTATAAACAAATAAATAAATAAATAAAATAAATAAATTGCTTCAAAGAGTTGAATGTGAATTTATTAAAACGGTTTATAACACTATTAAATAAAATAAAATATAAACTAAAATCTTCTCATGTTTGTTGTAAACGCTTTAAGTTGTACATTTTGCTGCAATTGAAAATAGCATCCGAACGTAAACCACAATATGTAGCACACTTCGAACTAAATTAAATGTTTTATCTTTGTCAATTAACAGGATATTAATTCAATATAATTATTTGTGAAGTTTCGATGCATACAACCGGGACACCACATAAATTGGTATTAAATCTGAAAATCATAATTAACAAGTGCTGTGCTTGGGAGTTGTGTGCAGAGAAATAATGTTCGCATTTCAGAGTATCAAATGAGAACAGATGAAAAATAAAAGAAAATTATTCAGTGGTAAACAGTTGCAGTAGAATTTAACGACTCAATATCTTGGTTCAGTTAAGTGAGTTTACAATAATAATTATTATTCATATAGTAAAGAAACGCGAGTCTTGCTAATTACAGAAAAATTCCAAAGAAAATTTGAAAAGGAAGAAAATTTGAAAGTTGCAGTGGCGGCACGTCTTCTGCAGGATTGTGAGGCTAATTACCGTGAGGAACTTAATTTAACTGCTAAAGACTAGTTTGTCTTCTTCGTTCTGCGGAAACGCTTCCCTCAGAATTCTCCTCCAGTTCTATTATAGCACCTTCACCGATGTATTCACTATGAACCGTCACTGAAATATTTAATGAGGATTTCAGTGGTGGGTTGCCAAATTCTAAAGACTTAAAGTGATCTGCAGTAATAAACTACTTTGATATCATCGTTATTGTTCAGTATTATAGCAAGATTGCAATTTTGTATTAGTATCTATCTATCTATAATCAGTATCTTTTACTAATCATCACTGAAATATTTAATGAGGATTTCAGTGGTGGGTTGCCGAATTGTAAAGACTTAAAGTGATCTGCAGTAATAAACTACTTTGATATCATCGTTATTGTTCAGTATTATAGTATTATAGTATCTATCTATCTATAATCAGTATCTTTTACTATTTTTTTACATTAGCTCCACACAGGAGGAGCTGAAGAAAAAATCCCTCAGGGCCTGTGTCATCTTTGAAGATGCTGTGTGGAGGGTCTTTTAAGGGAAAGGAAGGAGGGGAAGTCCTGGGAAGGATAAAGGTTTAAGGGGTGGGTAGGAATCTGGGGGTCAATATGTCCATGAGTGATGGACGTGTGAAGCCCTTCCTCCCACTGAAGTGCAATGCGAAGGGTCGAGAGGGCGAGGTCAAAAGGCTTCCTCAACCACCTTCTCTCGTAGGTAACTTATAATCCCCGGCACCACAGCTCAGTCACCAAACGTAGCGAACCACTTGTGAAGACTTATGGCAGAGGTGTTGATTATACAATAAATGGTACCCGGGGCAGTAGTACCCGTACCCGCCTCCTTACTTTATTATTAGTTTGTTATTACCCGTGAAAAATCAAGGGATAGTCAAAAATCTTGGCAAATGTATTCCAATTTTGAAAAAAAAAAAAATAATGCCTCAAAAAATATATATTAAAAAGTTATCCGAAAATAACAGAGAAATAAAAGAAATCCGAGTTCTAGAGTTCATTAAACCAGAGTCACACACGCACAACAAAAAAATTTATAAAAATATTACCAGCGCAGACCCTCGAATTCTCTGAATTCCCAAAAATCAGTTACAATTTTTAAGGTTGTTAAAAATGTAATATTTTAGGTAGGTACTTTATGGCTTGTCTGAATTCTCCAAACAATTAACTAATTTC
The DNA here is from genome assembly GCA_951813805.1 of Limnephilus auricula. Classification (NCBI taxonomy): domain Eukaryota; kingdom Metazoa; phylum Arthropoda; class Insecta; order Trichoptera; family Limnephilidae; genus Limnephilus; species Limnephilus auricula. Next base: position 45,810,931 of record OX638388.1, on the reverse strand, counting down.
TCGACAAATCAGTTACAATTTTGAAAGTGACAAACAAAATAATCTTTATATGTCGGGAATGCTACCTATTCGGATTGCGATGACACTTGGTGGTTTGTTTTGGGCTCGCCCGCAAAGGTTTATATATATATAATGACAAGCTCTAGAGTTACGAATATAAAAATAACACAGGTTAGTGTCATTGTCCAACGTTACATGAAAAAATAATAGCGGGAAAGTGAAAAACAGAAGCTCCGCACGATTGAAGAGAACAAGCTTACATTTTTGCTTTCTTGTACCGCAGTTACCGGACACTCGAGGTTCCCCGTTGCTTCTCCAGGACAATATTATATTTGCAAAGCCTTTAGAAGCACTTTGCTGAGGTCAGCAGTACCTAGACTTCGCAATTTATGCTTCAAAAAATCTTTTATACTCTTTTTATAATCTTCACATATATTTTTCACTTTAATAGGATCCTTCCTGGAATTTCTATATTACTGTGTTTTTCTAAAGGGGCATGTGGCTTTTTCTTTTGTACTCTCGTTTTCAATTTGTACGCCCATAAAGATGTATTTTTTTCTCCTTTAAAATGAGTTATCTTTTTTTAATCCATGGGGTAAAATCATTAAATTTACTAATTTCAGTTGTCAAAATTGGTAAATTTTCAAAATTGGAATTGATATTATAGATCAGACAAGTGATAACAACCATAAAAAATTATTACATTAATTAATATTTTTTATTTGAAATATGTAATGGTTTAAGTATTTGGTATATCTGGCATGTCCATTAAGAATTTAAAAAACACCTTTAGAAAGCTTAAGTCTGGAGAAAATACGTCATGAGCACGGAGGACAAATTGTAAAAAAAAACGTTGCATAATGTGTAAGTTACAGTTGCTATTTTATCTTCTATTACAATTAAAGTTATTATATTTATTAGTTCTCTCTAATTTGTCAACTAAACATATGAAGTTATTAAAAAGAAAATTGACAGTGATATTACTGAAAGCCAATGAAATTCACAAATCCTAGAATCGTAATATCCCATGATATTTCACGGGTCTGCGCTAGTATGTATTTTATAAAAAAACACATGAAAACTATTGTCCGCATGAAATTCCCCAAACACAAAAATTAGACTTTTTTCAGGATTTTGCTGGGGGGATTTTTAAATATGTAGGTACTTTGTTTGTAAACTTTGCGAAAAAAGTGCATAGCAAACACCATACCAGACTAACTTGTAGAGATAATTAATCCCAGCCATGAGAATAAGCATAAATTCACAAGTTTCGAGTTTTACAGTGAAACTTGTAAATATCCCACAGCGGGATAGAAGAAAAATGTTTTTGTAAAATTGTGCCTTCAGAAAGATTAAAAAAAATATTGCAAAGTTAGTCATTCATTTTTTTAATACCAAACGTTTTTGAATGTAAACATAAAGGATTTGACTTTAGTAGAATTGATCTAGCCTCTCTAGAGTTAGCGAACGCAGCCAGTGATGTCCATAATCGATTTCAATTTTATCGAAGAAGGTAATGTATATCCTTCTGGCGAAAAAATTGTAATTTAAATGAATAATTACTTAAATGAAACAAATTATATTTGTGTAAACCACTGTAATCAATGTTATAATATCTACATGTTTCGAAACCGATGGTTTCTTCGTCAGGATAATAACATGACGAAGAAACCATCGGTTTTGAAACATGTAGATATTATAAAATTGATTACCTACAATGTTTTACAAAAATATAATTTGTTTCATTTAAATAAAATGATGCCACAAAGTGAGTTTGCAAAGATTGACGGAATAATTACTTCGTTATAAACCACTTTATAATACAATTTTAGAAATAAGCAACTAGTTTCGGTTATAAGTTATAACTAAACTTTTTAAGGACTGTAATAATATAAACTAACAATTACGGACATGTATATACCCAGGGTTGTAAGGGACTTACTGACATAATTTGGAGTAAAAAATGACAACGGAATTTTGGTCTCTATGACTTTTTTGATGTTTTTTTTTTAAATCTTTAAATCAAACAAAAAATCATTTCTGGTCACTCAGCCGAGTAATCGACCAATTCCTCACCCCGACGCAACTCTCCAAAACCCAATATTTTTATGTTTCATGTTAAAAAAAAACATCTAAATGTCACAATAGATCAAAATTTCGTAAACATTTTTTACAATAGAGTTAACAATAAGAAGAGAGAGAGAGAGAAAACTATTTTAGAGGGGGTCAAAAGTATTATCGTAACTCATTTTTGGAGTATTATACAGTGTTACGCCCATCGTTCACGAAGCTACTTACAAGCGACGCTCCGCTACCTGTCATACTATTTTGCTAGTGCAGCGCCTGTCGGCGTTTTCAAATACTAATAATAGTATGACGAGTGGCGATCGCGTCGTTTGAACGTAGCTCCATGGAAGAACGGCGTTACGTCTAAAGTCATATCAAGCAAGATTTCAATTCAGAGTTATGGTATTTCATCAAGACAATTAATACTAAGAGTTTTCTACTGTGAAAAGTGCCGCAAATATATTGTGTATTATTTTTAATTAAATGATTGTGAAACAAAAAAAATAGTAATCAAAAGTCAATATTGGATAACTAACACCTCTGCCATAGGTAATCTCAAGTGGTTCGCTATTTTTGGTGATTTAGCAGGGGTATCCGGATTCATGGAGTTTTTTTCCGGATCTTGGTGGCGGTTGCGCCTGCCCATTAACTGATTGGCAGGACGGATCGGAAAAGATTGGTTGACGGAGACCTAACTTAGACCTCTCTAGCCGGACTCTCTCGACCCGCAGTTTGGGGGATGAATTCATACGTTCGTCACTCTTGAACACATTGTCCCTCAGTTTCCAACACACCCCTCATACCTTTTTCCTTCCTAGAACTTAATTTCCCTAAAAAGACCCTACTCACAGTATCCCAAAAGATGACTAGGACCTGATGGAATCTTTTCTTCACGACCTCCTGTGTGAATCTAATGTAAAAGAAAGCATCAATTGAGCTCACCTGTGTCAGTTGGACAAATAAGTTGTAAAAGACATACCCCAAACGAGTAGGTTTATTAAAATATAGAACCGTAAAATAAGGTGGATACAGAACGTAATATTATTAGAGATAGTTTCCAGCTATAACCTTCACGAAGGGACCTTCTTGACACGTGGAAAAAAACCCTGGCAATTTCACGGTTTGTCACCATCCATAAAAACTTCATTCAATAATGTTTTTCTCGGAGTAAAATATTCTCGGGGCGACGAGAAAAGTTTTGATAAAAAAATATTAATGGTCAAGACATTGAAGCACGCGTTTATTTGAATTAATCGTAGACTTGGCGAGAGAATATATTATCCACGTTTAATATTAAAATATTAATATCTATGAAGAAAGGAACTGTTCTATGATCTTTTTGATTAAATTTGTAGTATTTAGCAGAATAGAAACTTTAAATGTATTTGTATTTTTTCAGTAGAACTACACTTTGCTCTTACTTTTACCCACACACACTATTTCAATTTAAATAAGATGAAAACATTAACATATACCTAGCTAAGTAAACCTAAGCATGAGGAAATCATAATTAGTTATGAAGTAACATCAACAAACATGAAGACGAATAAATCAACAAACATGAAGACGAATAAATCAACAAACATGTAGATGAGGAAATCCTGATGTAACACCAACATACCTATCAGCAATTTGCCTCGTAATAGGACTGCCAATATAAAGGACTGTGAATAAATTACTATTCTTTGTATTAAAATATACCTACTGTAATATAATGATTATTTATGTATTTCTTTAATCTTTGCAAAATTACTTTGTGGCATCATTTTAATTAAATGGAACAAGTTACTTTGTGTAAACCATTATAATCACATGTTTTCATATCTACACGTTTCAAAACCTGAAAATAATTAATTATTAATTATTAAATTAATTAATTATTCATGTTATTATCTTGACGAAGAAACCATCAGTTTTGAAACATGTAGATATTATAACATAATGGATCATCGAAAAAAGTCGTGCAATAATTAGTGACCTCACCCAAATATAATCGTATATCTCATTATTGTTACCACTACCTACCAACCTGAAAATTTTGTCAAATATTTTTGTTTTATTGAAATGTGTACTTAATATAATAATTAAAAAATATTTGTAAACTAGTCTGTCTCGACACAGGATTTCCTAGTGAGACAGGCAAGGCCAAAAAAAAGTAAACCTTATGAAAGAGATTCAATAAATAAATTAAAAAAAAAAAAATAACATGTGATTATAGTGGTTTACACGAAGGAATTTGTTTCATTTAATATTAATGTAGTTTCAGCTTTTTTCAGTATATGTCTTAGGTTATTATACGAAGTTCTGCTATATCCCAACATATGGCAGTTGAGTAGGATAGAAGGAGAGTACCATCTATCGTGTCTTAGGTACAAACGGCTACGATGATAGCCGACGGCATCGGTGAGACTGGGCAAGCTCCCACAGTTCGCTCGCCACAGCGACAGAAAGACTTTAAGCCTAGCTTAGTTAGAACGTCTGTCCAGTTTAATATTCCTCCACACTACTTCTAACACCGGTCCATGCTCGTCCATTTCGCAGCAAAGATATTTATCTCCTACCAGACCTTCGGCGACCTTCTATCTGGCCTTTTAATATTAATTGGAGCAAGTAATATTTTTCCCCTCGAAGAACATGACTTACTATGTAGTCATTAATTTAAAAAAATAACCGAAATGCTAATACAGTTACGGTACTATTTGTATTGCATCCCGAAGACATCCGAAGACAAACTTTGGTGACACCACTGACTGACGATCTAATTACGGCAAATCTTTGGAGACTAATTTAGAAAAGAAAAGTTTTATTTTATTTTCATTTCTAATGGACTTAATCACAATTCCGAATAAATTGGCACTGATTATTAACGATAACTACCTTTAAAACTTTCCCCATTTAGGTGTTTACCGATACGCTCTGCTGGTAAAGTATTATAATGTTTATTGTTTTTATTCCCAATATTGACTGGAGGTCATTATTTATCTTAATATAGCCACCAATATAAATTAAGTTTTTGGAGTAGGGATGTTTTTCATTACTTTTTAATTTATTTTGAAACTTGCTGAAGTTGCCGGCGTTACCCGGGCTTTACGTTATTGTTTTAGAAATCAGATGTAGATAGTAACTCTCCTTTCATTTTCAACATCAAGCGTGCAAAAAATAATCAGGAATTATCAAAATTCTGCTTTAAAACATGGGTAAAGGAGATTAAGGTGTTTTTTTTTCAAAATCTCGTGGAGACAATGACCTTCCTCTTGTTTTATAGGTCAATTGCGTAAAATTTCATCTATCTCAAAATCTAAACATCCCACAATAATCTACTAACTAATAGATTAGCTTTACCTTATAAAAAATATTTTATAAACCCTTGAAGGGAAACGTGGATGTCACCCATAAAATAACTTTGAAGAATATTTTTATTATTATACAACAACTAACTTACCAACTAACCATTACGCCGTAAGCCGCAGGGGTAGGTAGAGGGGATGGACCGCCAAACAACTCGGTCTTGGCACACACTCTTTGCCTCATTCACACTCATACATCGTATCATACATACTCTATATATTACTAAGTAGGTGGTAAACGTATTTTACTCGCTGTAAGCCATGTGTTACATAACCTGTAGACGTAAATACTTGTCGTAACATCGTAGAGGCTATATTTAAATACCCACTAACTAAGTATTTATGGGCATTAGGCCTAAAGTGTGAACGTTTGTAAACATTATGTGAAAATAATGAGTAATTTTGTAACCAAATTGTTTTATTTGATGTTAAAACCCACTTTCACATTGTCAACGTCCATAAAATAAATTTTTCGAAATATTTACTAATTGCCGGTCATGACAAAGGATGCAAAGGGCAGTTATTTTGGGGGAGGTAATTTGGTAATGTTTATAAATTAGAAAAAGATCTAGGGGTAAAGGCAGTTTTTCCTTTTTTTAATATGAAAAACTCTCTTTTTAACTTTTGAAGGTTATTCCCATCAGTGTATTATATCACTGAAGAAGAAGACAACAATAATAATCTAAATTAAAATATGAAAATTAATAAGACAGAAAAATTATAAAACACAATGGTCGCAACTGGGACTCGAACCCAGTTCTCACGTCTGACCGGTACGGGCGCTCTAACCAATTCAGCCATTGCGATCAATTACGAGACTGTCGTATTTTATTTTACAGTTTTTCCAATTTGCGGGGGTGATTCAACCCCTTGAGCTATTTTGGTTTTCGGAACAGCTCATACAGGTCGCACATAAATGGTTGTGTCTCATCTACCATTGTTAGAAATATGATCTACTACAAAAGAGAAATTAAAACGCTTTATTTTCAAATTTACCGCAAAGTAATTTAATATACAACTTTATCAATCCAAAGTTTCCGATCGCAACTTGAAAAAAAAAATGAAACTTTGTGTTTTTTTTTTTGCTGACGATTTTTGATGCTGACGATAACGATTATAATAAATTTTGCTAATTAAATATGTAAGTGTTTTTATTGTTTTATGTTTGCATTCGATATTTTTAACATTATGGGAATGTTTTATTTGGATTCATAAAACTAGAAAGCGTATTTCACCACCTTTCAAAAACAGTTTTTAGTTTTCGGATGCATTCTGAAATATTTCATTACGAAGCTGAAATATTTTGACCTTCGGACAAAATAGGATTGAGGTCTGAGGGGTTAGCAACTTATGAAGAAAACGAATAATTAAACACAAATAAGTTAACCATTTAAAGAACTGAAATAATACAATTTTGATTATATGTTTTTATAAATTCATTTTTATTTTTTTTAAACGACCCAATCAATCGTTTACAATATTGCTTCAGTTTATATCCGTAAAATTGATCAAGCTCTGACGGGACACATTGTATAGACTATAAACAGTTCATCACGGGGAAGCCAGGTCAAAAATACCAAACTTTCCGATTCATCGGGCAATCGCTATCCAATATGTAGGCCAAAACAGATATGTGTTCTGATCTGTAAATTTGCTAATTTTAACGTGGGGATATATCCAAAACACAGGAACTCCTTGTTAGGTGAATCCAAAAATCCATAAAGCGTACCAGGCCAAACTAGTTCTAAAAATAGTGCATTTCCCCTCGTTTTTCTATAAGTGATTATTTATACCTACGTAGAGATACTTATTTTTTTTTCAAGTGAGTACAGAACAAGAGTCCCAACTGATCTTATCCGTTCGAATCTAGTGAGACCATGGCATTGCCAATTGTGGTATGTTGTGAGGCTGAAGGTGTTGAAGATAAGAAGTAAACAAACATGGTTAAGCGATTGCAAGAAACATTTCTATTCTGAATGGTGGTCTTCCACCGGGGCGATTCTTAATTACGAGTTAAATACAGTATATGATTAAATATATCATACCACTCTGCATTCTAGATATTATTTTAAAGGTGTAGTAAATGTGTAAAAAAAAATTAACTTGATTTTTTTTTCGTCACCTCCACACAGGAGACCTTGAGAAATTAAAATTCCCTCGATCCTATGTCATCTTTGGAGATGCTGTATGAAGGGTCTATTAAGAGAAAGGTGGGTGAGCAACACTTTTTATTCTTCTGCGAATCGTTTAAATCTGTGGGATTGATCTTAGTAAAAATAATTGTGAAAAATTACGTCAAGGATTTTGTACAAATTTGCAATATAAATTTGAAAAAATAATTGTGAAAAATTACGTCAAGGGCACTGTACAAATTTACAATATATATATATATTTTTTTTTTACATTCTTACTATTGTGTATAAGTACGTCATCTCAATGTGGTACAACCACAGTTTGAAAATGGCCGAAAAAGCCGAAACAGCTGTAACAATAATAAAAAATAAAAAATTAAAAAAAACTGAAATGCTCGCAGAATTTAATAATAACATTAATAAATTTAATTTAAATTAAATTTAAAAAAAAATACAAACTTACTAGACAAAAAAGATTAGACAAAAAATATAACACAAAATTATATGTTCGATATAGTACGCATATACACATATAGTACATATTTGACTGTGGATAATAAATAAATAAACAATGCATTTGACCAATGAACTTAATTAATGTATTAATTAAACTTGTTGTTCGAAGATTCTACATAAATAACAAATCATTCAATCTAGATTTTCATCCGAACATCTTTGACAAACGATTTCCAGTTTAATGACTGAAATGAGATATTTAAATATACCCATCATTATGGTCCCAGATTCCAGGACAGAGATTTCCCTTAACTGGAAAATGTCATCAGAGGCTCAACCGCCCCCCTTCATCAGTGACGTTTATTAAAATCACATAAAATAAATCTGATAAAAAATTACGATAAAAAATCATTTCGAAATTTTTTAAAACATATTTATTAACTTGAAAATAGGACCCATGAAAAATGAGGGACGAGAGATAACTGGGGAAATGAGATATAAATTCATCAGTTTAAAAAATATTCCAATTTAAACAAGTATCAGAAATTTATTTTAAATTCTCTTTCCAGCTTTATGAATATTCAAATCGTTACGCCACAAAATTTGCTAATTTAAAAAAAATTCTTTCGCTAAATAATTAACTAACCAATCTCAACAACTTTTCAGCAGGAGTAGGCAGAGATGGTTGAAAATTCTGTCTCCTTCCCTCCTTTTCGTTGTTTGTTTTTGGGGTGTTATGCCGTGTTGTGCTACCTCCTTCTTTAGGAGGCTAAAGATGGAGGTTAGACAACACGGCATAACACCCCAAAAACAAACAACGAAAATGCTTTTGGCCGTGAAAATCTAAAAACGTACCCTTCCCTCCTTGTTTCAATCACATTCATATAGTATTTTTCTATTGTTTAGACTCATTATTATTTTAATTCGCTATAAACGAAATTAATCAAATGTGTGGAATAAGTATCAGCAGTGAATGATTTAGAGTTGTGGTTCGGATTTATTCTTGTAATGTCTTTTATATTCTCTCCAAAGAAAAAAAATATCCAAGACACTATATAGATAGCATTTAGTTCGAGTTGAATCTGGCAATCATACATAAAGATAGCAGCCAATAAAAATATGCGTTAAGAAAATGAATATCATGTTGGTAGTTTTCAGTCGAAATGTGACCGTATCTTTTACTGAATTTTTTGTTTCAGTTTTTCGATTTAGTTTCGCTTATATTGTCTTCATTAATTAAAACATTATTTTAAAGTTTATTGTAGAAAACTGCGCTATAAAAGTGTTATTTTAATATGATTAACAAACTGTGGAAATTAAAAACATAATTTATTATTTCCTATTCATGCTGGGCCGCATCTGCGCCTATCGTCACGAAGCTTCGCGTAAACGTATTGTTTTTTTTCAAATTAAAAGAATACGTTTACGCAAAGCTTCGTGACGATAGGCGTAGATGCGGCCCCAGCATTAGAGAAATGCGTAGAACGCTGGGAAAGAATCCATATTGTCTTGCTTAAAATACAACACTTGATTGACCCTTTGTATCAAGGAAAACAATAACCTCGCTTTCGGAGCGTGCAATAATAGAATGAGTGGGTTTTTGTGGGTTGGAATTAAAAAGGGATGATTGGATAATTGAATTTGAATGAAAAGTCCAACGCGACCCCGAGCCACGAGCCACAAACCCGGCGTCGCCCGCGCCGCATCTCTTCTCTTTGCGGCTGAATGTGCCAATTAAGAGAAGCGGTGACCATGATGGCAACACCGTATCCCCTATCGCAGGGCTGCTAAACTTTTAAAATCATTAGACACTTTTAAGAAGTACAAACTTTCATATCCCCGCTTGTTGTAGAAATTGTTATTGTGGGGGTAAAGCAGCGCATATGGAACGTCTTATGATTTTTATACGCTAGAACACTCGTGTAATAAAATGAGTTTTTTAAAGCAAAATTATAAATAATACATTTAAATAAACAATTTATTTCTCAACCATAAAACATCACCGAAATTTTTTTTGTTCATTAACTTCATATAACAAAATAATTTTCGCAAAGTTTGGAGAATACCGCTACCCCGCAAACAATATTGAATATCGAACACCCTTCCATAGGTCACCCCAAGTGGTTCGCTAATATTGGTAAGTTAGCAGGGATGCCCGGGTTCATGGGATGAGGTTTATCTAGGTTGGCGGCGGATGAGCTTACCCACCTATTGCGTTGCGGACCGGATCAAGAGAGACTGGTTGAGGAAAACCTTTTGACCTCTTCAGCTCGAATATCTCGAAATATAATATGTACGAAACATAATCATCGCCTTTCACCGCAGTGGCAGGTGTGGATTGATACGTCCGTCACTCCTGGAAACATTGACCCCAGAATCCTTCCAAACTCTCATACCTTTTTCCTTCCCAGAACTTCCTTTCCTTCCTTTCCCTAAAATGACTATAGACAGCATCACCAAAGATAACTTAGGTCATGAGAGAATTTTTTTCTTCAGAGCCTTCTGTGTGTAGCTAACGTAAAAACATCCGTAATTATAAAAATACTGGAGCGAGCTTTTATGGCAAAACAATATCGGCTTTTGATCGACAGATTGGGAACCTCTGGTCTTTACCGAATTGTAATTGTTTTCCCAGAGTATATTGTATCGTGTGGGTTTATTATTTTAACGTCAATGCGGGAAAGGACGTTATTAGTTGTGTTATCCCTGTTGGATTAATTAATTTAATGAACTAATGAAATAATCAGTTACAGGAACCCTGTTTTTGGACATCTTATTTGGTTACCCTAAAATTAATATTTTTGTCGTTGGAATTAATAATTATTTGCCAAAATTGTGTTAGTTATATATCGATCATTCAGTCGATTAGTCAGACATATGTTTAAGTGTACCCTCTCTCTGGTAAAATTCTTAGATTACTCCCACTAAATCAATTATATATTATTATATAGTACGGGAGCCGACAAAAGTAAACCCTACGTCATCAAGTACACGGATGAAACTACTCCGTAGTGATGAAGAACATTTAGAAAGCCGTTAAAAAGCTGGTCTACCGGTGCGCCTCTTGGTAGGTTCCGCGCAGTCATGGAAATAGAGTGGCATTTTATTCGAAAAAATTACCTCATCGAGTACACGAACGGGAATGGTTTCATATGATAAAGGTCATTTGGAAAATGAAAAAAAAAATCAGGTCTGCCAGCCGGCAGCTTGTCACGTTCGTAGGCAGCCGACGTCAAAGTGGGTAAAAAATAGTAAATTTTACGTCATCGAGTACACGAATGAAACCAACGAATAACTGTAATCTACAGCATTCCATTTAAGAATGTATTGGTCTGCCGACCAGCAGCCTGGCAACAACTTGTGTACGATTTTTTAAAGTGCTTTTTTTTCTCCTTTATCTTGATAATTATTTTTATTTCATTATGGTTAAAAACTTAGAATGCAAGATTAAAAAAAAATAAGTGATAATGATAAAAAAAAATTATTTGACGGTTCCAAGTGTATCGACGTGTATTCGACGCGAAACAACTTACGAAACCTGCCGCGATGCCCCTCACCGCTGTCGCGGGTTCATATTATTAAACAAATTTATAATAATAATAGTCTTTTTAAGATGCCTAAGAGTCTATAGTGGTTGAAAGATCGCGCTGCACCGTCACAGTAAGAGCTGAGTTCGTCCGGAAAACGATGGAAATTTCCAAATCCCGTCCGTTTCATATCGGTTTCGCGTGCCCAGCTGCTTCAATTACATCGAATAAAAGATCAGAACCAAGTCTAGATTATTATAAAAACTGTAGTCTAGATTATTTCATTCGTGACTTCTTTGGTCTGCCGACCAGCAGCCTCTCAGTTTTTTGTGAACGATTTATTAAACTTTTTTAAATCAAAAATTTATTTTTTTAATTTGTTCATTATCTTTATCAGTGGCGGCTCGTGACTTTTGGTGAGCTAGAGTGCTAATTTTAACAAAAATGGCATTATTAATGTTGTTGAAGCCGAAATATAATTTTAATTTTTTATAATAATAATGGTATTTTTAAGATTGCCTAGTAGTCGATAGTGGTTCGATGTTCGAACAACCGCCACACCGTCACCGGAAGCTGCGTTCGTCCGGAAAACGACGGAAATTTCCGAACCCCGTCCGTTTCATAACGGTTTCGCGTGCCCAGCTGCATCGAGTCCTTTTTAAACCCGTTTTTTGTCCGATTCATGGGGCCAACAGACCTAGCTACAAAAGCTCAAGCGTTATTTGGTGCGGCGTATTTCGGCATGTCGGTTGCCGTACATTCCCAATGGGAATGTATTACGTGCGATATGCTGAAGTAGGCGAAGCCAAATAACGCTTGAGCTTTCATAGCTAGGTCTGTTATCCCCTTAAGCGTTTGGTCCAATTATTAACAGCTGATATGCTTGTGCTTGATAATTTATCACGATTCGGTCGAAAGCTAAAATGGACCTAGAATTAGCGTTTAATGGGGACCAACCATAAAAAATTCAAAATGGCACATGTGGCAAATTATACCATACGTCTACAAATTCCCGTCACGTTTAATCCCATGAAAGGTATCGATCATATTATACGCGCAGATCTCTAAGGCATTTTGTTAGCCTATCGAGTTCTTCCTCAAGGTCCTCGCTTCAGTTGGGATTTAATAGAGTCAAAGGAGGGACATACTGCGACTCCCAGAGAAATCAGACAATGGCGGAACATCGTAATGTTTAATTTCAAATCATAAATATTATCTAAACACTTATTTGGTTATTTCAAATGTGGTTTACCAATACTTCCTTCTTTTTAAAACTTCGTGTTTAAACTTAATAGTCATGATGTATAAAAAATGACCTGGCGCCTGATATATCATACGTTAAAATCAAATTATAATCATGTGACATTTAATGATTTAACTCATGAATTCCTTTCGAGATTCATTCACGCCCTGAGATATTTTAACTCAATTGAATCTTTAGTCAGTTCTACTTCGATATTATGATAATCCAATATGATCTAGTGAGAAAGCAACGAAATGGACCTATGATCTATCTTTCAAGCAAGATCGGAAATTAAATAGGAAATTAACTCTTTACAGCAAAACATCCTTAAACTTTTCGTAAATTATCGATTTAACAATGTCCCATAAAAAGGGTTAGATTATAATCGCATAATCGGAATAATCGTATCACGTACAGCTTTGAATAAATTGGAAATGATGGAATAAATTGGCCGGGGTGTTTTAAATGGAACGTAAAGGGAAATTGCAAGTTCCTGCAGCTATGGAGATTGGAGATACGGTCTGGTCCAATCTACCTCTGCTGCGAGCTGCGATCTACCCCTGGCAGATTCGCCCAACGCAGTAAAAGGTTCAATCGCTTCCGTATTGGCGATAAAACTTAGCAATTTATTTCGCTCTTTACGACTAACATTCGCACGGAGCGTAAGAATAATTTAACGACTTGTGAAGGAGAAAGACACAAGGCTAATAATTGTTCTCTGTATCGGATTTTATTTCATTGCGACACACACGAAACATAATTGAATGAAAGTACACAAATGTCACATTTTTCACAACTGCTCATTTGGGCATCATCATCTTAACTGAAGATTTATATTTTTATTTAATTAGGATTATATTAGCGAAACTCAATCGAAAATCATAAAAAGATACGCCTTTGGCCCGGAAAGCCGAAGGTCGAGGTTCGAGTCCCAGATCCCAGATCCCAGATGTATCTGTATATTTTTCTGATTTTTATATTTCAGATTCAAGCTGACTATCTTCGCGGTCTACTGGATGGGTAAGGCTATATTCCTATTATTAATTAACCATTTTAAATTAGTTTCATCCGGGCCACCTGTGTGGAGTTAATATAAAAATAAAAAAAGGCAGTGCTGGATTTTGAAAAACTTCGTGTAAAGCCCGGGCAACGCCCGGGACTTCAGATAATTAATTGACAATTCTATCAACTGTAAAATGAATATAAAATTATATGAAAATAAATAATATTATCATCGAAACAAAGTGATAGTGAGCCAAATTGAAAATTTCCAAATCTTAAAATAAAAAAAAAACAGCCGAGAGAGTTCATTTTGTTATTCAGGATTGAAAATACTATATTTTTAAGAACATCCTTTCACAACGACATCCACAAAACCACAGATATGTATTTTGCTTCATGGTTGTCGTAAAATTATAATTTTACCATTACAAATGAACCATTTGAAGTTGCTGGTAACCGATTCAGGTCGAGTAATTCAAAGACTCGTTAACAAGTTACGAATTGTCGACTATCATTATTTGGATTAGAAGACAGCTGGAATATGCAATAATATGTGAACGGTGAATCTAAGGATAACATAGGTGAGTTGCAAAACTTATTGAAACTTAAACATTGCCCCAGGGTTTAATGCCAGTAACACAATTAATAAAATACTGAGTATATTGTCAAGGATGTCGATTTCGACAGTCCACAGCATAGTTACGAGTGTGCTAATAACCATATTATAGTGTGAAGTTGTCAAAGGATAGGAGGAAAAAGGGTATCTTAAAATATCAAAAACTAACCGTCGAAAACATTTTTGAAATACGAGCCCTAAGACTCATAGAGGATTGGGGCACGCAACACGGTGTCGTGTCTACGTACATAAGCATACACTTCACCACAATCTTCAGTCACACATTCGCCCTGATGATGGACACCGCAACGCTGTCTATGGCTAAAGAAGGAGGTAGGTAACACGGCGTAATACTTCAAAAATAGTACTTTTGGCCATGGAAATCTCAAATCATAGAAGATAGAGGATAGAAGAATGTTTACTATATAATAGAAATGAGATCCCAAAACGTAGGCATCTATTATAAACTCAAGTATTACTTAAACACAAATGAGGACATTCTTAGTAACAAGGGCTAATAAATTGTGAATATGCAAAGATGGTTTGGAAATGTATTGTATATGGACAGTCTATGGCATGCAGGTGGATGCATAAAGAAATCGGAGGTGTCGCAAAAATCCAAGAGTCGACCAAGCAAATGGTTAAAAAGCGTAAAGGAAAATCTTTTGTAGTTTCAAAGTCATTCAACAAATATCGTTAGTATAGTAGTTATATTTAGTTTTGAGGTGTCTCAACAGATGCCGATTAAGTAGTTCCTTAGTAGAATGGTAACTGCTGCGTTCGTGTCTAATGCACGAACGATTACGGAAATCGCCAGTGACATACGAACGATAGCTAGGAATCTTCATTGTAGAGTTCCCCTGCTTCAGAATTACTCAGATCATCCATTAGAATAGACGTTTGGTCCATTTAAATATTCATTGTAAACCACACGATATTGTAAATAAAGTAATTTGTAATCTTGACGAACCTCGAGCGTTATCGAAGATTCCCGAACATATTTCAAGTTATCCCAATCACCGGGATTGAAGAACATTACGGTAAGTAAGTATAAAAGGTATCGGGTACAATACAATCTTTTATTTTGCTTCAGTAGTTTTCGCAGAAGTTTGCCACCAACTCAGATTAATGCAAATGGTAAGTCTTGCATGTGAATAAATAGATCTTCCATATTATACAAATTATGTATTCAGGCTCTCCATATATCTGTAGCGCTGTAGGAATTATAATAATGTGTTTCTGCCAAGTGGAAGGACTGTGTTTATTTGGCTTCTTTGACTATATTTCCGAATACGCGCAGTCTCCGTAATCAAGCTGATGAATAAATCAGACATTAAATGGGGAACATGAAAACATCGTTATAACGCTAACTTACAACGAACCAGCTTTCGTACATGTGCAAAGCCATAGAGAAATAATACGCTGTGTTTTATTTTGAAATTAGTTGAACACCTAGAAAGTTATTAAAACTTCAAAATGTTAAAATTTCTGTCAAAATGGACAAATTTGACTATAAGTAATTAATGTTTTTTTTTGCTTTCATTCTCATTGCCATCGTACATGTAATGCTGCGTATACATTTAAATATGAACCGAGACGTGAGTCTAGCCCCAGATTATGGAAAAGTAACGAAGTAACCGCAAGCGGCGATTTGCATTTAGTTGGCTGTTGCTTCATTCCTTTCCCATAGTTCGTGGTTTGGTTCGCAGTAATACCTAACTTTTTATAAGTAGCATAAATGGGAAAAACTCTACTAAGAGAACTTTACTCAATTCGGTGAAGCTGGTTTCACCTTTTCTTCGCATTCAATAAATGCTGGCGTCCCACAGGGATCAGTTCTGCATCCGAAATTGTTTTTGTTGCACGTGTATGAACTTTTGTCGTATACATAGCATCTTCAAAGATCAAAGGCCCCGAGGGAATTTATTTTCCGCAGGGCCACTTATGTGGAGTAAAAGTAAAAAAAAAATAGCATTACTTATTATTATCTAATCATTACTTGATATCTTCATAAACTCAAAATTATGGCATTTTAAATAAAGTTTTCTTTACGAATATTGTTTTATTTGAACAAATAACACACATTTACAGTTATCGTTTTCATTGTGGCAAGTTAGGAACTCATGCGCAATATGCCATTATAAAGGCAATACTTCAGTGAGAAGCTCAACATTGCATAAACGTAGGTAATTAACTAGAAGATATTGCAATAAAGCATAGTTATATCAAACAATAACAGTTATCCTTCCATCGTAACTATTAATCCAGCAATTTAGGTAGAATAGCAAGAAGCCTAGCATTCGCCTAATGTTGTTATTGATAAATGTGCGGAGTAAAGCTTTCTTGTCCCCAAATCCCAATATCCCCGCGGACAAAGTAAACAATCGCGTGCCTGGAATATGAATATTTACTTTCAAAGTCGATATCATTTTGCGTCCCTCTATTTGTTTTCATATTCTTACTTTGCTATTTCTACATCCCAGTATCTACACATCTTCAAATAATACTCGCGAAAGTTTCCTGCTTTTATATTATTATTTTATACCTTAGAACCTCTAATAAAAATAAAATGAAAGGCACATGGGAATAAGGTGGATTCATCATAAAAACGAATTCTCTCAGAAAATAGATTTTATTTTTTAACGTTTTACTTTAATCAAATGTGTATGCCCCGGGAACCCTTTATTGGATAACCAACACCCCTGCCATAGGTCACCTAAGTAGTTCTTTGCTTTTGGTGATTTAGCAGGGGTGCCCCGGTTCATTAAGTTAGTAAGTATAAGTATAAGGTAAGGTTTTTCCAGGTCTTGATGGTTAATGCTTTTGCCCATCTACTGCGTGGCGGGATGGATTGGGAAACACTAGTTGAGGGATACCTCTCCAGCTGGACTTCCTTGACACACCGACTTGCAAAGCAGCAGGGATGGATTCATATGTCCATCACTTCTGGACACATAGATCCCCAGATTTATTCTCACCCATCATACCTTTTCCTACCCAAAACTTCCTCTTCTTACTTTCCCTAAAAAGACCCTCAACACAGCACACTGTGTGGAGCTAATGTGAATAATAGATTAAAGAGAATTTGTGCACACCGATGAAGCGAAAGTTTCTTAACCCGAAATTTCCAAAGATGCGGGGTAAGAGGTACCTACAAACAAGTTCATGTTCATAGAACACTTATTTCCAATGAAAAAGGTGGCTGCCGATAATATGGAAAAATAATAAGGTCGGAGATAATGTAGTTAATTCTGAAATTTGAAATATGAGTTTGACAAATTTTAATATGACGTTTAAATAATTGGTGGTAGTGGCCTAATTGGAATGGCGCTTGTCTCGGTAAGAAGAGAGGTTCTGGGTTCGAGTCCCAGTTGCGACCGTTATCTTTTATTTTCTATATCTTGTTCTTTTTCATATTTAGATTATTAGTGTTATCTTCTTCTTCAATGTAATTTATTTTATTTTACTTAGATTATTCTATTAGATAACCCTCCCTCTGGACTGGATCCTCTCCATTGGAGCGCAGCTCATTTTTTGTAACCTACTTTGAAAGCTTAAAATATTATTATAACACATGTTACTTGTAGATTTTAGATTTTAATAGAGTATTGTACTACCCTGAAGAAGCTACGCTATAGTTAAATCCGGTCAGCATTAAGTATACGCATAAAAGTTTTATTTACAAGTTATTGCTTTATTTTACACAAATAAATCAATACACTTAAAGAAAAATTGCGGGTTGGCACGAAACTATGAAAAATATAATATAATAAGGGTGAATAATTCGATTTTGCAGAAGTGCGGCTAAACTGTGTTATTCCATGGAACTCTTCAAGTAGGAAATGATTTTCTTAGAGATTTCGATAAAATTCCGGGAGATAGCTCGAGATACTCGTATAGCTGAAGGGTGTGGAACGTTTAAAGTGTCCTTGTCTCCCGCAGCTCGCTTCCGACTGAAGTACCGCGGCGTTCAGGATTCGATAAGGTTTTATGATCATTATGGCTGTTACTTTTTTCCAAAAAAATTCCATCAGATTGATTCAGGGATCTTTGATGCAACTTTATTTTATCACACCGACTGTGAAAAGAAGAAAATGGAATAAATTCTGGGAATAATAGAATAAAAACTGTGAATGGAAAAATGGGAAGCATTTTCTTTAGGTACGTTATTTCCTATTTCAAAATGCACGTTCAAACCAAAAGAAAATATGAATATACGTCAAAGACAACCGGCATGCGTTGCAATTCCAATTAAATAAATAAATTGTTTTCCCTTCGTGTCATTTCCCATTCGTCCCCGTTTCCCTTCCGACTCCTCTTCCTCTTCTCTTCCCGCGTCCCCTTCCCCTCCCGTGTTCCCTTTTCACCTTCCCGCGTTCCCCTCCCCCCTCCCCTTCCGCTTCCACCTTCTTCGCCTTCCGCTCTCCCTCGTCGTCCCTCCGCGAAGCCCCCCTCCTTAATTCCCCAATCGACCCTCCCGCATTCCCCTCCCCGCAGCCCTTTTTTTCCCTGCCGCCTAACTCCATAAAATACACTCATTTTTCCAACCACTCGCGCGACCTATTTTTTTTTATGCAAATTTTATAGTGCCCGAGCTCACCAGTATATATATAGAAGTATTCACAGGCGTGTTCACAACAATAAAAAATAATAATAATAG
The DNA here is from genome assembly GCA_951813805.1 of Limnephilus auricula. Lineage (NCBI taxonomy): Eukaryota > Metazoa > Arthropoda > Insecta > Trichoptera > Limnephilidae > Limnephilus > Limnephilus auricula. The sequence continues at coordinate 45,791,881 of OX638388.1, read as the reverse complement.
CAATCGGATGAAATTTTAATCGCACTCGTATGAATAGTATTACTTTAAAAACCAAGATGTTCTTCGCTTGAAGATGAAAAGCCAATTATTTTAAAAACCAAGATGTTCTTCGCTTGAAGATAAAAAGCCATTTATTTTTAAAAACCAAGATGTTCTTCGCTTGAAGATAAAAAGCCATTTATTTTTAAAAACCAAGATGTTCTTCGCTTGAAGAATAAAAGCCATTTATTTTAAAAACCAAGATGTTCTTCGCTCGAAGATGAAAAGCCATTTATTTTAAAAACCAAGATGTTCTTCACTTGAAGATGAAAAGCCATTTATTTTAAACCTTCTCGATTTAAAAAAATACATTTTCTACAACGTGATAAAATATCAATAATTTTTCTCGTCTTCGTAGATAAATATGTGAAATTGATAGACCAAAGATAATGGAGAAGTTTTAAGATTTATTTTTCTCGGATTGCTAGAATACGATTTTCGACATGTTTGAAATGTTTTGCCAAAAAATCAAACAGCATTATTGCTAAAGTTTGGTTTTACCTGTCAGCAAGAGTTGTTTATTTAATACATTCATACATACATTTGGTTTTCATAAATCAGAATTCGTTGTGAAGTGATGATGATTGATGAGCACCATTATTACTAAAATTATCGTATTTTTTCACATTATTTTGGAACTGAATATTGGTGGTCTGATTAGATTTTATTTTTATTTTTACTGCCAGCAATTGTATTATTTTTTTTTGCAAAACATGTTTATTCAAAAACACATAATAATCTGAATGAATTTGAATGTATTTATATATTGTTTCTTTACTTGGTAGGTATTATTGATTACAATTCAACTTTTAACCTCACTAGGATAAGTCCGTGTAGAGGATAATAATTTTATAACCTGAACTCCCCCACTTTTGTTCCTTTCCCCCTCCCCGATTCCCCTCCCCATTTCCATCACTGTTGCTAAACTATATTATATTTTTTTTATTAAAGTTTTTATTCCAACAGAACTGGGAGGGTAGTGCAATCTTAGTCTGCCATATTATGTAAACAATTATAAATGAATGAATAATTCTAAAAGAAAAGAAGAAATATAAATAGATAACCTAATTAACACATAAAAATAAAATAAGATCATCACAAAAATAAGTCAAATTAAATATAAAATTAAATTAAATAAAAAAAATTAAATAAAAGTTAAAATTAATAAAAACTATTATAAGATTGTCCATCAGGGAGGTCGGCTCATCATCTGCATCCATCGCTAATTTAGTGGGGAACTAAGTCACTCGGATGCTGCCACGACAATGATGTTGGTCGATTTCCGTGTCCTGCTTCAGAAGCTTTCTAGTCGGTGGCGAAGTAAGGCTGGGAATGAGTGCACCCTCCCTTCAGTGAACCTCGTGGAGGCACTGCAGAACCTCGGAAGTTGCATAAGTTGCCTGTATGCATTATTGTAGCACACCCTCAGTGTGTCCCATTGCGCTGCTGGGTATTTATTTATTTATTAAAGAATTTTATACATAGTGTACATATTGTGTTATTTCGCCCGCCATGCTAGGGATGTCCCTGTGTTATGGCGGGTGAAGTATGCAGATTATATGGGTAATGAAGTACGTTTACTGATAATATGATAATTATGATAATGAGGTTTACAGTTAATGCAGCAATGAATTTATGATAATGAAATTTACTTATAATATAGTAATTGATGATAATGATGTTTACGGGTAATAAATATAACAAGAATTTATGACAATGAAATTTACAGATAAAATAATAATTGATAGATGAAATTTACAAATAATATAACATTGAATTTATGTTAACGAAGTTACAGATAATAAAATAATAATAAATGTATAGCGTCCAAAGTTCAGATGTGTACAGGGCGGTGCAGTATGGCTTGAAGAATATTTTTCTACAGTGATAGAACCGCCTTGAGAGCATTCCGGCCCATATTTTAATTGCTCTTCTTTGTCGTTCCATATCTTCTATATACTTCATGTCTTCGGTTAGTCCCAGATATTTAACCTGTGGGGCCGCAAGCAGTTCATTTCCTTCTAGGTATGTTAGAAGAATATTTAATGGCTCCTTGTTGCGTTTGAATATGAAATACACATATTTTCCTATAACTCACGCGCTACCTATTGAATTTTTTTAATGCGAATTTCATAACGCCAGAACTCACCAGAATATATATATGGAAACCATCGCAGGCTTTCACCAAAGTTTCATCGCAATCGGATGAATGATATAGGAAATAATTTCATAACGCCAGAGCTCACCATTATATGTAGGAACTTTTGCGGGCATGCGTACAACGTTTCATTCAAATCGATTGAATGGTTTAGGACATAAGGGACAAATAAGGACATAAGGGACAAACGAAGAAACATTCATTTTAATTATTCATTAGATAAAAAATATCGCAAATAATATTGGTATTGAAAGGACAATATACTCGTATTAACGATTCTTACAGATAATGGGTACCTACTTAGCTAAATGAAGCCAATACATTATAATGTATTAGCTATTGTAGGGTGACCATGTGTTGAAATTTGATTTCAAATAATATGTTATTATTAATAAAAATAGACTAACATGAAAAGAAAAAAATGTAATGTAAATATTATGCAGAATTAACTGTTTGTTTTGATTAGAATCTTTAAAACTTCATTATGTAAAGTAAATACCTACATAGAATTTTACTAAAACTGAAAGAATGAAATCTCTGGAAACCCATTTCAAACTTTTAACTATGATCGTAAAATCATATCTATGTTCCATGAAAAAATAAGTAAGTTTAAAAATGAAGTAAGCCTGCTTAGAAAAGAAACTTGTTATTTTATAGCCGTGAGCGTCGAGCAGAGAACGTAGGAGGTTTAGAAATACATACTAAGAAATTCTAGGTATATTTTACATTATAAAAATATTGTAATATTTCGCGGAATATCCCATATTAATAATATGTTATCACAGAGAAATTAAAGTATTTAAAATCAAGTTTATGGAAGACATTACCAGCCCTTAAATTATTTAGAGATAAGTGCGAGTGGATGTATTTTTGCGGTTTTTTAATACAATTTTTTTAATACTTTGTAGTCAGTTGTCAGTTTCAACAAACTCAACATCGTAGGATTTACTTTTATTAATTGTTCATTTTTAAATTCCTTACGTAATAATCATTTATTTACGTATAATAAATTATTTTCAAAGCCCTAAAAACATAAAAAAAAGATTGGTCCAAGAGTACTTTCTTGAGGAGCTCCGTATTTAATTTCGAATGGCGTACTTTGGATCTTTGGACAGTATATATTTTTTTCAATAAGAACAGCGATTTCATGTATGTAGAATATCTGTGCTTACGGTTATGTTATAATATATATTTCAAGTAAATTAGTTTTTTGATCTTCGTGCATTAACAATTAATCAGCAAATTGTTCCTCAAAGGAATCGCCATCGGTTTATCATACAAAAGGTATGCGCATTTCTCACTTCTTCCACCTCCTCAATGAATCTTCCCGTAGGTCGGATCGAATCCGACTGCGAATTTGCCCAAGTTTTTACGGAGAACCTCATGCTCATTGATGATTAAGTGGAAGGAAAACAAAGATCAAAAATTTGTTTGGCTGATTAAGTTTCACGAGTATCTGGAACGTTGATGTCCATGGCTCTTCATGTGGCACATCACCCAAGAGAGTGGAGGAGCCTTGGCTCTTCTCTCTTCTCTTGGAGGTTTGAGTAGGCATGCTACTCAGCAACAAGAGCTATGTACATCGTATTTATTGATCAATGGATGTGTATGTACTGAAGGCTAACCACCACTTACCCGTCCTGGTATAAGTATCAGATGTTTACTCCATAAGGCTCTCGCAAGACTCTAATTTTTTTGATTGAACGAAGCTATATTTATTTTTAAACGAATATAAACCTCCAGTATCCTTGCACACGTTGTTAGTAAGCAGTATGCAAGTGATTAACAGGAAATACATAATGCAATAAGTGTTCGTATGACAAGGTATAAACAAAGCTATGTGTGGACAGGTAACGGTAGATACACGAGCCGGCATGCTCTGGGCAATGGTATCTAGCGTGTTCTGTAAGTGGGAGTTCTGTGTGGGAGGAAGACAGAGCACATGAAATAATAAGGGTATGGGACTAGATACGGATGGGATTCCTCTCCAAACGATTGGCAGCACCAGCAAGAATGTGTAAGTACTATGTAAAAATGGTCTTACCTTTATAGGACTGCGAGTAACTGTTGTTGAGACTGGTGGCATGGCTCATGGCGAAGCGACCACTGCAGCGGGGGCACATGTCCGAGGTCTGGTTGGTCCAGCGGCGCGGCGCGGGAGGCGGAGCGGGGGGTGGAGAGGGCGAGGCGGAGGGGGAGGACCACCCCGCGCCACCCCCCCGCCCACCCACCCCGCGGCGGGGCCACGTCGAGGGACGAATCTTCCTGTTTATTGGTCTACGGGGAACACGGTACTGCGACCACAGATTTGTCTACACATTGCACCGGACACACTTCAGTTTTACACCAATATATCTCAAATTCTGAGGTTTTTTTATTTGCGCAATTATTCCTATCATTACTCCATTTTGTAGAGATATTTAACCTATTATCATTAATTAACGCATGAATTGGAGTAACCCAGTACTATTTTCAACAACTGCAGCAGATTACGGTTTGCTGGTTTTTGCCAAAATTTAATTAATTTTTGTGGAATATTAAATTTATGCTATCGACTTTTAGGTAACACGAGAATTCCACTACTCGATAAGTGTTGTAACAATTTTTAATACACACGTTTATTTACTTAAAATTCAGAAATATTAAAATAAGCTACGCGGACATTGAGAATTTACTACTTAAGAATTTCAAAATTTTTAAATATTAATTTATCTACTAATACATGTTTATTCAATCTTTTGTATTTATCGAATTTTTGGGTTATTTTCTAATATGACTTTAAATTTGCGCTTATTTGTACATAATCACCTTGACTTCAACTTTTTAACAATAATTATAATAATTTATTATTTTCACACAAATTTTAATCCACTTGAATTTTAACACATTTAAATAAAGAATTGCGATTATTATTTTTTCACGCACTTGTCAACAAGTGAACACTATTTAGTTAAACCCGACACGATCAAGTAACCTATCATTTGATTTTGATGGAAGCACAATATGATGAATGTGCTTGGGGTTGTTCTCATGTTATGATTTAATTAACCCCCTGATCCCTCGCCCAACCTCCCTGTCTGACGCTGTCCCCTCTGAGTCGCCTGGCCTTTGTCGTACCCTGGAACAAAAGCAATAATAACTTCATAAAAGCGTCAGAATGAATCCCAATCTCAAATAATAACAGAAAGGAAATCGTACAATTTCATAAGCTTATATTTTTTAATCAAAGTTTTAGAAAGCTCGGTTTGAACTAAAAGACTAATTTAGATAATTGGTTCATAAATGAAGAAATGTTTGATGAACTTGTGTGCGGAGACAAGCTTTAACGAAATGCACTTTGAAGCTTATAGCTTATGTGGTCTTTGAAGGTGACTTACCTTATGATATATATATATATTTTTTTCAAATAATAATTCGAATAAAAAAATAAATGTCACACGTTATTCCTTTTTTAGAATTAACTCCACAAAAGTCGCCCTGATGAAAAAAAAATTCGTCAATGCCTATGTAATCTTTGGGGATGCTGTGAGGAGGGTCTTTAAAGGGAAAGGAAGAAGAGGAAGTGGGAAGGAAAAAATATGATGGGTTGGTACGAATTTAGGGGTCGGATCTATGAATCCATCCCTCCTACTACAGTGCAAGGCAATTGGTCTAAGTAAGGTTTCCCTCAAACCACGCAGTAGACGGGCAATCTCATCCGTCGTCAAGACCTAGACCAATCTCACCCCATGAATTCGAGCACCCCTGATTAACATTTATCGCACGAGTGTAGGTTATCTGGTTTCCCGGTATAAATGGTACTACGTATCAAATACTAAGTATCAAATATAAGTATAATAATTTTATTTATAAACTTATTAAATAAAACGTATTAAATAAAACGTATTAAATAAAATTATTATACTTAGGGGAAAATCTGTGATTGGTTAAGATAAGTTAAAGGTGTTTTTATTATGAAGAAAACACAGATACAGACAGTAATTAACAATACTATATAAAACATTCAGATTGGTGCAAGAAAATTAGACAAAAAACTAGGAAGAAAATTATTACCTTTTTCAATATATTTTTAGTTAAGAATAACCTCACAAAAATTGAATTCCTCCTACTTCATACTAATCGGCAGAGCATTTCCTTGGTAGTATTTTCGAAAAATATTCCATAAATTTTAAATAATTTCACCACACATATTTTGAAAATCATCGCCACCTACTGGGAAACTTTCATACAGGTATTTGAACCCTAATTTGAAATTTCGCATAAAAGGTAGATTTCCCAATTTATATTACCAACAAATTAAAGGTGACTCATCGCCGGGCCAGTGGTGGTACGAAATTATCCCCCACTGAATGTAAATCCCTTCATTGCTTTCATCCGCCCAGTGTGAGAACCCGTCTACGCCACTGACAGCCTACTAAAACATGTATTCCTCCCCCAAAGGATTAAAAGGATTTTGACCAAAATTTTGGTATCGAGATATCAGGATGTACCACACGGAATTGCTGTAGAACAATTTGAATAATTATTGAATATTTGATTTATGTTAATAATTGTTGAGGTACGGTATGTTTGGTCCTCCTAGTTTTAGTGTTTCGGACAGATTTTATTAAAGCGTGGATATGTTTTGTATAAAAGCTGAGAGATTCAAGGCAGCGCGCTGCAGCGTGGTTACGTGGAACGGTTGCGCCGCCTTTTCCGTACTAAACTTGGGACGGGTTGTTTAAAAAAATTTGGACAATTAATCTAATATTTTAAGTTAATTTTCACGTTCTGTGAAAGTTCAGTGATTATTTCAGTAACTGTCGTATAATTATATAATAACATAACTTGAATGGAAACTTTAATAGAAAACTAACTTCAAATACATATTTGATGAATTAGATATGAAATTAAACAATTTTTTCACTTTGTTCCACTTGTTTATTTACACCAAGACCGGTTTCGTCCTACTACGGACATTTTCAGGCTGGTAGTTGAAATTCTTATGCTACGGAATTTATACAAACTTAGGCTGGTAGTTGAAATTCTTATGCTACGGAATTTATACAAACTTAGGCAGGGGTACACAACATTGTCTCTATACGACGAATGTTTCTGTTTTGTTAATTTAAGGTATTATAAATTATTTTGTTAAGTTAAGGTATAAGTTAGATAATTATAAAGTTTATTATTAAAATTATGAATGATGATACATAGTAAAAGGATATTTTTAATTGACATGAATCTATATGAATTTATATGATTGAAAAGGTTTGTCATCATTGATATTTTATTTATTATTTTAATAACGTATAATACCTCAAATTAACAAAATAGAAACATTCATCATATAGAGACAATGTTGTGTACCCCTGCCTAAGTTTGTATAAATTCCGTAGCATAAGAATTTCAACTACCAGTCTGAAAATGTCCGTAGTAGGATGAAACCGGTCCTGGTGTAAATAAACAAATGGAACGGAGTGAAAAAAAAATTGTTTAATTTCAGATCTAATACAATGGAATTCCACCTTGAATTAACAGTTAAAAAACTAGACTCATTGAATTGTTAAATTTTTTTGAAACAACCCGTCCTTAAATTGGAATTTCAAGTAAAATACACAACAAAACTGAAAAATATTTTGAAATCAAAAGGTTAAGATTTTTAATTTTTTTATTTGTGTTTTAAATTATACAGCCCAGTAACTTCTTAAATTTAGCTACATGATGGGCGTGTACCATAGAAAATTAAGATCAAAGCTACATTACTCATATTAAAAGCAACGTCTGGAATGATAGTGGCACAAGCGATTATGACCATGTCCTTGAACACTTTCTTTGTACGTAAGGGTTAAAAAAGCTTTGAAAAAATCCTGGACGCCGAGACGTACGAGCGACAGATGACAGGTTAAATAATCCATTTTTTTATAATTTTATAAGCAATTTTGGCAATTTTTTGCTAGTTAATGACAATTATTAAAACACATTTGTCTTGATAATAAATATAAATTTTTTTAAATATAGTGATTATGAGACGCATTTTGATGAGCATAAATTTAAATTATTTACGACCGAATTACCTTGAAACATAAATTTCTTGTATTTAAATCAAAATTTCTACCCAGATAAAACCCTTTTTTCACAATGTTTTATTTTTTGCTTCATTGTATAAACATAGCAGACACGGTAACTTTATTTTTGTAATAATTACAACACACCAAAAATTCCAAATTTGCTCTAAAGTCACAGAAAATTAAATTCGTCAATGGAAAAATTAAAATTAACATTTATTTATTTTACTTTTATAAGAAAAACTCTTTTTTTATAACTTTTTAAGGTTATTCCCATCAATTTAAAATATCATTGAAGAGGAAGATAACACTACTAATCTAAATTAAAATATGAAATGAACAAGACACAGAAAAATAAATAATAGGTCCATAATAAATAATAATTAAAATCGGATATATTTATCCTAGACACTTGTTCCAATGAAAAAAGTAGCTGCGGATAGCATGAAAAAAATTGGTCGAAGATAATATTGCTTATTCCAAAATTTTAAATATGAGTTTACAAATATGACGGTTATAATATGTGGCAATTGCTGAATTGGAAAATCGCACATCCCGGTAAGACGAGAGATTCTGGGTTCAAGTCCCAGTTGCGTCCGCTATCTATTATTTTTGTTCATTTTTATATTTTAATTTAGATTATTAGTGTTATCTTCTTCTTAAACGATTTATTTGTTATAAAAATACATTTACAGTTTAATGACGCTTTGACTGTCCAGCTAGTTAGGTCTCCCGTTCTAGGACAGTCAAATTATCAGATTTCATACATATCGTGTAGGTAGGTACATGATGATTTATATTGTATTAAATAAAATTAAGATTCATAAATTCCCCTACATTATTAAACACAAAAAAATAAAATAACATGTATCCGAAATAGATACTTGATATACTATCAAATTTGGTTAAAATAATATCTTTTCAGTTTTGTTTGGGTATTTTGGCCTAAAATTCAATTTTTAGTTTTGTATGAAAAGGTCGCGCAGCCGTTCCGTTCCTCCTAAATCTATATCTAGAGTCTAGAGTCTAGACCATTTTACAGGTTAAAGGTGTACATGTTCGTACAGAAAGATCGCAGCAAGGTATTTTTCACTTTCACACTGCACCGATTGGACTGATAAAAGAGCATGTTTGCAAGAATTTTTCATGCTTTTCCACTGCTTAAGATCGTCGGCAATTTGTTCGTCTTCTTTGAAAACTTATCCCGGGCATCTGAACTATTTTTACAGATTTCCAGTTAAAGTTTATTGACCATTGATTCTAAATGGAGAATCTTTTGGGGTCCTTTTCCAGGCTCCTGTGCCATTACAGTAGTTTTTTTGATGTATTATAATGTTCGAATTCCGATTTCTATTAGATCTTCAAAAAAAAATGTTTGGCACCAAGGGCATATCCCATTATAGCTGGGAGGAGGCGAGTGTGGGTACCGCCGCCCCGGGAACAGTTTATTGGAAAACCATTAATTATCACATTTGGCAAAGATCCCAACAAGGGTACACTGCGTTTGGTGTCTTGGACGTGAGGCCCGGTTTATGGGTAAAGGTCATTTGCTTACCTACTGCATGGCGGGCTGCATCGAGAGAGACTGGTTGAGGGACACCTTTTGACCTCTCCAGTCAAACTCTCTTCAACCATCGTGGGAGTGATAGATTCATGCGTCAGTTACTCCTGGATACATTGACCCTCAGATTCCTATAGGCCCTTTATACATTTTCAATCCTAGAACTTCATCTCCTATCTTTCCCTAAAAAGACCCTCCAAAGAGCATCCCCGAAGATGGTATAGGCCCCGATATTTATTTTTAAAATCAGGGCTACCTGTGTGGAACTAATGTAAAAAACAGTTTATTATTATAGTCCATCTACGTATGACATGCATCCTCCCCGTATTATTGGTGTATGTGCGAAGCTTAAAGTTTTGTAAAAGACAACCTCTTTTTGTTGTCAACTTGTTTCTTGTAGTAGAGTCACGTGGGGTAACTGTACGCGGAGCTACTTTCAAGCGACGCGATCACCGCTCGTCTGTACCTTCCATACTATTATTAGTGTTTATAAACGCCGCTATGCGCTGCACTAGCAAAATAGTATGACGGGAAGCGGGTAGCGGAGATTGAGTCCCTTGTAAGTAGCTGCGTGAACGAAGATGCAGTGATGTTTCCGAAGATTGTGCCTGTTTCATACACGGAGAAAAACATTATTCTAAAATACGATCATTTTATTCGTAAAAACGGTTAAAAACGGGACCACTAATTCGTTCGTAATTTCGTACGAATACCAACAAATTATTCTTACATTTTCCCGCCAATAAATATTGAAACACTATTAATTTGTTCGTAAGAACTTCGGTCCCGTTTTTAACCGTTTTTACGAAGAAAATGATCGTATTTTAGAATAACATTTTTCTCCGTGAATAAGTAAAGTTTTCGGTTGCATTGAATCAGAACATGTGTACAGTGAATCCCAATTTGAAAATCAAATTGGGAGGTAAATGACTTTTTTCGTGCTTTTCTTAATTTTTTCATTTCCGTTACCGATGTGTGCTATTGTGTAACCAACTGTGTCAGAGCGATGTAGTCTATGATATTTTTTAGTGAAGTATTGTTAGTTGCACGGGTGCAAAGTCAAAAATAACCACTGATCTGATTTTTAAAGTTTATTGAATTTTGGTGTGATGGGGTAAGTGTGCTGAGGTAAGCGTACGCAGTTGGATGAGTGCAAACACTTACCCCTCCAGATAAAAATGATTTCGAAGCATAATATTTCAACTCTCGCTATTTTTTTACAGTGAAATATACCAGGTGTGTATATGAGAAAGCACCCGGAGAATGGTCAGGTCTCCCAAGAGCAAATTGAAACTGCAAACAGGCTTATGAAAGAGGAGAAGAGTCACCGGACTGCTGCAGATATTGTTGGGATCAGTGAAGTTACTCTGTGAATTGTGGCATGAGAACTGCACAGACTACGATAATGGGCAATTTAAGTTTGATAATTGCACTGGGGGGTAACTGATCGTGATGCGCACGCTTACACTACGGTATGCGAATACTTACCCCGCAAATGGGGGTAAGTGTACGCAATCATCATGCATGTAAACTTTTTTTTATAATTTTTTTGATTTATGAACCGTATGAGATTTTTATGTATTTTTGAGATGCTTTAATAATCAATCGTATTAATAAACAAAAAAATAATGAGTGAAATACCTGAAGATTTTTAATACAAAAATCCCAATGTAGAAATTGCGTACGGTCACACCACGTGACTCATCTGCAACACATACATCCAGATGATGAACAATATATAGTGCTTAAAATGCAGTAATTTATCAAAATTTAATTTAAAGGGTGCCACAAAGTTTGTTTACGATGATTTAAAAAAAAGTGATAAACAATTAAGCTATCACAATTCTGTTCAAAGCTTGTTTTTAATTATAAAAAAATCAGGATTTAACCATATTTTTTGCAAATTGCATAAAACCAACAGAAAGACCCCGAGGACTATCCTAACCAAGGACGAAGAAAGGATAATCTTTTATTAAGAGAATAATAAAACAATAAATAAAAGGCCAAATTGCGAATATTGGATAAGCCTAAATTTGTATTAAAGTATTAAAAATGGTTTATCAATTAATAAATAATACCAATAATCCAGTATTTTTTTTAAATCCGGCAAAAATAATTATTTTTACCCAGGTAAATGTACCGATAAGCTCTTTTTTTGGTCTTCTGAAAATTGGAAAGATTTTATTTTATTTTATGCGGGATCTGTAAAGGTTTTGCGGGGGTCAGCGGGGGTGGGAAGTGTGGGCGGTGGGTGTTGAGGTGGGATGATAGAGGGGGAAGGGCGTCTCCTCAAGAGGGGGAAGGAAACATTTAAATAATAAAACGCTGTTGAACTGTTACTGGGCAGGTGTAAATTATGAGAGGCTAATCTGGTAAACAAAATTTATGTTTTTCGGTTTATTGGAAATAGATTACTACATTTAAAAAAAATCTACTGACTTAAAAATAATACATTGGAGACAGATAGTTTGCATATAAACCGATTGGTTTTTCTTGCTATTGGAGCAGAAATTTAAAGCTATAATAAATTTTACTTTTTATCCCCATAATTATACCAATTTCAAATGAATTGTTTATTACCAAATGAAACAAATAACCTAGTTTTAAACCACTTTATATTTATTTTTATATTTGTCGACCGGTTTCGATTGGACTCAATCTTCATCAGAACAATAAAATAAACTAATTGTTTATTGTTGATCTTTTTTGTTTGTTGATCTTTATGAATATTCTTATTCACAAAAAAAATATTATTTCGTGATTTTTGAACTTGGTTAACCAAATTGTGATAGCCTATCGACGAGTCGTTGCACAGAATTTGAACAATTTATCATTTTTCTAAGTTCATTTTCAAACTTTATAAGGATTCTACTCATGTTATTTTATTATATAATTGGTTATTGGTTATTGGCCAGTTGTTTAAAATAACTGAAATGATAACATAACTTAAATATGAATTTCTTGGAACTATAACTTTAACTTCAACTAGAAATTAACTTTGAAATTTCATGATTTGTTCAAACTCTGTTAAGAGGGTATTACCAGAGAATACCAGAAATTAGTCCTTTTTAAATCAAATTCTAGACGTATCGACTCTTTTTTACAATAAAACATAAATTGATTTTGTAAGATTTTTATTTTATCTGGTACACGCAATTTTAAAATTTTGAAAAACTAAATGTATTTTTAATATACTAAGGTTATACCGTTGGTCGTTGGCAGATTTGTTCAATTTTCAATCGATAGATTCTATTAAACAACACAAATTTCAAATCATATAATCATACAAAAAATAAATCAATACATAATTTAGTCAACACAGTTTTAAGAATTTTAACTTTAGTTAAATTAAAATCATTAAAACATATATCTGAGAACGTGTTTTGTGACAAAAATACCTCACTATTTATTTAAGGTCGTACAAACTAAAATATTTAAAAAAAATTTACACACAAAATTTTTTTTCGACGTTATTGAAAAATCATAAATACTTATGATCAAAAAATACTTACAAGAAGTACAGTATATTTAATAATTTATCATCGTGCGTTTTGAGCATTTTTATTGCTAACTTGAATGTAGGTATACATTAAAGCAAGTTTTTAATGAAATAAATCGATAATAAGTTTTTAATTTTAAGAATTTGATACGGGGAATAATCGATCTTTCTCATTGAAACCTCCCTGTACAGTCGCAAGCATTTTTAAACTTTTATTCTCAGCAGCTGGTCAATGGCTCTTAAACAATTCGTATTGCTATCACTTTTTTCAATAATTGTAAAATAATATTGTGCCAACCTTTAAATAAAATGATGAATAATTTATTTGTTTTAATCACCATTTATTGTTTATCGTTGTTTCAACTTTATTTTTTTTCGTGTTTTTTACAAATCTTGCCTGAAACTGGACATTGTAAGGCTATCTAAAACATAACTATATCGATACAGACGAACTTTTGGTCGTGAAAATCTCAAATCATGTCCAATAGAGCTTGGCCACTGAAAGAACATTTTATTATGAACATCTCCAAAAATAAGTTTTCTACCCCTTTGGATGGTGTCAACGTTCGCGAGAATGTTGGCGATCCCGATTTGATACATTATTTAGGGGCAGAAGGATAGCGGATAGGGGATAAGAAGGGACAGATGGATAGGAGATAGGAGATAGGGGATAGGGAGGGACACTTGTTGTGGTCCTGTGGGGCTGTCGCTGAGGACATCACGGCACGCGAGGGAAGACAAATTACTTTACATCCGAGGTGAATTCGAACATTCAGATACAAAATGCCACTGAAGACCTATCTAAACCGGTAGAAAAGGGTTTTGTAATGGGCATGGGCATGGTTTGTTAGGAATGAAGAAATCACTCAAACCTTTTAAAAATAATAGATACAAGAATCAACGGGCAGAATCTCTTACTTATTTATTTATCCCTGTCGTTAAAACAACTTTTGATCAAAGAAATTTTAGGCACTTTGCCTTATACAGCCTATACAATGCACTTCCACTGGCCATTACACAGATCACAACTTATTTGAAGTAATCACACACATAATTTTCCTCCGTGCCTATCATAATTGAGGATGCTGTGTGGAGGGTGTGTTTAGATTAGGGAGAGGAAGTTCTGGAAAGGAAAAAGGTATGAGGTGTGGGTGGGAATCTGAGTGGTCAGTATGTCAAGGACGAACATATGAATCCATCCCCCAACCAGCCTCTTCTGATCCGGCCTGCCACGCAGCTGGTGGGCAGATGCATCCGCCACCAGTATCCTAACCTCGACAAACCTCATCTCATGATCCCCCTGCTAAGTCATCAAACGTTACAAACCATATTCGACCAGTTAGTGGCCGAGTTAGCATCGCGTTTGGGTCCCACCCAGGCGTCGCGTGTTCAATTCCTCGGCTGACCTCTATCACGACAGAAGCAATATTTTCCGCTTACTGTGGTGGTTATAGGATATATTGAAATATTGTCAGGTAATTTTATCAGGAATGATTTGACATGTGGCAAAGGTGTTGATTATCTAATAGATGGTTCCCGGAGCGGTGGTGCTCACAACCACCTCCCAAATTGAGAACACACAAAGAGAAAAACAGCAGCATATTTTTTTTTACAGTTTGATAATGACTTCAGAAGGCGAAACAACTCTCACGCGTAATAAAAATTATAAAGCAGAACTGGTTTCTAAATAAACTCATTTTATAAATTAAATAATAATATTACTGAATATATTTAAAAAAAAAATTATAATGGAGTTCTATAAATTTAACTTGATAACAATTAACATATTTTTATTGCATGGGAAATTTGTAATCATTACTGGAAATCTTGTCTTTAAAAAACGAAAATAACTCTCTGAAAATAACTCACATTCTAACCTGGAATTTTTTCTTTTAAAAGCTGTCCCTGACCATTTTCTATCTGGGTCATATCTCAACCCGACAAAATGAAGGCGTTTCTGTAAACACATAAAAAGACATCGTTTCGGGGATTTCCGTAAATATGGCGCGAGATCGTATTCCTATCACGTGGGAGACTGATCAAACATCACCCGAGGGAATCTGTTCCTAACTTGGCTTTCAGCTATAAGAGAAACACACCCTTTTATAGTGTATTAGGAACTAGGGACTGTATTTTTCTACGTTTGCTAGAGTAAAAGCAAGAGTCAAAGAAATTACTACCGTTAAATATCACAGAAATGCGTTTTTCAATCCATTTAACCGCCTGTTTAAGTCACTTTTAACTTTTGATTTTATTTCCTAAAACCGAATGTTACTTTAGAGTTACCGCCATTTTGACCTATTTGACACTAAA